>CM060177.1:39369013-40631195 GCA_030549775.1 Tamarix chinensis
TTATTATTATTATTATTATTATTATTATTATTATTATTATTATTATTTATTATTATTATTATTATTATTATTATTATTAGTATCATTATGGTCACTACTTTTACATTACTAATATCACCATTATTATTATTACTAAGGTTTGGGTTAATATTAGTATTATCACTACAACTATTATTATTATTATTATTATTATTATTATTATTATTAGTAATATTGAAACTATTACCTTTAATGATATGAATATCACTATGATTACTTTAACATAAACCGTGGTAGCTACTAAGACTTATTTTGGTTAGTAGTAGCATGATTAACTATTTTGAGAATAATAACCCTACTTTTACTTATAAAACTACCGTTATCATTATTAGTCCTAATAGTAGATTATGATAAGGGTAGGGTAGGAATAATGTTAATTTTGGTAAGAGGGAGATTAACCCATAGTATTTTCCTCTTATAGGTGAATCAAGTCAAAACCCTAAGGAGGCGTAGAAGCATGCTCCAAGCCCCGCGTCGATTTAAGTAAGGACGTAGCTAAAGCCCTATGTGTGTTATGTGTCTTGCATGCCTTGGATGTCATGTACCATGTTATGTTTTGCATCTTATGGTTATCATTAAACTTATTTTATGTGTAGCGTAGCTTGAAGTTAAGGTATGTTCATGTGTTTTCTTATGGCATGTGTATAATGTGTATATGCTATGATTATGATGTTATATGATGTGACTCTCTAGGACCTGAATGCTAGGATTATTAATTATATGATATGTGGTGAAAGGATAAAAAGGGAAAAATGAGAAATGAGTTAAATAAGGGGCATGAGATTGGCCTAAGTATCTCAAGACCCATGAGGGAGGAAATAAAAAGGAGGATAAGATCAAAATGAATGCGTGATGGGAATCTTGCATGGGAATTCTAGGGTTTTGCATGGAAACTGCATGGGGATGATCTTTACGTGAGAAAAGTTGTCCTAGGGAGTAAGTAAGGTAAGGGAAGAGTTGTGGAGTGAATGGAGACTCGGAGTGAAAAATAGTACGTGGGTTGGCATGAGGGTGTATAGGGGATCTAATTAAGGTTTTGGGAGGAAACTCTAATCTGAAAGGAAATATGAATGTAAAAATAATTGAGGAAGAATGGAGTATGAGATAAGAGTGGAAAATTATTATATGAGGGATGAGTAAGGGTGCGTTGGGAAATAAGGGTGTTAGGTGAAGAATGGGAGGCGACTTGTGGAGGAAGAAAGGTGCTAGGGTTTGGCCAACTAGCGTTTCACGGTCACATGAGTAATCGGTGAGTAGAATGATATGATTTGAGTTGAATCTAAATGAGAGGAGGTGTTAAGCGATAAAAGAAATAATGATAGGGTAAGTTAGAGGAAGTTGGGCCACATATATAACACCCAAAAATTCACTACTGAAAAATTTCGTTTTATTTAATATTTAGCTGAAGTAATTAAATCAGAACTTGTGAATTTCGGGGATGTTACCGCCGTGATCAGTGCAAGCCTGACCCTCGGCCATTCTCGTACTAACCACAAGGCTAAATAAAATTTACAACCATAAAAATTCAAATTCGAAACAAGATTTCATAAAAGCGTTGGAACATACATAAACAGAAATCAAAATACGCGAAAAAAGGTTTATAACCCAGAGTACATAATTAAAATTCCTCAACAGGAATAAAGGTTATAGTATAATAAAAACCAAGCCTGAGCAAACTAGTACAAAATAAAGGGACATAAAAAAAGGTAAATCTGGCCACGGCGCTCTCGAATATCCAGACCAAGTCCCTTCTCAACACTCAGCCCCGCCCGATGCCTCGTAAGCATCGAAAGCATCAAAGATAGCATCACTAACCTACACAAACTTAGAGGGGCCTTCTACTTATGGGAATGAGCAGCACCCATGAAACAGGTGGTCAGTATGCTACGTACTAAGTAAGGTAACCATGCACTAAGGCCAACATATAAGGGCACATAATACAAGCACGATAACATGACATCATACAATCTTTACATATAAATAAAGGCCAAGCTGTAGTCTGGATAAACTGATTATTTAATCTCTAATCAATGCTCATTTCACACCATACTTATTATCATTCTGTGTGAGTGCGGGAGCCCCACTATTATAGTGGGTGGACCGGAAACATATAAGGCATAAAACTCCTGACCACTATTATTACCGCTGGATCGGTCTTTAGGACAAGATGCTCCTGGCCACTATTATTCGCCGGTGGACTAGTCTGGGCCCAACTCAACAATCTTCCTCTTTAAATGATTAGTGTCTTAATGTGTCTTATTCAACAAGTTTTCACCCCTAGACATGCATGCACAGTCCATCTACTTCTATTCTCCCAAGAGGGCCTGTCCCATATCTTGAGACTTCTGCACCTCCGAACTTGCCCTGACGTCCTTTCCTTATTCCACTTGCTCATACTGGAGGCCCAACTCCTAAATGTGTGGGTCAAGGCCCACTACCTTATACCCTCAAGTCCGCTCACCGTCTTAGCCAAGGAATTTCTCCAAAAACCCTAATTTGAGCCTATATGGCCCATCCTTCTTTGCGTCACACAACCCAAATGATTTTAACACCCCAAATATCACAACCCTTAGATTCAACCCTTATCATCTCACTTTACTCCCCCAAATACACGTGTGACTATGAAGCTCTAGGTGGCTACATCAAACCCTAGCATCCTCCTTTCCACATGTCACCAATCCATTTCTCACCTTCCACTCTTGTTTTCCCATGATACCCATGCTCACCCCACACATGACAATCCACCATCCTCATCTCATATTCCAATCACCCTCATTTATTTTTCCTTTTTCCACCTTCTCAAATTGGAGTTTCCTCCTTAACCCTAGCTCGGTCTCCTATGCACTCTTATAGTATTCCATGTACTATTTTCACCTAAAGTCTCTGATCACCCAAACAACTCTTCCATTACCTTCCTCACACCCTAAGGCAAATTTTCATATGTAAAGTTTAGCCCCATGCGGACTCTAATCATTCCATGCAAACCCTCAAAGTTCTCATGCAAAACCCTAAAATTCTTATGCAAAACCATAGATTCTCCCATGCAAAACCCTAGATTCTCCTCTACAAAGTTCACCTACTCTTTCATTTTATTTAAAGTCCCCTTTTATTCATCCACTCATGGATCATGGAATATTTAGGTCAATCCCACCTACGTTAGCCAACTTACTTCCCCTTGATCATCTTAATTTCCCATTTTTCTTTTTCATCTTTCCATCCCACAATACCACATTAATTATCCTTGAATGCATGTCCTAAAGGGTTACATCATATCATATCACGTTTCACAGCATATATATATTAAACACATGCCATAAGAAAGCACATGAGCATACCTCAAGTCCAAGCTGCGCTACACATAAAACAGTTATAACAATAGCATAAGATACATAATATATCATTATACAGGCATCCAAGGCATATAAGACACATAACACACATAAGGCCTTAGTTACACCCTTACCTAGCACATCACCGGTCTTGGAGTATGCTCCTATGCCTCCTTAGGGTTTTGACTGGTTTCACCTATAAGAGGGAAAAGGTAAGGATTAGTTTCCCTCCTACCAAAATTACTATTATTTCCTATTTTATTCTAAGATTAGGGTTACTATTATTAAAGAAAACTTTACAAGTGAAAAAAATAGGCTTTTTATCCTCAAGTTAGCCTACTAGATTATTACTAGTCAAAATAGGTTTATGTTAACATTTATAGCCATATTTATATTATTAAATCTAATAGCTTTATTTCTTCTAATAATAGTACTAACACTAGTTATAACAAAAATAGCGATATTAATAATAATAGTAATACTAATACTCCTAGTAATAGAAATCATAGTATAATAGGGTTAGGGATAAAATATTAATATAATAACAGTAATACTAACAAAATACTAATATTGCTAAGGATAATATTAATAATAGTAATATTTGAAATAATAATAATATAAGGGTTCAAATACTTTTACCTTAATAATAATAATAATAATAATAATAATATAGTAACAATAATAATAATAATAATAATAATAATAATAATAATAAGGTTTGAGTATTCTTCTTTTATAGCACCAAAATGATAACATGCCAAATCAAGTATCAATAATAATAATAATAATAATAATAATAATAATAGTAGTAGTAGTAATAAAAGCGTTAAGAATAATATTAATAAGAATAATATTCGAATAATAAATATTAATAATAAGGTTTGAACATTTTTAATAGCAACAAAATGATAATATGCCAAGGCTAGCATTGATGATGATGATGATCATCATAATAATAATAATAATGAAAATCAAAATAATAATAAAATAGGGTTTCAACCCCTTAATAATAATAATAAATATATTCTAAGGCTGTAAATAATAATAAATATGATAAATAATAATAATAATAATAATAATAATAATGTAAATACCACCTAGGGTTGGTGGTGACCGACGACGATGGGGAAAGAGGGGGAAGAGGGAGATACTTGAGTGTTGGGAATAGGAGAGGGGGAATGAAGGTGGAAGTTGGGGTGGTTGAGGTTGCTCAAGTTGTGAGGGTCGGAATGGGGGTGGTGGCACAACTAATAGCGAGGGAGCAGGCGGCAATGCTGTGGTGGCTGAGGGTGGTGGAATGGGAGGAAGGGGAAAAGGAGGATAGGGGAAGTTAGAGGGAGGTCTGTAAGTGATTTTGGGAGGTGTATGGGGTGGTGATTGCGGTGGGAGTGGTGGTGAACGGTGGTGCGAAGTGTGGCGAGGGGTGGAGATGAGGCTGATCGGGAAGGGTACTTTGTATGGCCAAGGTGGCTCATGTAAGGAAAATTGAGGGAGGAGGGAGGTGTAGTTGGGTAGAAGGTGATGTAGGGGGAAATTCTATGGGTGGACCGGGCAGCGACACTAGGCGGCAGCAACAGGACGATAGTTTGATCGCGCAGTGGTGCAAGGGATGGGATTTTTAGGCTATGAAAGAAAATTATAATTTGAGGCTACCTATGGGGTATTTATAGATCAAATGGAAGGAAAAACGATAGAGGAAAGTGGGAAAATAGGGGCAAGTGGGATAGACGCACCGACCGGCGGTGGTAGGCCGACACAGGTCTGCCATAGCAAGGCTATGGTTGATGGGGAAAGAAGAAAATAGGTAGGGTAGGCTCGCATAAGGGGAGGGAAAGGTCGGTAAGATCAATGGGACAGGAAAATCAGTGGGGAAGAGAGGGGAGGGATGGCTGGTCAAGGTGGCTAGCAGAAATGAAGTCGTAGGTTAGAGGAGGGAGAGTTGTAAGTCACGAAGGGGGGATGGGAAAGAAGATAGGGGTGGACCAGCAGTCCAGGAAGAAAAAGAAAAGAATTAAATGAGGGAGGGAACCAGGCCGGTTGGGGGTAAGGGAGTGTGGTGCAAGCCTGGGTCATGCAGGAGGAAGGGAGAAGGGAGAGGGATTAGGTTGCAGGCTAGGCTGGCCCAAGTTGGGGAAGAGGCAGGGAAGAAAGAAAAAGAGAAGGGAGAGGAAGGAAAGAAAAGGAAAGAGAAGAGAGGAAAAAGAAAAAGGGAAAAAGGGAAGAAAACAAAAATAAGTGAATTGGGGGTGTTTAAAATATTTTGGTAATTTGGGATACTTAGAAATAATAATATTTTAATAAAATAATAATTAAATTCTCTTTTTAGACTAATTTAGGATTTTTGAAAGATTTTTCTTAAATTTCATATTAATTAGCAAAACACTCCATTTTTCCTAATTAAATAATTTATTATTTTCTCCTTGATTTTCCTTAATTAATATTTTTTTTAATAAAATAATTTTATTTAATTAATTTTCCTAATAAATCCTTATTTTTTCATAATTCTCTAAATTAGAATTTTGGGGTATTTCAACCTAGGTCTAGTTAGGGCTTCAAGGGAAACCCTAGAGGGGGTAGTAAGGGGAGTTGGATGACATAAGGTGATGGGCCTTAACCGACACCCTTAGGAGTTGGGTTTTCGTTATGAGTAAATGGAAGGGGAATGTATATCGGGGTGTGATAGAAGGTGTAGATGTCTTAAGATATGGGACGGGCCCCTCTTGGGAGGATAGGAGTAGAAGGTTGGTGACATGTATGTCAAGGGTGAAATATTATTGAATAAGAAACAAATAAGACACTAATCATTTAAAGAGGAAGATTGTTGAGCTGGGCCCAGACCGGTCCACAGGCAAATAATAGTGGCTAGGAGCATTTTACCCTGCATGATTTCTGATCCACTAGCTATAATAGTGGGGGATCCCGTGCCGTGCTTAACAAACCAAACGTAATGAAGCTAAGACATGAAAAATATACTAAGTAATTACAGTGAAACACCATGTGAGTAGGGGCCAGATCGGTCCACAAACGAATAATAGTGGCCAGGAGCATTCTACCCTGGAGATAGATCCACCAATGAATAATAGTGGTCAGGAGAATTTTGCCTTGTATGTATTCCAGTCCACTGGCTATAATAGTGGGGTTTCCATACTCGCATGTATTGATAAAGAATATGGTGTGAAATGATTATATTTACCAGAGATCTAAAGAATAAGTTTATCTAGACCATAGCCCAACTTTCATTATCTGTATTAGTGTATGCTGCCTATATGATCATATTATGTTGTATGCCTTGCATGTTTGGCCTTAGCCACATAGTTACCTTGTTCAGTACGTAGCGTACTAACCACCCGTCTCATGGGTGCTGCTTATTCCCACGAGTAGAGGGCCCACCTAAGTTTGTGTAGGTAGGTGATGATATCTTCAATGCCTACGATACTTATGAGTCATCAGGCGGGGCTGAGAGTTGAGCTTGGAATTAGCCTTGGGATCGAGAGTGACCTGGCCAGATTCTATCTTTCATTTCGTTTTACCCTGTATTGTTTTATTCTAGTTCTATTCTATTGTATGGTATTTTATATCTTTGGAAACTTTAATTACTTACTCCTTGGATTGTAATTATTTTAACCGCACTCTGATTTCTATATGGTGATGATTCAGTTCTTTTATGAATTCTCATTTTAATTAATGACATGCATTTGATGATAATCCTCTTCAGCCTTAGCACTTGGTACTAGAACGATAGGAGTGAACCGGTCTGGTACTAAGTGTGGCGGTAATATTCCCAGAATTTATATTTTTATTATTTCGCCTCCGCTAAACCTTTTCGTTAAACAAAATTTTTTAGTAGCAAATTTTGGGGATATCATAGGTGAATTCAATAACAAAGGACATGAGTAATGCAAAATGAAAAAGAAAGGAGTTGAAATGACCTAGCCTTTGAGCTATGTGGGTGTAGCCACCAATGTTGAGGGACTCTTGGTCCCTAGCTGGAGGCATTTGTAGCGATATCAACAAGGTTGTGAAAGGTAGAATGATGGACAGTTAGAAAAAACTTCTCAAAGTGAATAATGAATGTTTGATAGATCGCTTAAGTATTTTTTTAGATTATATCTCTTCCCCACTCCTTTAGGGACCTTTCAACTCCACTATATATGAAAGCCTGAGCTTACAACATTTTCATGTATAGAAGGGATAAACTCAAGTTAAAGGTGGTCAATGCTAAGAAATCAAGAAGTTTAGCGACATTTAAACATACTAGAGTTTAATTTAATTTACTTTGAAGTAGTCTTATTGATTGTTGGTAGCATAAGGTTCACTTTTGATACTATAACGTGGGCTGAGTAAGCTAAACTAAAAGGGAATTCGTTATCGAATCTTGGGGTGCCAAAGGCATATGAAGCCTTTGAGCTTTAAAGTTCTACACCGGGCTAAAAAACCATATTTTACACATATAGTAATAATAATAATTAGTATAATAATTACATAAAGATTAATGAGTATTATAATATTTAGTATAACAATAATTATTATAATAATATTAATTATATGAATATTAATAATGACAATAATATTTAAAATAATGATAGTACTAATAATAGTAATAATTATAAAATTAATATTAATAATAAATAATTATAATAATTATAAGAGTAAATATTATAATGATGACATATAATAATTATGATATTAATTATATTAATTATTATTATTTCTATTAATTTTATTCAAATTATTATTATTATTTAATTAAAATACAATAATTATTACTATTAATTATTATTTCTATTATTTTTCTACAGATTATTATTTTTATTTAATTAAAATATAATTATTATGATTATTAGTAAGTATTCTATTAGTTTAATATGATAATATTGGATCTAATTTTATCATATTTGATTAGTATTGATTTTATTTTATTAATGCTAATCTAATTTAAACTTATTTGATTTGACATGATAAACTATAAAAATAAGCTCTAAAGAACAGTGCCTAAATGTCAATACTACTATCATAGTCTTTTACTATTATTGTACATATTAAATTTTATAATCATTATTATACTAAAATTGATCTTTCACTATTAATGCACTGATATTTTACCATATATTCTTATCAAAATTATATCAATATGAGAATATATTTATATTATAAACATTATGGTGGGCGGGTGGGTGGGTGGGTGTGTTTCCTAATTAAAGATAATTTAGTTTAGAAATCTAAAATAGAATAAAAGATATCGATGTAGGAGCATCTCCATCTCATTCTTTTTATGTTGGAGATCAAGAGTTAATATAGTTGGAGATGGTACCAATTCTTCTTGAAAATCTTGAATACTATCATAATAACTATAATAATTTTTCATTAAAGGTTACAAAGTTTCATGAAAGATACAATTACAATACACGAAACTTGATTATTCAATGTATTACATGATTAAGGTTTTATGTAGCTATGATATTTTTATGTATACTTTGTAATGTATGGTCTTTTGTAATTGTAAGCCATCATATATGCAATATAGTTGTGCACTAGTTTAGTCTTTTTATTAAGTAATCCAGTTGGTTGGGCTTGATCGGTAAAGGATAAACTAGGTCTTCAAGTGTGTATGTGTATATATGGTAGTTCCTTGTACATTCGATCATTATTGGTTGATTAATGAAATAAAAATTTAGACGACTTCTCAAGAGAGAATTCAAACCTCCCTTCCTTCTTCTTCAAGTGAGTTTATCTTGATAGTTTTGGCATAGTTATCTATAGAAGACTTTATAATTTCTCTTTCTAATTGATTTTATCTTGGTGAAGATCAAACTCAAACCGTGGAATTTATTGAAGACAACTCTATACTTCAAGTTTCATATCAACTTTGAATAACAATCTGCTTCAAGAAATAAAACAAAAAGGTCTAGCATTGTGAAAGAATAATTTACATATTATCCTCCATATCAATTTTGGTATCAAATTAAGGTCTTAGATCAACAACACTTGGAGGATACCACATCTTTAAAGTTAATACAAGCAAACACATCACCATGGGCTTAGGTTGAGGTTTTGGATCATTCTTGCTAAGATTCTTTGAATATTAATTGCTTTTATTAGAATCTTATATGCAAGTTTATTATCTTAAGTGGATGTGTGTGGAGATAGGTGATTTGATATAGTAGTCTTGAAGAAAATATTGAATGTTTGCATGCTAAGAACCAAACAAAAAACATAGGTGATTCCATATTAGAATTTTACATAGTCTAGGAAGGAAAACATGTGTGTGTATTACTCATGTTTTGATTGTTCTTAAAGAGAGTTATTCTACATGAGACCCCACGTGATTAGAGCTAATAATGCATGTTAAATACTCACCTTTGAAATTGGTTTATAATTATGAGAATCGAGTATGTAATAGCCCTAATTATAACTTGATTGTGAGGGTTGATGTCAAATATGTATCATCTACTTGTCGAAGCTTAAGGTGTGTGTGGTTCATAACTTGAACAAGATTATTTTTGTGATATATCTACATATGATTCATATGGATTAGTACATTCATTTTACCTTGAGCATATTACACAAGAGGACATAGAACATGTGCATGAATATTAGAAGTGCATCAAATGATTTATCCAGAATTGTTTTGTTGAGTTTTATAACGAGAACTTAACAAGAAATGTGTAAGGTGTAGTAATTCATTTGTGTGTAGTATATTTGATTCATTGGAGTTAAAATTTTCTGTAAGAACCAACCAAAAATCAAAGAAGAACACTACTTTGATTCAGGTTTCCAATTGAAACCCTAAAGATTAATAACTCTTTTGTTAAGTGTGTTAGTAAGTCAACTATGATGGAGGAGGAACCAAATTTACAAGCCATTTTTTGGGCAATACAAAAGCTCTCAATCAATATACCTACAACCAATGCTCAAATTCAATAAATTCCTGTAATTCAAACTCAATTACAAAGGATGTAATCTCAATTTTCCGAGCAAGATTCGATCCGAAATATGCAAGAGCAAAAGGAGTTATAAAGAGATCAAATGAGAAGTGTAGCAAAACCAACCAACCCAACAAGAGGGAGATGTTTAAACTCACATATAGACTATGAAGAAGAGTCACAAGTGATTTAAATTAATCGAATGATCTATGATCATCAACCAAATCATCATAAAAAAAAAAGATAAAAGTATCAAACTTGATCTTCTTGATTTTTATGGTAAACTTAATGCCGATTTATTTCTTAAGTGGTTACATGAGGTAAATAATATATTTGAATTCAAGGATTATCATCATGAGAGAAAGTGTAAATTAGTTACTCTTAAGTTTAAGAAGTGTTTTAGGATATGGTATGATAACTTGAAAATGACTTGAGAAAGATAAGGTAAATTTAAAACTAAAGCTTGGGATAAGCTTAAGAAACATTTGAAAAAGAAATTTGTATCTAAAGAGTATGATCAAGATAATTACCTTAGATTTAATACTCTTAAGTAATTAATTCTAATTATTGAAGAGTACGTTAGGGAATTCATGAGATAAACTTTTATATGTGACATCTACGAAAAAAAGGAACAAACATGTGCTAGATTTCTAGGTGACCTTAACATAATGATTTGAGATAAATTTAAAAATTATTTATATGATTCTCTTGATGATATGATTTATTTATCTTTGATATTTGAAAATTAAATCAAGTATACTAAGCCTCATGCCAAACAATGTACTTCTTCTACAAAGTACTACCCGAGTACATAGACTACAAGGTATGGTATGGGTACCTCAAGCTCTACAAATGTTGATAAGAAACAAGGGCTTAATTGAGAGCATAAAGGCAAGGCCAAGTTAATGATGCCTCTACAAAGTGATGTTTTAAATGCCGAGGATATAGAAACTTTGCTAGAGACTACCTTAATCAAAGAGTATTGTCCATATAAGATATTAAAGTGATAGAGACTTGTGATAAAGACTTTGATTTTGAGCCAAACGAAGTAATTTCAAGTGATTCTAAGGATGAAGGCTTTTCTTGTAGTGTGTTCTAAATAATTCTTCAAATTCAACCAATGAGAGAATATATTCAAGACTAAAGGAGGAGTGATAGATAAAGTTTATTAGGTTATCATTGATGATGGATCGTGTATGAATGTAGCTAATAAGAGGATGGTGAAGGACTTGGGATTAGAAACAATACCGCATCCAAAGCCTTATTCTCTTCAATGGATTGACAAGGATGAAGGAGTTAAGGTAAGCAAACAAACCCTAATCTCATTTTGAATTGATAATTATCATGATGATGTGCTATGTGAATTTTTGCCTATAAATGCATGTGGAATCTTATTAGGTGGACCATGGCAATATGATAGATGTGATATTCACAATGGTATTACTAATGAATATCTTATTGAAAAATATAAGAAAAAGCACAAACTTAAACCTTATTAGTGTGATAATGATAACATAATTGAGAGTAAAAAGAGCTTATTTTTACATGAAAAGGCTATGATAGAATGTATCAAGGAACAAGGTAGTTGTTATGCTTTAATTGTTAAATAATCCCTACAAGAATAGAAAAATGAAAGTAATCCTTGATTAAATGAGCTTATTAATGAATATAAAGATATATTTCCTAATGACTTACCACCTGGATTGCTATCTATAAGAGGAATAGAACATGCTATAGACTTAATGTGTGATATGTCTTTACTTAATTAACCTACCTATAGATGTGATCCAAAAGAAGGTAAGGAATTACAAAGACAAATACAAGAGCTCATAGGAAAAGAATATGTGAGAGAAAGCATGAGCCCATATTGTATATTGTACTTGTTCCTAAAAAAGATGGTGTGTGGTGCATGTGTATTGGCTCTAAAGTTGTGAATAATATAACTATCAAATATTGATTTTATATGCCTACATAGATGACATTTTAGATGATTTATGTGGAGCACAAGTATTCTCTAAAATTTATCTAAGGAATGGATATCATCAAATGAGAATAAAGGAAGGGAATGAATGGAAAACTACTTTTAAAATTGGTCTTCATGAATAGACTGTGATGCCATTTGGATTGCATAACACACCTAGTTCATTTATGAGACTAATGAATGACATTATTCAACCTTTTCTTAGAAAATTCATCATGGTACACTTAGATGATATAATTGTGCATAGTAAAAATGAGAATGCTCTTCTTAAGAAGATTATTTGATAAGTTAAGGGAAGCTAAACTCTATGAAAAAATGAAAAAATATGATTTTATGCCTTCGAGTATTATTTTCCTTAGTTATATTGTAAGTAGCAAAGGTATGAAAGTGGATCCTACAAAGACTCAATCTATTTGAGATTGGCCTACATTCAAAGATATTAAAGAGGTGAGGAGTTTTCATGGGCTAGCAAGTTTTTATAGAAGATTCATAAAGGAATTCTCAACTATTGCTACAACAATTACAATTCAAATGGGGAAAAGATGCCACAAAAACCTTTAAGACTCTAAAGAACAAGCTATGTGATGCACTAGTATTATCCTTGCCTAACTTTGATAAATTATTTGAAGTTACCTATGATGCTACTGGGGTAGGGATAGGAGCTGTTCTCTTACAAGAAAAAAAGAGAGAGGCCATTACAGCTTTTGGTGAAAAATTAAATGGTGCCAAATTGAATTATTCTATATATGATAAGGAATTATTTTCCATCATAAGAAGCCTAGAAACATGGAGTCATTATTTGAGACTTTAACCATTTGTTTTGCATTTGGATCATAAAATCCTAAAATATTTACATGGGTAAAAGAAATTCAACCCTATACATGAAAAAATGGGTTAGTTTCTTACAATCTTTCATGTTTTTTTGTCAAATATTTGATGGTGAAAAAAACATAGTGGAAGATGTATTATCAAGAAGATCTATGATACTTGTCACGTTGGATGCTAAATTATTAGGTTTTGACATGTTGAAAGAGTTATATGCAAATGTTGAAGATTTATTTAAAATTTATATTGCATGTAAGAAAAAATCATAGTCATGATAATTATGTGCTTCAAGATGAATTTCTTTTCAAATTAAATAAGTTGTATATACCTCATTCTACTGTGCGTGATTTACTTATTAAAGAAGTACATGAGGGGGTATAGCCGGTCCTTTTGTTGTTCATAAAACTATGGAAACATCACAAGAGTATTTCTATTAGCCACAAATGATAAAGTTAGTACAAGCCATTATTGGGAAGTACGTGACTTGTCAAAAGAGTAATAATTTCTTCCATAAAGGTTTGTATACCCCTTTACCTATTCCTAGTCAACCATGGGAGGGGGTTAGTGTGGACTTTATCCTAGTTTTATCAAGGACATAAAGGAAAAGTAATTCTATTATGGTAATGGTTGATAGGTTTTCTAAAATGACATATTTTATTCTTCGTAATAAAATGGATAATGAAACTCATATGATAGATTTATATTTTAAAGAAGTAGTAAGATCACATGGTATTCCCAAAAGCATAGTGTCAGATAGAGATATAAAAATTTTGAGTCACTTTTGGAAGACGCTTTGACATATGTTAGGCACTAAGTTGCTATTTAGTAAATCTCAACATTCACAAATGGATGGTTAAACCACAGTGGTTAATAGGACCTTTGGAACTTTAATACAAGGTTTAGTTAGTAAGACTACAAAGGATTAGGATATACAACTTGTACATGCTGAATTTGCTTCTAATAGGAGTCCTTCTAGTGTAACTCAATTGAGTTCCTTTGAAGTTGTTTATGGAGTTAATCCTTATTTACCTATTGATAAGTTGTCATTAAATAAAATATGATAGTAAGAATGATGATGCTAACAAAAGAGTTTCATTCTATAAGAAACTTCATGAGCAAATTAAGATCAACATTGATAAATCTAATGCTAAATACCAAGTTCAAGCAAAAAAAAACAGAATTAAACAAGGTTTTCACTAAGAGACTAGGTCCAGCTACACTTAAGAAATGAGAGATCTCTAAACTTAAGAAAAAATGAACTAATGCTAAGAGCAGATGGACCATTTAAAATCTTAAGAAAATTATGAAATAATGCTTTTGAATTAGAATTACCTAAATCCAATGGGGGAGTTTCATTAAGTAATTATTGTAGGTATTATATATGTTTTCAAGAAGAATAGTTTACTAAGTATATCTAATGTATAAAATAATGACAATACAAGGGCTAAAAGTTGCATGGGAGACAAAGTTACAAGACAAGAAGCTTGAGTATACTTTATTATTTAATTTATTACATGATTAGGATTTTGTGTAGCTTTGATAGTTTTATGTATACTTTGTAATATCTTGTCATTTGTAATTATAAACCATTATGTATACAATATAGGCGTGCACTAGTTTAGTCTTTTATTAATTAGGTCAATTAGTTTGGGTTTGATTAGTAAAGGATAAAGTAGGCCTATGTGTGTGTGTGTGTAATACCCCCAAATTTACTACTGAAAAATTTTGTTTAATTAAAAGAGTTTAGCGGAAGCGAAAAGATAAAACCGTAAACTTGGGGGCATTACCGCCACACTTAGTACCAGATCGGTTCACTCCTACCGTTCCAGTATTAAGTGCTAAGGCTAAATAAAGTTAACATTAAACATGAATCATTAATAAAACACAAGTCATACAGAAATCAGAGTGCGATTTAGGATTACAAACCAGGGAGTACGTGACTAGAGTTTTAAAACATAAAGCATAGTACAAACACAACTAAAATATGATAATACAAGATCCAGTGAAAGAAACAAAGTCCGGCCGAGTCACTCTCGATCCCCACGTCAGGTTTAGGCTCAACGCTCAGCCCCACCCGATGCCTCGTAGGTGTCGTAGGCATCAAAGACATCATCCCCTACCTGCACAAGCTCAGATGGGTCTTCTGCTCGTGGGAATAAGCAGCACCCATGAAACGGGTGATCAGTACGCTACGTACTGAGTAAGGTAACAGATGCGCTAAGGCCAAACATACAGACAGACAACATAGTATACATGACACATTCACATAAGCTGTATGTAGTAATCCAGATAATAAAGGCCGGCTATGGTCCAATTAGACTTTTTCTTTTGAATCTCTGTTAAATGTAGTCATTTCACACTATAATCTTTATTAATCCATGTGAGTACAGGAACCCCACTATTATAGCTGGTGGATTGGTCACTTATAGGGCAGAACGCACCTCACCACTATTATATGCCGGTGGATCGGTCTCCAGGACAGAACGCTCCTAGCCACTATTATGTCGGTGGATCGGTCTGGCCCCGACTCTCATGGTGTTTCACTGTAAGTATATAGTAGATTTCCCATGATTCATTGGCAACATAATGTTTGGTTTGTTGAGCTCGGGATCCCCCACTATTATAGCCGGTGGATCGGTCACTTATAGGGCAGAACGCACCTAACCACTATTATATGTAGGTGGATCGGTCTCCAAGGCACCCTGACACCTGGACACTATTATGTCGGTGGATCGGTCTGGGCCCGGCTCAACAATCTTACTCTTTAAGTGATTAGTATCTTATTCGTATCTTATTAGATAAAGCTTTTCACCCTTGACATGCATATCAACTACCTCCTACTTCTATCCTCCCAAGGGGGCCCGTCCCATATCTTGATACTCCTGCGCCCCTTATCACACCCCCACATCCATTTCCCTTTACGCTTACCCTTTAATGAGAAACCCAACTCCTTCGGGTGTGGGTTAAGCCCAACACCTTATGACATCAACTCCACCTACTATCATCCCCTAGGGTTTTCCCTTGAAAACCCTAATTGGACCGATGTGGCCTAACCCCCTCTCTCACTTACTCTACCATTACCTCGTTTATCGCCCCATACCTTAACTCATTAGATTGAATCCCAAATCACATCACTTTACCACTAGATTCCACATGTGACCGGAAAAACCCTAGTTGGCCACTTCAAACTCTAGTACCTTTCTTCTCCCACAAGTAACCTCTCTATTTCTCACTCAATATTCCTTCTCTCCCATGGCACCTATACTCACCCCTTACATAATAAATCCCCATTCTTAATCCATACTCCACTCTCCCTTAATCATTTTTACTTCCACAATTTCCAGATTATTACTTCCTCCCAAAACCCTAATCGGGTCCCTTATACACCCTTCCACCGACCTACGTAATATTTTTTATCCCAAGTCTCCAATCACTCCACAACTCTCCCCTTAGCTTATTTACACCCTAAATCAACCTTTCTCACGTGAAGATCACCCACATGTAAGTTTTATCCATCCCATGTAAACTCTCGAAGTCCCCATGCAAACCCTAGAATTTCCATGCATGGTTCTCATCTTTCGTTCATTTTGGTCAACCTCATATCCCCCTTAGCATCTCACTTCCCATTTGTTTCTTTTTGTCCTTTCATGTCCCATATCATAATATCATTTTCCCTAGCATGCATGTCTTAGAGGGCCATATTATATCACACCACAATCACCGCATATACATTTCATACTCATGCCATAAGAACACATACAAAATATACCTCAACTCCAAGCTGCGGTACACATAAGACAAGTTAAGGAAAATCATACGATACATAATATAACATGAAATATAAAGCATCCAAGGCATACAAGTCACATAACACACATGGGCCTTAGCTACATCCTTACCTAAAGCGACTCCGGCTTGGAGCACGCTCCTACAACTCCTTAGGGTTTTGGTTAGATTCACCTATAAAAGGGAAAATACTAAGTATTATTTTCCCTCAAAAGTACCATCACTCCTTATTTTAGTCTAAGATTAGAATTATTATTATTATTATTATTAAAGGGAGTATTATATGTGAAAAATAGAGTCTTATTTTCAAGTTAGCTTACTAGATGTTACTAGTCAAAATATGTTTATGTTAATATTTATTACTATACTTATATTATTAACCTAATAGCTTTATTCTTCTAATAATAGTACTAATACTAATTATAGCAAAAATAGTGATAATACTAATAATGATAATGCTAATGCTAATGCTTATAGTGATAGAAACCCTAGCGTTTTTAAGGCTAAGTTTAATAATAGTGTTAGGTTTAAAATAATAATTTAATAATTATAATACCAACAAAGTACAAATATTCCTAAAGATAATAATGATAAAAGTTGTATTTTGAATAATAATAATATAAGGGTTCAAATATTTTTGTCACAATAATAGAAATAGAATAATAATAATAATAATAATAATAATAATAATAATAATAATAATAATAATAATAATGATGATGATGATGATGATGATGATGATGATGATGATAGAGATAACTATATTAATACTAAAGTTGTGAATAATAATAATAATAATGATAGTAGTATTAGTAGTAATAATGATAACCATTTTAATGTTAAAGTTGTAGCCTTTTAAATAGTTTACCCTAGTTATAAGTATTTTCTGAAATTAGGTTAGGAATATAAAGGGTGATACATGATAATATTAATAATGGTAATAATAATAATAATAATAATAATAATATTAATAATGATAATACAAACTAATAATAGTAATAATAATAATAATAATAATAGTAATATTAAGGATAATACCATTAATATTAAATAAAATTATTACACTTATAGAAAAATAGTTTAGGGGCTGGGGAAGTTGAAGCACCACCTCAGGTTAGTAGTGGAACCGGCGGCGGCACGTGGCGGCGACAGCGGCGGCGCGTAGCAACGACGGCGGCGGCGGCGGCACGTAGCTACGACGGCGGCAGTGGTGGAGGAGGAAGAGAGGGGGAAAGATGGATATGTAGGCTAAGAGAGAGGAAGTGGAGGAGTGCTTGAGGTGGAGGAAGGTGCAGCAGGTGAAGAGAGGTGGAATGAGGGTGGTGGTGTAGATGGGAGTGGCGGCACACGGTGGTTGGTGCGGCGGCCAAAGGTGGTGGAGGGTGGTGGGAGATGGAGGAAGTAGAAGGAGAGGGAGGCAGGGGAAATGAAGGTATGGGAAGGTAGGGGAAGGTTCCCTGGGTGTTTTGGAGGGTGAGGGAGGTGTGAGATTGTCGGCGCAAGGCGGCGCAAGGGGCGGCGATGGGCTAGAGTGGACTGCTCGGGTTGGCAATTTTGCACGACCGGGGCGGCACGTGCAGGGCGAGGCAAGGGGTGATGGTGGTCTGGTTTCGTAGAGGGAAGTGCAGGGATGGTCTCGGTGGGCGGCATTTGTTGCGGCGGTCGCTGGCGGCGGCGGATTATGAGTCTATTTGGGCAGCGGCGAGAGGTAAGGTTTCTGGGCTTGCGAAAAAGGGAGCTCGGCTATGGCAGCCCTGATGGTGTATTTATAGGCTAATTGAGGGGGGAACCGACAAAGGGAGAAGAGGACACTTGTGGGCAGGTGAGGCAGGTGCCGGCCGGTGGTAGTAGGCGACGCATGGCCTGCAAATCGCAGGGCTCGTTTGGCTCGGGGTGGGGAAAAGGAAAGGGTGGCAGCACGCGTGAGGAGGGAGGACGAGTAGGCTGGGTCGAAAATGGAAAGGAAAGCGACGGGGTGGAAGAGGAGGACAACCGGACGGAGCAGGTGGTCGTCAGCAGGCGCGGGACTGCAGGGCGGGAGTTGCAGTCCGCGTGAGGAAGAAGAAGACAGGGTGGGGTGGACCTGGCGGTCCAAGGAAAGAAGGAAAAGAAGGGAAGACGGTCCGGTCAGGCAGAACGGGCGAGGGAGGGGGACTACGCGCCTGGGCTGGCGAGATGGGCCAGGGGAGTTTGGGCAGCGGCTGGCCCAATCGGGGAGAAGAGGGGAAAATAAGGAGAGGAGAAAAAAAAGGAAAAAGGAAAAGAAAGGAGGAAAGGAAAAAGGAAAGATAAAAAGATAAAATGGTTGGGTAGGGGGTATTTGGTCTTTATTTATTTATATAACTAGGTTATATATTTAAATTTAATAATAATTATTTTAAGAAAACAATTAAATCTATTTTTTGATTAATTAGGCTATTTTGGGTAAGTTTTCATTAACTTCCATGTTAGTTAGTAAAAAGTCCGAATTTTCTTTAAATAATTCCTTTATTATTTTCTCCTTGTTTTTCCTTTATTAATTCCACTTAGTTTTTAATAAAATAATTTATTTACTTAATTCCCCTAATAAATTCCTATTTTGTCAAATTCCTAAATTAGGGTTTGGGGTATTTCAGTGTGTGTGTGTGATGGTGCCTTGTACATTTGGTCATTAATGGTTGATTAATAAAATAAGAATTTGAATGACTTCTTAAGAGAGAATTTGAGCCTCCCTTCCTTCTTCTTCAAGTGAGTTTATCTTGAGAGTTTAGGCATTATTATCTAGAGAAAACATTGTGATTTATCTTTAGAATTGATTTGATCTTGGTGAATATCAAATTTAATCCTTGGCATTTGTTGCAGATGACTACATTCTTCAAGTATCACATCAACTTTGAACATCATTCTAATTCAAGAAAACAGACAAAAAGGTCTTGCATTGTGAAATAATAATTCCCTTATTATCTTCCACATTAAGTGATGTGGTAATAGTAATATCTTATCCTAATATTCTTCAAATTTAGTTAAAATTATGTTGATATAAAAGAAAATAATGTTAGCTTTGAAAAAGGCTTGGAATTTGGATAAGAATGTAAAATTTTAAGAGTATAGATTGACTAGTTTTTTTTTTTTTAACTACTCATCCACTACGACCAATGACTTGCAGTTTTATTCTTGGAAACACCAATTAACTGGTTATCTAAATCGATTAATCGGTTATGTTGTGATTCTAAGTTCTTTTTCTATTTTTGCTCCAATTCTCTTTCCAATGTTTAACACTTCCAATTAGTGTATTTTTTTGTGTTAATATGCATTTTTTAGTGCTTTGAAATTAATTTCACAATATTTAGATCAGCATTTGATTTTATTTAGTTAAAATCTCCCAAAACATTTTAAAAGTACATTGTCACCTCTCTCTCTCTCTCTCCATAACTTTCATCTCTCATTTGGTAGACTAAGTTTCATTTAGATTACAACCCTGACTTTCTTCACCGCTACTATAGCCTAATTGCACTCCATCTCCATCATTTTATTTCTTGCACTTTGGTCTCCTACATTAAACCAAAGTCAACAATTTCTCTCTTATTTCCCTTTTAATATGTCAATCACCAGACTTTCTTAGGATTCATTTCTAATTTACTTTAACCTTAACTTTTAACACTTGCTCTCATTTCTCTCTTTTCCCTTGGTTTATGTTGCTAAGCATTGAGCTTTCCTAGTTTTTTCCCTTCTCTTCCTATTGGAAATCAAGGCCCTTGCCTCTTGTGATTTCTCCTTCATTTTTTTAACTTACTCCCTTTGTCCTTATTCTAATATTTTCTTTGATTATTCATTGATTTGCTTAAGCAAATGATGATTAAATTATAAGAAAGGTTGAAGATCCTAGTTTTCTCCTCTTGATAGCCTTGTTCTTGGAAGGAAGTTGACTCATGCTTCTTTTCCTCTTCTATTTTATTATTATTTTAATATGAGTTTTTTATTCTTGATTCTCTTAGGATAATCAAGAGTCATGGTAAAATCCACCAATGTATAAGTAGTTAATTTTTGCTAGAACGTTTTGCTTGAAGTTAAGACATACTTATCTTTAATATGACTAAGAGTTGATGTTGTTAATTGTCAATGGAGTTTCCAAGGATATGTATGTGCTATTTTGATCCTTTATTCTAGAGCATGTGCCATGACTTATATTTTTATAATATAGAGTATATTTTAGCTATTTTGGTCTTAAGCATGAATTTGGTGATTTATTTATGAATATGATGTATATTGATTATCTACCATGAATCTATGACCTTTTTAAGTGTTGAGCATGTCTTTATATGTATTTATACAACATACAAGCATGATATGTTTATTTGGGAAAAGCATGAAAATTTGTTTAAGTGTGGAAAAAATGCAATTTGGGATGTTTTGCCCGAAGCAATCAATTGTTTTGTCAAACCCATTTATTAGTTCCTATGAATAGTTAATCGGTTTGCTAGACACATCAATTCGTTATTTTGTGTCCATATTTATTTTGGTCCCAACTTAAACACATCAGCTGATTTGGCCAAACCCATCGATTGATTCTTATAATAATTGATTGGTTCCTTCATGCTATTTACTTCTCCTTAGGTTTCGAATGTTCAGACCAATTGATTGGTCCTGGGTCTGATCAACTAGTTCCACCTATTATCGTCATGCTTTTTTATTCTTTGTTGAATCTTCCTTGAGGTTTCTATTATAACTTTTTCACTAGGTTGTGACACTAAATCATGATTTTAGCCATGAATAATTGAAATTAAGGAAAAATTAAATGGTTAATTATGTGGTGTGGCTTGGAAGCCTTGTTGGGTTTGAGTTTGGTATCATCTCTTACACACTCAATTTGGTGGCTTGGATGCCTTTGTTTGTGTTTGATGCTATCACATGGAAATGCCAAATTAGTTAATAATATAATTTACTTGTGATTTGTGATATTATCTTATAAATTATTCATAACAGAAATTAAGATTTTGATTGAGTCTTTTTCACTAGCTCTCGGGTTAGCTAACTGAGAGTTAGTGAGTGAGTTGCCCTGTTGTTTATTACTTTTCACTTACTACCTATTTCATTTCCTATTAAGTTGTAGTCGGTAGGGGTATGCATATATCTATGAGTTATAGAGTCAATATTATAGCTGGTCGGCATGTCATTAGCATCCAATTCAAGTGGGTGTGATATCCATGAACGAGGCTCTTCACGCTTCATATATCCTTAACTTAGGTAAATGTGGTATGCCAATTTATGCTAGCCCTTGTGATACATGCACTTAAGGTGCGGTACCCTTGAAAAAAAAAATTCTCGATGTTTTTTGACCTCATATGATAGATGTGATATCTCATTAGTATTTATTATGCTGTCTTAATTTTTGTTCATGGTAGAGAACTGATTGTTTTCACTCAAAGATCTTAATAAACGGAAAGAATATGGTCACTAAATAGAGGAATGATAATGCGACTTATTTTAAATAAGTGACTAGTGTTGTTTTATCTCTTCCTTAATTTATATATAAGCTTGTTGTATAGTATATTATCATGTGGTCTTAATATACAATATGAGTCCTTATTATATTTTAGATAATTTATTTTACTAGTATTTGACTATATTATTACTATATTTGAGTGATCAATATGATAATTCGGTTTATGTCCCAGCAAGAAGAGAACAATTTATGGAGATGTAATTTTTAATTTAAATATACCAAAAATAATGATTTGGGTCGATACCTAGCCATTAGTTGGGGATCAAAATTTAGGTTTCTACTTTAATTGAGAGTTAAGCCACGGGTTAAGAAAGCTTTCGCCACCGTGTTGGGATATTTCTCCCTGCCCTTGACAACAACTTTCTCCATTGAGGATAATGCAGCTGTCACTATCACCCCAGTAGCGATAGTTGTTGTTGTTGGTAGTTGTATTAGGACTGCCAATTAACTTCCTCTCAGCTGTACTAGCACCTCAACTATTATTCGTCGACCCAGTCACATTAGTGGTAACAGTACTTGTCTCTTCGCACGTCGGGACAAAGATATCGTTTTCGGTCGATATGGACCCCGATGCAGCTCTCCGCCCCTGCACAATACCGAAATTCCCGTAAGAGTACCCATCAGCATCTCCAATAGTGTTACCAACAACCTGAGGTAAGCATGCAGACGTATCATTGAAGGGATCCAAGGGCAGTGCTACTGGCCCTGTCATGTCCACTACAAGATATATAATTAAATAGGACAATATTATTTATCCTATTAGATAAAAATATTATCCTATTAATTTAATAGGAAAAATAAATTGTCTTTATATTATCCTATTATTTGCGTCCTATTAGGATTATAAGGGTAAAATTCTCGATTGCCCTATTTATTTTCACTCTAATGGGACAATTGTAATTACCCTATTTGATTATTATCAACGGATGCAATATTATCACCCTATTTGAGTTGAAGCTATTAGAGAAACTTTTAAAATATTGTCCTATTTAAGTTACTTATTAGGGCAAAAAATATTACCCTATTTATCTTACCTATTAGGGCAAAAATATTACCCTATTTGAATTATCTGTTAGGGGCGAAAATATTGCCCTATTTGAATTATCTATTAGAGCGAAAATATTGCCCTATTTAGCTTACCTATTA
Source organism: Tamarix chinensis (assembly GCA_030549775.1). NCBI lineage: Eukaryota > Viridiplantae > Streptophyta > Magnoliopsida > Caryophyllales > Tamaricaceae > Tamarix > Tamarix chinensis. Next base: position 39,392,525 of record CM060177.1, read on the forward strand.
GGGGGAAAATATTGCCCTATTTAATTCCTTAAAAAATTTTCCTATTTTATTCTATTAATTTATATGCATATTATAATCTAGAGTAATAAATTTTCACATAATCAATTTGACATGAAAAAAAAATTTGATATTGATCATTAAAAAATAGATATAATACATTAAGCAACAATGTATATGTCTCAATGATTTTCATATAGTAATATCCAATCAAATATGGTCAAACTACAAATGTTGATTACGGAATTATAACAAAATAAAATAATTTGGCAAATTCCTTGTTTATGATACTAGTTTGACATCCTAAAAGAAAGCAAGCTGCAACTAATCCACATCGATCAAAGCATGCACAATCCTATAGCAACTTCTAAATTCCAGCTTTTACTTCGGCATAACCATTGTCTTTCACTTGAATGTTGTCCTACTACCAAAAAAAAAAGAACAAGAACAATAGATGTAGTTATTGACAATAATATTGAAATAGTATTGTTCTACCTATTAAAGCAAATAAACACGACATAGAAGGATATCTTTAATATTCCAATCACGCTATTTAGATGTATTCCACCGCAGTTGCATATATACCTGCAAATATATACCCATTAGTTGTGTCAATTAGGTACATAATATTTCACACACAATACTCTTTGTGTTAAAAAAAATTAAGGAGGCATACTCCCTGTCTTAGCTGTATTTGTTCACATAATCCCAAGGGCACTCAAATTAGGGGTTTGAGGTCCCTTCGATTCATGCTCAAAACCAGCCTAGTTCATAGGATTAATGAGCCTTATCCACATTGCTAGAATACATATAACACCACACATATATATATTAATCATAACAGCATTCCTCTTCATTTTTCTTTCAAAAAATAGATGAGAGATTTTTTGCAGTCTGGTTAGATTTTGGACACATTTTCTGTTTTACTAGCATACAAAAATCAATTCACAGGAGTGCATAGCTATAAGCAACAACGCACGTATGAAACATCAAAGGCTACGCAGCAAAATGGATGATCCCATTCAGCTAATGAATCTGTACCTTTTGTTCGATTAATGGTAAACCATTTAGTGCTTGAGAACCTAATTATTCAACAGCTATATACTCAATATTCTGTGATTATCATAACCGTACTCACCATCTGATGAATATAATACCTAGGTGTTGATGTCATAAATAACAATACCCTCCGTATGATAATGAATATAAATAATTGTACTCAGCATTCATCAAGTGAAAAAAAAAAGTTCAGGATGACTCCATTTCTTCCTCTTTTTCTCTCCCAACACCGTTAATCGACAACCTTTGTCGGGAAGCATTCATTGCTGAAGGCATTCACAGTTCCAAACAAATTAATTGCCCTTATTGCATAAATTTTGCTCGGCCTTTGGGTACAGTGGATTGATGGACACGCCCTTCGATACTGAACCGGTAAACAACTTTTGGTGCAGGGAAGTAGGCAGAATAACCAATGGGGTGATGAGCGGCCCACAGGCATCAACAATATTAAGAGCAGCAAGAAGAAATAAAAGCTTCTACCTAATAATAAACTAGATCAACTAAGAGGCAGCAACTAATGAAAAGAATGTGAAAAATAGGGCAGAAAAATCCTTAAAACAAAAACATTGAGGAAAACTAAGCTATAAGGACTCTGTCTTTCTTTTTCCTGATGCTGCTAATTTTCAACCTTTGTCACAATGCCTATCACTCCCACTAATCTAGCTCCACCGGGAATCTTAGTCCTATACACCAACACGGACCACTAAATTACATCAGCTGATTTTACGCTACATTCATCACAAAGATAATTTATTAAAAAATATGTTCAAAAACAAAATTACTATTAAAATCTTCAAAAATACTAATAAATTGCATTAGCTAAAATAAAGTAATGGCTCACAAAATAATCAGCAACGAAACAGAGCCTTCATCTAACAAGAAATATTATACTTCACTAATGGCAGGGACCAATCCATCTACTCATATTCGATGAACGTAGCCACCAATGGAAACTATCCATCAATCCTTTAAAAATTCAACACTACCTGAACCTTCTGCCATAAATTCGAATACAATATTCTTTTGCAGCACAAGAAAACAATGTTGAAACCTATAATCCAAATGTTAATATAAAATTGTCCTTTACGATGGATTGGTTGGAACTAATTTGCCAGCCAGAGAATACTAATAAATTGGCAGCTACTTCGACAGCAGAGTGAACCGCCCAAATCTTAATAAAACTCAAGAGATCAACAGAAACAGCGCGAGTGGCCTAAATTTCACGACAGCCATCACAACCAATAGCTAGGTGGATAAAGTAATCAAATCAAATGTTAGGTTTTCAGAAATTTATACCAAACGAAACTAACACAAATCGGAGCAGATGAAGACCGGAGAAGATGCGCCGGAGGTCGAGGACAACTCACCAGTGACCGGCTAGGCTCGCGGTGGCCGACTGGTGGCGCAACCTGCGCTGTCTACCACTGCACGCGGCTGCTGCTGCGAGTGCCGTTGCGGCTGTTGCTGTGACTGCTGCTTGCTGTGGTTGCTGGCTACGTCGCCGATGGTGGCTGGTTGTGGCCAGCGGTCGACTGGAGTGGAGGAGGAGGGAGGAGGTGAGGCTGGGTTGGAGCTCAGGCGCAGGAAGCAACACGCACAGGAAAGAGACAGAGAAGAGAAGGGAGAGAAGAAGAGAGAAAAGGAAAACGAGGACAGAGTCGGGGGGAACCGGTCGGGAATTTTTTTTTTTTTTGTAAATACACCTATATAAATAAATACTAAACATCTAAAAATATTGTTGGAAAATTTTATCTACAATTTATTTAAAGAAAACTCATTTTAAAAGGATCCAAAAGCTTAAAATTGATATAAGAGTTATATAAAGAATTTCGGAAGTATTTTCAGAATAATTTACCAATGAAAATAATATTTACGAAAATACATTATAATTTCAATAATTTTCGAAATCGATTTTCCACTAACCAAAAATGGTAAAACGGAAGAAAATTAATTTCAAAACAAAGTCGTAATCACACGACAAAGTTATAATAAAAAACGAATCTAAAATATAAAAAATTAAAATACGAGAAAGAATGGAAATACATATTTTTAACCGAAAATTGAAATCATATTAATATAATAAAATTACGGTCGTGAACGAATTTATCTAGAATGATCCGCAACGACAACGATTAATTAAATTCAAATATTAGGTCGAAATTGTCGATAAATCCATAAAACAAATCGAAATTAAAATAGTTAAATGTTTATATCAAATTATGCTAATAAAATAATTAAACTTAATAAAATTAAATTTTAAAATATGGGATATTACAAAATAAGTAATAAATAATTATTACAAAATAATTATTCTTAGTAATAATAAAGACAAATATTAATTAACTCCGTGTTAGATAGAATCAAATAGGGGTATTTTAATATATTGCCCTACTAGATAGTATCAAATGGGGGAAAAAATTCACTGCCCTATTTTATAAGAATAAATGGAGGAATTTTAGTATTGCACTATTTATTATAATTAAATAGGAGAATTTTTATTTATTGCCCTATTAGATTGGATTAAATAGGGGATATTTTATATTACCCCATTTGTTAGAATCAATTAGGGAAATTTTAAATTGCCCTATTTGATTATCTATAATAGGACAATCTTATAATTACCCTATTTAATATTCTAAAATTGCCCTATTTAACTATATTTCTTGTAGTGGTCATAGGCGCCACGTTCATGGAAGAGGAAGAGGAGTACGTTGAAAACACCACCAATTAAAAAGCCTTCGTTACGAAAAGAACAACACAGAGAGTATGGAAGAGGAGAGAGAAAGAAGAGGAGGGAGAAGCATGCGAAGAGGAGCAGGAAAGGAAAGTTGTTTGATTGATATGAGATGTTCCCAAGTAGAAGCGACAAATGTCTCAATTTGGTGGGGTGCTTGAGACTCCCGTAATTTTATTAATTATTATAAATTATATTCTATATATAATTATTTTTTTTATTGTGTGGATAATTAGAAAAGTAAATTAGATTATGGGAGATGGATCATAATGAGGCTGCTGTGAATAGATACTGCTGGTTGCTGTTGTTGACAGAAAATTGCTGTATTAATTTGTTGATTATCCTATATGATGCATTCGCCGGCATATCTTGGCTAGTGAAAATTAAGTTGACCGCATAATCCGCCACCTGACCCATATTTCTAGATTAGAAGGATTGTAAATTATGTAACCTTTAATAACCATAATTAGCTACACAAATTAGCTGATAGGGATTAAGTTGTAAATCCTTTATTTGGATTATTGTAAGCTTGTATTTTGTAGTTGGGCCGACTTGTTGTTATCAGCACCCACAACTTGTGTTTCTCTATATAGGTCGGCTAAACTGTTGGGCTGATATATTGGATCTTGTATTGGAGCCCATCTACCGTACAAGGGCTTGTATTGTCTGTATTGTATACGCCCATATGTAATGCGTATACAGAATGCTTGTACGACAATTTTTGTTGAATACACCATTCAATTGTGTATTTTTCTTTCTAGAATCTTCTCTCTCTCGCGCGACTATCTCGTTCGCTCGATCTTCTTCTCTACTGATCTTCTTCTCGAATCTCTTTTTGTAATCCAACTTCAGTTGCCGTTGCTTATAACTGTGCACTGAGTTTTCTTGATATTCCTTTGGATTAAATTCCTTAGGCTGATTGTTGCGTGTAGTCTAACCCCGCACTCGATTCACGGTCCAGCAAAAATCTTGAAACCTATCCAGGCTTCATCAGGACTTTTCTAGCTAATATGGATCAAATTAGAATAGGCGCCGCATATTGTTGTTTGGCTAACTGCTATGAAAATATTCCTATGTGAGAGCCAACAGCAACCGAATGAGGAAAAAGGAGGAAAATGGAGCAGGGGAAGAGGGACTAGATGGAACCAAACAATTTCACCAATTAATGTGTGGTGTGTTACATAGTATTTTGTTTTAGAAAAAAAAAATATTACTATTAAATAATTTGGGTGCACTTTGTAACGCACATGTAGTGTATTATAGCAAAATTTGCCATTTTCACATAGGCTTTGCTTTGTAAAAAAAAAAGTTTGTTCAGAAGAATGAAGTCCTAGATTAATATTTTAGACACATGTTCTAATACTTTTAATGTATACTTCCTTATATTTCCTTTATCCTCTTAATATAAACTTTTTGCATGTGAGAAAATAAGTCTGCTTAGAGATTTTTGTATTTTTTTTAGAAAGATATTTAATTAAGCCTAAGCTTCTAAATTTGCTCTTTTTTTTAAGTAGAGAAAGAAGTTTTATATATAATTAATGCATAAAAAAAAGCAGAGTAAATATAAAAATTATGGTCGAACTTTTCTAATATATATATATATATATATATATATATATATATTAAGCTAGGGTGATTCCTTTCTCCATAGAGTGGGAGTAAAATATCAAATAATGTAGAAATAATTTGGCTTAGATCAAATAAATAAAATATCAATTGATAAATAACTTATTTAATAAACAAAGAATTGATGCTTCCTTAACTATTTTTTTCACTAAAGAAGGCGTTAGAGGTTGAAGAGCCGCAAGCTTCTACAACTATATATAGGTGGTGTAATAAGGGTGCAAGAATTGATATATAATTTAATACAAAATCAGTAAGTTTGAAATATACTCAATATGTTGTATGCATTTTTAGTTCTTATTAATGGTACCCCTTCAGAGCCTCTCAAGATGGAGAGGAGACTAAGGCAGGGGGATCCCATATCACCCTTTCTGTTCATCTTAGCTGCGGAGGTCTTTAATCAACTAATTTGAAGAGGCGTGGAAAAAGGTTTGTCACAGGGCATTATAGTGGGAAGAGACAATTGTGAAGTCACACACCTTCAATTTGCGGACGACACGATGATTTTTTGTGGGGCATCTCTAGACAATATCAGGAACTGGAGAAGACTTTTGGATTGTTTCTTTTTATTATCAGGGCTTCGGGTTAATTTTGATAAATCTAAAGTCATTGGTTTGGGTGTGGATATGAATTTTCAAGTCGAGGCGGCAGATGTTATGGATTGCAAGATTGGAATGTTACCCATCAGCTACCTTGGTCTTCCGTCGGGGACAAATGCTAGAAGAAAAAAAGTGTGGAAGCCTGTGATTGAGAAGTTAAAGCAAAGATTGGCGGGTTGGAAGTCAAAGGTCCTATCCAGAGCTGGAAGACTTGTCTTGATCAAAAGTGTCCTGAATAGCTTACCATTGTATTATATGAGCCTGTTTAAAATCCCTAAGGGGGTATTGAAGGAGATCATTAGTATTCAGAAATTTTCTTTCCAAAGTAGTAGGGGAGATAGGCATAGCTTACCTTTGGTTAAGTGGGACGTGATTTAGAAGCCTAAAGCCTTAGGGGGGTTTCGGTGTGGGGGATTTGCTTATGAGAAATAATGCTTTGCTTTTCAAATGGTGGTGGAGGTTCTGTACTGTGGAGGGAGCATCGTGGAAAAGGATTATCTCATCTATCTACTATGGAAAGCACTTGGGCTCTCTTGATATTCTGGGTACTCACAGAGGATGGACACCTTGGGGGGATATTGTTTAAGTTGGACGGGGGAAATCCTAGTTTCATGTCAGTTCTGAAAGTCAAGCTTGGTGATGGGTAGAGTATTAGATTCTGGGTCGATAAGTGGTCAGGGCAAGGAGCATTGAGAGATCTTTTTCCGCGGTTGTTTATGGTGTCAGAACAAAAAGACAAAAATTTGGCGGATATGGGTATATGGGAAGGGGCACAGTGGATATGGGACCTCAGATGGCAGAGACGTCTTTTTATTTGGGAGGAGACTAAAGCAGAGCATTTGCATAATCTCATTCAGTAGTTTCACATGAGCAAGGATAGACAGAATTCGGTCAGATGGGTTTATGATGCTACAGGAGTTTTCTCTGTGAAATCATTTTGTCAGGTGCATCATCAGAGAACGGTTGGGGCAGAGTAGAACCATAGTTTATCAAGTTTATTGTGGAATAGTGTAGCACCTCTGAGGATGACGCTTATGTCATGGTTTGTCGTACAACATAGGCTCAACACTAGAGACAGATTGGTTAGACTGCGAATTATTGAAGCAAGTGAAGCTAGGTGTCCTTTTTGTGAGTTAGATGATGAAACGATCAATCATATTTTTTTGCACTGTACTGTGATAGGAGGGATATGGTATGAGGTGTGTGAGTGGATCGGCTATGACTGGGTGATATCTCGGTTTGTTCATGAGAACGCTCTAACTTGGCTAGGTGATAGGAGAAAAGAGCCGAGACAGAAACTTTGGCGAGTAGCTTTCTTTACAATTATTGGGACCTTTTAGAAGTTTAGGAATAGAGTTGTGTTCGATAATCAAAAAATTTGTACTAGGTGGATGCTGATGATAATCAAGATGAGAATTGAATTCTGGATTAAGTAGAGTACAAAGGAGTTCCCATACAAAAATGAAGAGGTAGTTTATAATGTGCAAGCTATTTTGGGAGTCGACGCGAGTTAGTCTCTATGTTGTGATTGCACACCTTTTGTTGTCAAGTTTTGTTGATGAGTTTTTTCGGTTATCTTTATCAACTATCAAAAAAAAATGTTGTATGCATTTTAGGAAAATGAGGGTGTTTATGCCTAATGTTAGACTTCGGCACCTCAATATTTTCTGGTTGATTGAAGTTTAATCCCCGCTTAAGAAGCAATGCTATAAATATACCTATATCTATATATATGTCAGAGGAGGATAAAATGGCCTTTTATCCAACTAAAAATATATACATCAAGTATAGTTTAAAAATGCAAAAAGGATTAGATTTTGTGAGTTTTGTTGGTAAAAGTTTTTTTTTAGTTATAGTTCGTTATTTTACTATATTTAGAACGTTAATTTACTATTTAGATTCATCTAAGTTTTGATCTCGGAAATAATTTTTTTTATCCAGGTAATTTCCATGATTAGTTTTGGCGAAACTTGCGGCAATGCTGGAGTCTGAATGCCCCTGACTTTTAATTTACCATGACGTCTGTAGTTACGTGTTGGCTTCTAGTCATGGTATATAATCATAAGGTTTTTAGGGGTGTGGATGTAAGTCCAACTCGGGCTAGTTCTTGGACCTAGAATTTTGTGAAGGATGAGACTTGGGTGTGGAGTATGATCTCAGACGGATGTTGTGGTAGAGGTAGCGGAAGAATGCAAATGCTAGGCTGGGATGCTCCACCGAGTGGGGTAATTAAGATAAAATGTTGTGACAGGAGTGCTGCTACAAATTCCGACGTACGCAGCTCCAGCTCCTTCAAACGAGTGCTGGTCTGATGTTGATGGTGCTACTCACTTCGAGCGTGAGTAAGCTCCAGAAAAGAAATGGGGTTGGGGAAGAGTCTAGTCGAGGGAGTCCATGTTGGCCAACATCCAGATGTAGTATATAGCTTCCTTCCACGATGAGGGCGGCGGAGAATTCCGAAATGAGTGCCATAAATGGAAAGAAAGAAAACCCCGTAAGCCGTCTTCTAGATCGAAATAAGCCGTGTTTGATTCTCAATCACGACGAAACGGAACCCTGTAACGCCTTCGTTTGCGTCTTGACCATCTTCATACGGTTTGATTTCATCGTCTGCATTTTCTCTTGCTACCGCGCTTTCACATGAGTCATGACAAATCTGCCGTGGAACGCAACTCAGCCAGCCTCCGATCACCAGCATCATTTCCACCAAACCCTTCTCAAAGCAGGTCCGCGTCTCAAACCACTGCAACAAGTTCACGCGCAGCTGATTGTCACAGGAGCACATCGCAGCCGATCTCTCCTCACCAAGCTCGCTGCCTTAGCCTGTACATCAAAGTCCCACCATTACACTCACAAGCTCCTCTTCTCAGCCCCAAACCCAGACTCCTATCTCTTCAGTACCCTTATCAGAATCTCCTCTAAACTGGGTTTCGCACGCGACGCCGTCTTCTTCTACCGCCGTATGATCCTCCGCAACATTTCCCCGACGAATTACACATTTACCTCACTTATCAAGGCTTGTTCTGATATCTCAGAGCTTAGGCTGGGGAAAACGTTGCACAGTCACGTTCTAGTTGGTGGGTTCGGGTCGGATTCGTTTGTTCAAGCTGCATTGATCACGTTTTACGCGAAATGCGGCGGCATTAAGGTTGCACGAAAGGTGTTTGATAGAATGCCTGAGACGGGTATTGTTGCTTGGAACGCGATGATCGCTGGGTACGAGCAGAATGGGCTTGCTAAGAGAAGTTTGGAGCTGTTTGATTCGATGATGAAGCTGGGGGTGGAGCCTGATGGCGCCACGTTTGTTAGTGTGTTGTCGGCTTGCGCTCAGCTGGGTGCTGTGGAATTAGGGTGTTGGTTGCATGATTATATTGTAGAAAAGGGGTTTGGCGTGAATGTGATTCTTGGGACCGCTTTGATTAACATGTACGCAAGGTGCGGGAATATGGAGAAAGCGAGGGAGGCTTTTGATGGGATGGTGGAGAAGAATGTTGTTGCTTGGACTTCTATGATTTCTGGGTATGGAATACATGGTTGTGGCTACGAAGCGGTAGAGCTGTTTCGTTCAATGAGGAATAGCGGTCCTAAGCCGAATGAGATCACTTTCGTCGCCGTCCTATCAGCCTGCGCTCATGCCGGGCTTGTCAAAGAAGGGCGTGAGGTATTCAAGAGCATCGGCGGAGACTACGGGTTGGTACCCGGTGTAGAACACCATGTTTGCATGGTCGACTTGCTCGGTCGTGCGGGACTTGTCGACGAGGCTTTTAATCACGTAAAGGGACTAAAGAGACCGAGCGCAGCAGTCTGGACAGCAATGCTAGGCGCTTGCAAGATGCATAAGAACCTTGATATTGGAGTGCAGGCAGCGGATCATCTCTTAGCTCTCGAGCCACACAACCCAAGCCATTACGTAATGCTGTCTAACATATACGCTTCTGCTGGTCGAACGGATCGAGTTGAAATGATAAGGAACGGGATGATAAGAAAAGGGTTGAAGAAGCATGTTGGGTACAGCGTCGTAGAGCTTGATCGGTGACCGCATTTGTTCGGCACGAGCGATAAATCTCATGCCGAGACTTAAGGAAGTCTGCAAGTTCTTGTTGGATCTAATAAGGAGGATCATTGAATCGGGTTACGTACCAGCACAGGAATCGATACTCCCATGTGTTGGAGGAAGAAGAAAGGGATGGTGCCCTTTAGGTATCATAGCGAGAAGCTAGCAATCGCTTATGGATTGATGAGAGGTAGCGGTGATGGAACGACGATCTGAATTGTGAAGAATATTTAGAGCGTGTGAGGATTGTCATTCAGCTATGAAGTCCACATCGGTTGTTGCGGGTAGAGATATCGTTGGCAGGGATAAGCTCCGGTTACAACATTTAAGAGGTGGGAAATGCTCTTGTGGTGATTGTTGGTAGGCAACTGGTCATGTAGTCCGAGGTGTAGAGATTAAGAGTATAGCGAAGGGACGGCCGAAAAGAGGACGTTTGGCTGAAACGAGCAGCTAAGGAGTAGCGATCAAAATACCGGACTGGACTGGACTGGACTAATCGTTTCGGCTGGATACGAACAAGGGTTGGATCGCTCGTTACATTCGGTTTAACCATCCACCTTGGGCAATTTAGCAGTTATGATCCTTTTCATTTTTAATATTTCTTATTAATAATATAAATATACGCCTTAATCTATACTGTTTCATTATATTACAAATAAAATATTTGATAGATTCAAATTATTCACACACATGCATGAATTTGATATGTATGAATTTGATCTAATTTTAATTTAAAATTAATATTTTCTTATTAGTACTGTTACTGTTGCAAATATTCTTTTTATTACTATAATTATTATCGTTAGCTTTATAATTTTTTGTTATTATTAAAATTTTATTAATTTAATAACTTCGAAAAATAATTTAAGGACAACATACACTTAGTCTAACATTAGTAAATAAAATTCTTATTTAAGAGGGAGCGTAACTCATATATAAAATCAATTTTGTAAGAATTATTTTTGAAAAAAAAAATCCTCTAAATTAATTTCAATGGCCCAGCCGCTTCGTTGTTGACTTATCAATAGGCCTCTCCATCACACACCATTATGCCTTCGTATCACCGATGTCGACTTTGGGTCGGCATAAATATATTTATGGAGTTTCCCTTCTTTCTTGTCACTGTATATATGGGCCAATTAAGTAGTACTTGTGTGAGGGATCGAATCGAAGCAAGCACACGCTAGTATCGTGCCTAAGTTCTTCTATGTTATTTATTGCGGCTGCTTATCATTCATAATATTAGGATACTGAGACCATATTTTTCACAATGATTTGTGGCGTCGTAGGTCTATAATGTCGATATGTCGTAATTTCACCCCTCCTCGAATATCTAAAATATCGGATATTTGATGATTAAATATTCGATAAAAAAATAAAATATATAAAAAATTAGATATCTAAAATAAAATTTTGAATATCTAAAATTTTATATCAGATAATAAATAATTTATCGAATATCCAAAATTTTCAAACGAACTAAAATTGAGAAATACTGAATAAAAAAAATAAAAAAAATTGATCCAATTTAAACAAATATAATCTAATAATTTAATTTGAATATTAAATTATATTATATTCAATTAATAATTTTAAATTTTAAATAGTAATTAAATATTTAATCAAAATAATAATTAAAAAGTATAAAATCTACTTACAATAAACATTCATTTCAAATTATACACACACATGCATGATTACATAAAATAAAATTTTATAAAAAATAAATAATATTTAGGGTGTATATCTATATAATTTATCGAATCATATATTATTTATATTTGTCGGATCAAATATTGTTTATATTTTTCGGATCAGATATCTAATTTATTTAATTTTTCATTTACTTGATTGGATATTTAATCTGAAAAAAAAATATCTGATATGTTATTTGATATTTTTAATCGAATCAATTCGAATATTGAATTATATTATTAAATATCAAATAATATGAATAACCCTAGCAACAACATATGTATTGTGAGGACATGCTATAAATTTTTTTATCCTAAAAAGTTTTTAATTAATTTTCGGAGGAAAAAAAACAATTACAACAACCCCATCATGGTATTATCTTCGTTGTTGTTGCAAAGTCTTTGACTTTTTGGCACCAACTTTTTCACCACCAAGTTTCCTAACATAACAAAAAAAATACATATTTAAGGATGAGAAGTTCATAAACATGGATGAGTCAAAAGTTTGAGCAACAAATTTTCCTTCTACTAAAACTAGTCAAAATTAGTAAGGGGAAATTATTTTAGAACTTTATATTACAGCGATAGTCATCATAATATAGATAAGGAGAAGTTCGTTATTGTAAACCTGATAAAAAATAGTATTGTTATATTTAATAAATATGTATTATGATGACTCTTATAGATAAAGTAATTATGAAAGTTGATATAATGAAAGGGATCTATATAAACACCCACTTCTATCCTAACCCGTTACTTTTTTCTTTTCTTTTTTTCTCTCCTTTTTTCTTCTTTGGTTGTTGGCCCTTCTCTTCTAATTCTGCCATTTTCCGCCCTTCAAAATTCTATCCCACCTAAAATTTCTCATCTTTTTTTTTCGAGGTTTGTAGTATTTGTAATATGTATTGTTATTCTTAATTTGACTGGTGTTTGTTTGATTATTATGCCTTTTCTAACTTATATAATTTGATTTGTAAGTTGTAATTGAGGGACAAAATCAATTTATTTTGGGCTATAATTCTAGGCATTGTATATTGTTTTTTCTTAACCTTTATTTTCATGTTGAATGTTGTATAAAAGTTTATTTTATTTTATTTTCAATTTTTTTGTGAGGCATGCACTGTACATTCATAGCACAAAGTTCATATGTTGCCCCACGTCCGCCACTAATAGCTTCTACCGGTGCCTCACTCATCTCATTTCATTAGACCTATGTAAGTATTTTATTAATTTTGTATTTGTGTGTTTGGTTAGTTGAGTTTGTTAATTACATATGAAATTTTAGTTGGGTGGATGAAATTATATTAATATGGAAATTTGGATAATAACTATTTTATTATTGTGCCCGTGATCTATATTAATATTTGTATAGATGGTGATGATGATATATAATCTTAATATAAAACAAAGAGAAAATAAGTATGAAATATTAATAAATATTTCAATAATTAAAATATTAACGAGTAAATATATTAGTTTTAAGTTTGAATATTAAAATATTTGGAAGGAATGATAGAGTTATACTAGTAAAATATACTCACGCTTTAAATTTAAATAGCGATAGACATTTACTTAGAATTATAGTTATTATAAAATAAATGGTGGTATTGTTTTAAGTATGTTATTAATAATTAACAGAACTACTATAAATGTTAAAAAAACCTTAATTTTGAACTTTAATTAATTAATAGTAATTAGTAAAATTACTAATTTGGAATAATATAATATATTAAATTTGATGTGACAATAATATATTTTTAGTTGATGAAATGCTCATAGAATTAATATACGAAATATGAATTATTATAAAATATTAAAGTTGATGCAATTTATTTTATTAAAGGAGTATAAATAATAAGTTAATAGTAAAATACTAAATAATAAGTTAACAGGAAAAGATGAGAGTTAATATAAATTGTTAAAGGAGTAAAATTAATAAGTTCATAGTAGTGAAAGACTAGAATTTATATAAAGCATGCTATTTATAGAATAGAATTAGTTAGTTAATAGAATTAATGGATGTAATATACTTCAAATATGACTAATTGTGCAAATATAAATTTTAACTGGCTTTAAAAAAAATTAATAGGAAAATAATAGAATTAATATAAAGTATTAAAGGAAGTACATGGAAATTATGGTAATTTCGATGACATTCAAAGGAAAAAGTATTCTCATTAGTTTTATTCTAAGGTAATTGAATTCAATGTTAAGCTCAATAATGATTCCTAATTAATTAGATGAGCAATGAAATTGATCACTCTTTTTACTAACTATACTATAGGTGCATAAATGATGCCGGTTGGTGCAACACCTCCAATTTTACAAATAAAAAAATTCCTTTAAAATGGAATACACAAAAGAAATTCAAAGAAAATGGCAATATTATTTCCACATTAAACATAGAGAGATGTGTGGTTATTTACCTAACTCATACTCAACATAAGGTTAACGCATACCAGAAACAAACATTTACTATAATAAACTGTTGATGAAAATTTACGGATTAATATTGAGTACTACTCTTATAAAACCATTTAAAAGGAAAAATTGCATAGAAATAAAAAGAAAACAAAAGCATTCAATCATTAATTGACCCCATGCTTTAACCTCAATTGAGTACCATGAGAACTCTCAACCTGCAAAAAGCATAATCTACTCCCATGGATGAGTCAGGCTCATTGTAGCATCAAAGATGACAGTATGGTAAAATACTGAGTAAAACTTACCTCCTATGTACACCCAAACACAATCCACATCAGAGTTAGGAACGTCTCTTCCATTAAAGTCCATAAAGACTATTATATCTATAGCTAGAGGTTTTGCAAGGCACATGGGTATACTATTGAAAGATCATCATTATAAAAGTTGTCATACTTTCATAAATGAGTACCTCATCTCACATAAACATAAAATTCCCATGGGATTATATCCCAATACTTATGACTTCTTATTGGGGTAGTAATACTCCTTATGTATCCGTAGGAATCCAATCCCTTTCTCTTCCATACCTTCATTTATCATCTCATTCATACTTTCATCTACATACGCCATCACTACTAGAGTATATAATCTCATCTAAGAGGGTCCGACTTATACCACACATATGACCCAATATTGGGATTTAGTTTTTAGTCACCCTAAATCATCATAGTAGTATTTTATACCAATCCAATATATTGTTTCATACCAATATTTATATCACACATCATTCCGTATTGGCAAATTACAACCACACCAAACTCACCAATTATAAATGTGTTTTATGAACACCAAACATATATCCTAAATCATGCAACTTGTCCTAATCATACTGGTACCTAACTTAATCACATATAATTTTGACCACACCATACCAATCATAGTAACACAATGTTTTGAGCTTACAATGAACTAACTCATATTTCATTTATACCAACACTAGTACAAAAAAATCATATACGACATTGGAGAATAAAAATAAATGGTGGTAATCAACAGTTGTATAGGTTATAACTATGTATAGTATAGACAGTTGTTCACAACACAACTGTTTACAAAAAAATGATGCTTAAAAATGCATGAAGAAATAGATGACCGCTTTAGTTTAGAATCGCCTTCTAAATTTATGTATATATGGCCATTTTAAATTAAAACTGTTATATACTCCTTTGATAATTTTTTTAAAAAGTTACTACTAAGGTATATATAACATCTTTAATTTATAACCGTCACTCTAATAAAAAAAATTAAAAACTTCTCTCTTGAATATAGACTACTATTTTAATTTATGATTGTTGTCTATAACCCCCCCCCCCTTTAATAAAACAATAAGTATACTAGCTCTACATACAAAACCTGCTATAATTTGTTATCAAACACTTTGTCTTGTTGTGCCTAATCTTTTCACAATCAAAGCTTATGGTATCAAGTAAAACAGACATACAAACATTAGCGTTGTGTATCACATGCATGTATACAACTTAAAATCTATCTATAAAAAATTATCAAATACATACAAACATACATAAATGATCATATATAAAAAAAATTAAAAAATCTCATACATTATTAAAAAAATCAAGTACACTTAATCATACATATATATATAATACACAAGCGTCAATGGTTATAAGTATTTAATTCTTTAGCTACCTAAAAACCTATAAATAGTTAAGTATGCATAAAAAAACATTTGCATTAATTAATCAATAAACTACCTACAACTAAAGTCCTTACCTAGCTAGTTCAAAAACAGAGTCTACCCAATAATGCCTAACATCGTTAATGTGATTATCCAAAAATCTGACATCATCATTTTTGATATAATTAAGGAGAAAAAATCACACTTTACATGGTTATAAGTATTTAATTCAAGTATCAATATTAATACATATATATATGTATGGTGATATATACATACCTTCAAATCTCCACTCCATTATTTTACAATAACATCTCTCATATAGGTCATGAAAACATAGCCACAATTGTCATTTTTCCTTGTTTTAGATGCTACATTAAATAAAATGCATATAATATTTTGTTAGAGCTATACAAAATAATAACATTAAAACATAGAAAAGATATTACTTATGCACCTTCATGTTAGCCCTATATATGTAATATTTTAGATCATTATTTTTGCTTCTCCGGATATATCTTAAATGACATAATTGATGCACATATTAATTATATAGTATGATAAATAACTCATGAAATACATTTATTTAAGATAGAAATCGGTTAAGTGCCTATCAATAGCCTTTTTTGGAATGTCACTCCATTTTTCAACATGCCAACCTTTTTGATGGATATAAAATGACCAAAGCCTATTGTAAATTAAATGGAAGGGGGGAATAAATCAATGTAGATCCCCCCTCATCATTTAAACTACATACTCCTCATATTAACTGAAGTCCCTATAGCATATCACTTAAAGATATAAGAATCCATACTTGTGGTTATCATCCTCACATTTAATTATGTCTATTAAAAACCTATAAGGAAGTAATATGTAATTATGTGTTAGTAAACATTTCAAATTTATAATACAATTGTTTAATATATCTATACATTTAAATTGAATAAAGTTATACCTTATGTATGTCTTTATATGTTGAACTTGTAACCAACCTATACTAACAAATAAACTAATATAATACCCCAATTTTATAAATTGAGTTTATTATTATAATTATAAAAAAAATTAATAAAATATTTTTACATCCCTTTAACTCTTATTATATTTTTAAAATGTTTTGTTTTGATTGTTTAACCTTGATTGATGTTTTTAATTTTGTAAGACTTTTGTGCCACTTTTGGTTATCAAACTTCTTCCAAGAATTTATAATTTTATGATTTTTTTTAATTTATTTGATTCTTTGGAGTCTCCTATTCCTTTTTCAAATTTTAATTAGAAATATTTGGGATAAAACAAAAAACTATTTATTGCACCTTCTTAACTCTTACTCAAGTTTTAAGCCCTAAAAGGATCATTTTACCCACCAAAAATTTATAAAAATTCAGGAATGATTATATTTTGAAATATTTTAGCAAAATATAAATTAAAAATAGGATCTAACTATTTTATAAGCTTTATAAAAAATTATTTTAATTTTAGTCATAATTAACTCCTAAAACTCAACTTTCTCTACAAAAGAATATTCTAAAATTTATAAAAATAATTTCTATCTTCCTAAAATGTCTAAAATAAAGTTTTAAAATTATTAATCACTATAATTTTACTCCATGCTTGGTTTGGTTTCTCTCTCTCTCTCTCTCTCTCTCTCTCTCTCTCTCTTTGATTATTTTCTAGTATAATAAGCATAAAATTCCTTCACATGGTTAAATATATAAAATTTAACAAGAAATTATTCCAAAATATTTTATTATTCATAATTTAGTGAATTTAGATCCCAAGAAAAGAATCCTCCAACTTCAAGCCATTCCTTCATTGTTTGGCATTTGTTAAGCTTTTTGCTTCTTTATTCTTAATTTTTATCTCTTTATTGTTTTTCCTAAAAATTAATGAAATTAAATTAAAATATTCCTAACATCTTAATCTATTTAATAAATCATTCCAAGGATGGTTAATCCATTCTATCCCTTATTCTTGCTTTTACTTTTTTGTGTTTGTTTTTTGTTTTTGAATTATTTTTTTTTTGTATGGTTTTTGGTTAAGTGATTGGAAAGTATTGATATTGATATTATTTTATACTAAATTTTGGAAATAATTACTTTCTAAAATAAAAACTCCTAATAGTAGATAGGTTTTGATATGTTAGAATGCTTAAATGTGTTTTTGCGATTGATATTAATTTTTGGTTGTTGTTATTAATTTTTGATGATTAAAATGGATTATTTGTGTTTTTTTATGCAATTTCATATATTTAAAGCCTTGATTTAGCTTATTATAATTAAAGTTATGATTAAACTAAATTTTAAGCCTGAATAAATGATATTTTGGTCATTTCACATATAGAATTCAAATTTTATTGTTCTTTCTATTCTAAGATACTAACAATATGCTTAATGAATAGTGTAAAAAGTTTGAAGATTTATATCCTTATATAAGAAAAGTTATGCCATTTTTGGTGTTCTTAGGGTTTTGGGGTATTTTGATCTTTTAACTTGAAAATATATTTTGTAATTAAACATTTTGTGTTCTAACATGATACTTATTGAGTAAATGTGTTTAGTATTTAATTTTATCCTTTTAGGAGTTAGTTTACTATTTTATTCATAATTATTATATTAAGGGTATTTTAGTCATTTTTCACATTAGGGTTTAATTAGGTATGTTAGAGTCAATGGTTGATCTTGATCATTGACGAGACTATCAAAATAGTAAATTAATAGGAATAGTGATTTGATATGAATAGTAAATATTGCTAATAGTGGAATTTCTATATTTTTAAATTTATGCTTCTAAATATATTTATATGGAATATCTAGTGCATGAATGGTATTGGATGAATAGTAAATTTTCCCCAAAATTGGTGTGTGGTTTAAGTTTTTAGTAGAAATCATTAATATATCTGAATTTTCTAAAAATTAAAGTGTAAGACTGAGTTTGAAATTTAAGCAAGTAGTTTTGTAATAGTCTTCGAGGTGGGGTTTACCATGGATGTACTCCTTGTTTTTATATGTGGTTGTGCTACATTTTTAGTGTGTAGTGAGACCTATTTCAACTCTATAGATAACCTCTGGGACTTATTGAAATGCCTCAAAAATATTTATTTTACGAAATATAATTAAATAAGAATTTATTAGGAAATTAATTAGATTAATTATTTTATTTTGAATGGGAAGGATTTATTTAGGGAAAATTATTAAAGAATTTATAAATATTTTTATAGAGGAAAAATTGGGTTTCTTGCTAATTAAAAAGGAATTTAGGAAAAGTATTTTAAAAATCCTAAATTAGACTAAAAAGAAAATTTAATATTATTTTATTTAAATATTTTTATTCTAAATACCTAAAATATTCTAATTTATTTATTTAACTCCAAACCACTTAAATTTTCCTTTTTCCTTTTTCTTTTTCTTCCCTCCTTTTTCTTTCTTTTCTTTCTTTTCTTCTTTTTCTTTTTCTTCTCTCATCGATAGGGCCAACGATGTGGCCCAATCCTTCTTCTTTTCCTTCCTTCTCCTATGACCCATCGCTGTTCCTTCCTTTTCTTTCTTCGGTAGCTGAGACGCTGCGTTTTGTGCTTTCTTTCCCTGGGATGCCGCATTTCATTTAAGAAACTTATAAACAGCACTAGACGACCGGTTCTTCCCCTTTTTCTTTCCTTTCTCCCAATCGCCCGGTTCACCCCTCCTTCCTCCTTCAGCATCTGTGGTCGACCTGCACCTTCAAGTCCTGAAAATGGCGCCGCCGGCCACGCTTGACTTGGCCGGCCCTTTCTCCCACATTTATCTTCCCCTTGACTCATAGATCAACTTGGTATATTCGGTTTTCCTCATCTCTCGCTCAATTTCTCCCTTTTTCTTCGCGAAGGTTCGACCCGACCAAGAAATTGTGCCGGTCGATTAACGCCGCTAGCCACCCCAAACCCTACATAAAATACCCTCCTACCGACCCCCAAAACCCTACCATTCCCTCTAAACTCTATAAATACCCTTGGTTTGTGTGATTTCAATATTTCTTCTCCCCGAAACCCTAAGAGCTAACCTATGTGCCACCGTGATTTCAAACGAGCCATCTGCCTCCATTAGCCAACTTCGCCGCCACCTATGCCTACCAAAGTCTTCCTTGCAACGCCCTCTAGCTAAATGAGATACCCATCTCCCTCGATTATTCTCACACGAGCCACCACAGCCGTGCGAAGTCCCCTACCCATCAAACTAAAATTTTAACCCCTACAACCCTCGAGCCACCATCTGCCACCACATTCGCCACTTCTTCCGCCTTCTGCACCATCCAGAAGTTGCTACTAATCCTCTTCTACCTAGCCACAACCTTCTTTTTTCTTTTCTCTTTTCTCCTTCTCCTACCCTCTTTTTCTTCAACCTTTACTTTCTGCCACCACCTCTGTTGTCGCCCCCTTGTTGCGCCACCACCCTCACTTTACTCCTCTCAACCTAGGCTACCACCAACACCTCAACCTCCACCCTTATTCTCCACCCTTTCTTCTCAAACCTCAACTTTTCCCCTTTTTACCTTCTTTTTCGGCCACCGCTATCGCCGTCGTGCACCACTACCGATGCCACCCATCTCCGCCGACTCAAGATGAAACCTTAGACCCTCTCAACACTTCTCCCCTATTTATTTAAATTTATTATGTTTTATTTCAATATTTAACATTTATTTGATAATAATAACAATAATAATAATAATAATTATTATTATTATTATTATTATTATTATTATTATTATTATTGGATGTAATATTAATGCAAAATTTTATTGGCAATGGTGAGATTAGTCTTGAGTTAATTAGGTGGTTAGTTTCAAATTATAAGTATTTATTTGTATTATTATAAGTTTATTATCATTAAGAATAATAATAATAAGAATAATAATAATAATAATATTATTATTATTATTATTATTATTATTATTATTTATCCAGGGAGGGCTTGCACCCTTGTATTTTTATTACTATTTTTACTATTATTATTATTATTATTATTATTATTATTATTATCTTTGTTATTTTAATATTATTATAAGTAATATATGTTATTAATAGTATTATTACTATTATTGAATAGTACTTTCATTATTTTGAGGTAGGGTCGAAAACCGCACCTTGTAATTTTAGGCTTATATTATTATTATTAGTAATATTTTTATTAATATTAGTATTATTACTAATATTATTATTATTATTATTATTATCATCATCATCATCATCATCATCATCATCATTAGTAGCATTATTTTGGTGAAGGGTAGAAACCTTTATATCACCATTTGTTTTAAATTACAATAATATTATTATTAGAATTTTTAGTAGTATTTTGTATAGTTAATTTAGTATAGTATTATTTTAATTAAAAACCAAGTCTTAGGATAAGTTAGTAAATAATAGTATTTTTAGGAGGGAACCTAATTCTAGTATTTTTTCCATAACAGGTGAGCTTAGTCAAAGCCCTCAAGAGGTATAGGAGTGTGCTCCAAGACTGGTGACATTTTAAGTAAGGGAGTACTAAGGTCGTTTGTGTAATTATGTGCCTTATAAGCCATGCATGCCATGTGATGTGAATTATAATATATTTTATGTGTATTTATATATCTATCATATGTGTATCATGATATGGAGTTAAGGTGAGATCGTACATTTATGTGTGGCATGTGTATTATATGTTGGAGTTGTGATATTATTGTATGGTGTGGCCCATAAGACATGCATGATAGGGTTTGTATAAATAAGATGGCATGTGTATTATATGTTGGAGTTGTGATGTTATCTATCATAATGTTTGCATAGAATTGGGGGTTGGCATGGAGTTAATGTTTGCATGCATGGTGGTATTATGGTTTGTATGGAGGTGTTAGGGTTTACATGGTGGTATTAGGGTTGCATGGTGGTATTAATGGATGCATGGTGGTATTAAGGGTTGTATGGTGGTATTAGGGTTACATGGTGGAGCTAGCGTTTTGTATGGGAGTAGGGTTTACATGGAGCTAAGGTTGCACGGGAATTAATGTTTGCATGGGATTAGGGTTTATGTGAAGCTAAGGTTGCATGGAAAGTAATGGTTGTATGGGAGTTAGGGTTTACGTGGATGTTATGGTTGGTGATGGTTTCCATGGTATGGTCTGGTCAACTAGGGATTGGAGGATAAGAATAGTAGGAGTTAGTCATACATGTCTGAGCAAAGTTTTGAATAAAATACTTAAGACACTAATTATGTAAAGTGGAAGTGATGCGGGAGCAGAGTCGCAGGACACATCACCAACTAAGATGGCTACGCTACTCTACGTAGATACATAAACATGGAGGAGTATGCATGGCTTCATGCAACATTTGTTAGCTAGCGTAACATTTATGTCTAAGTACTAGTTATTGTTATCTACTTTTAGTCAATTAATAACTAAATATTAAATAGCTAGTCTTAAGGGAATCAATGCTTTTGGGAGGGAGTTATTGTTATTTACTTTTCGTCAACTAGTGACTAAATATTAACTAGCTAGTCTTAAGGGAATTAATGCTTTTGGGAGGGAGTTATACTTTTAGTCAATTAGTGACTAAATATTAACTAACTAGTTTTAAGGGAATTAATGGTTTTGGAAGGGAGTTACTGTTATTTACTTTTAGTCAATTAGTGACTAAATATTAACTAGCTAGTCTTAAGGGAATTAATACTTTTGGGAGGGAATATGCTTGTAATCTTTTGAGAAGATGCTTGGTTCCTTAGCTATATAAACCATAGAAACTCGAGTAGAAAGACACAACTTGAATAAGAAGAACAACCTTAAGCATTGCTTAAAATCCGAATTCTATGTGGATTCATCTCGTAACAAGTCGAATATGTGTGAACGATTTGTTTCGAATCGTCTCGAAACAAAACCGAATCTGTGTGAACGGTTTTGTTCGAAACCTTAATCTTTATTTTTGTGTGGTTTAAAGATTAATTTATCCTTCTACCTCGTGTTCCATCATCATCCACCCCTTCGAATCACCATCATCATCAACCTCCATAATCCATACTCATCAAATACTCGATATAAACTCCATCTAAATCTAAAACTCTAACCGTGCACGCATCAGGAAGAGTATTGAGTCGGGTCGCACCGATCAACCAGTTAGAATTAGTGGTTAGGACGTGTAATCCTATATGTCTCTGATCCACCGACTATAATGGTGATTAGGGTGTGATACCCTATATGCCTCCGATCCACTGGCTATAATAGTGGCTGACTCCGAGCTCAATAAACCAAACACCTTAGTTGCTAAGACACTTAAAAGACACTAAGTACTTACAGTGGAACACCATGTGATCCGGGGCCAACCGATCCACCGGTAAGAAATAGTGGTTAGGGTATGACACCCTATGTGTAACCGATCTACCGGCTAATAATAGTGGGTAGGAGCATTGCGCCTTGCTTATCCCCAATCCACCGACTATAATCATGGGGGCTTCCGTACTCACATGGTATGAATCGATTTCCGATAAGATATTAATTAAATAATTAAGCTGGACCTTTGGGCCTTTGTGTGTGGGCTTGACCGCTTGATCATTTATAAGTTGTATGATTTTCTTCATGACCTTCTGTACTATTTGTGTGGGTTAGAAAGTGTAAGTTGATTATTATCATGCATGATTTTATATGCTTATATGTTGGCCTTAGTGCTCGGTTACCTTACTCAGTACGTAGCGTACTGATCACCATTTTCATAGGTATTACTCATTCCCATGAGCAGAAGGTCCGTCTGGCGTGTTGCAGGTAGGAAACGCTTATTTTGATGTTATTGATGTCTATGGGACATCAGGTGGGGTCGAGTGATGTTTGGGCTGGATTCAATATCCTAGGAGTGGCGTGGTCGGTCTTTCCTTTGAGATTATTACTCGTGTTATCTTTTATTTATGTTTGAGTCTGTAGAAATAATTTTATTATTATTGTTATTTTTATTCCTTGAAAAACAATAGCTATTATTTCGAATTATGTAATGATTTATGCGTACTCTAATTTCCGTTTCATGAAGTTGGATTATTTAATAATGTTATGTGTAGTTTTTCTTAGCCTTAACACTTGGTACTGGAACGGTAGGAGTAAACTGGTCTGATACTAAGTGTGGCGGTAGCATCCCCAGATTTTACGATTTTAATTTATAAGTCTTGTTTTAAAAAAATGTGTAAAATTTTGGGGGTGTTACACTTATAGGGGATATCGATACTTAATGATATAGTGTTCCTTAGTGATTTTGGGATGCTTCCTTAGTCGTAGTGCTTTGGATTGATGTCTTAATTATAAGTTCTTTGAATTTAATATTGTTCCCTCCCAAATAAAATGTGGCTTGATGGATTATGTGATAACTTAATATGGAACTGAATAATTAGTGGATTTTACATGTGTGTGTGTTCCACGATATCATTGTTCAATATGAGATTCATGTTATAAATGTTTATATGATTTTAGGGTTTGGGTGAATAATGTTAAATAGTAATGAATGAATAGTGATGAACAGTGTTTTTTAATTAAGTATTCTATATTTTATGTATTAGCACGTTTTTTATGTTCTTTTGCTTCAACATATTATGTATGTCTTACATGAATTCATGTTCTCTGATTTTAGTAGATTTAGTTTACTCAGTATGCTCATCATACTAATTCCATTTTTGTTGCTTTTTTAGACGTTTCATTAGAGCCTAATGTCAGTGAGGATGCCGTTGATTTTGTCATGTATTTATACTTTTTGTGTATCTCTTTTGGATTTTTATATATTCTCCTCCTTGATATATATATATTTTCCTCTTTATGTTATAATTTTATATTGTTTCGTGTTTGAATATTTTAGCATTGCTTTTCATATAAGAAAGTAAATTAGCCAGAATTGTATGGAATGTGGCGGTAACACCCATACATTTAAGCTAGCTTCCACATTTTTTGTAAAAAAAATCGTTATAAAAATTGCGGTGTTACAACTAAGTCCTTGACTCTTATATATACATTGATTTCTTGGGTCTTGAAAAACAACTGCAGTGGTAATTCAGCTTCTATGCTTAAATCTTGATTACGCAAGACTTCATCAAAATACATCCTCATTCTACGGGGCAATGCTTGATAGTTGATAGTAGGTGTATTGTGTCTTAAACATAATGTCTTTCTTGCATCATATAATACTTTCTCTTGTTGCTCCTTAGAACTTAGTTTAAGCAGGAAAAAATGTTACCATTCTAGTAAAAAAAAGGAAAAGAGGTTAATAGACAATAATTAATTAATTAATTAATTAACTCACACTATTAATAATCATATTGCACCCTTGAGGATTATTAGATGGCATAGTCATCTAAGGGTCTCACCTATGAAGTATGGGAGTTCACCATCATCCTCTTTAAAAAAAATTATAATTTTAAGAAAGCATATTCATTGTTGACATTATTGGTTGCTTGATCATAAGACAGAAACTACATGCTCTAGAATTTATTATTTTTTTATGACATTATCTTTCTTTGCTTAATATAGGATAAATCTATATAAATGGAATAAATTATTTATATTAGAGTTGGAACTATGTTCCATTTTAAAAACTCGTCTTTAAGAATATTGTATATATAATATGGCTACAATTTACTTGCTATTGTATAATATAATGCTAAAAAATGTTTATTATATTTGGGCGAGTAATGTAAAGTATTTAAAGATTGAATTTAGTTTGTTATATAAATAAATTACATAAGAATTTTTTGAAATGTAAGTCGATGTATCATATAATATTTTTTATAATAGTAAAATATTATAAAAATACATAAAAGGTTTTATTATTATTATTATTTATGAACGTATCCTTTTTCATATAATACACAGGATATTTAGTGCAGATAATTTATTAATTTTTCCAACTAATATTTTAAAATATTTGTTGAATATGAATTATTTATCTAAAATAATAAAGCTATTGCATTAATTATAAATATACAAATTAGTTGGTGATATTAAATAAATTTTCTTTTACTTTTAAATTATCCGACCAAGCGTCTGTATACCCTGTTCCGAAAACTGTATAGATCGGCTAGAACTTGAAGTGAACCCTAGATATATAATAATTTCTGGCACCACGTGCAAATCGATGGGAGTGATGCGGCAGCATCCCCCACGTGGATTACAGTCATGTTTATGTACTACGACTGGAAAAGCCCAGCATAGCCAGTTAACCGTTTTGGCAGATTGCTTCGGCAGGATCTTTTTCTGGAGATTGCAGGCTCTCATCACCAAATCTAACGCCATCCATCTATGGGGGGCTATGGCTGTTCCTGTTTGCTAGCACCAGCAGAAGTAAATTAGTACGCTATAAATTAATAAATAAATAAAAAATGATTTCTTTAATCATCCAAACACAAATGCAAGTGGGGGGGGGGAAGTAAAGTAATCTACAATCAGTTACGTGGCGAAGTCTCCAAAACTTTTCATGGCCCACAGGCCACAGATGAAAAAGATGGGAGAATCAAACCATCAAATGCACTTGGCTAATTTAATCATGTTGATCGTGATTTGGGATGGGAATAGGATAAATCAATAATTATTTCATTGGGGATAACTTGGGCGAGCTATGCGGGGAAATGACGTTTGTTTGGTGCTTAGCTCCTTTTAGAATGAGGTGCAATTTATCCACGATATAATAGATCTAAATTTATTTATATTATTTTAATTTAAATTTAATCTAATTTTATTAGATTTTTAAAGTTAAATTTAAAATTATTAAATCTAATAGATAAACAATTCCTTAATAAATTTTAAATAAGTTTGATTTTTTTTGAGTAATTTTTTTACTTCAAACTAATTTATATTTTATATAACTTAAAATGTATTTTTTTATTAAAAAAAATTATTTAAATAAAAAGATAAATATTTAAAATTGTTATTTTAACTTTTTAAATTACGTTTTAATAATTTTGGAATAAGATGTTATATATATATTGCTTATAAAATAAAAACATAAACAAACTAAAATAAATAAACAAGGAGTTCAAATAAAAGTAAAACAAAGATAAAAAAAAATATAATATTAGTATATATTTACCATCTCTACTTATAGTGATATATCACGAACATTAATTTACACAATTAGCCTCAATATTGTGTTATAGACGTTTTTTCATATTATAAACCACTTATTAAAAATTCCTATTTTTATACTAAATTAGTAATATTAATGCATTGCTAAAACACTTATTAAAATTAGTAATTTTTTCATTTTATGATATATATGTCAATTCTAATTTGAGCACACCGATTAATAAATAATAAATTTGAGGAGACGAAATAACTAAAATGATATAATTTTGGCAATTTGATAATTAATTATTTGAGGAGTAAAAAGAGAGTATAGTAGAAAATATATCATTTACTTTGTATGAGTTTTTGTAATATAACTTATGTTTTAAAACTTTATGTTGTTTACATATTTTTTATCCGAGAGATGAGGGATGCTGATTTAAATTGGAATCACTTTTATCACTACGTCAAACATCATCTGATTTTATTATTTGTATATCTAGTGCTAAAGAGAACCATCTAAATCTTAATCAATCTCCTCATATATATAAACATCCTTCATTCCACACATTTTTTAGTAAGAAAATAAAATGATGTTACTTATTAATTAAAAGGTAGGAATAACTTTCAACTTTTAGAATGAGTGAGGATTCATAAAATAAATGACTATAATAAAAATAATATGGTTACAAAGTAGATTATACACCACCTATCAATTTGTTTATACTTTTAGGTCACACAAAATTTTTATTCCTTCTAAGGTTTCCACAATCCCATCGATAGGACATCATAGATGAGATAAATCATGATATATGCTTTAACAACATAAGGGACAAGAGATTGTCAATTAGACATGTGCTGAAATTAAATCCATGATATGGTAAGGAGCACCTTGTCATCCCATTAGGGTTTCTTGGTCTTCTACCATTAAGCTATGAATCACCGGCACTGATTTTTTTTTTCCTTATCACACTTTGGGTGTGTTTGGAAACCATTTATTTTTCATATTATCTCTATACTATTTTTGATGCAAAATTAGTATTTTCATGTATTTTTTTATAATTATCTATACTCATTGATCACAACTTACTATAAAAAGCTAGTTCAAGAAATAAATTAATACTAAAATACATGCATATCCAAATATATCAATATATGTCACTAAAAATATGATTTAAATTAGATATTAATCTATCAAATGGACCGTTTATATCCTTGAAATTAATTTAGTAGAAGGTAAGTAGAGTGAGGAAGTAACATCTTAGCTAAGGTCTCATTTGGTACCCATGTTGTGACTTGTAGAGGAAGTGAAACTTCATTGGAACATACATGCTAAGAATTGTGTAATTGAGGATATTCTATGTTTGTATTTGGTTTATCTAAAAAAAAAGTGTAATACCCCAAAAGTTTTATCTACTTTAATTCCAGGTAGTTAATATTTTAACTTAAACCTTAATCCTAAATGATTAATATTTTAATCTTACCTTAAATCCTTAATCCTTAATTTAAATGTAAATCTAATTCTAATTCTAATTCTAATCCTAACCTTAATCTCCTCTTCCTTTTCTTCTTCTCCTTTCTCACTTTTCCATTTCTTTCTTCCTCTTGGAGTCATGCCTCCCTCTCCCACACGTATTTTCTTTCCTGGTTATCCTTATCCCTTCACCTACAGCCTAGCCTATAACTGCCAGGCCTAGCCTCCTCATACCTTTGTCCGACCTTTTCCATTTCCCGGGTGTGTGTTGTAGGAAAATCTTACCTAGATTACTCAATCTCTGTCTTGCCCATACAACCTATGTACTTTCGATCATTGCTTGATTTCGCACCGTATTCCCCTACCCTATTCATTCCAACTCCCAAACTCTCTCTCTCTTTTCTCCGAAGAAAGATATTTCCTCAACCTTGAGTAATCTACAACCATTGCCCCTATCGAATGCCAAAAACCTTACTGTTTGATGCCATTAGACCTCGTTGCTTCCCAACCAACTTCTCCCATAGTTATTTTTTTTTTGTTTTCTTCCCTAGGATAAGTTTTTTTCTCCCTTTATTCTTGGTTGCCTTACCAAGTGGGTTAGACTCGTCAAACGATGTAACTCGATGAGATGAATAATGCACTGAGCAGGTTAAATCACTAAACAAGTGTCCTTCTCCCTATTTTGGGCACCTTACCGAGCATGGTCCATTTTTTTCTTCTTATTTTTGGCCTAGCCTTTTTCTTTCCCCTATTTATTGGCCATACCTTTTTCTTTCACTTTGGTGCCACCCAAGACTTTTTTTCTTTCTCCTTAGTCTAGCCATTCTTTGCTCTATCACGCACACTGATTCTTTTTGTCCTCTTGACCAACACTCTTAGTCTCTTTCTCTCTTCCATAACTTCCTTTTAATCACCATACCTCTTCATGATCGATCTTTTTATACTATGACCATGTGTTTTCTCCTGGAATTAGGTTTTTCCTTGGAGGCCTTAGAGGTAGAGGCTTAGAATAGTATCGTTTGGTAATTATGCATGTTATAGTTAGGATTTTTACATATAATGTGTACAAGTGTATGAAAAATCATGGTTGGTATTACTATAATTATAATATCATGTTGATAATTTTATTGTATGACAATGTGGTATCAAATTTATGGAAAGTGAGTAATATGTGGAGATTATGAGCTTATATGTTATTATTACAATAAGTCTTTTTCGAAACCCTAAGTGTGTTTATCATGACCTATGGTATTTTAATATGGTTTGGTTGATTATGAAAAGTGATTAATGAATATAGTCAGGTTAAATGTCTCATGATGATATATATTGTAAGTCATGATGATATATCATGACCTATGGTATCATACTTGTAGGGTTTTTGTGAGAATATTAGCTTATTGGCTATCTTAAGGGAAATTTAGTCATTATGTGTAAAATATGAAATATTTGGTACATTAATGTGACAATTGGTTCAAATTATGCTGAATTTTTTTATGTGCGATACTTAAAGTAATTATAAGTGGCATACACCCAATAAAATGAGAAAACAACTTTAATTGTATATAGTAACCCTAGAGGATAAAACATTAGATTTAAACCTTAATTTTTTTATATGATGTTAATAATTATATTTTAGAAATGTGTGATAAAATTGGCATTTATATAAGTCTTATGGAAAAAGTTATGCCTAACTTGAAAAATTAGGGTTTCATAGTGAATTATAAATAGTAATTCTAAAAGTAGGGTTGTTATCACATGTGTAAGAAATAAGATTTAGAACTTGAATTTTAGATATCTTGTTAATAATAATAATAATTTAGAAATGTGTGCTATATTTGGTGGTTAAATGAGTATTATGAAAGTAGTTATGCTTAACTTGTGAAATTAGGATTTTTAGGGTAATAATGACCTGTTTAGTTGAGTGATGGCTTGATCTTCTTGTGGTTTTTTTTATGTGTCTTGAATAATTATGTTAAGTTTGGATTATATACTATGAATTTTTATATTTATGTCTACATGTTTACATCAAGATAAACATCTAGTGTATCAAGTCAATAATTACTCAAAGTAAAAGATCACATGAGTCGGGATCGAGGTGTTTTGTCCATTCCGTCGGACGATAATAGTGGCTTAGGAGAATTTTTTTTCTTCATAATTGATTTAGACTATTCCATCAGTTTTAGAATAGTTGTTAGGAGTGTATTGCCCTGGTAGATGTTGTGTTTGTTCCACCTGACAATAATAATAGCTTAGAAGCATTTTATCTTGATAGGTACTTCAATTTGTTCTATGAGATTAATAATAGTGGGGTCCTTAAACTCAAAATAAATAAGAAATAGGATGTGGTTATACCTAATAAATGAACTTCAATTTAGTTCTCCCCTTGTATAATATAATATTTAATCAACATGCATGCTTATTTGTCTATGTGACCTTATATATTTTGTCTAACCTTACTACAGCTATATTGTTCATTATTCAATAGGTAGTTTACTATTAATTTTTCTTATGGGTGTCGCTCATTCTCACAATCTGATGGTCTAGATGTTATTGTGCAGGTCAGTAATGATCCCTTAGATGACTTTGTTACTTATGATGCTTTACTTAGGGCGAAGTGGCTATATTGCCTTTGGGGTTGGACGTAGAGTTTGGTTATCTGGTTATTAGATTTTGGTTTGGATACCTTTTTGGACTATTAATTTCAGTTAATATATTTTGATTTATTTTGATATTTTACTTAGAGTTAACCTCGAAACTCTTATCTAAGTATATAAAGTTCTCTGATTCTTTGCTTATCATGTTTTAAGTTTTAATTGTTTTGCCTTTTATATTCGATGTAACGATGATATGGTAAGATAGACTTATATCGAGTATGACAGTAACACTCAACTATATTATTATTACACTTATGCTATAATAAAAATTTTCATTAGAAAATTTTTTGGGATGTTACAATAAAAGAGATAGTTTTATTATATACTTATTATTTGTTTTTCATGTGATAGAAATATTAGTTTGGGAGAGGAAATAAATTATACTAAGTCACCATACTTAGTATATAGTTCATTTATAAAAATATAGAGATGGGGTGTTAAAAATAATTCTACTTACTTTTTATCTTTTTACTATTTCTATATAAACAACCATCAAATGAAACTTTTTACAAAATTCTACTTCCTCTTCCTTTCTATTAAACTAGTCATCTTCTATGAAAAGCCATGTTTGGCAAGCTTATATTATTGAAATTATTTGATCATTATCACTTTTGGTCATGTGTTTTATATATTATTTTCATAGCATCATTATCTATATTATCTATTATATATTATTACTTCATGAGTATTCCCCACCTTCTTTTATTCAACATTTAAATTACTTTATACTTTTATCCTTATAACATTATTAATTATACCCACCTGTCGTATCTCTATAGTTATTAACATTTATTATTATTATTATTATTATTATTATTATTATTATTATTATTATTATTCATTATCATTATGTATAATAATATAATTATTAATTATTTATAATAATTATTAAAATTAATTACTATTAAAAATTATTTATATTAATTATTATTAGTAAGTATTAATAATCATTCACAATAAATATTCATAATTAATAATTAATATTATCATACAAAATTATTATTATTAATATTAATTGTGAATAATTATTGATAATTATTAATATTAACTATTAATAACTAATAATATATACTTTTAATTATTGTTATCAATAATTAATCATTAATAATTATATATTAATAATAATTAATAATAATAATAATAATTAATACTATTAATTGTTATGCTTAATTCTGAATATTAATTATTAATTATTAATATCAATAATTATTCATTATTATTAATAATAATAATTTTTAATTTTAATTATAAATATTTCCTAATCATTAATTATTCATCTTATTAATCTTAATTTTTTTATATAAATATTAATTATTATTATTATTACTATTATTTATTAATATATCTTATTAAAATTAAGTCTATAAACAAATAAATAAAAAAACTATTAGAATATGTCATATTAAAATAAAGAATGTTCCAAATTGTTAATATACATTAATTCATTTATGATAAGATAAGTTATCAAATATTATTATTATGTTAGTGTACACAAATAATATGTATGTATTAAATATCATTATTACTTCAAATACATTATTAATTCAAATGCAAAAATGATGTTACCCAACAAACACTAAGTCATTCAATGGGTTATTCAAAATAATTTATACATTTTAATTAACATTTATTATTTTTTTAGTGCGACAACAGTGTGTAAAATATAAATAATTAAATTATTTTATTATTAAGGTTAATGGGTGTTATTATAAGTTAGTATCCACTTGCTGAGAAATAGAGTAGCAAATCAAATAATTTTAACCCAAAAAGTTGATATATTTCTTAGAAATTAGACATACATACATACTAAACACAAAAGTTAATACTTAGAACTAACTATTTTCAAACAAATAATGCTCCTAAGAGGTATACCTTACGTCTTAATGTGTAAATTCTACTATACACCTGGGTACACCTAATAAGGTGCACTTGGCTGACATGGCATTGACATGTAAGTAATAACAAGGAAATGGAAGTCCAACATGGTGGAATGTACTTTATAAGACAACACTCAATGTGTATTCTTCTCTAGGTTGGTGTTTATCATTCTCCAACTTGACGTGCATCCTTCTTTAGGTTGGTGTTTATCCATCTCTACCTTGATATGCATCTTCTCCTTTTGATTGATGTTTATCCTTTTTTGGGTTCATCCGGGTTAATGTTTATTCCTCTCATCCTTAGTCTGTATTCTCATCTTGGTTGATGTTTTATCCTTGTACGAACTGAAACGACTACAACTCGACGTGTATTCTCATATGGGTTGATATTTGATGCCGATCCTTCTCATTCTCCTTTGGATGGAATTGATATTTATCATTTTCCATCTCAATGTGTATCCTCCTCTTAATTGATGTTTATTCTTCTTTGGGCTCATGTACTTTAAGTTTTTGAAGAATAAAATTATAACATAAATATTTTCGGTAAGACTTGAACTCACAATTGGTTGTATGAGAGTAAGCATGTCGATTGCTATGCTACAACACGCTTTAGTTATAATTGTGGTATTGATGCATTATATATATTTTTTCTTTTGTGATCCATATCCGCAAGCCACTAGGGTTGCTCTTAGTGGGGTCTTTAGTTATTTTTGTTTTAGAGTAATGATGTGATTACAACTAAAATTTGGCTATGATTTTTCTCACAATATTATATTGTGTGAGCTCCATGTACCAAATGCCTGCATTTTGTACCGCAGTCAAATATGTAATGATGACGGTAGTATTTTTATTTCCTAATTAGTCCATCAAATTACACGTAATTAATACCGTGGCTAATAATAAATGCCTTTTTAGTAAAGTTGTTTTTTATTGCATTTAATTTATAATTAGTACCAATTTTGTTTTATATATAAAAATTAAGAATTAAAGTCAAATGAATAATCTATTCCTCGTAAGCGTTAGATATTTTTTTAGGAAAAGGGATCCAAAGATCAGAATTTATTTCTTGCAAATCAACACTAGCGTCATCAATGATTTTGATAGCAATATTAGTCGACCAAATAGCCTGATTACCTTCACCACAAATCTTGGTAATTTCACGAGCCACTCCACTACATACGCGGGGACCCATGGTGCCATTCAACAACATCCACCTCTTTTGCCAGCTCTGGTATCTCATCCACAATGATGCCCAGCCTCGCGAGCATCGTTTGCTCAGCTCTCAACTTCGCCACCACTGAGAGGAGATCAAAATTCAACACTGAGAGGTCTTCTCCTTAGGTCTCTGACAGCTTCCAACCCCGCATGGACCCCCAAGGCCTGCATCAGTCTCCTCGGTGCTCATGCTCCTCTCCGTAGCGAACTCAGCTTGTCCAGCCAAACACACCATGCCATGTTCATCTGTCGCTACAAAGCCTGCCACCTAGCTTCCCATTTTATTGCGCCCTGCATTGGAGTTCTGCTTGAATTGTCCTGGTTGCTACCACACACTGTTGCTGCTACCCTTAGTAACATCCCGATAAATTTTCGACACCTATTTGGGAATAAAAACCTATAAATAGGCGTCTTTATAATATTTCACATAATAATTTAGATGGTAATTAATTCAATCCTATTATTATTATTTTATTGGAAAAAATATAAAAATTAATGTATAAAAGAATGAAAATAAAAAATAAGTTTAACCTAGGTGAAATTATTGTCCGTTTGAATTTATGTAAACTTAGGTTATGTAAAATTAGATAATATTTTAAAATATTTTTGAGGTCAAATAATGTTTGAATTGAAGTAAATGGAGGTGAATAATAAAAAAATATTAAAAGATTATTTTTTTTAGATCATATAAACCTTAATCTCTTTTAACCATTGCTTTTGAGGCTAATAATATAAGGGTAAATTTAAGTTAAACTATGTTAAATTTTAAACTAATCTAACCAAGTTTTAATC
This sequence comes from Tamarix chinensis, assembly GCA_030549775.1. NCBI lineage: Eukaryota > Viridiplantae > Streptophyta > Magnoliopsida > Caryophyllales > Tamaricaceae > Tamarix > Tamarix chinensis. The sequence goes on from CM060177.1 coordinate 39,427,448, forward strand.
GAAAAAAGATTAATAAAAATATTGAATTTATTCATGTTAATCTAAAAATAAATAATACTCTTAATTTGAATTAGAGTTTCTCACAAAAGCACAAGACGTGCTGATGTTTCTCATATTCGATACATGTGAGGATGAAAACGTGAAAAAAAAAAACAAAAAAAAAAACAAAATCTTGGTAGGAGAGATATGAAAGTAGTTATTTTAAATCTAGTATGTTTTAGATAATAATTTTAGGATTTTTTTTATGAAATTTTTTATTAGATTGGATCTTATTTTATGAACTACATATTATAGAATCTATATATATATATATATATATATATTTATTTATTTTATTTTATTAAATATATTTATTATTAACTAAAAAAATACATACATTTAATAAAATAAATAAATAGTATATATATATAACTATTATTTTCTTCTTTTTTAAGAATAACAATTTGGTAATTTTTTTTCTATTTTCGCATCTCCACCCCTGCAACAAAGGAGCTCTCTAGTTTTTACAAATAATGTTATATACCCAAATTTTATATTCAAACCAAAACCTAAATTTTTCTAAAAATATGCATATTAGTACATTAATTTTAATTTGTATTAATAATTAAGTGACATAAACTAATAATAATATACTATAAAAGAAAATTATGGTATAAAAGTATAATAAATTTATTATTAGTATTATTTCTATTATAATTATCACCATTATTATTATAATAATAAAAGAAGATTTATATTTTTGTGTGCCCTAATTTTTAATATTATTATTAATTTATATTACATAATTATTGATAGAAAATAAAATTATTACATTAATATATATATTTTTAATAAAATTTAATTTTTACTTTGGATTTAAAATTTTGGTGGTGGTACACTGGTATTATTCAATCTTCACACAGTGACCATGACCGCATTAAAATCCGTATCTATGAGTCTATGACCAATCTTTCTGATCGCTCTATGCCTCCTCCTCTCCTCTCCAGCCAAGCCAATCAGTCCCCTACTTCCGATGCGAGTCTCTCTCGTCAACTACTATTAAAGTAAGACACCAAACACTTGACGGTCGCAGTTTATTAAATGGGGACATTCGTAACGCCGCGCCCAGGAGTAACGAAGAAAAGTAAAAAACCACCGTCAGCATAGTCGAGCTGCACTTGTCTCAAACGGCCATCTTTTTCTTATTTGATTTCCCTTCCTGCACTCCATCAAACACCTCCGCCCCCCACCTTCAGTCCACTACTAGCAAAATAGCTACTTCCTCGGCCCCCACCCGCAGCCCTTGCTGAAATATACTGCTAATAATCGTTACCACCGAAATTTCCAGTTTCCTCAGCTGTTGAAATTTTAGTACTACCCCCTAGTCACCCACAACCCCTTTCGACTCCTTCGTTTCCTATGTTGTTAAGCCCTAAGATACCATGAATCGCCGCCAACGCCCGGCTCCCACGCACATATTTGGGGATGGTTATCCCAACGCGCCGCCTCCACCACCACCTCAACAACCGTACCCTCGTCCGCCTCCTCCACCAACGGCTTCACAAACCTTTAACATCATTCCTGTCCACGACCTCTTAATTGACCACCCATCTCACGGCTACCTAGAAGTACGCGCCGCCGCTTCTGCTCTACGCTACGTCGAAGACCTCCGGAAACCACCTTTCTATGCCTGGCAAGAAAGCTATGACCTCCTTGACTGGCTCGGGTTGTACTTTGGTTTCCAGCTTGACAACGTTAGGAACCAAAGGGAACATCTTGTGCTTCACTTAGCTAATGCTCAGATGCGGTTGAACTCACCTCCTCAGAACGCTTCCTTTTTAGACCATGGGGTTCTTCGTCGGTTTCGGAAGAAGTTGTTGCAAAATTATACTTCTTGGTGTGGGTACTTAGGGAAGAGGTCGAATGTTAAATTGAAGATTCGGAACAGTCCGGACGAGGCTAGGAAGGAACTGCTCTACGTGTCCTTGTATTTGTTGATTTGGGGAGAGGCTGCCAATTTAAGGTTTGCGCCCGAGTGCCTATGCTATATTTTTCATCACATGGCTAATGAGCTTAATATGATTTTGAGCGATCGTCCTGATGCCAATACTGGCAGACCATACGTGCCTGTAATTTATGGAGAAAATTCCTTTTTGAATAATGTGGTTAAGCCTATATATGAAACGATTAGGACCGAGGTAGAAAGCAGTAACAATGGAACTAAACCACATTCGGCTTGGCGAAATTATGATGATATTAACGAGTATTTTTGGAGTCGGAGGTGTTTTAAGTCGTTGAAATGGCCGCTTGATTCGAGTAGTAATTTCTTTGCTACTGCCGATAAGAAGAGAAGGATCGGTAAGACCGGGTTTGTTGAACAACGGTCGTTTTGGAATGTGTTTCGGAGTTTCGATAGGGTTTGGGTGCTGTTGATCTTGTTCTTCCAAGCTGCAATTATTGTTGCCTGGGAGGAGAAGGATGTTCCCTGGAAGGCGTTGGAGAGTCGGGATGCGCAAGTGAAGCTGTTGACTCTTTTTATTACGTGGAGTGGGCTTAGGCTTTTGCAGTCCATTCTCGACGCTGGTACTCAGTATAGTTTGGTCTCCAGGGAGACTATGTGGCTTGGTGTTAGGATGGTGCTCAAGAGCATGGTTGCTGTTACTTGGATTATTGTGTTTTCGGTTTTCTATGCTCAGATTTGGAGCCAGAAGAATCGTGATGGCAGGTGGTCCAATGAGGCTAACGCAAAGATTATAGTCTTTCTTAAGGCTGCGTTTGTATTTGTCTTCCCAGAGTTGCTGGCGTTGGTTTTGTTCGTTGTTCCGTGGTTGAGGAACTTTATCGAGAATGTGGATTGGCCCCTTTTTTATCTGCTGACTTGGTGGTTTCACAGACGGATATTTGTTGGAAGAGGGGTCAGGGAAGGGCTTGTGAGTAATGTGAAGTACTCGTTGTTCTGGGTTTTGGTGCTGGGGTCAAAATTCTCCTTCAGCTACTTCCTTCAGATCAAGCCCTTGGTGCGTCCCTCACAGGATCTCCTGAATCTCAAGGGTGATTATAAATGGCATGAGTTTTTTGATAGTACGAATAGAGTGGCGGTTGCGCTGCTGTGGCTTCCGGTTTTGGTCATTTACTTCATGGACATCCAGATTTGGTATTCTATTTACACTTCAGCTGTTGGTGCCGTAGTTGGGTTGTTCTCCCATTTGGGTGAGATTCGGAATACTTCTCAGCTGAGGCTTAGGTTTCAGTTCTTTGCAAGCGCCATGCAGTTTAATCTCATGCCAGAGGAACAGCTTCCAACCGAACCGGTGATCACTATGTTAAAAAAAGTAAAGGATGCCATGCAGAGGGTGAAGCTCAGATATGGGCTTGGGCAGCCTTACAAGAAGATTGAATCTAGTCAGGTGGAAGCAACCAGATTCGCCCTTATTTGGAACGAAATCATTATAACTATGAGGGAAGAGGATCTACTTAGCGATCAGGAGGTGGAACTTTTGGAACTCCCACCAAATTGCTGGAAAATTGAAGTTGTCCGCTGGCCTTGTATTCTTCTTTCCAATGAGCTGCTTCTGTCTCTCAGTCAGGCAGCAGAATTGGCAAATACTAATGACAGATGGATATGGTCAAAGATAGGCAAGAACGAGTATCGGCGGTGTGCAGTTATAGAAGCCTATGGTAGCATTAAATACTTGCTCCGTCATATCATGAAATATGCCAGTGATGAGCAGTCGATTGTTATCAAGTTTTTCCTTGAGATAGATCATTATATTACAGCTCAGACGTTCACACAGATGTACAATCTGAAATTGCTTCCGCGAATCCATGCAAAACTGGTGACTCTGATTGACTTCCTCTTGAATCCAAATAGAGATATGAACTCTGTGGTGAATGTTTTGCAGGCTTTATATGAACTTGCAGTTCGTGAGTTCCCAACAGCCCATAAAAAGATGACTCAGCTAGCTGAAGAAGGATTGGCACCACCTAATATTGCTGAAAGAACAAGATTTCTCTTTGAGGACGCTGTTGAAATTCCGGATCCTGGGGACGAATTCTTTTACAGACAATTGAGACGTTTGCATACCATTCTTACTGCAAAGGATTCAATGCACAATGTTCCATGCAGTAAAGAAGCAAGGCGGAGGATTGCCTTTTTCAGTAATTCTCTATTTATGAGTATGCCTCATGCCCCCCTGGTGGAGAAGATGATGGCCTTCAGTGTTCTGACGCCTTATTATGATGAAGAGGTGATGTATAGCAGTTCAAATCTTAAAAGTCCCAACGTAGATGGTGTTTCTACCTTGTTTTATCTCCAGAAGATTTACGAGGATGAATGGAAGAATTTTGTGGAGCGTATGAGGCGAGAAGGTCTGGAAGATGATAAAGATTTATTTGATACAAAAGGGAGAGAACTCCGTCTGTGGGCATCATATCGAGGCCAGACACTCTCGCGGACTGTAAGGGGCATGATGTATTATTATAGGGCTCTCAAGATGCTTTCTTTCCTTGATTTAGCTTCTGAAATGGACATAAGGGAAGGTACGAGGGAGACTGGTTCATTTGATTTAAGAACTCTGAACAACAGTATGAATGGCATGGGATCAAGCCAGTCGCGACCACCTGCCCAGATGCTGAGCAGAGCAAGCAGTCGGGTATCTCCATTATATAAAGGGCACGAGTATGGGAGTGCTCTGATGAAATTTACTTATGTAGTTGCTTGTCAGAATTATGGAAAACAGAAAATGAAAGGAGACACAAAAGCAGAGGAGATTCTTTATTTGATGAAAAATAATGAGGCTCTTCGTGTTGCATATGTAGATGAGGTCCACGTGGGGAGGAATGAGGTGGAATACCATTCTGTTCTTGTTAAGTATGATCAGCAGATGCACAGGGAGGTTGAGATATACCGCATCAAGTTGCCTGGGCAGCAGATGCTTGGCGAAGGCAAGCCAGAAAATCAGAATCATGCTATAATCTTCACTCGTGGTGATGCTTTACAAACCATCGACATGAATCAGGACAATTACTTTGAAGAAGCTCTTAAGATGAGAAATCTCTTGGAGGAATTCAACAACACCTACGGCATAAGGAAACCAACCCTTCTAGGAGTTCGTGAAAATATCTTCACAGGGTCGGTGTCCTCTCTTGCCTGGTTTATGTCTGCTCAGGAGACCAGTTTTGTAACACTGGGGCAACGGGTTCTGGCAAATCCTCTCAAGGTTCGAATGCACTATGGTCATCCAGATGTCTTCGACAGGTTCTGGTTCTTGACTAGGGGTGGAGTTAGCAAGGCTTCTAAAGTCATCAACATAAGCGAGGATATATATGCTGGTTTCAACTGCACACTACGAGGTGGAAATGTGACGCACCATGAGTACATACAAGTTGGTAAAGGCAGGGATGTTGGGCTGAATCAGATAGCCATGTTTGAGGCCAAGGTTGCTTGTGGCAACGGTGAGCAAGTTCTCAGCAGGGATATCTATAGGTTGGGACATAGGCTTGACTTCTTCAGAATGCTTTCGGTCTATTACTCCACCGTGGGTTTTTATTTCAACTCATTTATGGTGATACTGGCTGTCTATGCCTTTTTATGGGGTCGCCTTTATCTTGCTTTGAGTGGTGTTGAGAAAAATGCCCAAAGAAATAGTTCTAATAATGCTGCCTTTGGTGCAATTCTGAGCCAGCAATTCATTATCCAGATTGGTCTATTCACTGCTTTGCCAATGATAGTTGAGAACTCTCTTGAGCATGGTTTTCTTCCAGCAGTATGGGATTTCTTGAAGATGCAGCTGCAGCTCGCCTCTGTCTTCTACACATTTTCCTTGGGAACTCGTACTCATTATTTTGGTCGGACAATTTTGCATGGGGGCGCAAAATACCGAGGAACAGGGCGTGGATTTGTTGTGGAGCATAAGAAGTTTGCTGAGAACTATAGACTCTATGCTCGTAGCCACTTTGTGAAGGCAATTGAGCTAGGTGTGATTCTAATTGTTTATGCTGCTCATAGTCCGTTGGCGAAAGATACCTTCATTTACATAGCCTTAACAATCACTAGTTGGTTCCTCGTGATGTCATGGGTACTAACTCCCTTTGTTTTTAACCCTTCTGGTTTTGATTGGCTGAAGACTGTGTACGACTTCAGTGATTTCATGAGCTGGCTGTGGTATGGCAGCGGAGTATCCACAAAGGCAGACCAGAGCTGGGAAACTTGGTGGTACGAGGAGCAAGATCATCTGAGAACTACTGGATTGTGGGGCAAATTATTGGAGATAATCATAGACCTTCGCTTCTTCCTTTTTCAGTATGGTGTCATCTATCAGCTGAAAATTACTGGGGGAAACACCAGCGTTGGTGTTTACTTCCTTTCTTGGATATACATGATCGTAGTCGTTGGGGTATATGTGATCATAGCATATGCTCGAGACAAATATGCCGCAAAGGAGCATAAATATTTCAGGTTGATCCAGCTCCTTGTCATAGTACTTACCACGCTTGTGATTTCTCTCTTGCTGAAGTTCACCAAGTTTGAGCTCATCGATTTGGCCACAAGCCTGCTGGCTATCATCCCCACGGGTTGGGGCATCATATGTATTGCTCAGGTGCTCCGGCCTTTCCTACAGACAACAGTGGTGTGGGAAACTGTGGTTGCTTTGGCTCGCCTTTACGATTTGATTTTTGGGATGGTAATTATGGTTCCGGTAGCCTTTTTGTCATGGATGCCTGGCTTCCAGTCTATGCAAACTAGGATTTTGTTCAATGAAGGTTTTAGCCGGGGGCTTCAGATTTCTCTACTTCTATCGGGCAGAAAATCTAATATAGATCAGAATTAGAGGTAATCGTGTTGCAGCTCAAAAGATTTTCGTTGCTACCACTTCGTTTATACTGGATTTGTGTGAAAGTGTGAGATATTAATAATGGTTCTACTTTCTGTTCTGTCCACATGCAGATTGAGTTTAGCCAGCAGTGATGTAGTTTAGAGGAGGAAGAGTGTTGCCTTATTTTATTCCAGTGGAGGGAGCTGCTCGATTGATCACACTTCATCACTAACATGTATAGATAAGGATTTATGTCCACTCTCTCTGTTAATATCAGCTTCATCATCCCTTATTTATTTTACCCCCCCCCTTATTAAGGTTTCTCTCGCGATGTAATTATCTGATTCTTGTTTTATGGGAGATATGGCCTTTTGTTCTAGCTGGTTGATCTGTGTGTAGCTTGAGCATCTTCGTTTGTTCATTGTCTTGCATTGCACCTTTTACAGAAGTTTTCAGATCTTGGTCAGGTTGTCTTTTAGGCATTCTATGCACTCATACTTTTAACAATGAGGTTTGAATTGCAATATCCAGTCCTGAAAAATAGCAGCAGCTAAGATGTTAATGTGGTGGCTAATGTAACCAACGATCCAAAGATGATGACGGTACGGGAATCATTCCTTGAGTTAAACAGCCAACAAAATGTTACAACTGCAAACACAAATTCTCAACAGAGGTGTGGAACTGTACTATGGACAATTTCGCATTCGAAAGACTATTATGGTGGCGTATCTAAATGGCGGGGCAGCCGGAGAAAGGGAGTTCAAGGGTCTTGTATCCTTTGAAACACGTTATTCACCAGTAACTACTTGCACTCTCATAATCAACTTTATCTCTGAGTCTCTTACGAAAAATACATCGACCGCCAGACTGCGGTTGTATGCAAATAAGTACCACGAACAGCAGCCCAAACCAAGATACAGCGATGCCTTCCAATTCAGAAGTTAAGATACATATACGTATTGAAACATAGCAAATAGCAGAAAAGGGAATAATTAAATTTTAATACTTATTCTTTTTCCAAAACCATACAACTAATAAGCAGAAATAAAACTAATTTACTATTATATCATAAGTATGTCATCAAAGCATTGACAAACAAATTAATAATCAGAAGGTCAAATAAATTCGAACACCCAATGATCTTTGAGATCTGTTTGTTTCCATATTAAACCAATAGATGAGATTTGAAACATAAAAAGTAAAAATTTGACTATTATTGAAATTATTATAGAACTGAAAATATGTTAGCCATAAGCGACAATACTAAACCAGAAAAATTATTCACCTAATAACGAATGGCAGAGACAAATTGAGGACAACAAATACTAAAAACAAAACCTGATGGGATTGAACATAAGAAAAAAAAAGACTGAAAAATGAGTTCGAAAATCCATATTTTTGTCATTTGTCTTTGTTGACTTTCAATAAGTTTTGAAAGCAACATATCATATGTAAAGAGAGCAGCAGATGATAAGTTGACTGATTAATTAAAAAAATACTTTATGGATAAGAAAAATGATTAATAATTTCACAGAAAATGATATTTCTAGCAACGTTAGCCAATTTTATCTTACATCAGAGTCTTTGCTTCTAAAAGCAACAGATCTAAAATAGAGAACAGATGGGATAGAACATAAAACTTAAAAAACAAAATCACAGACAAATCTATGTTGGTTTTATATACAAAAGGTGAAAATTATGAAGCAGTTTATTTCGAAAAACATTAATCAACAATTAATCAACAATTGTTAGAAATACAAAAAATGAGTTCGAATACCACAATTTTTGGGCTTCGTGTGTGTACACTTTTAATCTCCTTTGAAAGCAACAGATAAAATTGCAGAGAATATTAGAAGGATTTTTACTTAAAAATTAAGAAAAAATATTGCTCGAAAAAAAAAACCTTCAAATCTGTGTTAATAATAGAAATGATATCAACTTTAGCCTATTTTATCTTAGATCTGTATTTTTGGTTCGGAAAGTAATAGATCTGAAATAGAGAATAGATGGAACTCAACGTAAAACGACGGATCTTTGTTTCCTTTACATACAAAAGATGAAATAATAGATGCAACTTATTTAACAAAAAAAAAATCAACAACTCTGAAAAATACAGATATGAGTTTGAATACCCAAATTTGTCAGCTTTATTTGTGTCGACTTTCAAAAAATTACGAAAGCGACAAATAAAATTGCAGAGAGAAACAAAAGGAATTATACTTAAGAATTACGAAAAAATCTTCCTCGACAACAAAAAACTTCAGATCTATGTTACTAGTAGAAATGATATCAACTTTAGCCTATTTTATCTTAGATCTTTGTTTTCGCTTCCGAAAGTAACAGATCTAAAACAAAGAACATATGTGACTCAACGTAAAATGCGGATCTTTGTTGGTTTTACATACAAAAGATGAAAAAATAGATGCAAGTTATTTAATAAAAAAATGAAATCAACAAGTCTGAAAAATACAAATATGAGTTCGAATGTCCAGATTTGTCGGCTTTGTTTGTGTCGGCTTTCAAAAACTTACAAAAGCGGCATATAAAATTGTAGAGAGAAACAAAAGGAATTATACTTAAGAATTATAAAAAAATATCTTCAACGTTACCATATTTTATCTTAGATCTGTCTCTTACTTCCGAAAGCAACAGATCTAAAACAAATACCCAGATTTAAGTCAACATAAAAGATAAACAAATAGACAGCAATTTACGTTCGAAAAAATTTGCGGAAATTAAGAAATTACCTAAAATACCCAAATTTCTCTGTATTGAGTGTTCTCTTTCGAAAGCAAAAGATACAACACCTGAAGAGAACCGGATGGGTATTTTAGGACCAGTAAACCACGTAATATGCACCCAGCAAATCTAACTAAAAATATGAAAATTTTGAAATATGTATGCATAAACCCACAACATCGAACAAAAATCATTCTGAGTATATAGTATAACCGACAGAAAAATCCAAAGTTACACACTTTTGATTCGGCTTTTTTATAATACACAGAAATCACAGATCTAATTTTCGCAAACTATTTTTTTTCGAAACATCATAAAACTAGAACGGAAATAAAAGTACGAAATTAGAAGGGAAATCATAGAAAATACAGATCTGGAGTGTAAGATTCAAAATTTTCTTTCTTCATAAAAGATACAGACATATCGGACAAACTGAAGATAGGAGAGAGGAGAAAGGAGAGAGGAGAGAGTAGAGAGGAGAGAGCTGCACCGCAGGGTGGGTTGGAGATAGGGTTGTTGACGAACCGAATCAAGCCGAACCTTCTCTGGCTCGATTCGGTTCGTTAAATTTTTTATATGGCTCGAGTTCGGCTCGAGCTTGAATCGAGTCAAGTATTTGAGGCTTGAGTTCGGCTCGAAAAAAGCTCGCGAGCTATTCGACTCGGTTTTGTTTAATGAAAACGAACCAAATCAACTCGGTTCGTTAGGCTTGGCTCGTGGCTCGATTTGTGGCTCGGTTTGGCTCGGCCTGTTTAAATTTTAAACAAGCCAAACCGGCTCGATTTGGTCGGCTCGATTCAAGCTCGATTTGGTTGGCTCGATTCAAGCTCGATTTGGTCAGCTCGATTTGTTCAGCTCGTTTATTAGAAAATTTAGCCGATTAAACCTGTAACTTTCAACAAAACTTAAATATCAAATAAAGACCTGTTTGGCTTGATTATAAATACTAAATCGGACGAATCTGAAAAATTCGGACATAACCTGGCCAAAAATTCAATTTTTCCAAAATTCCAGCGTAACTATACAATTAACCTATCCAAATCATTTCCGCATCACATATATACATAATCAAACCATTCATTTAGCTTATCACAAGCTAAATCATACTCAATTACACAAATTAATATTAGGGTTTTTCATAAAATTATACAAACGAAAATCAACGAATTGAGGCAAGGGAAGGCCAGGGAAGCTTCGTCGGAGGCTGGGGGTAGTTCGCCGGTGGTCAGCGAGGCTCGCTGGAGCCGGAAGGCGGCGCAACCAACGCGGCTCGTCGCTGTCGCGGCCAGCTGCTTCTGTCGCCCGCTGCCGCCGCCCGCTGTTGATGTGCGTCGCTCGTGGTGGCTGTCGCCTGTCGCCCGACGAAGAAGGAGCAGGAAGGAGGAGGCCGGTCGCTGGAGCAGAGGGCAAGGGAGAAGGGGGAGGTGATGGAGGCTGGGGCTGGCTAGGTTACGAGAGCAGAGGGCAGGGGACTGTTGGGGAGGGGACTGGGGAAACTGAAGAGAAGAGAAAAAGAAGAAAGGAAAAAGGAAAAGGAAGAGAGGGGGGCCTCGGGGCATCGGCAGCAAGTCGTTCGTTTTTTTTTAACAAATAAAAGTAAAAGTAAAATACGAAATATTTAAAAATTTTATCGGAAGATTTTATCTAAATTTTATTTCGAAACGATCCGAAGGCTTAAAATTAATAAAAAGCTATATAAAGAATTTCATAAATATTTTCAGAAACATTTATCAACGAACGTAAAAATTTATGTTATTTCGAAAAATTATTTAAAAGTATATAATTTAATGTTTAAGTCAAATTCGAATAAACCGAGACTAATTTAAATAATTTTCGAAATCAGTTTTTTCATAAATCAAAAAGCGTAAAATAGAAGAAAATTAATTTCAGAAAGAAATTCTTAAATAAATCTTTTAAATTTAAAACTTCCCAAAAATATTAACGATTTTTGAAAACGAATAAATTTAGAGTCGGAAATATTTTCTACGGATAAAATTATTAAAATAAATTTAACTATTTAAAACATAAATTCCATAATTTAAATAGTATATTTCGTTAATGAAATATAAATCCAAAATAAAGTCGTAATCACACAACGAAGTTATAATCGAGCGGTCGAGCCGGTTAAATTATGAAAATTATTTTTAGTAAACAAAAACTTATAAGAATTATTTTTATTAAAAAAGACTTAAATTATGAGAATTATTTGTAAAAAAAATTAGTTCTTTTTAACTTTATTTTATATTTGTATATATTCTCAAAACTTATTTGATAAACCAGCAAACGAGCCGAATTCGAGTCGGGTTCGAATCAAGCCGGTTTGCGAGCTAACGAGCCGAGTCAACCTAGGCTTGAGTTTGGCTCGTTAAATAAACGAGCCTAAGATCGAGGCTTGGATTTGATTTGTTTATCTAATCAAGCGAGCCGAGTCGAGTCGTTAACGAGTCGAGTCGAGCCGGCTCGCGAGCCGGCTGGATTTGTCAATAGCCCTAGTTGGAGAATTCTCCAAAAACCCTACCTGCTTTTAGTATTAGATGAAAGAAAATTATGAAACGAACAGTGCAGATTACAATAGCATTAAACGAACGGTTAGGATTTACCAAGTATAAATGCACGACTCAATTAAATAGACTTATATTATCTTTAACATAATTCTTTTATTTATTTTGATCCTTATAAACAAATGTTTGAGATGCTTAAATTTGACCTATTCAATGCTTATAACTTCATAACTAATTAATACATACATAATTGAGAATAAAATAATATTCAGAAATTTTATTTAAAAATATGTATTCACATTAATTTTTTGAAATGAAAAAAATTATATAATGATTTAAATAAATATAAACTTCCTACTTAAAATTGGGAAATTTTGTTTTGATGAAAGTATAAATATTTGAATATAGTTGCATAATATTAGTATGAACTATTTAATTGGTTATAAAGTATTTTAATCTATTTTAAGAAGACTAAATTGTTATTATTGTTTATATTATAAATTAAGAACATATGGTTCATGATCAATTACTATGAGAATTCAAAAAAAATTGTTTTTAGGGAAGCACTAAAAAATCCTATTAAATAGTAGGAGATATCATAATTAATTAATACATACATAATTGACAATAAAATAAAATTCTTAAAATCTTTAAAAAAATATAAATTCACTTTAATTTTTTGTAATGAAGAAATGATATAATGATTTAAACAAATATAAACTTCGTACTTAAAATTGTGAAATTATATTTTTATGAAAGTATAACTATTTGAATATAGTTGCGTAATATTAGCATTAAATATGTAATTGATTATAAACTATATTAATTTAGTTTAAGAAGAATAAATTGTTATTATTGTTTATAAACATATTGTTGTTTATCAATTACTATGAGACTTTAAAAAAATTGTTCTTAGGGAAACACTAAAAATCCTATTAATTATTAGGAGATATCATAATGAATTAATACATGCATAATTGAAAATAAAATAATATTCTGAAATTTTATTTAAAAATATATATTCACATTAATTTTTTGAAATGAAAAAATTATATAATGTTTAAACAAATATAAACTTCCTACTTAAAATTGGAAAATTTTGTTTTTATGAAAGTATAACTATTTGAATATAGCTGCGTAATATTAGTATGAAATAATTAATTGATTATAAAGTATATTAATCTATTTTAAGAAGACTAAATTGTCATTATTTTTTAAATTATGAATTAAAAACATATTGGTGGTGTTGATCAATTACTACGAGACTTAAAAAAAATGTTCTTATAGAAACACTAAAAAATCCGATTAAATATTAGGAGATATCATAATGAATTAATACATACATAATTAAAAATAAATTAATATTCTAATTTGTTTAAATATATATATATATATATATATATTGACATTTAATTTTTTGTATGAAAAATATTATATAATGCTTTAAATAAATATAAACTTCCTACTTAAAATTGGAAAATTTAGTTTTTATGAAAGTATAACTATTTAAATATAGTTTTGTAATATTAGTATGAAATATTTAGTTCGTTATAAAGTGTATTAATCTATTTTAAGAAGGCTAAATGGTTATTATTTTTTACATTATAAATTAAAAACATGTTGTTGTTTATCAATTACTACGAGACTTAAAAAAATATTCTTAGCACTAAAAAGTCCTATTAAATATTAGGAGATATCATAATTAATTAATACATACATAATTGACAATAAAATAATCTTCTTTAATATATATATATATATATATATATATATATATATATATATATATATATATTGACATTAAATTTTTGAAATGAATAAATTATATAATGATTTAAAGAAATATAAACTTCCTACTTAAAATTGGAAAATTTTGTTTTTATGAAAGTATAACTATTTGAATAGTATGAAATATTTAATTGGTTATAAAGTATATTAATCTATTTCAAGAAGACTATATTGTTATTATTGTTTACAATATAAATTAAGAACATATTTACAATAAAATAATATTCTTTAAAACTTTTAAAAAATATATATTCACATTAAGTTTTTGAATTGAAAAATGATTGGTACAATTGTTTTTTTTGTATGCAGGTAATTAATATGATTGGTACAAAATCGATCCTAGATGAAAATACACATGCAAAATGTGTGTTCAATCCTTTTGAATCTTAGGGATTATTATCTCCTCTTAATGACATCACAAATGGTAATAAATTGTTTACATTTATATGTGCCAATTTCAAAATCATGTCTATAGTATTCAATTATATTAACTATTTATTTATTCCTTTCTTACAACTTGCACTCCTACAAAATCTATTTATAAACTAAGCTATGATGATGATCAAATGAAATGGTTGTCAAGTATTGGGCCTTCAAATACTACAACCAATATATTATCAACATGTCATGCATCAAATGAAAGTGGTATTGTGAATTTATCAGAATCATCAAAAATGGAAAACTTTTCTATCTGTTCTAAGAAGAATTATGGTGCCTCTATCGTAGGGCAACAATTGGAATTCGATGAAGGTTAGCATTCTCATTTTCCAATATGTGTAAACATCTATTATTAATATTATTTTATAAGTTTATAACTATTTTCCTTAGGCTGTAATTGTTATTTATATATCTATAGTAATTTATGTGTGAATAGATAATGAAATAAAAGAGAATAGTGGAACCCTATTATCTGGTATGCACTGATTAATATATTTTATATATGCATATGGAATATTACATTTCTTGAAAAGTATCATATTAATTACTTTTTAATATATTAAACATAATAGGAGAACGATATATTTTTTTTCAATATCTGATACTTTACGTCTTCACAGATGCTGAAATAGAACAAAATAGTGGAACACCATCCGGTATACAACCAGAAATGTATTTGTACATAATTTTTTTAATAAATCTTTTCAAATGTTTTATATTAATTTTATGATATGTGTAGATTATTTTGATATTGGAGATGCAATATACACATGTGGATTTTGCAATTCTTTTTTCTGGTATGAGGAAAGAATGTGTAAAAGTCGCTCATCTCGAAACCCGAAATATTCTTTATGTCGCATGCAAGGCAAAGTTCAACTCCCACCAATGATAAATCCTCCTAAAGTATTACATGAATTGTTATATTTACGTAATGATAGAAGCAAAAACTTTCTCCAGAATATTCAGTCATACAATAACATGTTCTGTTTCACTTCGATGGGAGGAAAAGTTGATAGGAGTTTGAACAATGGAAGATCTCCTCCAATATTTAGACTACATGGTCAAAATTATCATCTTATAGGAAGTTTATTGCCAAGGTTCAGTGCCTAAATTTGCACAACTCTACATTTACAACACTGATAATAAAGTTGAAAATAGAGTTCATTCTGTTAGGTGAGTTACTTAAGAAGCTGTGGTAATTATTGAGTTATTTTATCGTTTTAAGTAATTTCTTCTAATTCCTTATTCCAACTGTATTGGTTATAGGGAAAATGAAACCTTGAACAACCTTCATACATCTATTGTTTATGATTTGAAGATGATGCTTGATGAGAATAATGTGTTGGTTAAATCATTCAGAATGGTCACAGAAAAAAATTGAAAAGGATGGTTGTTTAGATGTAAAGTTGAAGTTGATTGGTAGGAGGAATGGGGATGGAAGAAGGTATAATCTACCTACGGCTTCAGATATTGTTGGATTAATTGTTGGGGACTTTGATGCATCATTAGGAGATAAGGATATCTTGGTCGAAACTAAAACGGGAATGCTGAAACGCATTAACCAACTCCATGCTTCATATCTTGGATTACAATATCCTATATTGTTTCCTTACGGAAAATATGGCTATAGAGAAGACATTCCGTTAATGTTGAATGGGGGAATGAAGCAAGGTGGCCGGAAGTATGTAAGTTTAATAGAGTATTTTTCATATCGTTTGCATGAAATAAATTCAGAGTTATCAATTATATTGTCTTCCATGAGACTACTTCAACAATTTATTGTTGACGCATATACTATGGTTGAATCTTTAAGATTGACTTACATTAAGTTACATAAAAAACATTTGCAGTGTGAATTATATAGCGGACTAACAGATGCAATTTTAAGGGGTGAGATCAATCCATCAACGCAAGGAAAATGAGTTATATTACTGTCATCATTCACAGGTGGTACTCAATATATGATTCAAAACTATCAAGACACCATGGCAATTTGTATATGGGTTGGTTATCCAGACCTTTTTATTACATTTACTTGCAATCCCAAATGGCTAGAAATAGTTTGTTTTGTTGAAAAAAGAAGCCTCAAAGCCGATGATCGTCCGGATATTATTTGTCGTGTTTTTGAAATGAAGTTAGATTATCTTATTAAAGATCTTTGCAGTAACAAGATCTTTGGAACGGTTAAATCAAGTACTATTTATTTATATGTGTGTGTGTGTGTATTATATTTAGCATATATTCTTACTATAGTCGGTTATAAACCTTTATTTTAATTCAATTGCAGTTATATCGACTATTGAGTTCCAGAAGCGTGGGTTCACACAGGCACATATATTGTTATTTCTTGTAGCAAAAGACAAGTATCCAACAGGAAGCGATATAGAAAAAATTATTTCAGCCAAAATTCCAGATAAAAACATTAATCCTACATGTTATACAACAGTTCAAGAACTTATGGTACATGGACCATGTGGTGTTGCTGCTAAGAGCTCCCCTTGCATGTCTGCTGGCCGTTGTACAAAGCATTTTCCTAAAAAGTTTGTTGAATCAACAACTATTGATGATGATGGATATCCTATCTATAGAAGAAGAGATAACGGGCGAATAGTGGAGAAGAATGGAGTTCCTCTTGATAACAGGTTTATTGTTCCTCACAATCGTTATTTGTTGCTGAATTATGGTGCACATTTGAATGTTGAATGGTGTAACCAATCTCGCTCTATCAAGTATTTATTTAAATATGTCAACAAAGGACATGACCATGTTACTGCATCTTTTTATGGAAGTACAACGGATGATGAAGTAGTAAAAAAGGCAGACGAAGTTCAGATGTACTATGATTGTAGGTATATATCATCATGTGAAGCATCATGGAGGTTATTCAAATATGATATTCAATTTAGAGATCCTCTGGTTGAAAGGTTAGGTTTTCATCTTCCAAATCAACAAAGTGTTATTTTTTCTGATTATGATCTTATCGATGATGTTGTTGATCGATTATCTGTTAAGCAAAGTATGTTTTTAGCTTGGATGAAGGCAAATAAAGAATATCCTGAGGCAAAGGAATTAACTTATTCTAAATTCCCTACAAAATTCATTTGGGATAAGTATAATAGAGAATGGCAACCAAGGAAAAAAAGGTTCTTTATTGGACGGATTTTCTATGTCCCTCCTAGTAGTGAAGAACTCTATTATTTAAGATGTCTTCTTAATGTTGTGCGTGGACCTACAAGTTATGAAGACATAAGATGCATTAATGGTGAGAAAAATTCATCATATCATGATGCTTGATATGCCCTAGGTTTGTTAGATGATGACAAGGAATACATTGATGGTATTATTGAGGCAAGTCATTGGGCTTCTGCATCTTCTTTGAGAAAATTATTTACAACATTATTGACATTTGAATCACTCATTCGACTAGAAGTTGTTTGGAATCATTGTTGGATTTATATGACTGATGATATTTTATACAGACAACGTTTATTATTACAACATGAAGGTAACTTACCTTAGTTATCTTATTTATTTTTTTCACATTGTTAAACTACTTATATATTCTTTCTAAACTTATTGAATTTATTTTCAGAACTTCATTTGTAAGATGATGAGATAAAAATTTATGGCTTGGTAGAGGTAGAAAAGTTGTTAAGAAACTGTGGAATAAGCTTAAGAGAGTTTGAGCCAATACCATTCCCACCACCCGAGTTTTTTTCTACTGTTGGTAATTCATTGATACGCGAGAAAATGTGTTATGATCGATCAAATTTGTCTCAAGAGCTCAATAAAAATCTATATGTTATGACCTCAGAACAAATACATGTATACGATGAGATAATGGAGGCAACAAGGTCAAATATAGGTGGATTGTTTTTTGTGTATGGGTATGGAGGTACAAGAAAAACGTTTATATGGAGGACCTTATTAGCCGCTATTACATGCACAGGAGATATCGTATTAAATGTGGCATCAAGTGGAATAGCTTCTCTTTTATTACCAAAAGGAAGAACAACTCATTCTCGATTCAAGATTCCTATAAATCCAATTGAAGATTCAACATGTAACATCAAACAAGGTAGTCCACTTGCTGATTTGATTATAAGATGTAAACTCATAATATGGGATGAAGCTCCAATGATGCATATATATTACTTTGAAGCTTTGGATAAAACCATGAGAGATATTTTACGCATCAATGATCAAGTTAGTATTAACAAGCCATTTAGAAGTAAGACAGTTGTTCTTAGCGGTGATTTTAGAAAAATATTACCTGTCATTCCTAAGGGTACTCGACAAGATATTGTTCATGCAACTATCAACTCCTCATACTTATGGCGAGATTGTAAGGTGTTACGATTGACAAAGAATATGAGGTTACGAAATCTTACCTCAGTCGATGAATGTGCCAAGTTGAAGCAATTTTCCGACTAGATTGTAGGCATCGGAGATGGAACAATTGGAGGTCCTAATGATGGTCATGCAACAATCGAATTTCCAAGTGATCTATTAATAAAATATTCAAATGATCCAATTGCAGCTATTGTGAAAAGCACTTATCCAGAGTTCACAAGCAATATCACTGATCATACTTATTTTGAGGGAAGATCTATCCTAGCATCAACTCTTGATATTGTAGAGTCCATCAATAAATACATGTTGTCAATTAACTCGGCTGAAGAGAAAACATATTTGAGTTCACATACAATATGTAGATCTGATTCAAAAAATGATTTGTTGCAAGATATACACACTTCGGAATTTCTAAACAGTCTTAAGTGTTCTGGTGTCCCAAATTATATCTTGAATTTGAAGATTGGTACATCTGTTATGTTATTGAGGAATATTGATCATTCAATTGGCTTATGCAACGGTACTAGGATGGTAATCACAAGGCTTGGAGCTCACGTGTTGGAAGCAAAGATCTTAGGTGGAAATAATTTTGGTGAACAAGTATTATTACCAAGAATGTCATTAACACCATCTGATCCAAGGTTTCCTTTCAAGTTTAATCGAAGATAATTTCCACTGATTGTATCATATGCAATGACAA
The DNA here is from genome assembly GCA_030549775.1 of Tamarix chinensis. Classification (NCBI taxonomy): domain Eukaryota; kingdom Viridiplantae; phylum Streptophyta; class Magnoliopsida; order Caryophyllales; family Tamaricaceae; genus Tamarix; species Tamarix chinensis. The sequence continues at coordinate 39,446,761 of CM060177.1, forward strand.
TCAACAAAAGTCAAGGACAATTACTTCATAATGTTGGTATTTTCTTAAAGAAACTTGTATTTAGTCATGACCAGCTTTATGTTGCCATCTCTCGAGTCACAAATCGTACATGTTTGAAAATCCTTATATGTGACAATGATATTGTAGAGAGTAATTCAACCACAAATTTTGTATTTAAAGAAGTGTTTGAAAAGATATAATTATAAAATTTCTTTGATTAGTTATTCTTCAAATCTATATTTTATTTCAATTTGTTTACAATTAATATCTTCTTATAAACTAATTATATAATACTTATTTATCCTAAATTTTTCTTTACCAAATGGTAGAAGATGAATTATGGTAGTTCCAATATAAAATGAAGTCTAAGGATAAATTCAGCAGCATATGTGTGAGGCAGCAAAAAGGAATCAAGAATGAGACCAACAAAAGTCCTAAGGTCACCCCAAAATGGAATTGTCAGGTATAAGTGCTACCATGGATGTATAAGTAAAGAAGCTAGTTCCCTTAAATAGGCAAAGAAACACAAAACGACCCTTATCTCAACTAGCCATAAGCTCTTATTATCATTGCCTATTGTTGAGTACCAAGTCAATTGGAGCAAACGGGCCTCCAATAGGAAGGCTACCATTGTGATAACCCCTACTAAAACCTCATCCTCTGTAAGCGACCTACCACTTTCAAGCATAACATGCTTGGTGGTGCAGCCTTGACCAGAAGGCATCAAGGTTCGAAGTGAAGAGGATCTGATTTCTCAAGCTTGCCTCCAATAGTCTCAGTATCAACATCATTGGAAGTGAAAGCAAGAAATTGAATGTTGAAAAATATTTGACGATCCATATCTTTACTTTCTGTGGCACTAGCCAAACAACATATCAACCAAAGATGACCAGTTTCCTTGTTATACATCTTCGGCAGCTATATCCATCGCTTCCACAAAGAAAGCTCTACTGCCCAACTTGAAATCAAAATAAGGGGTGATTCTGATCTGGTAGCCGACATTATGCAAGCCAGTACTGATACCATTGAGACTTTTCGTAAACTCTACTAGTTCTATTTTGCAACTGCTTTGGGATCGAAAGACGACCTCAAAAATAGTTAACACCACCATATCCTGACATAAACCGATTACTGCCCACGAATAGTAGTGATGCAGGCCCTAAGATACCTGACCATTCTTATTTTTTCACTTGCAAGTCAAATTCCCTATCCGAGGAATAAGTATCGACATAAAGCTTACCTCTCTCTTTGATGGCTTTCTTCTCTACAAGTGCACAATATTTCTTAGCTTCTTCAGTTAGGAGTATATCTATACAACATATAAGGAAGTGTTGTCCTTTTGATCCTAGGAATCTGATTTCTATCAAAATAATCTGGTTCAGATACACTCTTATTGCTCAAAATTTCCCCATCTAGGAGGCTCCTTGATCAAACTAACAAGGTTGAATGAATTTTGAAATTGATCCCGACTGAGCAATCCCCAATGGAAGCTTTAGTAGAGGAATTTGTAGCATTTAATATCCTTCAGGCAACAAAGGTAAGCAGCCTCTTATGATCACTTCATGGTCTCTCAGTGACCAATGTTGTACACGGATCAAAATACTAGTGATACCTATTAGAGAGAGACTTGTCCTCGGCAAAGCAAAAAGGAACTCGAACCATTTTTGGGTGCAAACAATCAAGTTCGTTGACTAGCACAAACCCAAAGAGCCTAACAAGGATACTACAATTCTCACCATCTCATGAACTCTCATACTTCAACACATAGTTATCAATCTTATAAATCATAACATCTACTATAACTATAAGCACGCAATATACCAACTACATTGCCATTCTTACTAAATATCCCATTTTCAACTTCATTCTTAATGGAAGTACACTTATAATTTCTCGCAGAAAAATCCACTAGAGAAATTGGCTCAAAATACCTTCTACAATCTTAAGTGCTCAAACTTTCCAACGTTCCACTAAACAAGCTACTAGTTATTGTAGAATTATACGAATAATTCATTTTAAAAACAACATCATAAGTTATGGAATTATTACCAGAGGCACAGATTCTCCTGAAACCTTTCCTGCGCAACCCAACCATGCAAATTTGCCTAGTCATTGTCGACCAATACCTAAATAGATCAAATATTGCCTATCCACGAATCTGGACCGACCCATGACTTCCTCTACAGCCTCCGAAAGCTCCCGACCACCCCAAGTCGTACAACATTTGGCCATTGTGTAATTTGGTAGAGATTTAAATTAGAACCTAAAATTTGGTCGCCATTGTAGATGTAGGCCCCTTAAAAGTAGGGAAGTTGATGGCCGGTGGAAAGAGAGTGACCTTTAGGATCAAATAGAGACCACACTTGTGAATAATAGAGTCGCAGTATTGAGAGTAGGTGATACAAACACTGCCAATGGGATAGAAGCAATCAATGTAGAAGAAGAGGGGAATGCACCCATAGTAGAAGACAGAGCAGCTCCCTATAACCTAATTATTTGAGATTATGTAATTAGTTAAATACAACGTTTAACTACTAAACTCAGTTCAGTGTGAAGAATTCTTCTGTAAGGCCATAGAGCCACCATAGCTAGTCTCTGCCTTCATCTTATATATGTATCCATTGCAACTGAATTTGGAACCATTATGAATGTTAGCTTCTTCTTTGTCGTCTATCCTCCGATCGTTCCATTTCTATCATTAGCTACCTTCGAATTCATTTTTAATTAGTTGAATTCTTGGGTGCTAACATTGGGATCAAAGCATCATCAAACCTGTCATGACAGACAACACTTGAGTAGTTGAGCTTCAGCGAGAAATGGACAGTCTCCGGTCGTCCATGGAAGAGTTGGAGACATCCTTTCAAAATCCATTACAAGAAGTACATCAAGATACTTCATCTGCCTTGCAAACAATTCTCTCATAGATGCAAACTCTCACCATAGGTCCCTCTTCCAATCGAAATCTTCTACGTAATAGGTCAACCACTCTAGAGATCAATCATCCAGATAATCAAGCGGACTTACCCAAAATCGCTTCACCACCACAGTTCACCCCATCCATACCATTACCTCAAAACCAAAACACTCATCCAATTCCTTATCGTGTGGCGAGAGTTGAGTTTCCAAGATTTGATGGAACCAATGTCGAGGGATGGGTTTACAAAGCAGAGAAATTCTTCATCATTGATGAGATGCCAGAGAATAATAAGGTGCGATTGGCTGCCATTCACCTCGAAGGACCGACCTTACAATGGCATCAATGTCACATGAAGACCAGACCTCATCCTATGTATCTAACCTGGCAGGAGTATGTAGATGCTATTCTTGCACACTTTTGTTCATCCCCTTTTGATATCCCATGGGTGATTAACCAACCTCAAGCAAGGATCCATCCTGACTAATTATCAAAACATGTTTGATGCATTGCTTACCTGTCTTACCTTGCCTAAAGAATATGTTATGAGTTGTTTTTTGGGTGGCTTACAACTCAATATCCAGCACAACGTGAGAATGTTCAATCCATCCACGCTCAAGGGAGCATATGATTTGGATAAGTTGAAAATGGCTGTGATATCGAGCTAGAAAAACTATCACAGATCGCCCTTAATACCTACCCCATGACCAGATCCAAAAACCTCAAATTACACCAGTTCTAGCAAGAGTCTACAAGAAGATAGTTGAGGTACCTATCCTAGGAGGAGATGGATGCTAATAGAGTGAAGGGCGAGTGTTTTTGGTGCATTAAGAAGTTCACCTCTGGTCATTATTGCAGCAGGAGACAGATCTTTATGATGGATGTTGTAGATGGGGAAGAAGGGAACCTGAGGGAGATCCTAGTAGAAGAAGAGGAAATGGTGGAGATAACGGTAAATGAGTTCCCTCAGATCTCAGTACACGCATTAAGTGGAATTTCTACTTATAAAACCATTCGTGGGACCAGATACATTAAGAGGAAGGTTATCAATGTGTTGATTGCCATAGGAAGCACACACAATTTCCTTGATATGAAGACTACAGAACAAATAGGGTGTCATTTGATATCCACCCAACCCATGACAATTGCAGTGGCGGATGGTAGAACCTCCAAAGTTGTTATATCTACAGGGGCTAATGTGGAAGATCGTAGGGCATGAATTCATGAGTGATGTTATGGTAATACCACTGGGAGTGTGTGATATGGTCTTGGGGGTACAATGGATAAGTACCCTAGGACATATCACGTTAGATTACAACCACTTAAGTGTGGAACTATGGATTAACAGCCATAAGGTGAAGTTGAGGGGTGGCCAAGGGGTTAAGTCTAGGGGCTAAGATAAAAGAAATAGAGATGGCTATTCTAAGACCACTACACAGAATGACTCTCAACTTTATGCCCTCCACTTATATGAGGGGGAATGAAGGAGGGAACAAACTTTAAATGCACAGGGGTCGAGAACATAGAAACTAGACAAAAGGAGCTTTGTACTATCATTTAGAGATACTCCATGATTTTTGAATTGCCTAAGGAATTACTTCCACTTAGGACACATGATCATCATATTATCCTCAGGCCAGGGGCAGGACTTATAGACCTGAGACCATAACAATACTTTACCATCCAGAAGGATATCATTGAGGCATTAGTACAGGATATGTTGAAAAGGGAAATCATATAGAAAAGCACCAGTCCTTACTATTCACCCATAGTTATAGTTAAGAAAAAGGGTGGGAGTTGGAGGCTTTGCATTGACTATATGGAGCTTAACAAATAGGATGTTAAGAGGCGGTTCACTATTCCAATCTTACCACAAACCATTACTGGTGAGTCAAGCTGTAAGGAGTCAAGATACAAATTTTCATAGCATACCATCCCCAAACAGATGGTCAATCGGAGGTTCTCAATAGATGCCTTAATTATTACTTGAGATATATGACGAGGGATGCACCCACATATTGGTGTAACTCCTCCAAATTTTACAGTTGAAATTTTTTGTTTACACAAAAACCATACACTAAGACCTAGGGGGTGCTACCGCCGTGATCGGCACAAGTCTGACCCTCGTCCAGTATCGTACCAACCATAAGGCTAGAAAACTCAAAAGACATAAATTCAAATAGGGCATGAAACCACAAGGATTCTAATAATTCATAATTAAACACATAGTGTGTGATGTAAGAGTTATTATAGACATAAAAAAAACTAGAACAGTGTCAAAGCCCCTGTAGGAAAAATAGAACAATCAACAATGATGATAAAAAAATAGAAATAGGTGAGTTTGGAAAACACTCTCTCTTGGGCCCCATACCAGATCCAACAGGCCATCACTCAGCCCTGCCCAAAGCATCGTATGCGTCAAATTCATCAAATGCAGCATCTCCTACCTGCACCAACTCAGAAGGGGCTACTACTCGTGGAAATGAGCAACACCTATGAAATGGGTGATTAATACTCTACGTACTGAGTAAGGTAACCATATGGATAAGACCATGCAAGTACAAATAGGCAAATAAGGCACACAATACTTCATTTAGGTTTATATCATTATTCGAGACATAGGCCATTATTTTTTATCTTACACACTTTTTATATTAATTCCGTGTGAGTACGAGGACCCCACTATTATAGCCAGTGGACTAAAAAATATTCCAGGGTAAAACGCACTTGACCACTATTATAGCCGGTGGACTGGATAACACTCCAAGACAAAACGCACGTGAACACTATTATAGCCGGTGGATCGAAAATTATCCTCACCTGGCCCCAACTCGCATGGTGTTCTACTATAAGTAGTTAGTATATTTCTCACGATTTATTTTATACAAAGTTTGGTTTATCGAGCTCGGAACCCTCACTATTCTAGCTGGTGGATCGGAATCACTCTCTAGGGAAAAACGCTCCTGACCACTATTATAACCGGTGGACCGAAAAGTATCCTCACCTAGGCCCGGCTCGATAATCTTTCACTATAAGTATTTAGTGTTTTACTCGTGTCTTATTCCACACGCAACCTCAAATAGACATGCATGAACTACTGGACCTCTCATTCTCACCTCTTTTGTCCCAGCTCTCCAGAAAAGCCTCGTCCCATATCTTGAGACCTTTACGCACCTTAGGACTTCAAGACTTATTCCTCGCCTTTCCCTCACTCACCATGAAAACCCAAACTCCTATGCTTGTGGATCAAGGCTCACTTCCCATATCTCCGTTTTAACTCACCGTTACCTTTTAGGGTTTTCCTCAGAAACCCTAATCAGGCCTATGTGGCCTCACCTCTCCCTATTATACACAACCCATGTTTCCCTTTGCTTCTAATACCACCACTCCACTCAAACCATACTCAACATCACGACCTTAATTCCTATCCTTCACATGTGACCATGAAAACCCTAGTTAGTCACCCCAAACCCTAGTACTTCTCCTTTCTTTTAGGTAATCCCCTCATCACCCACACACCATTCCCCTTTCCACTTGACTCATTCCCCCCTCCATGTGATACCCTTCCAATCTCAACCTCCACACTCCAACCACTTACCATAAACTCTCCCTTTACATATGCTTCCCCCACTTAGGATTTTCCTGCATAAGTCCCCCATGCACACTCATACCAACCCATGTATTATTTTTCACTCATGGCCTCCAATCACCCAAAATACTCTTCCCTCATCTTTCTTAACCCTTAAGTCACTATTTCCCACATAAAAGTTATCCCTATTCCAAGACTAAGCACCCCATGCAGGCCTTACACTTTCCATGCTAGATTTATTCCATCCTTCTACTTTTTTTATATTATCCTTTTATTTATCCACCCATAAGTCATAAGGTACTTAGGTCTCTTTTTCACTTCCTTCTAGTCACCCCGCTTCCTTTAATTCTTTTATCTCTTCACAAACTCATCATACTACGTAAGGAATCCTAGTATGCATGTCCTTTAGGGCAGCAATACATAAGGTATATCACAGAATACAAGTCACATCACTATAGTACACCTGCCATGACACATATACAACTTACCCTAGCTTCACGCTTAGCAAGCTGCACTACAAGCATATTATCCATAACCACATAAGATGCAAATATATAACCAAACACACATAAATACATAACACACAATTTTTCATTAACCACATCCTTACCTAGATCGACACCGGGTTTGGAGCACGACTCCTACGCCTCCTTAGGGGACGAGTTTGGTTCAACTATAAGAGTGGAACACTAGTGTTGACTTCCCTCGTATTCCTTTCATTATCTCCTAATTAACTTTTTAGTAAGAAGCTAATAATACTAATGATAATAATAATAGTCTTAATAATATTAATAAGATTAGTATTATTAAAGAGGCAAACACTGATATTAGTGGTAATAATAACCATACTAAGATTAATAGTAGTAATGATGATGATAATAATAATGATGGCATAATAATAATAATAATAATAATAATAAGGCTAAAAATAAAAATTATACAAAATAATATATACTTAAGTGATAGTAAGGGTTAGGGTACAACCAGAAGTGGAGGTGGCAGTTAGAGTGGTGGTGGCGGCGGCGCCGGCGGTGGGAGCGGTGGTGATTTGAAAAAGTTAGACTTTGGGATTGGAAGAGAGAAAGAAAGGTGGTGGTTGTGAGGTAGTAGGTTTCCTGGACCAGGAGGGCTATAGTAGTGGTGGCGGCATGGCAAGGTAGCGGTGCAGGTGGCGGTGGTTGTGGTGGCCAAAGGTTGAGGAGAAGGAAGTAGGAGGAAGGAGGAGGATAAAGGGGATAGGAAGGGTATGGGGAGATAGGGGAAGGTCTATTGGGTTGAGAGAGATGTAGTGGGGGTGGTGGTTGTGGCGGAGGAAGCGACACAGGGTGGCGATGGGGTGCAAAGGGCAGCTCGAGTTGCCCACTTTGCATAGGTAGGGCGAGCTATGTAGGGGGAGTTAGGGTGGAAAGTGATCTGGTTTGGTGGAGGGAAATGCAGGGAAGATATTGGTTGGTGGTTTGAATGGCGACGATGCACAGAGGCGGTTAGGGCGGCGACTAATGGTGCGACGGTGGGGAATTTTGGAAAATTTCTGGGTAGAGCTAAAGGAGAGGAAGAAGGGTGAGGGCTAGGGTATTTATAGGTGTGGGGAGGAGAAGAAGACAAGGGGGGATGAGGACAAGGGAGTAGGAGGGACAGGGGATCGCCGATTGGCAGTGGCAGACCGGTACAAGCCTGTAGGGGTGTAGGGTTATAGAGGGCAGGGGCAATTTTGGCAGGCTGCAGGGGATTTGGCGAGGGTGTCGGGGTTGCAGAGGGTGGGGGACCAGTGCAGAGCAGTGCTAGCTACTTTCCCTATAGGTTAGGTCGAGGGGAGAGTGAGGAAGAAAAGGGAGTCATGGCTGCGAAGTAGCCATGCGCACTAGCGACTGCCGGGGGGCGAGGTAGGAGACGGGGGTAGAAGGGAAAAAGGGTAGGGAGAAAAGGGGAAGGACAGGCAGTGCTAGGCCGCGTGAGGGGGAGAAACGAAAGAAGGGAGTGGGCTGAGCTACAAGGGGGAAAAGAAGGAGAGAAGGGGAGGAAGAGGAGGGGAGGGGCTGGGCCGCACGGGCAAAACCCAGACCGGCGGGAGGAGAGGAGAAAGGAAAAAAAAAGAAAATGAAGAAAGAAAAATAAAAAGGAAGAAAAGAGGAGAAAAAGGAAAAAAAGAGGAAAATGAGGTGGTTGGGGTATTTGAGATCTTTTTTTTTTGTGTTTTTGAATTTTTGAAAATAATAAAAATAATAAAAATAAATTATTAAATTTTTTTCTATTAATTTAGGAATTTTGGTTAAATATTCCTAAATTCTATTTTAGTTAACAAATTACCCTAATCTTATCTAATTTAATCCTATATTGTTTCCCCTTTTTGTCTTAGTTACTCCCATTATATTAAAATTATTTTATTAAAATTATTATATTTAATTAATCTCACATATTAACCCCTATTTTATTATTAATTCTTAAATTAAAATTTTGGGCTATAATAATTGGTGCAGGTGGCTTCCATTAGTTGAATATTGGTACAATACTACGTACCACCCAGCTACACAAACCACACTATTTGAAGTTGTTTATGGGCAACCCCCTCCTATACACCTCCCCCACTTCCCTGGGTGACTCGTTAGTAGAAAAGGTGGATTAAACCCTCACATCTAGGGAGAATGCTCTGGTGCTCCTCAAGAACCATCTCAGGAGGGCACAAGCAAGAATGGAAAAATAGGCTAATAAGCATAGGAGTGAGAGAAAATTTTAGATTGATGATTGGGTCTACGTCAAGCTGTAGCCCTATAGGCAGGTCTCCCTGGCTAATAGGACCATGCACAAATTATCTCCCAAATATTATGGGGCGTATCGGATAATAGATGAGGCGGGTGCGGTTGCTTATAGGTTAGAGCTCCCTCCCTCCACCTCTATCCACCTTGTTTTCCATGTATCCTTATTGAAGAAAAGGTATACGAGGAAGAATGTTAGTCATTTTCCATCCTTCTACCGGACCACTTTGGAACTCAACTATTTACCGGTGGCAATCTTGGATCATCAAAAAGTCAAGAGGGATTATCAGGAAGCAACTAGAGTGCTTGTGCAATGGTCCAATGGTAGCACCACTTGAGAATACTACTATGATCTACTTCGGTGTTTTCTTGAGTTCAATCCTTGTGGACAAGGGTTAGTTGAGGGAGGGGTATTTATACAAACGCTGCTAATAGGATAGAAGTAGTTTAAGCAAAGGAGAATGCAGCTATAGCAGAAGACAGAGCAGATCCCTTCAATCCAATTATTTGAGATTATGTAATTAGTTAAACGTAACATTTAACTACTAAACTCAATTAAGTGTGTTAAATTCTTCTATAAGGTCATAGAGCTATCGTAGCTAATCTCTACCTTCGTCTTATATATGTATCCAGTGAACTGAATTTAGGACCATTATGAATGCTAGCTTCTTCTTTGTCTTCTATCCTCTGATATTTCCAATTCTATTATTAGCTACCTTTGAATTCATTTTCAATTAGTTGAATTCTTGGGCACTAACACTAGGGTAGGGCCAGTGAAGACTAGAAGTAAGGTGAGATAGAAACGATATAGAATAGGCGTTGACATGAATTGTTTGGGATCTATAGCCGGAGATTCCATGGTTGCTCGCATCTAGAGAGAGAATGTACGAAGCTAATTTATATCCCCCCTTCACGACGATTGTAGTGTTACTTTGATGCGAGGTAAAGCTAATTGTGGTCCTGAAAACAAAAAGGAATAAAACGTCGAGATCAATTCTTTCGGCCAATTCGAGGATTTAAGTGATATCCAACTATTAGTGAATAATATTGAATTATATTTGACATTGATTGATACAATATCAATGATTTAGGTTCAACAATTAGTTATAAAGGAGCCAACTCACTAGTTGACTAAATTCTATAAAAAAATGATTTAATTTATTTATTTGATTAAATATGTCAAAATTAAATCTAATTTTTTTAACTTTTTGTAGTATGTTGGATTTGTTTGTTTTTGAGTCGATATATTTACAAGTTCATTTAGTAATTTAATTGAAGTTCATTTAAAGTTTATTTGATGCTCATTTAGATGCTTATTAGAGGTTTATTATAAGTACTACATTATATTTAACCGAGTTTATATATTTAATCACAACAATTAATTTCAAGCTAAATATTTTGCTACATATAACCTAGTTGAATATGATAGGGATAAGAGCATCATACTTATTATTATAGCCTCAATCTTAAGCTTCAATACAAATCTTTTACATATATAAATCGAGTTAATGATTGAATTTATAATAAAATAAAATAATATTACTTGACTTATTTCTATCACTAAATTTGACTCGTAAGTCTTCTTAGTCCGGCTGATTAATTAAATAAGCGAAGCTTATATATAATGATTTAGATTCATTTGATAAACAAGTCAATCAACTATGCTTATTTATTAAATAAGTTGAATTTGAACAATGGCATGTTAGGTTTGACTTGAATCATTTTCATTATTGATTAAATGAACACATAAGATTAGTTAACATTAATTATATATTTGCATTTAGTGCGTGTTTGGGAGAAATTGTATCATGTAACTAATTACACAATAAATACTATGCAACTAGTGATATTTTTGTAAGCATGTATAAGTTTTCATGTTTGGTTAAATTTTTTAAATTAGTTTACCTATAATTTTAGCTATTAACAAAATAAAATAATTATATCAAAATAATCATAATAGTTTTTATACAGATAGACACCCATATTGAAAATAGTTTTGAACACTGTTGTACTAATATTTTAACACAAAATAATATTGTTGTAACCTTTTAACATTGTTGTATTAATCATCACATAATTGTTGAAAAATTATCACATACCTATTAAAAAATCACTACATAATTGTTAAAAGTTCATTGCATAGCGCTATTGAAACTTTAGTACAAACAATGGTGACAATTTGTTACAACAAATATTGAAAACTTATTAGATATTTGTAAGGAAAAAAAATATTATATAGCTATTGAAAAATTAGTACAAAAATAGTAAAATTCATTACATTGACTGTTACATATATATAAAAATAATTGTTGAAAAATCATTATAATAAAGGTGAAAATTTATTATAGCTATTGTTGAAAAATCATCAAATAGTCGTTGAAAAATTTTCACATAGCTAATGAAAAATTATTACAATTGTAAAAGTTTTCAATACAACAGTTATTGAAAAATTATCATATATCTAGTGAAAAATTATCATATAGTTATTGAAAAATTGATATGACAATAATATTTTTTTTATTGCAATAGTTGTTGAAACATCATTGGATATATGTTGAAACATAATTTATTTACATCAAAATTATACTAATATGTGTTTTTATTTATAGAAAAAAAATCTAAGTATTTTAATATATATATTATTTTATTAATGATCCAAAATAAAGACAATATATTTTTAAAAATATAAAAAAAATAGAGTTGGACTTACTCATAAAAATATCACCATTATAAAATATAAGTTCATCTTCTTTACAAAATTGTTGTGCGACCAGTTGGGCCATACAATTTGCAATGTGTTCGATAAGTAATATTATATTAGGATGACTCATTGGTCCTGCAGGTAGATTGAAGTTACTTAAGTTTGTTGCCTTTATAAGAGGGAAGGGGATTTGAGCTTAATTTATTTACATAATTAGAACCTTGCTATAGTGGGAATGTTACTACGGAATTTCACACAGAAGAAGGATACCCTTTAGGTTTAGTGGATCTATAGTAGATTTATCAATTATGACACTATATGGAACTTGGCGGTGCCAAGTGGAGCTTCATGGCCTTTGAGGTGCATCCTCAGCCTTTGGGACAAGCTGTACCCTCATGTTTCTTCCTATGTTGATCACTATATGATCCATGCGATGTATGAGTACCTACGGTCTAGGGGACCTCTGGTACTAAAGTGGAGAGCTGTGTGGGATAATCCACCTATGCCTACTCATCATTTTATTGCTTGGTTAGCCACTAGAGGGAGGCTAGCTATGAAAGAGAGATTACACATGTTTACTGTAGTACAGGATGCTCACTATGTTTTTGGTCAAGAGGTGGAGTATGTGGATCATTTGTTCCTTAGCTGCCCTACCTTTGCTCAAATATGCCACAGACTGTGAGATTGGGGAAGGGAGACTATCTCTTTCCTTGGTTAGATGACTGCGACTTCTAGGAATAAGATATGAGGGTTGCAATACAGTGTCTTGAGGGGTCTTCTGATTATTGATGTCCCTTTCATTTGGTGGGCTAAAAATTTAAAGGTTTTCCAATCACAGTATTTCATATGGTCTGTGTTGGTTGAGAGTATAACTGTTGCGATGGGTCATAGGATCACTTATGGGTCTAAGAGTGTTAAGTTTCATGTTGTTTTTTATCTCTTATTCATATATTTTGTTCCATTTGCTTGTAAAGTTTATGTTGAATCAATGATATGTTAGTGCTTGCTTGATTGAGTAGGGGAGAGTTTTTCACCTGCAAATAATATAATACTAGCTTTCAGTTTATTGACATAGTTTTTAAAATATATATATAGACACACACACGCACACGCACGGTAAACTTATGTGAAAGCTTATATGTTTGGGAAAGTTGAGGTTGTGGGCTATTAACTATTGCAGCATTTTTATAACTTATTTAGAAAATAAATTAATTAAATTTATATAAACTTTGAAAATCAATGGGTGACACATATTGTTGGAGGTCAAAACACTCCCCTAAATATGCACTAAAATTAGCTAAAAGTTAATTGTTAACAAAGAAGATAGGTGTTGATAGCCGAGTCTATTTGATAAGTTAATATTTCATATTTTTTTTATATAATTTAATATTAAGTTATTTGTTTGAAGTTACAATATATTATAAAAATTGTGATAAAAAGAAATAATAGTCTTAAAAACTATTTTAAATAATGTAACATCATTTAAAGTTATTGAATAACTTATTTCCTTAGCATAACTAGCTATTCAACTACTAGAAATGTATTAGGTGATATCAGTAGACGGATAAATTGGAAAATTATAAAAGTTAGCTTATGATAAGCTAGAAGTTGTTGTTGTTGTTGTTGTTGTTGTTATTATTATTATTATTATTATTATTATTATTATTATTATTATTATTATTATTACCTTTTTAACTTAGTAAAATATAATTATCAAATTGAGCTTTGTGGGTGTTTGGATATTACCCATCGATAGTTGTTGTTGGCAATTTGACAATGTAAAATGATCTTAACATACTAAGCTAATATAATTTTTCTTTTAAAAAATTAGTTAGGTTTCATGAAGTTTCACCTAATTTTACTTAGGTACCATGTATTTTAAGTGCTTCCATCTAAGTAGGGCATGCTTTAAATTTATTTATAGGTTAATATTACGCTATCATTTAATTTTTATATCTTAGACTACTAAAATGATAACTTTTGAATATTATATATTTTTATTAGATGCATTAAAGAAATGAAAATATTTTAATATATATTTTAAAAAATAAAAAACATTAAATCATATAAATTTGTAAAAACTTCTACACAATCCCCCCCAAAAATAGTTATCCATATGATCTAGTTTTCATAATTTATCTTAGAAAAGTATATAATATTGAAAAGTTTATCATTTTAGTAATTTAAGACTAATAATATTTAATAGGATTGTACTAAAGTAAAAATAAATATAAAACACTTGATACTCATATAGAATTTTTTGATACAAAAATTAGCTAAATATTAGAGTGGCTAAGTAGAATTTATCCAAAATGTTCCTATCTTAAGTTTTTTTGAAGAAAAATTCTATTTAATTAATTGTATATTTTAATTTAATTTTACTTGATTAATTAATTAGTGAAATAAATCACCTTTTTTAATTTTTTTATATACTAAAGTAAAAATAAATTAAAATATAATAATACTTAAGTAAAGTTATTAAAAACATAAGATATATGTAAAATATTCGATTAATATTAAGATACTTGAACAAAATTCAACAAAATTAAATGTTGATGTCTTTTATGCTTTCAACACGTTTTAATAGGGAAATTTTTAATTATTGCATTTTTTTTGTTGTTCACTCCCATTGAAATAACAAATGGTCATATTATAGTTTGATAATCAAATTCAAACAGATGCATAAGACCATATTGATAGTTGTTTTAAGTTAGATCTTACCGCCATAAAAGATATGGCAAGGTTGATTTTACAAAATTTGGGGATGGACGTCTTTGTCTAAGAAAAGCTACATTAAGGTAAAGACTTGTACATGAGCCATTGTGTGTGAGAGATAGAAACAAAGTACACATCGCAAAATATACAATAGTTTAATGGTTCACAAGGTTTGCTAGTATACTTCTAGATGGTTTTGTGCATTTTGAATCTCAAATTTATACATAAATGTGAGTGATGATCACTGTTATTAAGTTCAAGACACAAAATTTCATTGAAAATGTGATTGGCACCTTAACCATCACAATCTCTCCTTCAATTTCTCTTACAATATTAGACACACTCACTCTTAATCTTGACGTACGAGAGTTTGATTTTGTAATATAGCGAATGAACCTCACTAGTAGAGATAGTGATGTATGATTTGATAGTAAGAATTCAATCTAGCTAAAGATAAAAAGAATTATAAGTAAATAACACTCAAAAATTTAATGTCGAATGATGAACACTAAAAGATTTATCAAAACAAATGATTTACCAGTGTAATTCGTAATAAATTGAGTATGAAGAAATATAGTATAGAATATTGAATGCTAAACAAAGGTTTGTACTATTGTTGGTAGATTTAATGCTTTGATAATATATGATCTGCTAGACAAAAATTTCAAAACTAAAGCATGTCAATCAAAACTTTGGTTCAATGTGTCGACTAATGTTTTTTGTTACTTGGTTGTTGAATTTTATACACCTTCTTCAAGAGAAATGTTTTGACTAGAGAAAATTTATCAATTGTTGTTACTAATCGGTATTTACTTGATAATGTGGGATTGGAAATCTCTTGCTACTATAAGTACGCATTGATCTATTTTAGTAAGAGTCAACTAATCAATTGACTGATTTGTTCAATAAGTATACACTTAGGTTTTTAAATATAATTGTTACAATTGTCAAATTTGAACTCAAGACTAAAGAGTCCATTATTTCCCACATGCTATCATGCTTTAGGATTGATTTTGTCATTTTAATACAATTGTGTCAAAGTGTTGACTCTTATCTAACAAAGTGTCAGCTAATTTTAGCTTGGTGAAAAACTTAGCTTTTGGGAATTAAATGTGATAAGTGCCAACTATTTTCTTCAAACACACAACATTGTTGATATCTAAATTGATGTTAAATACTAACTTAAAATTATCTTAAACTAATTTTAGGACTTAATAATAGCATCAAAACCATTGAACAAATGCTCATCGGTTTATAACTTTTCATTTTTATTTATATAAAAAAGCTAATACTAAGAGATACTTCCTTTAAACTTGAATCTTTGAAGTTCTCCTTGCTCATGATTGTTTCATGCTTCATCTATCAAATATGATAATGATATATTTGCACATAAATTAAACAAGTTACACACGTCATTTATTTTCTTAAGTGCACATCATTGGTTTTTAAAGGGAGATTGTGCCTCCTTAATAACAACTTTGTATTGTATTTTTAATAATGTAATGTGCTATTTTTAGTTTAATTGTAAGATATATTAATACGTTATTATTTTATTGTGGAGGGAGCTCTAATAAGCATCACATGCCATTTTGGATTCTATATCGAAGCAAATTGATCAAGAGCTCTTTCCTTTTTTATTCTTTTTTTATAATAAAAATTCATTTATTGGTTTACTCATTAGATCCGACGAACCTGGATCAATCTATTTAAGTCATGCTAGTTTTGGGTAAGCTATAGATTCGAGTAAAATAAATGAGTCTAAATTGGGGTATAAGTGGAGCCGACCCATCATTATTCCTCCTTAGATCACTATTAAGTATGACAGCTTGTTGAAATGTAGGGGTCTTGAATCTGTTTCTCTTGTTGGGGGTACTTCTTTCAGGGTGGTCTTGTTTCTTGTTTTGCATGATCGCGTTGCATCAGTAAGAATGGTTACCACTTACCACCTCTGTTGATTTTCTCAATCCGTTAGGTTATTTGGGGTAGCTTGGCTGCTTGGGAAGCCCACCAACCCGGTTGCGACCGGTGGAGGGTGTTGCTAGCCCTTACTGTTTTTGTTTTGTACATAACAACCATAATAGTGTCAACCACAAAATCAGGGCTCCAAAGTGTCGAACCAAGCAAACTTGAGAAAAGATCATACTAAAGCATGTATGCTTCATATGTTTTGGACACAGGAATAATTGACGTAGAAAATGGTATTTTATCCAAGGAGAAGCCTCAAGACAAGCAATTTATTTTGATTTTATTTCATACGTCGCAAACCCATCATATATCATACAACTAAGTCCAGCAAACTTCACCCATATATATAGACGTTGTACCTTTCACAAATCACACCCAAAAAGAAATGATTCTAAGAAAGCATTAAGCATACATAAACTTCACTCGGTTCTTTTTCTTCGATCCTCTCTTTAGTCTCTTCCCCATCTTTTTATCTTCCCTGTACAATTAAGATTGTATAGAACAAGATCACTCGAAAATTCAGTTTCAAAACAAGATTGGATTTACAACCTTCTAATTCTGATTTTTCTGGCTCAGTGAATTCGCTGTAATCAATCCTTTCTCAGAGAAGGCTTCCACAAACTTTGGGAAGAGCTTTGCTAGCATAATCTTGAAACCCATCGAATTCCTTTTCTCTCGTACTGAAACATTTTTCATATCCAAAAGCAGAACTTATGGGAGCTCCCTCCATATATGCCTTGCAAGCTGAAAGAATATGCCGAGAAAGCCCATAGAAAGTGCTCCTCAACAAATCCTTCAAAATGTTGCAACATTCCAATAACACAGTTACATTACTCCGAGAAAAATTTTCCATCAAAAGAGAAAATTGAATTCAGACAAATTATTTTCCATGACTGTACAAAGTGCATATTTTTGTTGGAACACATGATGGGGGCTGATTGAGATTGTTGATTAACGTTAATCTCGGCCAACGAAGTTCCCGTGTACCATTTAATAGTTAAGGCAACCAACAGTTGGGGGCTTGAGTTTTGTACCTTGGATGGCTTCCGTAGACAGTAAAGCATAGAAGACACTCTCATTGTAGCTCACAGAATTCTCCTCCTCCTCCACTCTGCCTATGTGTTTGCCATATCCTGCCTTGTTGAAATAAGGCCTATCATTGAGGACAAGGGGTTGGAGAGTGAGAAGAACTTGAAGGATGGTGGAACTCCCTGGGTTCCACACATCAGAGCCAGAACCTGTCCGAAGACAGAGCTTTCCTGACTCATACAGGTTAGGGTTAAGATGTAATCCTCCTGATTGGTAATGAACCATCTGCAAAAAGTTTGACCACAAGTCAATCACTTTGGGACAACTATAACATAAATCCAAACCTAAAAACCATCTGACCAGTCGCTAAACAATGAAATAAGTTTTTGACCGAAGCATGAGCATTTGAAAGCTTAAAAGCCACAGAAGCAACAGAAACATGGATGAGAGCCTTATTTTAGAGAATTACTACTGGATGAATAAGAAGTTGAAAACTTACAGATGGTTCATTTGGATAATTGGGTGGAAGATATATGTCAAAGAAGAAAAGCCCATCATGATATGGTGTTCCAGCAGCACCAACAATTGCTACTCGAAGCAGATCCATTCTCTCCTCATAGATATGGATATAGATTGTTTCTGCTTAGGTTGCAAGACATACAATATTAGCTGGAGCTTTGGATGTCTTAAGATACTCCAGGAAGAACGTAGCCTCTACCAGAGCCATCAATGGGGAGTTTTTTGAAACAAAGCCATTTGGGAATGCTGTTACATCATAGAATAAACCTTAAAATTAGAAATGGACAGTTACCTGGAGGACCATGCTCCAAAATGCTCCATTCTTGCTGGACTTTTTTCAACCAGGTTCTACTAACCTACAAAAAACCGCACAACACAAAATCAGAATCCTGAGTAAGGTAATCTGGTACATTTGTAGAGAAGCTGAAGTTTTATTCTTGCCTGTGGTAACACTGATCCTTTGCCAAGACCATCGACAAATTGGCGGTCAGAACAATCCCTAACCAAATCAAGCTGCTTAAAATGTCTTGAGTCTCCGCGACTTGACAAGGACGTAAAATCTGCATTCTCTGAGGCCAGCTCAACTGACTTTGCAGAATCCGATGACTCGGATTCCTCAAAGTCGCTAACTATCCCTGGTGAGATAACTGTATGCCAAGATTCAACATCTTGCCTATTATGATTGCCAATGTCCATATCATCTACACCGAGAGCATGGGGGATTCGCTGTGACAGAAATGAGGAGCTACATGATCCCAATAAACTTACAGCAATGGTTGTAAAAAATCCAATGGCAACTTGTGGAAAGACAAAGAAACTAGAGCTTCCGTCACAGTGTTGGCCATTTCCAGCAACATCACTGTTATGTAGCAAGCCCTAAACACAAGGATCTGAATAATACTTAGCTTTTCATTTTCCTCTTTAGGCATATCAGTCTAAATTACAAATATATAGAGGATACAGGTGATATGGAAATTTCAACAAAAGATAGGTGGGTATCGCAGCATACTCCCAGGCATTTGATAAAAATAAGGGTGCAAAGACTAGCCCCACAAATGAACAAAAGACTACCTCAAGCCCAGTCCATTTAACAATGGAGTTATCCACTAATAGGAATAGGATTCTTGAAAGGAAGGTGCACCTTTTTATACAAAATATCGTACAATTCTTATAACCCTCAGCCATATACCATTTAACTCGGGATATTACAATTAACCTTTCCACTAGCTAGGTTGTATGGGTTCTTATTGTGGTTTCCAGTTTTAGAACATTTCCAAAACTGGAACTTAAGCGGAAACTCTAAAGCATTTCCCCATGTTTTTTTCCCTTTTCTTCCAAGAAAAAAAAAACAAAAGAAGATAAAAAGCGTTAACCAAAATGACAACATTTTAGCCTTTTTAAGCACAAGTGGATGAACAATCGGAAACCTTCGACCCCACTTAGCCTCTCCCACCATTCAAAGACTACTGACAAGTGTTTAGGCTTTAAATATCTTTTTGCAAGTATCCTTTCAGAGTTAGAAATGACTTATGAAGCCTTAATGATCTTCTGAGTAGATAGGTGATGATAGTAAATCATTTATACTAATTATGTGTTCATACTCATATCTGCAAAAGTGAAGCAAAGTTTTTTAATTCAATATATTCCTAATATTTCTATTTCCTAGTTTTTCAAAAGATGCCATTTCTGTGTTTACCGCATTACTGTTTCCATCCAGTCCCATTTCTGTGCAAACTTGTTCACTAGTACTAGATAAAACTCACTAGTATCATGTTTATGAAAGGCTTCACCTAGCGTTTATAAAGCACAACCAAACTTGTTCCTAGAAACACAATAGAGAGCAACTCACCCAAGTTAATACATACATTGACAAATCATGAAGTTATAATACGAATATAGATTGGATTGCCAAATACCATCCTCACTGCAATTTATCTTCTTTGCACTAAATGGATGAGATTAAATCTTTCTAAGTGAAATTTTCTTCATCCAAACAAAGTGCATCAAAGTTACATTAATTAGGCCTATACAAACCCTGCAAGAAACATAGAATCTATAGCCATGAAAAGTTCCCTTCAAAATTCCAGGAATAGAAACTTTTAGCAGTATATAGCTTCCTAGTTCCTACAATCTAAAGCAATACTACATATTATCAGTACAATTCAAACAAATATGGGACATAGGTCAAATCCAACACCACAAATTAAATATCTAGGGAGAAAGGAAGGAGGTGTACCTTCTCTTTTTGATCCAAGAGGTTTGTTTCCAGCTCAGCCATATCATTATTCAAGTTGGTGACACTCTCTTCAGGAACAACAATGGTTGAAATTGAATCATCATCCTTTTCCACCTGAAATATTTCATTAGGGCCAACCTGAGGCACAAAAGACAGATTATGTAATGCTTATGATAATAATTCTCATGGAACAGTGAATGCCATAGAATTTGCAATTGGAAAAGCCTTAGCAATTAAGCATATGCCTATGTTTGATACACAAATTAGTGTTATTTTATGTATGAACACCAAGTATCCAACTGTAATGTAGAATCAAACAAGGAAAGTGGAACTCATGAGCTAGTAAAACACAGGAAAAGGAAACAATGTTCAGCAATGTGCCAATCATCACTCAAAAGGACCAGTTCCATTGACAAAATTACGCATTTTCTAAATAAAATGGCAGCACATTAATAAGCGCCTCCATACATAAATTAACAAAACTGTACATGACAGGGTCTTCACTGTTGATAATCAGGTTTTAGGATTAGTGAAATGTTGGCATGTAATCAGATCCTTTAAGGGAGCATTATCAAAATGCCATATTGATGACCACTACAGCATGAAAATTCTGTACCTTAGTTGTCAATTCACACGCTGGATGCATCTCAATGTTCCACTCTTTGAAGCCAGTAACACTACTGATGCAGGACATCCAGGTTTCATTTGAATCACTGCCACATTCATTGTTTCTCACTTCGTCCACATCACCACTGTTCGTTCCATCTGACAGAGCAACAAAATGCTTTTTCCCCAATTTGAAAACAATGTCGCAAAGACCAGAGCAGAAGTCTGGGTGCTCAACTAATTCATACGCCCTCACACTCACAGTTTCTATTTGTTCCTCATCTAAATCAAATATACACCCAGTAATAGTTTTCCATGATAACTTTACAGTCTGCTCGGTTGCAACTACACATCTGACTACTCTACATCTTCCAGATATAGAAACATTCAGATCATCCCAACTGGTCTTTTCCACTATAAACTGTTCAGGAGGTAGTACTAGATGGGCCAAACTGCAGATATGTTGAGCAAACCCAAATCCTCTAAGAAAATATAGTGTTGACACCTCCAAAAGACACTGACCACCTGAATGAGAAATATGATACCAAAGGAGATTCACCTCCATGAAGATAGAGGAGCCAGCTAAGGACTTCTGATGCCAAAGGAGATTTGCCCAGTGTATGGACTGAGGTTTGAGTTAGAATAGAATGAGATATCCCAACAAATTACGTTATATTCGAATAAAACTAGCCAGTGGTCATTAAATCAGTCTGACCAGGACTTGGAGTGAACTTCACAGATAAAGGATTTAAAATGCCAAAGAAGGTTTGCTCAATAGCCAGGCTAGATTATAAGGGAACTTAAAATTTCATGCCCAACTGGTTGTCAACTCTTCTAGAATTATCAGCCAGTAAGAAGAGTCATCCAACTGAAGGAATAATTTGCCAAAGGAAATTTTCCCTGAAGAGTTTTTTTCCCCTGGGGAAGGGCCGAAGGGGGGGTGTTATAAAAATATGAAGCTTTATGATCTGAAATAGATTCAAAACTATATTTTTGTATTGCCAAAGGAGATTTGTCCAGGGGAGCTATATGCCTATAACAAGTATATGGATATCGAGGTTTAAGATAATCTTGTTGAAATGAGAGGGATAATTGCATTGCCAAAGGGGATTTCCCAGAAAAGAGAAAATTTCTATTGACTACTTGAGTGTCAAAGGAGATCTGCTCAAGCCAAAGCTTGGACAATCTACAGAGCTCTTTGTGGGATCCAACCCCACTAAAGCCTAAGAATCAAACCAGGTCCGCTGCTCAACAAATGAAATAGCCATAATAACCATATCAGTACTTCCATGGAGCCTGTAAAAAATTTGAACTGTTAGTCACACAGAGCTTATCGATTGATTTATTATGAAGATATGTGAATTCCAACACAAGAATGAATTCAAAACAACAGATAGGTGATACTATGAAGGTCCATAACAATAAAAATTTATGTAAGGCAATGAAATATGAGCTTATCAATCAAATTTTCACGACATAATATAATCCCCTCGCAGATGGTTGACAAAGGCATAACCGTCAAGAATTAGTATCTAAAATATCAGAATATAAGTTCAATTGAACAGATAATTTGTAGAACATATGAGAATGAAACCAACATCCAAAATTACAAAATTGAATCACGAAAATCAAATTTCAAACTGAATGCATTTTAAAACCTGGTTATTACAACATGAATCAACCTACTAAATAGGACATGGCAGGATAAAGGCGGGTAAAAAAAAGGAAACTGGAAACCGATGTAAAGACGATAAAGGAATTACCCTGTGCCTCCTGGAAGTTCATGGCTGAGAAGTGGAACTGTAATCATTGATGCTCAGTTTCAGCAAAATCTCACCCAGCTGATTAAAAAGAAAACGAAATCAAGTTGCTCAAACAATGACTCGGTACCGACGCACAAAAAATCTTTTACTTTCTGAAACTTTTTGGCTCAGAAGAGTGACTGGAGGTTGTCAGAAACTTGGGGAGTTCACAGAGGCCCAGTTCCTTCCCAACATCCTTCCATCCATCACACCATTATTACACATGGCAGAGTGATGATAGCTGAACAGCTTTATATTTCGACTTTTTTCTCATTTCTCACTCGTATTTCTCTGATCCTCTGCAGTAGCTCTTGCTCCCTATGTTTTACTTAGAGACGGAGGAGGGGCTTGGAAGTCGGAATGCACGCATGAGAACAAACAAGTAGAAATAGGAAGCGGCTGTTGTTTTGCTCGTATTCGACGGAGAGGAATATTCCAACACGATCGCTTTCTCACAAGTCACTCCAAATAGGTATATACTACCAAAACTTTCCACAATAGCATACTTCTTTACTTTTTTTTTTATAAAATAAAAAATTATATATTTGTCCGTTTTTGCTTCCATTTCTTTATATTGAGACTTTATACAGGGGTGACTAGAGCTGGCAAAAGTTGACCCGATCCGAAAAATTCGAGGAATATCGACTCGATCCGTCCGAAATCCGATTCGATTTTATCCGAGTAATAAAAAGTTCGAAACCTATCCGACCCGATCCGATACATATCCGATATCCGATATAACCCGAGAAATCATAAGCTCGAAATAAACCCGACCCGACCCGCTATTCACCCAAAACCCGATATAACCCGAAAAACTATAAATCCGAAATGACCCGACCCGATCCATTATTTATCCGAAATCTTATATTATTTGAAAAATTATAAACCTATAAAGATTCAACTTGGTACTACCCAAAAATTAACATTAACACATAACTCAAAATTTTTTAAACTTCATAAAACATGAAATAATGTAGAAGTGCAACTAATCCATACTAGCACTTACATCAAAATCTAGAAACAATATACTTTCATAAAATTTATATCACTTATGTATATACAAATACAATATCCATTGATACCAATAGAAATAAAAGTAGAGAAAAAAAAAAGAAAAACACTACTATGCCATTTAAATATTAGTTCACTTCCATTATTCCATTTAGTACCATAAGATAATAACAGTGCAGCCTTGAACACTATATGTTAGTATCTATACGACCATACCTTATAATATAGCACCTACAACGTCATAGGAAAGTAGGAAAAATTTGGAGTGAGAATATTAGTTATTCATTATAAAAATTGAAGATTAATATTTTTTATTACATCAACAGTGTTAAATAGTAAGAAGTCAATATTAGTTGGTCTTTTGTCAATAATAGTCATTATTACTTATTTTATCTAATTTTTATCTTATTTAGCTTGATATGATCTAATCAAAATATATAATAAAAAAACTAATATGTTGTTATTATTATTTTTGCCATAATTGATATTCAATGAATACTATTATTATTGTTATCATTATTTTTGTATTACTATTATTATTATTATTATATTTATTAAAATTATGTTGATATGATGTGATCAATCTCTTTTAAATATAATATGAGAAGTACAACCTTAGAAGTCTTCATTTGTTATCAATTATCAATGACTATTATAAGTTAATATCATGTAAGGAGCGTATAAGATATAAATATAATATAAACTTAAAATAATACTAGAACTCAATATGACCAAGCTAATAATGGAGTTTAATTATAAGTTATACCTTAACATAAAAAGAAAAGTGATACGATTTGAAAACTTTTAAATTTGAAACGTCAGATACATCTTCAAAGATAAAATAATGATAAAAAATTCTAAGGCCCCAAAACAATTAATATAATAATTCACTTTTAATTGAATAAGATAAATTAAAATAAATGATCTCAAAATAATTAACTTTTAATAATATCTTGGAATAAAAAGAAAGAAAGAAAATGACACAAGCATGACTCAAATATGAAATGACCTAAATCCAATCTAAATTTGACCCGAAAATATAATAATTCAAACTCAACTGAGTCCGATCCGAACCCGAACCGAAATTAGAACAACCCAAATTTACCCGAATCCGAGTCCATCCGATCTCAACCAGACCCGACCCGAGAGCTTAGAATGACCTGAGATTATCCGATACTGAGTTGATCCGAATCAAACCCGACCCAGCCCGACCCGACAAAATGATCTGAAATTATCCGAAATCGATATGACCCGGTTATCATGTTACCCGATCCGATAATGACCCGACCCGCTCGATTGCCAGCTCTAGGGGTGACTCTCTTGTAGGACTGTAAATGAGCTTAGTATTCGGCTCGACTCAGCTCGTTAAAAGCTCGGTTGGGCTCGTTCATTTAGTTGAACAAGCCTAAAAGTAAAGACGAGCCGAGCCCAAATTCGAAAAAGCTCAGTTCGATTTATTTTTTGGCTTTAGCTCGTGAGCTCGACTCGTTCATTTAGCTAAACGAGACGAGCCCAAACATCATTTTAGGCTCGTTTAGTTAAACGAGCCGAATCCAAGCCTGGGGGTATTCGGCTCGGCTCAGCTCGTTTACAGCTCTACTCTCTTGTAGTTAAACATATGAGTAAGGCCTTTTTAAAGGCCATTTAAAAGGCTTGAAAAGCTCCTTAAAGTTGTTTTATAACATCAACCATTAAGGAAGCTCTGAAAGAGCTTATTTTAAGGTGATTTGTCAACATATGTTAATAATATCACTTACAGCTCCTACGGAGTGAAACGGAGTAGGTATTATAAGCTCGTTGGGGCGAGGGCTGCCTTCTCCCTCTGCTTCACCACCTACTTCCCGAATTAAGAGATTTTTAATCTCTTAATCCAGTAAAAGTAGGAGTATAATTGAGACCAGTTTCTAATTTTCTGAAAAAAGAATCAAATAATCGGAAATGGAAGGTAACAATCAACAATTCCTGCTTTTATTAATAGGAGTATGGAGCCAGCATCGGTCAAAGTATAGCATAGGTGTCCTAGATAATAAGGACATCTGACAAGTCTCACGAAGAGGGTCCGAGTTTTAGTTCACCCCTCTACAAGTGCCACATGACAACCGTCTTGTCTTTGTTGTTTGTAAGTTGCTGGAACATAGGCAGTAAGGAGACTCAGACTAACCCAGTCATCTGCTCCTCAAGAAGGTACCCTCAAACATAACAAAATGAATATATATATATATATATATATTGTATTTTATAACATTTTTTAAACAAGCATGACACAATTGCTATTTTATCCTCTCAATTATCATGTACTTAAATTTATATTAATTGTTAATTAAAATAGTTCTATACTATTTATAGGATTATACATAATATATATATATATATATAATATTTCAACTATAAAGGTTTTAGTCTTATAAATTTAGATTAGATTAATATTTTGATGAAAAATATTTTGTAACAAATTAAAAAATATATATATATGAGTATCACTAAAAATAATATCATATAGTTAAAAGTTCGTCATTAAGATCACTACTATACCATTAAAGTTATATGATGATACAATTACGGTTTATTAAATTTATCAATGTTTCGTATCTATATATTAATTTTAGATAATAATCCTATTTAGAAAAGCTAATATATTACCAATGTAAATAGTGATACTAGTTTATCTTAGCAAATAGAGTTGTTATACCATTAGTGGAAAATAGTGATATTTTTTTAAATCATTGAATCTAGGGTTATTCATACTATTTGATATCCAAATCAATATAATTTTAAAAAATTAAATAATTGATCCATTTTTTTAAAATTAAATAACCTATTTGGCCAATAAAAAATAAATTAAATTCCATATTTGTGAATTATATTTTTTATTGTAAGTAAATTATATATTTTTCTAATTATTGTTTAATTAAATATCTAAATACTATCTAAAATTTGAAATTACTAATTAAATATAATATAATTAAAATTTTGAATTAAATTATTTTGATTCAAATTCAATTGATTTATTATATTTCAATCTAATTTTTTATCCGATACTTATTATTTAAGAAGAAGTATTTATAATTTAATTTAAATTTTAAAAAATATAAAATATAAAATATCTAATTTTATTTTATTAAATATTTGATAATTGGATATTCATTGTTCATACACTGCTCCCTATTTTCTCTTTAAGCAATTAACTTTCGCTCCCTATTGCAAGAGAAATTACAATAATACATATAGGAGCATAAGAAGTTATAGTTAGACAATTCCGAACAAATTAAAAGGAACACTTTTTAAATTGTTGTACCACGATATAAATCACTACCTTGAAGCGATTCCGATTGGACTGTGGTGTATCTTCACGTCGTCTTGTCTGTAAGGTTAGCACAATGAGTTTTTGGTACGTGCGCGTGAAACTAGAAGTTATGGAACTTTAAATATTGAAAAGCTTGAAGAAAATAAATTTTTAGTGTGTTATTTTTTTTTCGCACTAACATCAGAACCAAAAACTCCTTTATATAAAAAATAGTTGGGCTATAAAATCAAGAAGGAAAAAAAATGGTTACCACCAGAAGTGGCCTCAGAAGACTAGTTCCATGATGAGGAACTACAAAGACATGTTTAATCTTCCAAAACAAACGGAACTAAAAAACAAGAACAAATGGAAAAAATAATCGGGCCTAGATCAAAGACCCACACCCAACCTATACCGGATAGATAGCCGGCCTTGTTTAATCACTTATCCTTATTAATAATATACTAATTATGTAAAACGAAATACAATCGAGTTATGTATGGGTCTGGGTTGCCTAATCCTCGATTAGCTACCGAGGGTTAGTATGCCTTTAGCCTTTATTAGTGCCTTCAGGTGGGATCCTAAGAGGTCCTAGTGCCTTACCTGCTTTAAATACTGGTGATGTATTAGAGGATATCGATACTAAAGGGTCTAGTTACCTAGATGGTTGTCTTTGACCTGAACTTATGTCCATTCTAGTGATTGGCTTCGTCTTAGACTTATGTCCGCTTTGGTGATTGGCTTCAGCTTGGGCTTTATGTCCCTTATTTGGATAGGATTACATAGTATGTGAGACCATAGGGTGGTGCACAGTCCATCGCTCGATAATAATAAAATATGGATGATAAGTAATTAGATGATAAATACTTGGATAATGAATAAGTGAATATGAACAATTAGATAAGGATGGGAAATGGATGGATGAAAAAAAGGATAAGGCCGGTTTGTACACTTGGTTAATGGCTTCAATGACTAATTGGCTATTGTTTGAAATGTTGGCTGGATGATTGACTTTCGTCATATATGAATAAGGGAATGGTAAAACCTAAAGGTATTGATCCTTTGGAAATAAACCCTAGTGGTTGGTTGGATTAAATTTGCTAGTACATGTGTGAATACCTGCATGGTTATAATGTGGAGCCAAGCATGATATATTTTGCATTGTCTAAGTTATGTATGATAGATTTTCTAATGTACTCTCACCTTTACGTATATGGCATTAGCATGACGCATGTTGATCATTATATCCATATAAGATAGAATTTACATACTTGTGTTTCCCTTGAGGTAGTAACTTGGCTTACTCAGTATGTAGCATACTGATTGATGAGTTCATATTTTGACACATTTTATACCCTTATAATCTTAGTTTTTGGTAGTTTATTTAACTAATATATGGGGAATAATTATTGTTTTATGCTTAAGTGGTAAAAATTACATAAAAATTATTATTTAAGCTAAAATGATATAAATTAAGTAAATTTAGAATAAAATATTATTTATTGATATTTATTAAATTTTATTTTGCAGGTTTTGTTTTTAAATAAAAGAAAATAAAAAAAAAAGAAATTGGACCTTTGGACCAACGGCCAAAAGCCGAAGGCCCAAAGGCTTGGAACAAAAGCAAACCAAACGGAGCACAGCAGCGAGAAAACCAACAAGCCGCACGAAAACAAAAGTGAGGGCTTACGTGGAAAGGGCAAGGCTCGGCGCATGAAATTATAAAAGGAACGCAGAGAGAGGAGAGTAGAGAGAGTACAGTAGAAGGCAGAGCCTTCCGAGGCTCTGTGGAACGAAAAGCAAAGGTCGAAGCGCACAGAGAATCCGCACGGAAACCGAGGCCAAACGACGTGCGGCAGCACTACATCAGCGTTAGCCGTCAGCCGAGAAAGAAAGAGAAAAAGAAATTTATTGCATGGAAATAAAGGCAAAGGCAGGGGAGAAAATAGGGAGAAATTTATACCGGTAGAATTTATTTCAGATAAAATTAATTTTTATCTGAATAAATTCTTGATCTTTTATCCAAAATTAATTCCGATTATTTCTTTCTCTTATTTTTAATTTATATTTTAGATATATATTTCTGTGTAATTGATTCTTTAATTATGGCTGGTTGATTATTTATTGTTAGGGAATGAATTGAAACCCTAGACTATGGTTTGAATTATAATTTTGTTTTCTTTGTTTCGTGAGATTGTTTCTTGACTCTATGTTAATTGTTATCATTTATATGTATAATTCTGTCAAGTATAGTTTATTTGGTGCATTCATTGTTCTGGTTCCTTATAAGTGACAGTATGTAGGATTATTTGCCTACGAGGTGGATATCTAAATATACTAGAATCTATATGTATAAATTGCAGCTAGGTTAGATAACAATTCACATAATAGTTTTGCGATTCTAACCGAAGTGGTAAAACGTTTCGATACGTGTGGGTCAAGGAAAGGAAATACAGCTAGACATGCGTTTTGTACTAGTTTGGGTACTTAGATTGACAGCCTTCCACTTACACTTAATGCATTAAATCTAGTTAAATATAGGAGCCACTTGTTGCTGCTATACTGCTAGTATTTAATAGGGTTAATATAGGCACTTGGTCGTATTAATTAATTAAGGGAAGTAATATAAGGTGTATGGACCTGCGTTTGGTGTACAACTTAGTCGATCTCATTCTCACAATTAAAAGATGACTTAGAAATAAATATTATATTACGACCTAATCTAGTGGTGGATTTTTATTTCCCTAACATATTCCTCATATCTGCGAGTTTTCCATTATTTCCATTATTTTCATTATTATTTTTATTGTTATTATTTTACTTTATTTTATTTACTCCTTTTATTATTATTTTGATAACCCCCATTAGTATTTTTCTTGTTTATTTATTTATGTGTTATTTAGTTTTTTATTTTTATTTATTTTTAAGCTAGTTAAATAGAGGTGATCCCTCTCAATCCCCGGCTAGAACGATACCCTTATTTACCAGTGCTATAATTGACAACAAAAGGGTTTAAATTGCGTGCCAGCTACGGCTACACCACTGATGTACCCATTTGCTCAGTTATCTGCTCATTCCCACGAGTAGAGGGTCATATACAAGTTTTTGGGGACGGCCAGAAGTGGGTCAATCTTAGTTTGGGTTTGGGACTTGAGAGCGTAGGCATTCATAGATCTTGTGGGGTCCATGGCAAATTGTAGTTTTGATTTTTTTTTTGTCATACCCTGACTTCATTTTACTGTAGCGCGGTACTTTGTCCACATGTATTTTGAAATGATTTAGTCGAAGAATGTTAGGGTCCTTCAATGTAAACAATATTTTAAAGTGTTTATGTAACTTATATTTGCACACTCTATTGATTTTAAATTTATTTGTTGATTTTAGCCTTGTGTCTGATATTGGGTAGGCGGCAAACCTCTATCCTGTATTAGGTACGACAGTATCACCCCATTTTTCCTAGGTGTTATTCAGCTTTTTCACTACTTTAAATGAATTTTTTTGGAAGTGAAATATGGGAGTGCTACAATTAGATTCTTCTCTCATTCAAGTGTGAAAAGGGGATATATTTTAATGTACCTCAAGAGACTATCACATTATCTATACATTGTAGAAACATGTAAAAAAAAATGGTTAATGATGCAAGGGCATGTCCTACAAGTTCTACACATGTAGGGTTGATTTACTTGGTTATAGAGCATAATGTTTTACACTTGGTTGGAGAATTGCACCAAACAAGGTGATTACATGTTTAATCATGTATTAGAGTGGGACTTAAGGATCATTAGCAATGCTTAATGATGTCATATGTCTATTACATGGAGTGGACATCCATGGCTCAAGAGGATAGGATATTTTCCTTAATTAGTAGTTATTAGTTATTAGATAATTAGTATAATTATTTATATTACTTAGGTATGTTCTAATTTTCTTTTTCATCTATATGTGGGGTGAATTAGCATAGATATTGTGTAATTTATATTTCAAGTTTTAGTTTATATTTTGTGTAGAAGATTTAACTCAAGGAGGTGCCCACCAAGTTATACAAACATGGTGAAATCAATGTTGATCTTCATAGTGCAATTAATTTGAGTTTAACCTTCATTGAATCTCTCCATAAAACTAACCAATTCAGCACTAAAATCCTAGCTTCAAACTAAAACCTTAAAACGCTAACCTTAATGGTCAAAATTCATCATTTCTTTCTTCTATTATTTATTCAATTTATTGTGTTTTTGTAACACCCCCAAATTTTACACATTTGTTTTAAAAGCAATACTCATAAATTAAAACCGTAAATTTCTAGGGATGTTACCGCCACACTTAGTACCAGATCGGTTCACTGGTCAGGAATAGTGGTTAGGGTTTTACCCTATGTGCGACCGATCCATCGATTATAATAGTGGTTAGGACATGAGGTCCTATATGTGACCGGCCCACCGGTAATAATAATGGGGTGACTCGAGCTCAATAAATACAAACCAGAATTGTTAAAGCTCTTAAAAGACATTAATTACTTATAGTGAAACACCATGCGAGTAGGAACTAGACCGATCCACCGGTCAGGAATAGTGTTTAGGGTTTTATCCTATATGTGATCGATCCACTGGTAATAATAGTGGTTAGAACATGAGGTCCTATGTGTGACCGGCCCACCTGTTATAATAGTGGGGTGTTCCTGTTTCCGCATGGATTTGATAAAAGGTATGGTGTGTACCGACTTTTGATAAAACAAAGATAAAATGATTAATATGGACCTTTTTGAGCCTTATGTGTGGACTTGTTGATTATAGGTTATGGATTTCACTTTATGCTTCTATGTATCATATGTGTGGGTTTGTAAATGTATGTTGGTCATTATCCTGCATGATTTAATGTGTTATATGCCAGCCTTAGTACTCGGTTACCTTACTGAATACGTAGTGTACTGATCACCCGTTTCATGGGCGCTGCTCATTCCCACGAGCAGAAGGGTCGTCTAATCTATTGTAGGTAGGAGACACCTACTTTGATTCTATCGATGTCTATGGGACATCAGGAGGGGTAGAGTGATAGCTGGGCTGGATCAATCTCTAGAGTGACGTGGCCGTTGTCCTTTTTAAATTTATAATTCATGTTATATTTTATTATGTTTGAATTGTCGAAACAATTTTACTAATGTTGTTTAGTTATTATCTGGAAAAACAATAGCTGGTATTTCAAACTATGTAAGACTTACGCGTACTCTGATTTTTGTTTTTATGAATTTGGATTTTTATGGTGTTATTAACAGTATATTTCTTAGCCTTAGTACTTGGTACCGGAATGGTAGGAGTGAACTGGTCTGGTACTAAGCGTGACGGTAACATCCCCAGAAATTTACGGTTTTAATTTATGAGCATTGCTTTAAAAAAATGTGTGTAAAATTTGGGGGTGTTACAAGTTGGTATCAGAGCGGTTGGTCCTTTTGGCCACACTCGTTTTCGAAGATAAAATTGATTTACGAAAATTTTATTAAAATTTGACGTGTGTTTCGAAAGCTTTTCGGCCTCTAATCTTTTAAAGTTGATTTCGGGAAATGAAATGGATTTTGAAAGGTTTATTTGAATTTTGAAAAGAATTTCCGCTCTAATAAAAAACTCCTTCTGTTTTACGTTTTGGAGTCGGCCACGGTGAGGAGAACAGGGGTAGATTAGGGTTTTCCTTTAGAAATAGGAAATTGTGTTAAAATAATCTCGAACCAGTGGGTTCGTTTCTAAAATATTTTCTTTGTTGTAGCAAAATGGCAGCCAACGGTAGGATGAACCGCCTAGAAGAAGCAGTCACCGCATTTTTAGAGTTCACCCAGTGGTCTCAGGGTGCTGGGGAAGATTGGTTAAGGAGGGTTACCAGACATCGCCCTCCGACGTACTCAGGGGAGGAAGATCCGGTCGTCTTAGAAGGATGGATACAAGATCTGGACCGCACGTTCGAGGCCGTGGACTGCCCACCAAACCGTCGGCCTAGCATCACAGCCTTTTTCCTCCGGGGTGTAGCAGACGCCTGGTGGGAGGAGTTCCGTGCCATAGAGGGTCCTCCAGCTACTTGGGAGGCATTTAAGACCGCCCTCTATACTTGATTCTATCCCGAGAGTCTAAGGAGGGACAAGCTTTGGGAGTTTATGCAGCTCACACAGGGACCGATGGCGGTTCGCTAGTATTACGCCCGGTTTACAAAGTTGCTCTAATTCGCTCCAAGAATCGCCACGAACGAGTCCACGGTAGTCTTCCAGTTCAAACAAGGATTAAATTTCAGCATCCGTCGCATGATGGGTGTCATGCCGTTTACAGACCTAGCATCCTTGTATGAGCGTGCCTGCATAGAAGACATGCTGATCCATGAGCAAGGTGCCATCCTTGGGAAGAGGAAACTAGAAGCTCAAAGTTCCGAGAGCAGGAACTAGCCCAGGGTCAGAGAGTCCAGGAGGCCACCATAGAGAGATCACCACAGAGACTAAGGACCCCCACGTGGCCAAGTATGCAGGAGGTGCAGTCGTGTTCATCCAGGAAGGAACTATGTCGGCAAGTTAATTAACTGCTTAAACTGTGGGAACTGGGACACAAAGCAGTAGAGTGTTGGTGAAATACCCCAAAAACCCTAACTTAGGAATTATGGCAAAATAGTGATTTATTAATAAAATAAATTACTTCATTAAATAAAGAGGAAATTAATTGAGGAAAATAAGGAGAAAATAATAAATAAATTATTTAGAAAATTTTGGACATTTTTCTAATTAAAATGAAAGTGGAGGAAAATTATCCAAAATAGCCAAAATTAATCTAAAAAGATAATTAAATTATTATTTAATTAATTTATTTTAAATATTCAAGAATATATATATATAAATGTATAATAACCCAAAAACATTCTAAATAAATTGTGTAAAAATCCAAAACCCTAAAGAAACCTTTTTCTCCCTTTTTCCTTTTTCTTTCCCTTCCTTTTTTCTTCTTTTTCTTCTTCCGCCGGAATTGGGCCTCGCCCGGCCCAATCCCTTCCTTCCTTCTCCTCCCCCCACGGCCCAGCGTCGTCCGCTGGTCGTCCCACTGCTGCAACGCGGCGTTTTAACCCCCGAATCTGTTGAAACACCGCGCCTTGCCCGACCCTAATGACCGTTGCCAGCCAACGACACAACGCTGCGTTTTCCTCCCATAACCCCCAAAACTCCGCGTTTGGCTTACGGACTTTATAACCGTTGCCAAACCGGCCGGTTTCCCCCCTGTTTTCTTTTCCTCCTGGACCGCCGGTCCAGAGGTCGTCTTCTTCCCCCGCGCAGGCCTGCAATCTACAGCCTGCCACCTGCCGACAACCACCTGCCGTCCGGCCGTCCTCCCCCTGCCATTTCCGTCCCTTTCTTCCCCAATTCGACCCAGCACTCCCTCACGCGTCCTGATGTCCCTTCCTTTTTCTAGAAAATGGCCAAACATACCCTGCAAACCGCAGGGCACGTGACGCTGCCACCGCCGGTCGGCCACCTGCCGCGCCTGCCCCGTGTGCCACCCCCTTCCCTTCGTCGTTTTCCTCCCCCCATGGCCTATAAATAACCCCTCGCGAACAGCCACAACAAGTCCTTCCCTCTGGACCTTGCTGAAACCTTGCCTCGCCGCCACTAGAACAGACGTTGTTTCCGCCGCCGCCGAGATCACCGCTACCCACCAAAATCCTCCTTGCGCCACCCCCACGCAATCAACCAACCGTCGCTGCCTTTCCTGCCCCGCACGAGCCACCACAATCGTGCGAACGCCCCTACCCAAAAAAAAACTACCGCCGCCACCTTGCGCCACCTTCTGCCGCCTCCTCCGCCGCAACCAGCCACCCTGCCACCCCCCAATACAACCAGCAGGTCCCCCTACCTGCCCATACCCCTTGCTCCCTGCCTCCTCTTCCACCAACCCCCACCTTCTTCCACCACCTACCTCCTCTTTCGGCTACCGCGTCAGCCACCGCGCGCCGCCTCCTTATCTCGCCAGACCCCTCATTTCACCCCTTCCTCTGCTGACTCCTCCCCCACCTCAGACTTTTATTTTCCTCCTCCCATCTAACCTCCACCTCCATCTTTTCCTCTCTTCTCCTCCTCCACCGCCGCCGCCGTCGCCGCCACGTGCTGTCGTCGGACCACCACCGACCCTAGGTGGTTCTCCACTCATCCAAACCCTAATACCCCTTTTATATAACTGCTACTATTTTATACTAATATTAATACTAATATACTTATTATTATTATTATTATTATTATTATTACTATTATTACTATTACTATTACTATTATTATCATTATTACCATTATTATTGTCTCTATTATTAATGTTTTTATTTTCTTACTAATACTAACATCCCTTTTGAACCCTAACTTTTATTATACTTAACTTTAATCTTAATTTTTATAATTATTAGTATTAACATTATTATTAATAATAATATTATTATTACTTCTATTATCCTTACTACGGTTATTATTGTGGTTGCTTAACCTTACTTGGTTGTATTATTGTTATTACCATTACTACTAGGATTATTATTATTATTATCGTTATTATTATTATTGTTATTATTATTATTATTATACTTAACACCCTTATCATTTTGTTAACAATAATACTACTTTTATTCTTATCCATGTTACTTAACTCAAGCTAGTAAATATCATGTGGTTGTTAACTAGGGAGAGTACTTGAACCTTATTACCATACCACTTAACATTAACCCTAACCTCATTACTATGACACTATTATTAACTATTACTATTATTACTACTATCACTACCTTATTATTGTAACCAAAAGCATTTGAACCCTTGTATTATTCAAGAATATAAAACTATTATCATTATCACCCTTAGGAATAGTTTACTTGTAATATTGTGACCTTATAATATTATCATTTCAAATATAACACCATTAATAGACTTGGCCTTAAAACGCTAGGGTTTCTATCACTAGACATTAGTGTCACTATTTTATTAATACTAACACTATTTTCCTATAGCTAGCATAAACCCTATTACTACAAGATTAGAACTAATGAGTTTAATAAAATAAGTGTAACAATAAGTATCAAAAATAAATATATTTTGACTACTAATATTTAGTATACCAATTCTAAGGTAAAAACCCTAGTTTTTGTATAATACCCTCTTTAGTAATAAAAACCCTAATCCTAAACTAGAATAAGGGTTGATGGTACTTGTAAGGGAAACTAATACTTAGCATTTTTCCCTTTTATAGGTAACCCCGACCAAAGCCCTAAGGAGTTATAGGAGCATGCTCCAAGCCCGGCGTCGCCTTAGGTAAGGACGAAGCTATGGCCTTGTGCTATGTGTAATTTAGATGTGTTGAATGTTGTATATGCCATGCTATGACGTGTATTATATGATTTGTGGATAACTTATCTTATGTGTAGCGCAGCTTGGAGATTGAGGTATGTTGTGTGTGCTTTCTATGACATGAGCAGGACATGTATACATATGATGTTTTGGATGTGTTATGATATGGCCCTCTAGGACATGCATGTTAGGGTAATTGGTAATATGAATTGAGAATAAAAGGATAACAAAAAAAAAGGAATGGGAAGTGAGTCCACTAAGGGGGATATGAGGTTGACCTAAGTACCTCATGATCCATGAGAGAAGATTTAAATGGGAGGAATGTCCAAAATAAATGAGAGTTCGGAACCATGCATAGGAGTCTTAAAGTTTGCATGGTGGTATTATGGTTGGTATGGTGGTATTAGGGTTTGCATGGTGGTATTAGGGTTTGTATGGTGATATTAATGTTTCTATGGCGGTATTACTGGTTGCATGGTGGTATTAATGGTTGGTTGATGATATTAGGGTTTGCATGGTGGTATTAGGGTTTGTATGGTGGTATTAATGTTTCTATAGCGGTATTAATAGTTGCATGGTGGTATTAATGGCTGCTTGATGATATTAGGGTTTGCATGGTGGTATTAGGGTTTGTATGGTGATATTAATGTTTCTATGGCGGTATTAATGGTTGCATGGTGGTATTAGGGTTTGTATGGTGGTATTAGTGATTGCATGGTCGTATTAATGGCTTAGGGTGCTATTAGGGTTTGCATGGTGGTGTTATGGTCTGTATGGTGGTATTTAGGGTTTTGCATGGGAGTTAATGATTGTATGGGATTTAGGGTTTGTGTGAAAAGTTCGAGAGGTTGCATGGGATGTGTAACATTTGCGTGGGAGAAAAATTTACGTATGAAAGGTTGATTTGGAATGTAAGGAAGGTAATGCAAGTATTATTTGGGTGTTTAACTGTTTTGGACGGAGAATAGTACGTGGAGTATTATAAGGGTATGGAGGAGATAAAATTAGGGTTTGGAGTGATTTACTCTGGGTCGTTGTGATTAAGTAGGGTTGGAGTAGCTAATTGTGATTTGTTGAGGATAATTAAGGTTTGGGATGGCTAAGTATGGTTGTTATGGTAAAATAGGGTTAAGAGTGGTTAACCACGGTTTGGTGTGGACAATTAGGGTTGGTTATGGCTGCTTAGAGTTGTTTGGTGTTATTGTGTGTATTTATTGATTAAAGTGTAGTTATGAATGTGGAATTTTATTAATTGTGATGTGTAAAGTATAAAGAGAATGATTTATGCATGTCAAGGGTGGAATGTGTTTTAATAAGACACTGATAAGACATTAATCACGTAAAGCGAAAGATGTTGAGCCGAGCCCATGTTCCGGTCCACCGGCTATAATAGTGGATCAGAGGCGTCCTGCCCTGTGCGTTTACTTTCCGGTCCACCGGCTATAATAGTGGATCAGAGGCGTTCTGCCCTGTGCGTTTATTTTTCGATCCACTAGCTATAATAGTGGATCAGAGGCGTTCTGCCCTGTGCGTTTATTTTCCGATCCACCGGCTATAATAGTGGATCAGTGGCATTCTGCCCTGTGCATTTATCTTCCGGTCCACCGGCTATAATAGTGGGGGATCTCATGCTCGACAAACCAAACGAATAAGTTAATCCATGGGAAAGATACTAAGTACTTAAAGCGAAACACCATGTGAGTCGGGGCCAGTCCGGTCCACCGGCAAATAATAGTGGATCCGAGGCGTTCTGCCCTGTGCGTTTACTTTCCGGTCCACCAGCAATAATAGTGGATCAGAGGCGTTCTGTCCTGTACGTTTATCTTCCAGTCCACCGACTATAATAGTGGGGTTCCCGCACTCACATGGACTATTAAAGAATATGTGTGAAATGGACATATTATTAACGAGGATAAAGAATAAGTCACCGGAAAGTACTCAGGCCTTATCTTGTGTGTTATCGCATGTTACTTATATGATTGCGCTATGTGGGCTATGTGGTACGATTGTATGCTTGGCCTTAGCGCACCTGCGCCCTTACTCAGTATTGGACTCGTACTGATACTACCTTGGTTGAATGGGTCCTGTGATGATCCACCGATGGTGGGGAGCAAACCTCCGATGCAGGTTTTGATCGGTTACTAATTTGGGGTGGAAGGCTTGGCTTGAGTGAGTAGGCGATCCGGATATTGGTCCCTTGGGATCTGTTTTATTTAGCTATATTTTGTACTACGCTTCTTGTTTTGAAATCGTACTATTAAGTTGTAATCTTAACGATTGATTTTCCGAAATTTTTCAGTAGAAAATATTAAAAGCTTAAAAATTAATATTGGAAGATTTTATCTAAAATTTATTAAATAAATTTTTTTTTTGAAACGATCCGAACACTTAAAATAAATAAAAGAACTATATACAGAATTTCAGAAACATTTTCGAAAGAATTAACCAACGAACATAAAAATTTATATTATTTACGGAAATACATTATAAGACCCTGAAATAATATTTAAAAACCTATAATAAAATATTTAAGTCAAATTCTAATAAATCAAGACTAATTTTAATAATTTCTGAAATCGGTTTTCCGCAAACTAAAAAGCGTAGAACGGAAGAAAATTAATTTCAAAAAGAAATTATTAAATAAGTGCCGAAAATATTACATTCAATTAATTAAAATATCGATAAAATATTACTTCTCGAAAATGATTAATTACATTCAATTATGAATTCAAAATCGTCGATAAATCCATAAAATGAATCGAAATTAAAATAATTAATTGTTTACATCAAAGTATGCTAATAAAATCATTAAACTTAATAAATCTGGATTTTAAAAATACGGGGTATTACATCACTACCCCCTTAAAAAGGAACTTCGTCCCCGAAGTTCGGAAAACCTAGGTAGTGGAAACTTGACAAAATAATTGAATAAAACATTGACCGCAATAAATAAGTCAAGAGTAAATCCGAAGAAAAGTAAAACGACATTTACGAAACCAAACCAAACAATGTTGAATCAAAACAAGGCATAGGAAGTAAGATAAAAGAAGGAGAATTGATATTTAGTAGATCAAATACAATGGAACTCAAATAAGGAAGGATCTTCATACCTTAATACTAAAATTACTAATACAAATACAAAACGAAAACAACCTGTGATAGAATGATAGTCGATGGAAACTAGATATAAACCCATAATGAAAGTTATACTGCATCATTAAATCACTAGGGTAAATTAGGCACCCTACACCCTGATTATAAAAACAAACACCTCTATCTAAACTTCAACCTTATCATTATCACAATTTTAGGTTTCTCCCAATTGAAATGATACATCTACTTAAACATCACTATCAGGGTTACAAACCTAAATTTCTGACAACTCCAAAAAGTGAAACTACTCAACCAAAATATATTACAATTTATATCACATCATACTACATCCGACAAGGTATACATTAAGGTTTTTAATCCACTAAACTTGCAAGACCAGGGTTAACCTAGTGGGGTCACTACCCCCTTAAGAGCAAACTAATTACAAAACGATAATAGTTACAACAGATAAAATACAGAGTTAACACAAATCGGACAAGTAGAATAACAAATGATCATATACAACGACATAATTACAACAACAAATCACAAGGCCACTTACACTACCCAATCACACTATCCTCACAAGCTAATCCGGATAAAAAAAATCACTTGAAAGAAGTTAAAATACATTTCCGGTTAAAACATTTAGGATTGTGAGAACCGAATCTCTAACCGAAACCCGATTCTCAACAACCAAAAGCTCTGATACCAACTTGTAACACCCCGAGTCAACACGAACACATGGGGGCTACCTTGAAGTGGTTTCGGATTGATCGGCTGACCTCACAGATCAACACGAGTCCTTTCAGCACGCTTTGTCCTCACTCACGCACTACATGAGAAATTTTCAGAAAATTTTCGAAATTTCCCAGGAGGTCACCCATCCTAAAATTGCTCCATGGCCAGCACGCTTAATTGTGGAGTTCTCAGGACGGAATCACCAAAAAGATGGTATACCATGTTGATATAAGTAGCCAAATCAATCCTTATAATACTCCGCTCAATTTGGGGTATTACAAGTACTATCAGAGAGCACCCGCTCCATTTGGTGCCCCAACTCGAGAGACAGGGGGAAGACCACAGGGATCGAGGCCACACCCTCAGAATGGAGGCCAGTCAGGAGGGCGCCTGAACTTCATCAGTCAGGCCGAGGCGGACCGACAGCTAGATGTCATCACCGGTATGTTCACCATTTATTCATTACCAGCATATGTGCTATTTGATTCGGGTGCTACGTTGTCTTCCATATCTTCTGTACTTGCCACTAAAGCTGAATTGTCATCATCGTCTAGAATAGAATTATCTATTATACTTCCATCGGGAGATAAGATGGAGTGTAGTCGGAGGTTTTCCGACGTGGCATTAGATATAGGAGGGGTAGACTTCCTAGTAGATCTGATTGGAATGGAATTGAGGAAGCTACGTGGGAGACAGAGAAAGGTATGCGAGGAGCATATCTGAAGCTTTTCGCTGTAGGCTAGAATCCTTTTCCTAGTTTGTCCCTAAGGGGGTAGTTGATTTAGGTATGGTTAGTGATGTGTTATTCTAGTTACTTAGAATGCCCTAACCCTAATCCTAGTAGCTGCAGGAGACTTCGGGGGCGAAGTTTGTTTTTAAGGGGGTAGTGATGAAATGCCCCAAAATTTTCTAATTTTAAAGATTATATTTAAATAAGGTTTTATTGGAAAATTTAATTTAATAAATTATTTTTAAAATTAACATTAATTTGAAACTATTTTCTCTTTCTTAATTTGAATAAAATAATTTATTTAAATAAATTACCAAATTAAAATCTTTAATTAGATAATATACCCAAATTTCCTTTACTTAACATATTTATAAAATTTCTTATTAATTTGCCCTAATAAATTTCCTTTTATTTTAGTAAAAATAATTTATTAAATTAAATTTTCCAATAAAACCTTATTTAAATATAATCTTTAAAATTAAAAAATTTTGGGGCATTTCAGTTTTGGTCTCAAATATCCTATTTTGGTGTTTTGTGCTTCCAATATGCATCAAAAGTGGTATCAAATCTAGATTTATTTATCCATATCATGCACCAAAAAGTTAGATACATCAAGTTCAACGTTTTGTGTATAATTCATTAATTTGAGCAAGAACTCATCAAGAATTCATCAAGACTCAACTTATAACCTTATAAGATTGAACAAATTCATCAAAAGTTGAAGGAGATGAAATTTTCAGAGGTGATGAGCCTTACCACATAAAACATGGTCACAAATATGGAAAAGGGTAACTATAAAGCTTTGGTAACACAAATTCAACAACTTACCTATCAAACTACTAAGCAAAATGAGACATAACACACACAACTATCTAGAATTAAAGAGGAATTCTCCATCAATGTTGAGACGTGAAATCAAAATAATGATATATGAAGAGGATGACATATATGAAAGGACACCATATGCCGCCCTATATTCACAAGTGAATTTAGGAAGAGGAAGAAGAAAGTGTGGGAACAACTAGAGGTTTTTTTTTCAAACAAATTAAAGCTTATGATGATATGGAGAAGGGTATTAGAATTGATATTACTAAATTTGAGGGTAAAATGGACCCTTAATTTTATTTGTAAGGGAAACAAACCTTAGATGTAATTTTTGACTTTAAGAAACTTGATGATGGAAGGAAGTGTAATCTAACAACTTTGAAACTCAAAAAATATCAATGAAAATTGGTTTGAAAATTTGAAAAAGGAATATGAAAAATCAGGTAAAGATACGATTATATTATGGGAGAAGTTGAAGAAACATCTTAAGTGGAAATTTATTTTGAGAGATTTTGAATAGGATAACTTCATTAACATGGTTACACTCAAGCAAGAGTTTATAAGTGTGGAGGAGTATGCTAGAGAATTTGAGAGACTAGATTTCATTTGTGATGTTAAAGAGAAGAAGGAACAAAGATGTGCAATTTTTCTTAGTGGTATGAATTTTAATGTAAGAGAGAAGGTGGAAGTATGCATGATACTTTATAAGATTTGGTGAAATTGGCTATAAAATTTGAGAAGCAATTGTAATGGAAAAAGGTGACTTCCAAGCCATCATCTTTAACAAATTCCAAGCTCTATGATATTCATGTTTAAATTTGGATAAAAAAAAAGGAGAGGGGATGATGGTTGAGTGGTTAACAAATAGGTTATGAATGCTTTGCTAAATATTATCTTAATCAAAAGGCCTTGGCTTTGAGAGAGATTTCAAGTATAAAGCCATATATTGATTATGATTTTGAGGTGGAGGAAGAGGAGAATGATGGTGTAGAAAGTGTTTATAGAGAATATGGAAAATAGTGTTGCATTATTCAAAGAGATACAAATCGGAACTGATGGCCTTCTTCTACTCAAAGAGGAAAAAAAATGCAAGACTAATTTCAAGGTGGGAGACAAAGTATGAAAAGTAATTATTGATAGTATTTTATACACTAATGTTACAAGTGAACAGATCGTGAAAAATCATGGCTTGAAGACAAAAAGCATCTAAGGCCTTATTCTTTACAATAGCTCAACAAGGTTTAAGGTGTAAGAGTCTAAACAAGTTATTATTATATAAAATTGGTAATTATGTTGATGATTTTTTATGTGACATATTACCAATTGATTCATGTATTATCTTTTGTGGGAGTCTGTGGTAATAAGATAGACAAGTTTCTCATGATGGAATGATGAATGAATACATGGTGTGAAAAGGAAAGAAGTGCACCACGATTTGAGAGTTTGTTTCTTCAAGATAAATCCATGGTGGAATCCATCAAGTACTAAGGAGTTTTCTATTCATTAGTGTTGAAAGAAGAATCATAACAAGGGGACACTATAAGCCATAATTTGAGCCTTGCTAAGTTATCACAAGAGTTTGGTGATGTGTCTTCTAAAGAGTTACCACACATATTATCACTTTAGAGGGAGATTGGACACGTTATTGACTTCATGATAGGATTTTTTTTTCAAATAAATTAGCTTATTGATGAAATCTCAAAAAAATCCAAGGATCTGCTAATGTAAATCCAAGAGTTCTTGGGAAAGGTTTAAGTGAGGGAAATCATGAACCAATGTTATTCTAAAATTTTTGGTTCCTAAGAAGGACGAAACATGGAGGATGTGCATTGATTCAAGGAGATTCGACAACATCACAATCAAATATATATCTGTAATGTCAGGATTAGATAATATGTTAGATGATATTTATGGAGCAATGATACTTCCTAAGATTGATTTGAGGAATTGTTACCATCAAATGAGAATTAGATAAATGGATGAATGGAATATGGATTTGAAGAGCAAATATGGCCTTTATAAGTGGTTGGTGATGCTATTTGGGCCATGTAATGCATGTACTTCTTGTATGAGATTGATGAATTAGATGTTAATACTATTATAAGGTGAGTTTGTGGTGGTGTATTAAGATGATATTTTCATTTATAGTAGAATCAAATACAATCATCTTATGCACTTGAGGAGGTTGCTTGACAAGTTAATGGAAATAAATATATATGAGAAGTTAGAGTAGTGTAGTTTCATGATAGAAAGTGTAGTATTTCTTGGCTATTTTGTGAGTAGAGATGGGATACGAGTAGTTCTATTAAAATTTGAAGCTATTCAAACTTAGCCACAACCAACCAATGTGTATTAAGTAAGAAGTTTTCATGGGTTGACATCCTTTTATAGAATATTTATCAAGTAATTCTTCACTATTGTAGCTTCTATCACACAAATTATGATGAAATGGATGTTTAAATGGAGTGAATCTCCTATAGTAGCTTTTGACAAGTTGAGTATAAAACTCTTTAATGCACTAGTTTTAATCTTACCTAGCTTTAACATGATTTTTGAAGAGGCTAATACGATTATTTAATGAGAAATTTGATAGTGCAAGACTCAATTAGTCAATTTATGATAAGGCGTTCTATGCTATCATAATGTGCTTAGAGAATTGGAGTCATTATTGGAGGAAGAAAAAACTTTTGTTCTTTATTCAAATCATGAGAGTCTGAGGTTTTTGCATGGACAAAAGAAGGTGAGTCCAAGACTTGCCAAGTGGGTAATCTTTCTCCAATACTTTCTAGTTTCTACTGAAAACTTGGATGGTAAAGAGAATATGGTAGTGGATGCTCTTTTAAGAAGGACTATGGTACTTACTATCTAAGTAACTCTTTTCCAAAGAAGAATACTTTGTCAAGATTTTTGAAGCCTGTAGGAAGCATAAGAGTAATGGAGATTATGCGATCAAA
The DNA here is from genome assembly GCA_030549775.1 of Tamarix chinensis. Taxonomy (NCBI): domain Eukaryota; kingdom Viridiplantae; phylum Streptophyta; class Magnoliopsida; order Caryophyllales; family Tamaricaceae; genus Tamarix; species Tamarix chinensis. The sequence continues at coordinate 39,491,564 of CM060177.1, forward strand.
GATGGCTTTCTATTCAAGCACAATAATTTATGTATCCTAAGATCATCAATTCAAGATTTGCTCATCAAATTAGTCCACAAAGAAGGTGTTGTGTAACACTTTAAAGTGAAAAAGACACTGGAGATACTTCATGTAAAATCCCAAATTTTACTATTAAAATTTTTTATTTTTAGTAAAAGCATAATATCAAATTAACTAGGTGTTACCACAGTAATCAATGTCATTATGGCTTACCATACCATCCTTAATAAATCATAAGGAAAAATGATAAAATATAAATCAAAATAAACAAAAATATGAGAAATGTTTCATAAAAATAAATATGATTTTGAGAATAACTTCGAGTACAATATTTAAAAATATAGACAAAAGGAATACTATGGATATAAGAGTTCAAAAATGTATTTGGGTAAACTACCATCTGGATAACATGATTCTACCACCAAAAGCTCTAGTATAACAAATCACTCTACCCCAAACAAAGCATCATAGGCTGCAAAATCATCTAGCAGGTCTTCATTGACCTTCATACAGTCATTAGAGTAATCTACTTGTAGAAATGAGGAACACCCATAAAAAGAATGGTCAATACATTATATACTAAGCAAGGTAACAATATATTAGAGTCAAGGATATAGACGATTACATGCATTCACAGCAAAAAGTAAACACACATGTGAGATACACAAAATGTTACAAGGTGATTATTGATCTAGGACTCAATATTAGGTATAATAATTTCCATTCTTTTATTTATGTTAAGTTTAAGGATCACACTATTCTTAAACCGATGGAACGGTTTTAAGTACCTCTTAAGGACAAAATATTTGAAAAACTATTATCATCTAGTAGAAGGGATCCAATACCTCTAAGGAAAAAAATTCTCTAGAACTACTATTCTTTAACCAGTGGAATAGTCTAAAATACCTCTAAGATACAATACACTTGAACCACTATTATCATCCGTTGGAATGTACCCAGCACCTTGGTCCTAACTCATATACTCTCCCATTTTAAATCATTAATATATTATCCTTATATCTCAAATAATATTATCTTTCATGTCAATTTTAGGGCCCCTCTGTTCTTAATCTAGTAGAAAGGAATGATGCAACTCTAGGACAAAACACTCATGAACCAATATTATTGTCCAGTGGAACGGACCCATGAAACACCTCAGCTCAACTCACATGATATTTCACTGTGAATGATTAATAACCTATTAAATATTAATTTTATAGGTACAAAACATAATTAAAGCATGTAGATCACAATCACATAGGTAACAAGGTCATCCCCAAAGGCTAGGATCCCTATACTTTCCTAGAGACCCAAATTTATTATTTTTTTCATAACACCTTTTCTATTTCTATTTCATTCAAAACAATTAGCATCTATTCCTCACATATTATTATTATTAACATAGCTAAAATTCAAGGCTCAACTCTAATGTCTTGCACATGTAATAGTAACCCTATATCAAAAGTTGATACTCACGAGGTTTATAAAACCCTAGTTTTTCAAGTGCATCATAACTTTTCCTATAAGGCTCACATGAATACTAAATTCAACTTATGTTACTAAAATTTCAATATTAAAAACATATCCAAAATTCATGGTTTAATTGTAATGTTTCACACATATGATAATAACCTTCTCGTTTTAGGGTTGTAATTCCAAAGTTAATCCATTTTCTCATTTGATTATACTTAAGCCATTCATGACTACTATAATCACTTCATATAATCAACTTAGAATATTTTAAATCATATAACACATTAAAATACCAAAATCTCCATATTATATGCATATTAACCAAAATACTCTTATGGGTAACCAAAAACCCTTATTTTAGGAAAACCTTATATGTTTTGGTATCATTATTTACAAATCCTCCATTTATCACCATAAATAATCTTTTATCACTTATCATAATATATTAAGCACATATTAAAACCATATAACACATCAATCTACTCTAATTTTTCCATGTAAAATATTATTATAATGATGTTGCATACTTCTCAATCCACACATTTCTCATCATAAAAATATCATATTCTCATATCATAACATTAACAACATGCATTCATATAATACTAATAATAATAATAACATGATAGTACACATAGTAAAACATAACACTTAACACAAAAATCCTAGACTATGACTAGTATCCTTACAGAAAAAGGTTCTAGTCTCTATGCATGCTCCCTATCCTGCCTCTTTTGGAACTTTTGGAAAATAACCTTAGAAACCATGATAAAACACAAGTAGGATCAAATGAAATAATCAGATAAATTCTAAGGTAATAAAAAAGTGAAGGAATGGAGTCAAAACCAAAAAAAGGGTCGAAGGAGTCTTGGTTGAACTTTTGTGCAACAAGGAGGAGGCTAGTTAAAGGGGTGAAATAAAGTGGCGGCAACGACAACTAATGTCCTTATTGGGGGATATGGAATGTAAATTTTTTTAAGGGGATAGGTTTACAAAAATGGAGTAGGTCAAAGGATAGGGGCGAGTTTTGGTGAATGTGGACAAATGTGGTAGGCAAGGTTTGGTTGGTTTTGTTAAATGAAGGGTGTGGGTTGTGGTGGTTGGTGCCGAAGAAAGGGGTGAGCATCGGTGCTTTTGGATGGTGGTATGGTGTTGGTAATGGCATTATTGGCTGGTGGTTAAGGGTGGTTTTAGTGTGTATCACCGGTAAATAAGGGAGGAAGGAAAGATGGGTGATTTCGATGGAGTTTAGCAAAGGTTAGGGGGTATAACCGTTTTGTTAGGCCAATGCTATGAGTCGGGGAATGGTAAAGGTTGTTGATGGTAGTATGGAATTTTTAGTGGTGGTTTTTGGGATGGGTTTGGCGATGACGAGAAGGATGGATAAGTTGCGTTCATAGAGTAAATTTTTCATAGAAAAAATGGAGGAAGGAAGAGGGTGGTATGGGCATTTAAGGTGCCATATATATACATACATGCATAAGGGAGTGAGATAGTAAAGAGGAAGCAGACACACACATGATTGGTATCGGTTGCAGTAAGCAAATCATGCAAGAATAGGGAGAAGTGGGAGTTGACATGTTGATGGGGGTATGGTGTAGGTGATGGTGTGGTAGAGGCATTATCTGGGGATAATGTTTTGCACAGGAAGAAGGGGAGAATAAAAAGTTTAGGTAGGTGGGGAAGAAAAAGGAAAAGAAAAATAAAGGGGAGAAAAGAGAAAAAAAAAACAAAAAGGTAATTAGTTTTATTTTTAGAATTAGATTAAGGTTAAAATAATTTAAGTTAGGGTATTAAGATAATTTAATTAACAAATTTCTAGGGTTAGTTTAAGGTTAAAATATAGATTATTCAAAACAAATCTTTAGATTAGGTTAAGGTTTAGGTTTATAAAATTAGGGTAAGGTAAAAATATTAGTTTTTTTCAATATTAGACTTAGGCTATGATATTAATTACTTGGGATTAAGTTTAGCTAAAAATTTAGAATATTACATCATTACCCCCTTAAAAGAGACTTCGTCTCTAAAGTCAACAAGTCGTGGTTGGGTGAAGAAGAGAAAAATAGAAGGAAAGGTGATCTCGGCCATTAACTCTACTGAAGTTGACACTATACTATTGGGGAATGCCCCCTTAAAAGATAGAAAAACCCAAAAACCTAACCCACCTATGCTGAAAAGCTCGAGATGTGACTCACACATATTTGTCTTGGTCTATAAGGTCACCTCCTCTGCTCCATGACCACTCCAAAGAATCTTTAAGAGTAGAATTGAGCTCGTTCGGGTCTAGCGCACCTTGGTGTTGAGAATCCAAAAAGGTAAGTCCTCCTAAGACAAAGAAACATCGAGCTCGATATCATTAGGTTTAATAAGTTGGGATGGATATGTGGGTACTTCTCCAGCTTAGAGATGTCAAAGACATTATAAACTTGAGCCAAATCTAGTGGAAGCACTAGTCAATAAGCAACATTGCCAACCCTATCAAGAATCTCATAAGGAACAATGTATCTAAGGCTCCTCTTACCTTTCCCAACCAAATTTCTGCACCCTTTTTATGGGTGAAACCCTCAACAAAACATTGTTTCCTAACTCAAATCCATCACTATAGTGGCTTTGATATGCATAGCTCTTCTAGTGATTTTAATTCACTCTCATTTGGTCCTAGATCAACCAAACCTACTGAGTCATATTGTCGATCATCTATGATCCAAATACAAAAATCTACTGATGTAGTTCTAACACAAGGGTGTCTGACACTTGCACCCATATAGTGCCTTAAAGGGGGGTCATCCGTATGATAGTGTGATAACTATTGTTGTATGAGAATTCAACTAAATGTAGATAATATTCCCAACTACCCTAAAAGTCTAAAGGGTAATCTTATAGCATATCCTTAAGTGTTCGAATCGTCCTCTCAATATGCCCATCTATAGTTGGGTGGAAGGCAGTACTCATCCTCAATCTTATGCCCATAGCCTTCTACAACTTCCCCTAGAAGTGCAAAAGAAATATTGAATCTTGATAAAAGACTATATCTTTAGGTGTATTGTACCTAATTACCACGAACCTCATATAAGCATCAACCAACGGATCCCTACTTTAAATCGACTTCATTGCTATGAACATTGCTGACTTGGTTAACCTATCAATGATCACCCAGATCATGCCACACCTATTGTGATTCATTACTATCTCACTCACAAAATCCTAGAGATGGAGTCCCACATCCATATTTGAACATCTAAAGGGTGAACTAATACCACAGGCCTCTTGTGCTTGATCTTAACCTTTTAAGAGGTCAAACATGTTGAAAAAAACTATGTTACCTCTCACTTCATGTAAGGATACTGGTAAATCTTCTTGAGGTCCTTGTATAATTTATCCCCTCCTAGGTGGACTAAATATGGTATAAGGTGACCCTCCTCTAAAATCTATTGCTTTCGATATGTACAACTCTAAGGTACACACCAACGAACCCTATAGTGAGTGTTACCATCCTCGTGAATATGGAAATCCTCACCTCCATTGTCCTATTTTTTTTCTTTAAATCTTATTGAGCTTAACATTCCTAGGATAAGCTTCTTGGATCTCATAAAAAATTGTTGGCGTAATCATCAAGGCACTCATCCAAACCTCAAGGTTACCATGTAGGATAATCTTTATCCCCATCTCACCAAGCTCCTCCAGCAACTAACTAACCACCATACATGCACTCAAAGAGTGTGATGTCTTCCTACCGAAGGCATCTATAATGACATTGGCCTTACTCTTATGGAAGGTCAACTTAATATCATAATCATTCACTAACTCTAAACATCTTCTCTACCTTATATTCAACTCCTATTATGATGCGGGAGCATCCACTTAATTTTTAATTTTGGTTATCAAAATTATAATGATTTTGGTTTTCATCCTAAACTTATGCCTAAGATCTTTTTTAACCTAATTTCAATCAAGAGAGGTCCATTTTATGAATGGTGTGCTAACCTGACATCAAGAAGGCTCCTTTGACACTAAATAATTTCTCTAAGCTAAGAAGCTACACTATACTTCCAACTTGGAATAAATTAATAACCTAATAAGTGGAAACTTAGCAAGGTCTGAATGACTTTCCATGCATAGCCATGTATGATCCACATTATCCACCAACCTTAGGAGTACCTTATCGTATCACTTAACCCCGATCGCTCCCATTTTTGTTGCTCCCAAGTCTAGCCATGAAACAACCTACAATAACCATTTTTTTGGGCACCTTGGGGCACAAAAAAGGGGAGGCAAGTAGTACCATTTAAGCCTAGGGTGCAGGAGATGATTAAAAGGCTTTGTAGAAAATTTTGGACAAGCCAACTTAGTCACTCATGGAAAATAACCAGGCATTAAAGAACTAGCTGGTTAATGGGGTTAATTACTTATTATGGGATAGGAAAATTTTCATTTCTAAAGTCCTTTTTGGGAAAAAATTATTTCTTCTCCATCACTTAGCGCATATTCCAATCATATATTGCACGCCCATCAACATAAGTAGTAAATAAAAGTGTTCTTAAAGTATCTCCAAAGTCTTGTGCACTCCAATATGTCCCACAATACCTCCTTCATACACCACCTTGATGAGAAAGTCTCAAATAGGTGATCTTGGGATGTATAGCTTGTTGTTCTTAAATAAGAATCCATCTTAAATCACATAATCTCCACTACTTCTATGATTTCTACAAGCTCTAAAAATCTATACAAAGTCCTCATTTTTAGCATAGATATCCTTCAACATCTTGAACCCTAGAAATTTAACATCTATAAGGTGAGTACCATGGATCTTGAAAGAGAATACACAACTAAATTCTCCTTACCATGTAAGTGTTCAGTATAGAATACAAAAAATTTCAAGAAGCTCACCCACATGTCATGTATAAGTTTCATCTTTGTCTGTCCATGCAAGCACCTCAAACTCTTATGATCTGAGTGAAAAACAAATGGTTTTGGTCTCAAATAGTGACTCTAATTCTCTAAACATATTATGATAGTATTTAACTACTTATAACAAGTTAAATAAGTGAATCATACACTACTCAATTTCTCACTAAATAATGATATCAACCGCCTTTCTTGTGACAAAACACCTTCAATGCCTATATCACTAGAATCTTAAGTTACTTCAATTAATTTATTAAAACAAGGTAAATCTAGTATAAATGCATTAGAAATTTTAGTCTTCAATTCTTAAAAATCCTTTATAATATAATGATTCCACTTGAACTCTCCTTTCTTCATGAGTTGTGTGATATCAGTTGTAATGCTTGAGAAGTATTTGATAAATCTTCTATAAAATTATTCCAACCAATGAAAATTCTTAGTTTCATGCACATTGGTTGGTTGTGGCCAAGTCAAAATAGCTTCAACTTTGGATACTTCTCTAAACTTCTCAAAAAATTTCTCAAGTATATTAGATGATCCTTTTTGGTGTTGCTATAAATTAGTATCTCTTCTAAGAATGGATAAATTTTTTTCCTAAATGCATAATTGAAGAAGTATATTTATTTTGAGTAACTCCCTTGTTTTGAGAATAGTAAACACCCCCGCCATATGTATAAGCTGGACAAATCACCATATAGATTTAAACAAGCCCTTAGAGCCTTGATTAAAAGATTTTAAACTTTCTTATAGAAGAATGATTATGTGCTAGCAATTTTTTAAAAAATATTATTCTTAAAAACTAAATACAAAGACCTATTGATGGCATAAATTTACATTGATGCTATTATTTTTAGCGCCACTACTTATACTTTGTGTTTTGAATTTGTAGAGTTTCTAAAGAGTGAATTTGAGATGAGTAAAATAGGTGAATTGGTATTCTTTTTTTCTTAAAAATCAAACAAAAAATGAGATATTATGATTGATCAACAAAAATACCTTAAGGAGATTCTTAAGAGATATAGTATGCTAGATTCTTGACCCTATAAAACACCCTTGGGTTAAATTGCAAAATGGATGCTAAACATAAGAGTGTTGAGGAAAAGGTATATAGAAGTATTATTAGGTATCTCTTACATCTTACATCCAATATTCATGATTTTTATTAATATTATGTGCTTAGGTGATAAATTCCAAGCTAATCCTAAGGAATCACATATTAATACTATAAAAAGGATTTTGAGGTATAGCAAAGGAACTAATAGTTTATGTTTATTTTATCCCAAATGAGTAAGTTTCTATCTTAAAGGATACTAGAATTCAAGTTGTGCTAGGTTCCTTGTTGATAGGAGGATTATCTTAGGTATGCCACACATTTCATAAGACCTTATTATATTAATAAATTTTAAAGAAGATAAATTATATTACTTTATTCACAATTGAATCTAAATATATTCATGATGTGCTTAAGTGTTGTTGATTAGGCATCAACTTAAGGATTTGAATGCTATTTATGATACGTTTCCAATTTTATGTGATAATACTACTACCATAACTATTTCTAAGAGCTATGTTCAACATTATAGGACTAAATGCATTGATATTAGGCACCACTTTTTAAGGGAAAGTATGGAAAAAGGTTTACTTAAACTTAAGTTTTATGTAATTGAGGATCAAATAGATGATATCCTCACAAAGACCTTGAGTAAAGAAAGGTTTGAGAATATTAAGCTAGTACTAGGCATAATAAGTTTAAAGTAATTTGCTAATTTCAACCTTCAATGATTGGGGAGAAGAGATGCGAATGATATGATGACTATGAAATGCTATTTCATTAACCTCTTTGATGTATTTTTATAGTATTAAGATATTTTAGATTATGTATAATACATGAAAAAACCTTATGTTTTCAAGAGGAACGGACCTAGGATCAGATCTAATATTTGATTGCAAGTAGTTGTCTAATTAAAAACCTAAAACTACCCTTATAGTTGCATAATAATAGTTATCCCAAACATTTTCAGCACCTTCTCTACCTACCATAACTTTCCACAAAATCCTCCACCGAAATTTTCATATGGAAACCTCCACCTCTACTACTAAGATCATAATATTCTACTTTCTCTTATCTTTCCCAACTTAATCTCTTTCTAAAGTCTTATCTTTCCTAACTTAGAATAATATTGTACTCCAACTTTTAGAGCTATGTGCAAGAGACAAAGCTTGAAATTGTCCTTAGTAAAATCCATGGAATCCACTACATCCATTGACAACCAAACTGAAATAGAGGACCTAAAACTGCTTGATCCGATGGTTTTTTGAACTAACTGTAGGAACAACTCCTAATCCACAAGACGTTAGAGTTTATATGGGTTTAACTGAGAAAGTTTTAAAAGCATTAGAGAAAAATTAAATTGGGTAATGCTGAAGAGGGAAAGTATGAGATAAGTGTTGTTTATACTAAGACTTAACAATAAAGTGTGGGATCGCACTTTATTGACAAAAAAAATTCAATTATAAGTTGAGGGTGTGTCAAAGGGTAATAAAAGTGTATCTAAAGAGTTAGGGACTGATGAAACCACTAAAGTTTTGGGTTTTTTAAATCATTTAAGGAAGAGAGGGTTAAGTTTTAGAACAAGTTGGAGACCAAACTGGGAAAAAAGTGAAGGAAATGAACAAAATTGATGTGGAGAGAACAAGTCTAGGATCTAACCTAGGATAAGAGGGAAGTATAATCAAATGATGAGGCTTAAGACTCTAGAAAAGAGGTAGAAAAGATTGAAAACCCACATGGTGGTGGTTAGGGGGAAGGTAATGAAGTTGTTAATCATGTTGTGTATCTTCTATTTAATGGTATAGTTGATATAAATGGATGATGTGTTCCACTATCCACTATAAATAATAAAGGGATAAAAAAAGTGAAATAAAATGAGAAAAAACCTAATATTGAAAACTTTGAGTTCAAGGCATATATCCTTTGGTAAAATCAAAACAAAAGAATAGCAAAAGGATGAACCTAACAAGAATGAAAAGGGGAAGGGTGATGTGGCTAAGGATAAAAATACTAGAAAGATAGTGAAAATACATCCCTAAAAAAATGAAGAAGGTTAATTATGCCATTGCTACTAAGATCAATAAATTGAATAAGAAGAGAAAAATCCTAGTTGGTAAGTATTATGATTTTAATTGGTTATATGGAGAAGGAATGAGTTTATTACAAGAAATATTTGAGTATCAAGTATGGATAGACCTAATGATCTCCACTTTTATGGTTTATGATGATAAATATGATTTTAGCATGAATAGGAGACTCAACTTCCTTATATGTTTTAAGTTTTTGGCCAGTCTTGTTAGTTTTTGTGAACCACAATGGTTCTTAAGTTTTTTATGTTATTTCTTTTTTTAATGATTTTTTTAGTTTGAATAGAAAGCATAAAAATTACATTGAGAACATGGTTGGTTGTTGTTAAAATTTTTGGATATTGGTTTAATCATGAGTGTTGTTTAAATTATTGTTTAAGGCTTAGAGTATGTTGTATGCATGTTGGATATGTGTTAAGTGAGATGTAAATCATGTGTTAAGTGCATTATCTTTCCATTAAAAACTATCCACTATTATTTGTGCAAACCAACCCACTGGTGAGATCAACCTCCTAGTTTCAACTAACCACTCTACTGGTCTTGTGTTTTTATAAGAATGTTGTTCTTGGGTATTGAGCAATCAACTATTTTAAGGCTTAACTATTCCACTAGTTTTCTTGTACTAGTTTATTAGTTGAATTTCTATGCTTAATTTATATATTACAACTATTCCCAAACCAATCCATTATTTTGAGAAACTAATCCTTTGGTTCCTCTTAGGAAAAACCTATATTTTAGGGTTTGGCCTTAACTCTTCATATTTTTATACTTTTTTCCTTTGATATGTCTTATGTAATGTGTAAAATGGTGGTTTTCATATATGATTCAAATGATTTAATGGAAATTATTATATGTGATATATTTTCAAATCCCTTCCACAAGCTAAAATAGTGGATACAACATTGGTAAATCCCTTCCATGCATTATAATAGTGGATATAACATTAGTGAATCCCTTCCATGTGCTAGAACCGTGGGTATAACATTGAAGAGTTCCATTTTCAAATCAGAATAGTGGATAAAACATTGGTGTGAGACACATCTATGGGTATGTAATGGTGGATATAACATTACATATGGGTCCTTATGATTGATTAATCCCAACCATATTGTGGTTGGAAGTTTTTTTTTTTTTTTTGCCATACATCTGATATGGGTTAGATATTGATCATACATCTTTTTATGTTGAATGTGAATGAACACCCTTCATTTATTTTCTTAGCTTTCATAAATCTTAATTAAATTATTTACATGAAGTTTTATATTCATAAAAATGGAGCTATTATAAAGTCAACCCTTAGTTAAATGATATAGAAATCACCAAGTTGATAATAAATCATCATCACAAGTACCTAATTGTTATTATATGGCAATATAATCACCAAAAATTTATATAATAGTTACTACTTAGTGATTGAATAATCACTAGACAAATAGTTAACACTCTATTATATGATACAATAAGCATTAGGCATAATAAACCATCCTCATAGATGCATAATTACCACTCTACAATAGGATAATCACCTAATTATTGTTTGATATACACTACTCTATAACAACATAATCACTAATATTAAGCTAATGATTACACCATTATATTAAATTATAATGCAAATAGCCATCGTTATGTTATGTGATAATCACTAACAGTATCACTATTAATAAAAATAAATAATAAGTATCACTAATTACATAATTAATATCATTATACCTATATTTATACTTATAATAATAATGGCCAAAAAGTTTAAATTTGCATCAATAATAGTAATAATTATTATTATTATATTTTTAACTTTTATCAGCAATTGATACACTTATACTTATAGTATATATGACAATTAATACCATTATATTTATCATTATTTTATATTTTTATAATAATATTAGCTCAAAAGACATAATAACCACCAACTAAAACTTAAAAAATAACAACTATGAGCACCAAAAATTAAAACTAAAATAAGCTTCAATTGAAACTAAGATAATTATCAATTGAAAATGTAATAACCACCTAGTAAAAAGGGAAAAAATATGAAATTAAACTAAAATAACTATAAACTAGAACTGAAATAAATATTAACAGGCTAAAATGATCACTAACTAAAACTTTAAAATCGTTAATAGCAGAAGAAAAACTTCATTTAATTGTTAATTGACCCTAAAACAGAGAGTATATATCAAATCTAACAATAATCTAAGACTGAAGTTTCTAACTTCACAAAAAATCTATGACATACAATTAATTTTACAAAACTATACTCAACTAACAAAAATAAAACCCAACTAAATTAAAAAGAAACTTAAGAAAAACATGATCTTCAAATTTCTAACCTAACAAAAAACACATAATATAGAATTAGTTTCACAAACCTTCACAAACAACAACAACAACAAAAACAACTAAAAGTAATAAGACATTGAACAAATAATGGAAGAAATGTGTACTTAGAACATGGTTTTTTTAATGAAAAATCCTAGACTGAATGTAGAATGAAAAAAAAGAAGTGGAAGAAAATGGGACTTGTGAGGTTAGCATTTTCAAAAGTCAAAGAAAAAGAAAAAAACTCAACAATGGTGGATTGAAGGGAGAAAGAGAGCCAAAAAGATGGTGGGTTGAACAAAGGAAGAAGAAGAAGTAATGAATAAAGAGCTCAAAGAAAAAGAAAAAAGTTGGGTTGGGTGTGTTAGGACATGAGAGGAGGGTGAAGAAGACACAATTTTATTAGAAATATTAATCATTATTGGGGGAAATAATAACAAAGGGGTATTTGGTGCAATCATGGGGGTATATTGTGTAAAAAATAAAATATAGAGGTATATGGTGAAGTTGTCCAAAATATAGAAATATATGACACATTTTTCATGAATAGTTTTGGGTCATACTTCTGGTACCTAATTAAAAGTCAAAACATTTTTCATTAGTGCCATAAAAAATGGCACTCTCAAGAGCAACCGAATACCAACCTATATGGTGGCCTTCGTAAATCATTATTTACTTCATCTTTTCATTTCTAGCTAGCGAAGATGATCTGTAAAATTTGGTGATAGCAAAGACGATTTGTGTAAGTTTTGGTGGTTGTTTACATGACAAGACATCCAAAAATATAACATAATTGAGCTTTAATACCGAGTTCATGTTTAAAATGCTTACAATGCCCAGCTTTCAATCGATGATGATGTATTTAATTAATAGATTGTGTCCTTAGCCGTAAGGTAGTGAACACAAGTCCTTAGCTGATGAAGGTAGTGCAGTCTTATGCAAGTTATTATGCCCATGCATTGTTAGGCCCCCTTTTTTATTCTTAGGAGAAGAGAATATTCCCACCATAGAGGTGAGTGTGATACATGAAAGGGAGCTTTAGCACCATTACGTCACGAATTATTCAAAGCTGTTAAATTTAATATGTGCTTTGGGTATCAAACCCAACTTACGCACGCACCTAATTTGCTGAAACGAATATGCAAAGAAAGATCTTGATTGATTCATGTACCAAAAGCAAATATAAAATTGAAACTTAACATCGTGAAAGCTATTAACTCTTCCTAAAGTTTTCATGAAGGCTATAAATGGACAGAAGCCTTTAGTCATAGCTTATTCGTTAATTATTTGAAGTGCGTTTAACAGAGTAGTTGTCGCTATAGTGCTCTGCCAATTGTATTTTATTTTAATTTGTTTATAATTCAAATACTTGTTAGGCTTCAATTTATTTATCAAAATAGTGAAAATGGACAATTAATTGCACTTTGTATTGTATGATAAAATAATATTTGTTTATTTTTGGTGGTTATAACAAGTTCCCTCAAACACAAAATAGAAGAATCGTTTGGTACTTCACTTTCATTTATGATCTGTTTGGATTGGGGTGAATCGAAGTGAAGGTAAACATTAAAAATTAACCTAAGTGAAGGAAATAGAGGTGAATCGAGGTAAATATTTTAAAATATTGTTTGAATGACATTTAACCTAACCTAGATGAATTGGGGTGAATATTTTAAATTTTTCGTTTGGATTGAGGTGAATAAAGGTTAAATAAATAAGATAAATAAAGGACAAGACATATAACATGAGAGAGTGGACGAAAAGATGATGGTGATTCGACTGATATAAATTAGGAGTATTTTTGTCCGGTTAAGTCAAAATATTACTTATATGTTAAAATTCACATCCATTACCTCCAAAATAGGGGGTTAATAAAAATGAGATTAATTAAGGTGAACGGGAACCAAACTTTAACCCTAATTCACCTTGTTGATGTTAATAAAATTAGTCCCCAAACAAGGTGAAACAATTAATTCACTTCCTTTCACCCCAAAATAAATAGCCCGTTAAGGGAGGCCACATATATGCTCAATTGCTAAAAACTACAGTAGTAATAATTGTTAGAAGTGAGTCACTATGATTTACATTTGATCTATGAGGTAATAGTAATAATTGATGGGTGCGACTCTCATTTGATATTCTTGAAATGGTGTGAGACGTGTATAAATGTGGCAGTGATTGGTGATGCTTTACTATTGTAATTGTTATGAAGCATTATTGTGTTGAGTTTGTGGTAGAACATGAAAAGTTGAAGAATGTCATGGCACTAAGGTTAATTAATATCAAGCAACACACTAATGTAAACCAACACAACATGCTTGTGTCATTAGCATTCATGCTTCAATGATGCTTGGAACAATATTTTTTCTTTGAATTTATTTTGCCACACATATATGATTACATTGTTCCTAACTTATGAATAACATGAGTAAAATAGTGAGACATGACGATTCTTGTAGACCCATAAAAGTAAAGATGACAATAGCTTAGATGTCAATTATTGATCATTGTGTTATGATATTGGATTGTTGTGTAATGTAAAATTATGTGCTAGTGCCAACAAGAACCTTACAGTACATATTGATCAATCAAATGTTAAATGCTTATACACACACACACACACAAGTCATTAAGAATGCATTATTGTATAAAATTAGGACAAACATTAAAGCATATGAAATTATTAGGAAGAGTGGCACCACATCTAATGAGCTTTGCAACAATGTTACCTTGTTAAAATACACGAATTAAGTTCAATTTATAGAACTCCTTTGAAACAGCTTTGCAATCCAAAATAATCCCCATGTGTGAATGATTCTCAATATAGATAACATTAGGGTGACAACAATAAGGGTATCAAATTTGATAATCAAGCTTCTAACATTAAGAGAACGGAGATACATGAAGACCATGAGTGCCCAAAGCTTAATTTAAAAGTTGTCAGAGTAACCAACACTTATAGTGAACCCGTAAACTCAAGAAACCTTGCGGTAACATATTAGACCTCTAAAACCACCCAACGCTTTGTTATTCATAACAAAGTCGTTGATGTTAAGTATGAGGAGAGAAAACAATGTTAGCTAGACCTTAATTCTTGGGATCCTTAAAAGAAAAACTAATTATAACACCCATATCTCAAGGAAGGTAAATATTTTATAAGTGTATTCTAAATCAAAAACATGAATATTCCACTCTCAATTTCATGGAGAAAAAATCATGATGGATGGAAAGTTCACCATCCAAAAAAGAGAGAAAGCAAGGGATATTTATAATAAAAACTTATCTTGGTTTTATATTAAAACCCAAGCCTACTTTTTTAACACCCCCATTTTTTACTACTGAAAAATTTTATTTTAAAAACCTTGTAGAAGTAGAAAAATATTAAGACCTTGGGAAAAAATGGGGTGTTACCACAGTACCTAACATATGATAAACGCCAGCTATCTATCCCATGTTAGATACAAAACTGAGAATCAAACCAAACAAAACCAAATTAGAGCGCGCCAAAAAGACACTGCATAAATATTGAAAGAAAGGATTTCAAGTATAGGACCTCAACAGTCTGCAAACATTCAAATACATGAAGAAAATTTAGCTAAAGTACATAATTTGAAATACATAAATAAAGGTAGGGCGTAGCCCTAAACTATGGTCCATCAAGGCCCATGCAAAAGTCTTTAGATGTCCATGCTCTCATAACCCATACCCAACGTGAGGTAGTGTAACACCCCAAAATTCACATTTTTTTTAAAACGGAAGAGATTACAATAGAAATATTTAAATTAAAACCCGTGAATTATGGGGATGTTACCGCCACACTTAGTACCAGACCAGTTCTCTCCAACCGTTCCAGTACCAAGTGCTAAGGCTAAAAAGATTATTTTCACACTTAAACTGAGAATTCATAAAATGCATTAAAAAGATTAACATATAAATCAAAGTACGCATACAAGTTACAATAAATAAAAAAATAGAAGTCAGAGTACAAAATCAAAATTCCTCATAGGGAATAATTTTACAATCGGTAAATGGTTTATTTGAAATACTCAATACAAGATAATAAATCGAAAAAGGGTAAATACAATACACAAGTAATACCAAGGGAATAAGTTGCATAAAGATTAAATACGGCCATGACAATCTGGGATTCTGAGCCAACCACAAGCTCAACTCTCAACCCCACCGGATGTCTCGCCCACCTGCATAAAGTCAAAAAGGGCCTTCTGCTCGTGGGAATGAGCAGAACCCATGAAAAGGGTGATAAGTACGCTACATACTTAGTAAGGTAACCGAGAACTAAGGCTGACACATAAACACATCAAATCATGTAGGACAATAATCAATATACAATTTCAAACCACACATATGATACATAAAAGCGTATAGAGAAATCCATAGCCTATCATCAACAAGCCCACACATGAGGCCCAAAAAGGTCCAGATTAATTATTTAATCTTTCTTTTATTGGAAGTCGATACATGCCATGCCTTTTGTCAAATCCATGCTAATACAGGAACATCCCACTATTATAACCGGTGGGTCGGTCACACATAGAGCATCATGCCCTAACTACTATTATTACCGGTAGATTGGTCACATATAGGGTAAAACATTAACCACTATTATTATCAGTGGATCGGTCATATATAGGGTAAAACCCTAACCACTATTCCTGACCGGTAGATCGGTCTGGTTCCTACTCGTATGGTGTTCCACTGTAAGTAATTAATGTCTTTTAAGAGTCTTAGAAATTCTGGTTTGTGTTTATTGAGTTCGAGTCACCCCACTATTATTACCGGTGGGTCGGTCACATTAGGACATCACATCCTAACCACTATTATAACTGGTGGATTGGTCGCACATAGGGTAAAACCCTAACCACCATTCCTGACCGGTGGATCGGTCTGGACCTAGCTCAATAATCTTCCACTTTAAAATATTAGTGTCTTAAATATTTTATTCACAAACATTTGCCCAGACATGCATGACTAACTCCATGCAACCCTAGCTCACATGCAAACCCTAACTCCACATAAACCACACTTCCTCTATGTAAACCATAACTCCACATAAACCACACTTCCATGCAAACCCTAACTCCACATAAATCACACTTCCATGCAAACCCTAACCCCCATGCAAACCCTAATACCATGCCACATTAATACCACCATGCAAAACCCTAACACCATGCAGCATTAATACCACCATTCAAAACCCTAACGCCATGCAATTCCATGCAAATCCTAACACCATACAATTTCATGCAAAACCCTACCACTATAGCATTTCATGCAAAACCCTAACACCATGCCATTTCATGCAAAACCCTAACACCACATTGTTACACTCCCCATCATCATTTTATAGCCCTAACATGCATGTCTTAAGGCCATAGCATACAATAATAGTAACACAATTATACACATAATTCTCATGCCATACTTTATTCACACCAACATACTTCAATTCCATAATCATGCTGTAATAATAACAATTATACAATATTCACATGAAATATACTATAATTCATATTACATGGCATGCATAGCATAAAATACATATTACCCATATGGCCTTAGTACCCCTTACTTAAAACGACACCGGTCTTGGAGCACGCTCCTACGCCTCCTTAGGACTTTGACTGGTTTCACCTATTATGAGGGAAAAGCTAAAATTAGACTCCCTCCTATCAAAAATATTATTAATCACTAACTTATTATAAGACTAGGTTTTTAAATAAATAAGAATAATATATTAAAAAAATAACATTAACTAATTACTAACTTTACTAAAGATATAGAAATAATAGAAATACTATAAAGTTGATAATATAAGGTTAAAAACTTTACCCTAATAATAATAATAATGATACTAAAATAATAATAGTAAAGATACTAAAAATAATATCAATGATAATATAATTAAGAATAATAATAATAGTAACAATAATAATAACAAGGACATTATTCAAAACAAAGTGAAATAAGGGTTTCGGCCCCTTTACTAAAATAATAATAATGAATAATAATATTACTAAAATAAATAACCAATTTTAGTAATAATAATAATGATGACATAATAATACTAATAATGATAAAAGCCATAATAATATTACAAGATAATAGTAACCATAATGGTAATAATAGTAAAGATAATGATTGAAGATAAAAAGAAGTAGGGTTTCCACCCTACATTGAATAATAATAAATTAATAAATAATAATAATAACACTAATAAGAATAAATACTAATAATAATAAAAATACGAATAACCCTAATAATAATAAGACATGATATTTATCATACTACTGCTAAATTTAAATAAGCATAATAGGGTCTTAGCCCTATATAAAATAATAATACTAACACTTGAGAATAATAATAATGATAGTAATAATAATAATAATAGTAATAATAATAATGATAATAATAATAATAATAATAATAATAACAATAACAATAACAATAATAACATTATTAACAAAACTAATGGTAAAATAGTTGTATTAATAATAATGGAATAGGAATAATATAAATTCGAAATAGGAAATAATAATAATAATTATACTTATAACATATTAATATTAATAATAGTAATAATAAAAATAATAAGGGTAATAGTCCTAAAATCAAATTAAACATTAAAATAGGGCTTCAGCCCTCAATAGAATAATACTAAAAACATTAATATTAATAACAATAATAATACATATTAAAAATGGAAATAATAATAATAATAATAGGATTTATATTAGAATAATAGAAATAAAATAATTTAAGGCTTGTAAAAATAGGGAAAAGGGTTGAGAGGGTCTAGGGTTCAACTTTAGGCTGGTGGGGATAGGCGGCACTGGCGGCGATGCACGGCGACGGCCAGAAAAAGGGAAGAAAAGGGGGAAAGTTGAAGACTGTGAACAAAATAAGAAGAAAGAGGATGGAAGTAAGGGTGATTATGATTGCCCAGAAGGAGAGGAACAAAATGATGGTGGCAGCGCATGGCGGCGGCGGTGGTGGCCGAATAGGGAAGAAGAAGAGGAAGAGAGGGAGAAAGAGGAAAAGGAAGCTAGGGGAATAGAGGAGGGTCTGCAGCACAATTTGGGAGGTGAAAGGAGTGGCGGAAGCGGCGGAAGAGGTAGCTAAGGGTGGTTCAAAGGGCGGCAGTGGTAGAAAATGGTTTGGTTACGAAGGGCAATTCGCACTATCGGGGTGGATTGTTTAGGAAGAATCGAAGGGTATGGGTGTTCTAGTTAGTTAGAGGGAGGTGCAGGGAAGGCGTAGGCCGAAATAACAGGTGGTGGTGTTGGCCGGAGACGGTGAAAGTGGCGTCTAAAGGTGAGGCGGCGGCAATATTGGGGAATTCTGGGTAAGTGACCAAAACTCGATACAAGGCCAACCTGAGGGTATTTATAGACTGAAGGGGAAGTTAGGGTCGAAGGGAAAGTGGGGGAGTGGTAGGCAGGGGTGGTAACCGGCCGACGAGAACAGTCGACGCTCTTTCCCGATCGTGGGTTGTAAGTGGCCAGGGGAGAGGGAGATCGTGAGAGGAATGGGGGAGTGGATTGGTTCAAAATGGTCGACGAGTCAGGGGGAAGAGAGAGGAAGGAAAACGTTCGTAACCGACGGCAAAATTTTGCGCTGGGCGACGGAGTTGCAAGCTGGCGGCATCGGGGAAGAAGAAAGAAGGAGGATGAAGAAAGGTAGGATGGACCGGCGGTTCGGGGAAAAAGAAAAGAAAGGAAAAAAAACAGTCGGGCGTGAGGGGATAAAGACTTAAATGGAACGCAGCATTTAGAGGGGGAAAATGATAAAAACGCGGCGCGGCGAGGGAGAAGGAAGGAGGCCGGTCGCGCGGCTGGGCTGACCCAAAGGAAAAAGGAGAGGAGAGGGGGACCGGGCCGCTAGGCTAGCCCAGTTCGGGGAGAAGAAAAAGAAGAAGAAGAAGAAGAAGAAGAAAGAAAAAGGAAGAAAGAAAAGGAAAAAGGAAAAAAGGAAAACGAAAAATAGGAGGCTTAGGTTAAATAAATTAATTAAAATATTTGGGATATTTAAAAATCATAATATTTAAATAAAATAATATTTAAATCCCTTTTTAGGCTAAATTAGGATTTTTAAAAGATTTTTCATAAATTATATTTCAATTAGTAAATCACTCTAATTTTCTTCAATTAAATTATTTATAAAATTAGCATTAATTTGAAACTATTTTCTCTTTCTTAATTTAAATAAAATAATTTATTTAATTAATTCCCAAATTAAAATATTTAATTAGTTAAAATACCCAAATATCCTCTAATTAAAATATTTATAAAATTTCTTATTAATTTGCCCTAATAAATTTCCTTTTATTTTAGTAAAAATAATTTATTAAATTAAATTTTCCAATAAAACCTTATTTAAATATAATCTTTAAAATTAGAAATTTTCGAGGCATTTCAAGTAGGCCTACTACCGACCATCCTCAAAAACCTGCACATGATTCTCTATTTATGGGAATGAGTAGGTGATCGAGAAAACGAGCACATTATTAAGTTCCGTACTGAGTGAGCCAAGTTCTCTCCTCAATGGGAGTCACAAGCACACATGATTCCATCATAATATGGAGATCATACTAACATACTTCATGCCTATTTCAATAAACAGAATATATGCTCTATCATGGTCATATCATGTATAGGAAACTCATAACATATGACCCATCATGCTTAACAACATAACACAACATCATAGATGACAACATGAAATATACTAAGTAGATTGTCTAGCTATTATCAAGGCTTCTATCATCCATTAACATATTTTCACCATAAGTGCATATTTTTTGTCTTATATAATCCATTAGGTCAATTGTTTATAAGACATTATTTCCTTTACCATTATTTTCCCTTTTTTTGTAATTATTCTCTTTACCCACGCTTATATTCCAAATTATTAACTAAATACTTACTCAAATTCTTATTAAGCGATGGAATATGCACCACCCCTTGATCTCATATACCATGGAAGTTTATCCAAACCAAATGACATAAAATTTAACAGATATCAAGCAACCACAAATGAACATAAGTCTAGGACGAAGCCAAGTAAACACCAATAGATATGAGTCTGGGCTGAAGCTAAAAACTACCTACGTAACCAGACCTTTTAGTATTGATATCCCTTATTACATCATCAGTGTTTAGAGTAGGTAAGGCACCAGGATCTACTAAGATCCCTCCCGAAGGTAAATCCCAAAGGCACTAATAATGAGATGTTATGGGAAGTGTTGGTATTGATAATGAGATGTATGACCATTGCTATTTTTATGGTTTTTGGTTGACGTTGGTTCTAGTTATACTTCAAAGAGCATTCATTGGATATTCGACTAGTAAGTATCATTATGTTTTAGATGAATATGCATAAGCAATATGTGACGTTACTGGTATTTAGTTATCTTGTATGGCTATTGTATTTCAATAATCCCATGTATAATTTGATATTTTTTATACCATGTATTGTCATAATGTCTTACATGTGATCCATGCTATTTTTTTGTTTTGGTTTGATATAATGGATTGCTTAGTACCGTTGTACCGAAGGATTCATCCGGTGAACCCCTGCCTATTTGATGGATAGTAGTATTTGCATGTTAGCTTACGAGTTTAGTTGAAGCTAGTAGTTCGGATTGAGAGCTTATGACTATCTAGTGTCTTTTTTTGTTATCTTAATTTCGACTGTACTTGAACTCTTATATCCTTTTATACATTTGTCTCATTTGAGTTTACAATCACTAATGATGCTTATTTATAAAATGATATCAGTATGTTATTCTCTTTATTATATTTCTCTTAATTGTATTACTAATTTAAGCAAAGTTGTAATTTTAACCTTAGCACTTAGTATAAAAATAATAGAAAAAATTAAACTTATACCAAGTGTAGCGATAATATCCTACATTTTTATTATTTTACCTTCTGCACATAATTTCAAGTCCTAAAAATAAGATTGTTACATTAACACCCTAATCGGTTCATCTCACTTGATCTCTTATCTCTTCCTCAATGAATAAATGTAAATCATCGAATCTACATTTCATATTATTGTCATCAGACATCAAACTTCATTAGCTATCAACCAACCTCTTAACATCACCGATCTACATTTTATACTAATGTCATTAGACATCAATTAATCGTCGCCGAAAATATGTCCACAATGATATCACTAATGCCTAGGCGATGTTTGGTTCATGCAAAAAAATATGAGGAAAGGACAAAAAGTATGATGGAAAATATTTTTATTATGTTTGATTACCTGAAAAATTAGAAAGAAAGAAAATAGAAAGAGAAATAAAAGAAAATTTTATATTATACAATTTTCCTCATCTTTAACAGGGGAAAGAATTGATAATTGGGTAAAAAAACAAAGGGCCATGATTGGGATGAGTCCAAGGAGCACATGAGGACAAGGAAAAGGGATATAATGAGAGGTGAGGGGATGTAAGTTTCACAGATGAACGTCATTAATGATTTTAATTATTACTAATAATTATTAGTAGTTGTAATTATTAACCTCATTATTAAAACAATGTATTAAAAATTTATTAATATTAAATATAGATATTTGGAATTTCTACATAGATAATGCACTTTATATAGATGATCATATTAATATTAAATATAATTTAATAATATTAAACATATAGATCATACAAGTTACAACTAATAATAATTATTAAAGAAATAAAATAATTCGTTTATTAACAATAATTTCACTTACATGTAATGTAACTTTAATTAACAATAAATAATTATTATATACTCTTTCATCGATACTTATTTTGAAAATAATATTTAATAATTAATATATTTTTAATACATATTGATAAAAAATATTTTAAAATATTTTAAATATAATTATAAAAACTATTTTAATAAAATACTATATAATAATTTACATTGGTAAGTAAAGCTTGTGGTTTATTTTATTTTATTTTTATTTATTCTATCTCTTATTAGCAGGATATTTTAAAAGTTATTGATATTTTATAATATGTTAAAAAAAATTATTGTAAGTTATTTATATAATATTTTAGAATATTTCTAACAAATTTAGAATTAATAATGAATTTAAGGAGTTTGTATAATTTTTTAGACACTTAATGAAAATTTTCATGTATCAACATATTATTTTAATTTTTATTAAAAATATAAACGTATTTAAATAATAATAGTAATTAAATTTTCTTAAAATTTTCTTTTTATAAATCAAACATCAAGAACACTTTCCAAAAATCATATTTTCTACTAAATTTTTCCAACAACCAAACAAGGAAAAAAAATTCTCCTATTTTTTTCCTTTATTTTTCTTTCCTTCTTATTTTCCTTTCTTATTTTTTTTAATCAAACATACCCCTAGTACCTTAACCAGGCAACCTTCACCTTATTCACGCATAGAATAGGGACATATAAAAGACGACATTTTCCGGCATAGATTCACATGAAGTACAATCCTTATCATAGAGAAAAGCCGCACCTACAAACATCCTTCCCAAGACCTGCAGATCATTCAATCACAAAACAACGCTAAACCTACTAAAACATTATTAAATCGGTCAGACACCATAATTTCTGAGACCTGACAAGGTATTTCATAGTCCAGGCAATAGGGGCTATGACTGTAAGATCCTCGTATAAACATGTCAAATTCAGAGCCATTAAAATAGGTATCTGAGCTTGAATAAAATGAAATGACGCATAATCCCACCTAGGCCGCAGTCGCTACTTTATCCACTTTCTTACTCGATGTTCTTGCTTTCCTCAAAACTAGAGGCATTTCAGGCTTCTCAATGCCTTGGATATCGACAATTCTCAACCTCGTCAACTCCTGAAAAATCCAATCAGATATAAACAAGTCGACCAATATGAATGCGACATGTAAGCAAGTATTCATGAGCTTTACCTGCCGATGACCGTTTGTTCTTCGGTAATTCTTTCTCTTCTTTTTCTTAAAAATTATGACTTTTGCATCCAGTGCCTGTAAAAAGCAGCATAATCCATCTCAACATAAATACAGTCGACATGCACGGTAAAAATCATATACACATGTATAAATAGAGGACTTTTGCCAAACAAATACTTCCAATATAATAAAATAATCCCGGAGGACTCATTTCTTGTGCAACAAACAAGGGTCCATTCAAAACCTCATTTCATAGAAAGGTCGATACCATACATCACCAACCAAAATCCAAATAGAGAAGAATGCATTCCAAAAAGTACTTAAAACCAAAGAAAACCCTCCTCTTGCCAATCATAATTTGAACTTCTTACAGTAGGCAAGTTCTACTTCTCTAGGCCCGATGCCTGTGCATGGAAGAGATTGCACAGGACATGGATTCAAAACCCAAAAATCGCCTACAGTAATGACGGCCAGAAACAGGAAGAAAAGCATTTTTGGATGCTTTCATGCAGCGTCAAACAATTCCTTTGGGCCATCTTGATTTCAGAAAAATAAAAACATCTCCATTTTAAGCTTCCACACATTTCAAAAATTTTGCACTGTTTCTAACAACTTAAAGGGACAGTAATTTCCACAAACAACGTACAGCTAAGCTCTCAAGAAATATATCGACTTGGTGTACCAAAGATTTAGGATGTTTAACAATGATCTTATGCTTCATGATGTTTAGTCCCATGGCTAAATGAGCTGCTGCTAGGGTTAATAGACTTCTGGCTCCTTTCTTTCCGTGGTTCTTTGTTTTCGTGAGAGGTGATACTTGTCAAGACACTAATTACTCATCTTCATAATGCAAAGAATCTGTTAGATAGAAGGTTCATTTTCGCAGCCTTCACTCGTTCATATACAGTTCTTCAGCTAAAATTTAATTTTTGCATCCATTCTCCATTTCCTTCCAGATCTCTATATCAGAAAATCACAGGTCAGACCAATGTTTTAACTCCTGGTTATCTTCACGCAATTTGGAAATTATATGCTTAGCCTTAAACAGTGATAAAAATCTTATATTGCTGTCTTATTGTACACTTCAGGCTGCCACCGACTCCATTCCCTTTCTTTCTTTCTTTTCCCTTCTTGTTGGGCTTAGGCAGGAAACTTTAAGATCTTAGAACTGGAAATCATGAACTTCCTATTGTCATAAGCTATGAGAGGACAGGAGTCACAAGATACCCATACAATGAAAGCATCTTTTAACCCCCTCACAAAACAAAGAACACCAAAATTCCCTAAATGGAAAAAATTACTGAGAACACACAGGAAGAGTAAACAAACAATACTAAGAATCTGTAAGGACATGCTCTCAAACATAGAGGTGCAGAGTTCTTACATGCTCCTCAACAACTGCATAAACTGCAGCATCTGGCAAGACAGGCCTGCCAACAATGCTTTGATTCTTTGAACCCAACAACAGTATCTTGTTCAAAATGAGCTGCAGGAAACCAATCATTAGGCTAACAGCTTTTCTTAAAATGAGAATAAGATAAACAAACCACTGAAAACAATTGAATCACACTAAAATGGTCAGATGAATGTGCAAACACTATGCTGTTTAAAGTCCCTGCAACCAACATAGAGAAAATCACAAAACAGTTTCTGAAGGAATATAGCTTTGCCATTCATTGATTACAATGCTCAATTATAAGATTGGTAGACGAATGCACTATACAGTATATGTGTTGGTATCAAGAAAATAGAAAACGTAAAGGGCTACTTAAGGATATATTCTTGGGCATAGTTTTACGTTGAGGGAAGTTAGCACGTGCAAGAAAACGGATATTCATATCTAAATTGTTTCCACCAGATTGAAAATCTTAAAAAAGGGGATTGAATGCTGGATATAATTGTTTCACTAAAATACAAAATAAGAAGTATAAATTTGAAAGGGGAAAAAAGAAATGAAAAATTAATTACAATGTATAAAATATGGTCTAAATATAGTATAATACATTCAATACGCTCCAAATATTGTATAACACAATAACATTTCGAATATCAGATACATTACACCCAAAATACAGTACAATCATGCACAAAATACAATTTAATATGCTTCAAATATAGTATGATACTCTAAAACACCAGATATCAGACTAGATAGATAATTCAGTCAAACACCAGACCAAATATCCCCTCCAGTCATAATCATATCTTCCTGAATCAGATTTTCTCAATATCAAATTAGACCTTTGGGATCCCATATTTTCCCCCCTTTTTCTCAAATCCCTTGTAAAAGCTGCCACACAAGCGATGAATATGCAGAAGTGTACGAAACATGTGTCTTAGGCAAAATAAGACAGATCTTAAGATGATTACTCATAAGAGATCGTAGTATTCTTTCTTTGGCAAGAGAGTTCTATTAGAGACTTATATGAGCATAAAAGAGATGTGCGATGTAAAATATATAAGCAAGAGAGGAAAAAGAACAAAGAATTACAAATAGAAGAACACCTTTGAAAACTTGTCAATGTGATTGTAGCACCTGCAATTGTCACAGAATTTACAACATCTAAAAGAAGGAAAGAAAGAAGAGAGAATTTTTTTATATATATTAAATCACTTCAAGATACTGAAAGCAGTCTTTTGGTTTTAAATGCTCTGAAATTAGTTTCTCCATAAAAACTAAGCCAATGTTCTCTATAAATGCAAGTGGGCTAATGAGGGGCAATCTCCAAACTGACCAATTTTTTTCCTTTTATTATGGGGTAACCATTTCTTAACATGAAGAAATAGTGGAGAACTAAGCACTTGCAAGAGTTACTTCACATGTTCTTTCCATGAAAAGAATTAAAAAAAAAATCTCTTGCCCATAATTACTTTTAAAAGTTACCAGATACAGCCATTGCTCAATGTGAAGATCATCTAGATTTAATCTCTCAATTCTGGTATTAGGCACAAAGTAGTCCTTGCTAACCTCAGTTCTAATGGACTTACTGCTTGAATTTTGCAGCCAATCATCTTCATCAAGTCAATTGGATAAGGTCCTTCTCTAGAACTAAAAAATGCACTTGCTATACCCTAAGATGGAAGAACAATACTACAAATACTATCTCAGTCATGAGTACTTTCTTATTCATAGGTACCACTGTAATAACCTATTTTCAAAAGCCTGAATAGCTCAAGATTAATACTCTCAAAAAGAGAAATTATATTTTTGATATATTTTAAATATATCATTTAAGGTGATCAAGACAAAGGGAATTATTTTAGAAGTTGAATTAGGGTTTTATAGAACCCTTCTTAGTTCTTACGGCCTTGCTTGTGTAAGGCTTTTTAAGCCACTTTGAGCTATCAAAATTTTTCGAAACTCTTCTCTATTAAGAGTATATAGTTCTTCAATGCTTTTTCGTTAATGCCTAAGCATACCCTTATCATGTCTTTACCTTTTCAAGGCCTATTTAGCTAATGGATATTCCAAAATTTTGACAGAATCTCATTACTTTAATATTTTGAGTCAAAGATAATTTACAAAACTTTACAATTATTTTTATAACTTTTCAAGGTGTTTTATTATTTATTTGAATTAATACCCTTATAATTGAATTTTTCCTTCAACAAATAATATTTAAATTGATTCATAAAAAAAACCATAGGGGCTTATTTGGCTGGGTAAAATTGGCAACATCATGGATCATAAATAAGACCACTTGTCCATTTTCTTTCTTCCTTTCTTAAGATGATGACAACTCTTTCAATTTACCTTATATACTAACTCACAACATCTTTAACCAAATCCACACTCTTTCCTGATATTCAAGGGGATGAAAAAGTCTCATCTCCCTCTCTCCTAGGATCAGTAGAGGGCCCCCCCCCAAACAAAAGAAATGAAGAATCATTTGATTTTCAAGTTTTTATCAAGCCTTATACACCTTGGAACTTCATTCTCCACCCCCTAAAATATCCCAAGTGTAAGAAAGCGCTCTCATCTTCTCTTCCTCCATAACCAAGATCCTCAAGGCTCATTTACCTCCGTTATTACTCCCCTTCTTCTCTTCTAATTATTTTATCTATCTTCTTTCAATCAATCTTCCATAAGATGAAAAATCTGGACTTTAGATGTTGGCATGAGAATTGATAAGTGTACCTTAAAATGGAGTTGACATGCCATAATATGGTATTAGTGCTTCATAGGGTAATTTGTTTGTAATAGTAATAATATGATGATATTTATATTATGTTGGACTTTCGTTGACTCGCTGTTGATCGTTGACCTTTAACCGTTTGGATAGTAACTTTTGTTGGCCTTGAATATAAGGACGTAAACTAGTTGGAAATGGCTAAGTGCTTAACCTTGGACATACAATAGCAGATTTTGATCTTGTATTATCAATATAGATAAATTTGCAAACACTTAATAAAGTGGTTAAGTGCAGATAACTGTAACTTTTTAAGTTTAATCACTTTATGAAACACTAATATTTAAAGTGGAAGAAGACGAGTCAAACTTAGATTCTCAAACTCTCAGAATTGCTGTTGGGGTTAGTCGGTCGGATGCCTTTTATTAGCCTTAACGGCTAGATATAAAGGTCTGAAATAATGGGTCTCAGTATCATGCCTCCTCTATGGGCTTCTTACGGGTACTATAAGAGGTATGCACAGCATAACATTTGGGGTAATGCTTAGACAGAATGCAATTAATTGGTTAACTTCCATGGCAGTGTGCCCATGATGGAAAAATAGTCCACTCGTTCAAAGTCTAAAATGAATGGGATTGTTGTGATCACAATGATTGGAAATAATAAAATGACAGAAGATGAATGTGGTTTTTGAGTATAAGTCATGATACTACATGATATTCTATGATATGTCCTACATGGGTCTCATAGGATGCATGTTCTACGTAATTGTTTTCATCATATGTAAACGTTGTCACCATATGTTATCATTGTCATCGTATGTAATTGTATGATTGTATGGTGTAGCTTATGACATATCCAACATGAATTATTCCCTAGTGGATTTTCTTAAATGCTTTTGAGTGATTTTGTTTACTCAATACTTAACTTGTAGTCATAGTTCAATTAATCCTGTGAAAATCCCAACCTTTATCATGGGAGTAGATGGTTATATGCAATGATAGGCATTTGGTGGGGACTTGGTCCTAAGAGTTAGGGTTATCCGAAGTGATTCCCTTGTCGGGATTCCCTTTTTTGTTTTGTTTTTGGAACTCTTAGACTCTAAGGTTGTCTTTTATATTCCATACTTGTATTTTGCATTAATGAATTTGAGTTTGCATAACTCTCAACTCTTTAACTACTTTATATTACCTTTTGAAGTTCAATTTAATAACCTCATGTTTTAGCCTTGCATCTAATAATTGATTTAGAGGTGGATGTTTAGCAAGCATTTGTCATGGTAGTTACATTACATCCTTGCTTATTGGCTTTAGCTTTTGCAAATCGATACTTAAAATAAAATATTCAAGTGGTGAAAATGGGGTGTTACAACCACCTACAGCTGTGATACACAAATCAAGCAACAGTTGCATCTAACATATGAGTTCTTCAATCTCAACTCTCTGAGCAGCGGAGATTGTTACATTCTCAAAGTTCTTGCTTATGTAAATGATCAAAAATGAATAGCATGGTGCCATACAATAACATTGAGATTGCAGTTGTGGTTGCGGTATTGAAGTGTCACAAACGATATTTTATATTTTGCAGTTGTCACAATGTGATTTTTTTTTATCACAATAAATATTAGCAAATATTGTCAAATAACAGCTGATAATAAATATATCGCCGATAAATACATGAAATTCCAAAACCGTCGCATATAGCCAATTTACATATTGGATGACTCAAATTCTGATAAATATCGGTCAATATTCCGTATCGAGACCGATATTTAATTTTATTCATGGAGCAAAACAAAGCTCATATCCTATCCCTACTACAATAAAACAAGAATTATGAGATTTGAATAGAACTAACCAGCATCCATCCACAAATTTTATCAACACAACAAAAACGTTATTGCCAATAATTAAAGCTGATATGTGTCTAGTAAGTTTTGTTACTGGTACTGTATGTGCCTTTGTAGAGCCAATGAACAAATGGGCTTCCAGGTAGGAAAGCCATAGTCCCCATTTGAATCTTCAAGAATGTAAGCATTGCATCTGAACGACATGGCCTCTGTGGGGTTCAACATTCTTCTAGATCAAAATGCATATAAACATACAGCATAGAAGAACAAGACAAAGCTAAAGCCTAGAACTAAAAGTGTCTTAAGAAAATGCTAGCTGCCACTAGCTACCAAGAATAAAGAAAATCCATCAATAAACCACACGCTATTAATATTGTATCCTCAAAAGGCAAATTCATCAGTGTCCGTTGTACAGTTATAAATTAAAGCAGAAGGTTTTCCGACTATTGGAGCCTAAACACAATCCCAGATAAACTCTGGCTTGGATTCAAAAAATCTAGTACCAACTAAAACTGAGTAGACAAAAATTGGCCAATCATTTCATGGCACGAAATTTATTTTCACAGAAATTAAACTAGCAAGGAAAAGCCAAACTCACCTTATCATTGACCTCACAAAACTTCAGCCTCTCTGTGTATATACAATCACCATTACTAACCTTAAATTGATGCGAGCCGATCTATATCACCAAAATAAAAGGAATATGAGAAATTGCCGTCATTTCATGATACAATAGTGAAACCAACTCAATTAACAATGTTTTACAACCGTACGTCAAATCAGACGATACAAGACCATACCTGAACCACAGCAAAAACAGGTTCGTAAGGTTTAAACGGGTGATCAGAACGCTTAAGCGGACCAATCACCTTGTATCCGATTTCTGCCGCCTCTTTTATTTTCTCTTCAACAGTATACGTTCTGTTAATACTACCAATGTTACTAACATTCTCAAGTTCACTCTCATCCTCACCCGACACATAATCCTCCTCCTCCTCCTCGTCTTCTTCTTCATCACTCTCACCCCCATTACCACTGAATAACCGAGGATTTTTGGGATCGATATCAGAAGAGACACTTCGTGATTGGTTCGATTTAATACCGAATGTGGGTTCGAAAATTTGAGTGACAAGAGTGCGGCAGTGGGAAGACAGGAGATTAAAATGATTCAAGCTTCTTCTCAGGGGTTGAAGAGATTGCGACTGTGAGAATAGAATTGTTGAGCCATGGCGTGTTAGTACGTTGAGACATCTTCTATACGCCATATGTGAGTTCGGAGCTTAGTCCTAGCGAACAGAAATTGGGGGTTATTACTTATTCTACGCTCGTTGAGGGTTTTAGGATAATTAGGGTCAGCCGGTCTGACAGGTGAAGGAGTGAGCTAGCTTTCAAGTTTCAATGGGTCGACGGATGACGGCTGCTTTGGTTTCGTGGGCTTCGGGCCATCAGCACCATTTTAGCACGTTGGGCATCTTATTATTTTTTTTCAGTCAAGTATATCATGTTTTTCTGTACATTTTATTCTAGTTTTTTTTTTCCTAATATCTTACAAAGTTCTTATGTAAATTTTTTCTATTCCCATCTCTTTTCAAATAGTTTAGTTGGTATCATACTATATAGCTTGGTTAAAAAAATTGGCGAACCTCGTTAAAATATGGATTCAAATCTTATTCATGTTGATCATATAACACATGACCCCTATACCATAATTTATCTCCTCTACAATATTTCACCGGTAAGGCGATGGAGGCTCTACATGCGAGGGATTTTCCTTTTAGGGATAAATAATCGAGTATAATTATACATTCTAATAGGATTATTTGTATTTGATAAAAATATAATCCGTGCATCAACATTTAGATTTAAAAAATAATTAAGTATACCTTAGGCGAATAATATTGAAAAAATCAAGTGCGCATTTGAATCGAAGTTGTACGGAGTGTCAGAACTAAAATATGTGTTCAGTAATTATAAATTAATACTCTCTATTTTTTAATAGATGTTACATGGATAAACTTTAACCATTAAATACTTTCATATCATAATAAATTATAATACAGGCGTATAACTGTTATATTCATAATATTATTATTTATCTATAATTTTTATCTTTATACAAAATAAAAATATACTAATGGTCAAACTATCTTCTCAAATTACAGGGTGTCATCTGTTAAAAACCAAAGGTAGTAGTGTAGAAGGCAAAGAATTATATATGCTAATAAAAAAGTAATTGCATATCAAAAGTAATGGTAACAATATGAAATAATTTATAAATTTATAAAGCTTAATATGAGCTAAAACTATATTTATAGAATGTAAGGCATACATTATAATGTATTAAAAAAATTTATAAATTTATAATATGGGAAAATAGATGAGGAAACAACCTTATAGAAATAGTCCTCACAGACAAAAAATAACAATAAAACATAGATAATTGCTCAAACTTCCCTGTCATAAAAAATATAATCCATTATTTTTTTTTTATTCTTCGGATTGATAAAATGACTCATAACCCAAATTGCTCAAACAAATAGATGCATCCTTTCCTCCGTCGGGTTTATCTGAGCGAGCAATGTGCATGTAGGCCAACGCCACATGATCAATACCACTAAGATGCCAAACTAATTATATGAAGTTGGCATGTAGGCTCCATATACTGCAGGATAGATATCTGAATGGGGTGGTTCCACAGTGGTTAATTAAAATAATTACTAAATATTACTTAAAATTACTTAATGTCGGCCCAGTGTTCGAAGGTCATGCAGAACAATCCAGACATATATTATATGACCTGAATTTGATGCTTTGATAGCAGGTCATTTAGAATAATACTAAATGTAATTAGTATTGAATGCGGAAAAGCGGGGATGAAGATAAATACAGAAATATTGCTTTTGAAAAAATTATAAAACGGAAACGGTCAGAAATAGTAAAAAAAAATTATATATATATAGATAGATGTATATACACACATTATATATTTTTTTTTAAAAAAATAGGCCAAATCTATTAAAATTAAGAGAGAATTTTTTTTTAATTACTATTTACCTTAGTTGATGTAAATCATTAATAAATGTAAACAAATTGAGAGGGAACATTTCCGGGGCAAGAAACATCACCCCTTGAACATTTCCACACTTCACTTAATGTAAACCCAATATTTGAAACCGCATGCCAACCAATTCACAAATATATTGCATGAGTATCACATTTTCAATGTATAAATAATTAAATAATATCATTATATATAATTCTTTGAATCTATTTTTAAATGCTCTTTTTATTAAAAAAACTATTATTACGTATTTTGAGGATATATTTTAACCATTAATATCATTTAATAAATATTAATAAAAATAATAAAAAATAATGTAATATAAGTATTTTGTTAATACGAATATAATTATTATATTTTTATAGCATGATATATTATATTTTGAAAGAAATTAATGGTCAAATTTTATCTTCAAAAAATGCGGTGATAATTTTTTTTAATACGAAAATAGTAGGAAATATACATATATTGCATAAGCATTGGTTTTCAAATTACATGGGATACACACATATAAATAATTAAGTAAATAATAATATTATAGATCATTGATTTATTTTATTGGTAGATAAGTAAATAATTAAACAATATATATGATAATGTTATATCATGGTGTTAAACAACTGGCTGATATTATTATTATAGATATGAATATAATATATATTGCCCTAATTTGTACTAATTGATCATTGATTATAATAAAGTAGATGAATGCACGGTGCTAGTAACAAAACGGTACGGACTTTGACAACTAGTCTATCCAAATGATACAACTTTCATTCCAAAAGTAGCCAAGACAGATTATAAAGTCCTGTTTGATTTGAAAAAAATTAAGTGGAAAGAAAAATGTAGAGGAAAGAAAATTGAAGGATTTCTTTCCTTTATTTGGTTGTTAGAGAAAATTTTGTGGAAAATTGAATTCTTGGAAAATATTTTTAGTGTTTGGTATATAGAAAGAAAATTCTAATAAAAGTTAGATGTTATTATTTAAATATTATTATACATTTAATGCTATTAAAAATATTATATTGATATATAAAAAATTACATAAAATTTCTAAAAAATTTATAAAAACTCCATAAAATCAATACTTATTCCAAATTTTTTTGTATAGAACTATTCTAAAATATTACATGGATAACTTACAATAATTTAAAAAAAAATTATAAAAAAATAAAAATATTTCATATTCCTTTCCATTTAAAACATGCCACAACAAACATAAAAAGAAAAAAAAAAACATAGCTTGTTACTAGTACACTTGTATGTTCCGTAAAATATTAATTAACGATGGCAACGTATCGGGTACCTCTTATCTGTTACCCAAACCTAATAAGAAAATATATACCAATATCCATATCCAAATTCTGTGAGCATTTGTTTCCTTCCATATCTATATCTATATCTGTTTATCAATAACTATTTACATATCTATCCAGTAAAATTCATTGGGTTTCGGATAAAATCCATTCAATTTGGGGTAAAATCTATTGAGTTTCAGATAAAACCCATTGGATTTCCGATAAAATCCATCAACTTTAAAATAAAATTCATTTAATGATAGAATTATATACTTAGATTATTAAATTTTAATTATATCTGTTATCCAAACCCGATAGCAAAACATATATCTATATCCATATCCAAATTCGGTGGATATTTTTTTCTCCTCCATATCCATAATTATGTCTATTCTTCCATATCCGTTTATATATCCATCGGATAAAATATATTGGATTTCGGTTAAAACCATCACATTTAAAATAAAATTTATTTAATGTTAGAATTATATGCTTAGATTATTAAAATTTAATTACATCTTCACTTTTAGCCTTAGAAAATATATATATCAAATTATATACATAAGAATAAAAATATAATTTTATATCTGATAAATAAATCCGAGTATGAATAAAGATATAAAATCAGATAAAAATATAAAAATTTATTATCCGTATCCATACTCAAATCTAATAGATATTTTTTTATATTTATGTTCGTATCTAACAAATAAAATCGGTTTGAGTTTTTTATCAGATTTCTCATAAATTAAAGACCTCGTAGATTAAAGACGTCCATAATCCATCGACATACTAGAAGTTAATAGGGGAAAACAAAAGATAAAGAGCACAACATGACGACTTAACAATAATTTAACAATAACCAAAAAAGAAATAAATAATTATAAGGTGCATACAAACTTGGGTGCGTCTTGCCTTTCCCCGACCAATGTACGATATAGATACATTTTCTCCACCGTCATTCCATCCTCCACAGCACCATCGACCCCGAGCTGATCGTTCTCATTAATGATCTCAACATTCAACCTCGACATCTCCCTTGCAAGCTTCTTACACCCGCCTAGAGTCACTTCACAGGACGACGTCCAAAGGGATCGCATTGCCTCATACTTCCTTACGTTCCTAAATAGTGTCGGATCACCGAAGGGGCAATGTTGTATCTCCAACTTCCGCAGCTTCTTACACCCGTTGAGTACATACTGCATAGCCTTGTCGCTATCCCCAGCAAATGCAATAGAGAGCATCTCGAGCTATTCGGCATACATTCCAATGTAGAAGAAGACCGGGTCGGTCAGAAGATCGGATATTGACAGCCGCCTCAGCTCCTTACAGGACTGTACAATCGCCCCAAACCCATCATCCAATGGCTACATGGTAACAGGGTCTAGTTTAACTGGGTCGAGAATATAGAGCCTAAAGCGAATGAAATTTGGGCAGTTCTTTGCTACTGCCATTAAGGCAGCATTAGTCATTTGCTGGCAGAAGTGGAGGACCGAATTGAGCTTAGGGCAACCGAGGGATACGGTGACTAGGCCTTCTTCTGTGACAGAAGCAAGCCTATCACCAAAGACATCTATTGGAAAAACCCTCAACTCTTCCAGGTCTTTCCACGAATCAGCAACAACCCAACTGCATAACTTTGTATTTTAAAGCAACTTGCCGAAAGATATGATAGGTAATGAGGAATTGAACTTCCATCTCTGACATCTATAGCTTTACTTTTAACCAGTGCATTTTAAAGCAGGTGCCACGAACCAATTGTTTAACTAAAATTCTACATCAGCCAACACCCAAATCAAAATTCCACCGATTCAACACCAATCCAAATATCAGAATCAAGCACAAACAAAAATTAAGATCAACATCCAAAATCGAGCGTGATAAACCCCAAACTAATGAATAAAAATTAGAGCTTCAACATTAGATATGTTGGTAAGTTCAAATCAATACCTATTCAAATTGAATTGAGTTGATATGCTTACAGGAAGCTTTTGAGTGTGTCCTTTGGTGGAGAGAATGCGCTGAGATTCCGAATCCATGAGACGAAGATTGTAGAAGATCGAAGGTAGGCGATGAAGACCGAAGAAGGAACGGAAACGTCGCCTGCCCCACATTGCCGTGCTCGATTGACGAGGGCTTCCCTTTCTTGCATAATTAATACTCACCTCCTTATTTCCTTTGCTAATTACACAAATTGTGGAGGAGCCATGGAATGGATGGAGTTGATGGAGCAGAATCAAAGCTTCGATGGAGAAACAAGTATTCGACGAAGAAGAATGAAGCAAAGTAGGGAGGAGAGACTCAGTTGGGGCTTTAATTTTCTTTCATTACTGTTATTTTCCTCAACTAAACCTGAGGAAAGTTAACAGGTACACTATTCTTTCATTTTTTTCATAATATTTTTTTTTTTTATAATTTTCCTAACAATCAAACATATAAAAAATATTTTTCTTTTAATTTTTTTTTCTTTTTTTTATTGTTTTCCTTAAACCAAATGGAGCCTTAGATAAATGAAGAAATATTCATTGAGTTCATTGGTATTGGATGAAATTCGTTGGACTAGCTGAGATAATTATTAGGTATGAAGTATTTCCTTTATTTTTTTTAACAAAGTCTTTATAATTTTTATGGGTAAACTTTGACTATTTATTTTTCTTAAAATATAAAGCATTATAATATAAACATATAGTTGTCGTATTTGCATTAAAAACTAATTTCATTATATTAATTTTTTTGTGATTTTCATAAATATATTCATGTTTATATTTTTTTTTATTAAAATCGGCAAAGATTTCCTTTTTAAAAATGAATGGAATACTATTTATTGAGTTCATTGGTATTGCATGAACTCAGTTGGACTGGGTGAGATGGCTATACGCCATTGAATGTGCATTAATGCAAGATATAAATATTGATTATAATTATATACAAGCTACATAGACGATTTCAAGCTGCCACATAAGCATTCCTCATATAATATGTTGTGGAGGGCTTTTATATAATTATAGATTATAGATATTCTTCGCCAAAGAGTTAAATTCATATTTTATTGTAAATGACTACTGCAACTCAAAAAAAGATAAATAAATAAAAAATCCAAAATTTCAACTGTTTGCCTAGTGATTCACTGATGCATCATTAAATTATCAACCAAAGCCTAAACTGCGGATGCACATTTTACAAGCTCTTCAACCAATTCCTCCTGAGCAGTGAGAGCAAATTCTCCCCCCGGTTCAGACTCAGCCAACTTCATCTCATCATACAAAAGAAGTAGATTCTCATAGATCTCTTGACATTTTGGATGAGCCTTTTCGTTGACAATAAATGTGTGCACTTCACTCATAACCTCAATCCAGCTACAACCTGGCTCCTTTTTTACCTTTTTGGTCCTCATTGCTTCCCTCATCATTGAAACTTCACCCCACATGCCGGCATCAGCATAAATGTTTGCCAGTAGAATGTAGACAGAAGAGTCTTGAGGTTCCATCTGCAAAATGGTGTCTGCTGCTCTTTCTGCCACCTCCACATCTCCATGCATCTTGCATGCGCTCAGCAAGGTTCTCCAAATAATATCATCAGCCTCAAACGGCATCTCATCAATAAACTTTAAAGCTTCAGCAACCCTCCCAGACTTCCCTAATATATCCACCATGCATGAGTAATGATCCAACTGAGGATCTAACCCATAGTCGCGCATTGAGTAAAAGTATTTAAGACCTTTTTCAACAAGCCCCATATGTCCACAGGCTCGAAGAACTGCCACAAAAGTTGCATGGTTTGGGTTTACATTCGCCCTACGCATATTCTCAAAAACTCCAAGGGCCTCTTCTGCAAAGCCGTGATAAGCATATCCACATAACATTGCATTCCATGTCACAAAATCCCGTTGTGATGCTTTCTCAAACATTAAACAAGAATCCTGCATGTTTCCGCACTTATAGTACATATCAACCAGGGTACTAATAACATATACATCTGACTGCAAATCTTGCTTAATAATCTGGGCATGGATTTGTTTCCCAAGTCCAATAGTTGCCAGATTAGCACATATATCAAGAACTGTTGCATAAGTGAAGTTATCTGGTACCACACCCTTTTCCAACATCAAAGAGAACACTTTCTGCGCTTCTTCATCCTGTTCCTGCATGGAATATCCTGAAATGATGGCATTCCATGAAACCATGTTGTGCTGTTTTATCCTGTTGTGGAGATTCAAGGCTTCATCCATCATTCCACACTTACAGTACATGTCAACTAAAGCGCTCCCAACAAAACAGTGGAAGCCCATCCCAGATTTGATAATCCTGCCATGGATCTCTAAACCAGTATTTGAGATACGCTGACCCACGGAGGCCTTTAGAACACTACCATATGTGAAATCATCAGGTTCCATTCCTAAAGAAAGCATTGATACAAACAGGGATAAACTTTCCTCTTCATCTCCATTCTGTTCATATGCGGCAATAATGGCATTCCAAGACACGGCATCTCTGCTGATCATCTCATCAAAAACCCTGCGAGCTACAGATAAAGATCCACACTTCCCATACGTGTCAAGAATGGCATTTGCAACACACGTATTCAGATAAAAGTTACTTTTCAACGCTAAACCATGAAGTTGGTAACCAGTTGGGAGCCCTTGGATCACTGCACAGGCATTGAAAGCAGCAGAAAGGCTTATTTCATCAAAAGTAAGGCCCGACCTCATCAAATGTAGGAAAATATCCAACGCTTCAGAGCCTCTCCCACCTTGTGCATATCCTACCATAATGGCATTATGAGACTGCCTGCTGCGGTGGGGCATCCAATCGAACACTTTTCTAGCATCTATCAAACAGCCACATTTTGCATACATATCTAAAGTAGCAGTTCCGACAATGACATCAGAACTAAACAAATTCTTTATGGCATGTCCATGCAATTGGCTACCCAACCTTTTAGCTGATAAACCAGCACATGACTTAAACACACCAGCATAAGTGGATTGACTCACTCCAACACCCTGTCTCTGCATCTCCAAGAACAATTTTAACCCATTAGCAAACTGATCATTACAGACAAAACCGGCAATAACTGCACTCCAACACACCCAGTTCTTTTCTGGCATTTCATCAAAAAACCTCAGTGAGTCATCTAAG
The DNA here is from genome assembly GCA_030549775.1 of Tamarix chinensis. Classification (NCBI taxonomy): domain Eukaryota; kingdom Viridiplantae; phylum Streptophyta; class Magnoliopsida; order Caryophyllales; family Tamaricaceae; genus Tamarix; species Tamarix chinensis. The sequence continues at coordinate 39,530,842 of CM060177.1, forward strand.
TTCTTAGATTTTGCATACATATCAAGCAGAGCACTTCCTGTCACCATGTCAGCACTGAAGCCCATTTTGGCAGCAATTCCATGAATCTGAATGCCCAGGTCAGAATCCCCCAAGGAAGAACATGACTTTAGGACAAGAGCTAGAGTAGTATTGTCAAACAACACCCCAGTCTGTCCCATCTGTAAGAAAATATCAATGGACTTCTGATAGTCACCATTCTGCACATATCCTGAAATCAAAGAATTCCATGATATTACATCTCTTTCAGGCATTGAATCAAACATTGACTGCACAATCAACATGTCCCCACGACCGGAATAACCAAAGATTAGGGAATTCCACGAGACCGTATCTCGTTCAGTCATTTGATCAAATACCTTAGAGGCAGAATTCAAACAGGAGGATTTAATATACATTTGAATCAAACAATTTGTGACGAAAATGGTGGGCTTGAATCCAGATACAATGATCAGGGCATGAGCCTTTTTGCCTGCATCCAGGTCCCTTTGCTGGGTGCAATTTCGGAGGACACGGGAGAAATTTATGGTCCAGGTGGATGAGGTCCGAGTTAATGTACGGGAAAGAAGCGGCAACCTCGCTGAACAAGCCTTCATGAGATAGAAGGAATTCACGCCCTAATACTTCACTACCCATGCAATTAGCGCCTTTGATACCCGTAAAGAGCTCAAATGTAGGACTCCCCTGATTGAAGATATGGGGGCGTTGATTTTCTTTCAGGCATTTACTCAAACACTCAAGAATGCAGTATCGCCGCTTCTTCAGAGAGACGTAATCCAACAGACTACACCAAGCAATGAGCTTTCAAAAAATTAGACGAGCAAATGCTCCTTTTCATAGACTAAAGTGGATGAGAAGCATTTGCTTTCATTTGTTTGACAATAGACATCATCTGTTGCATGTTGTAGTAGGAAACCTTCAAAGCATAACAAACGGGAAGAGAGAAAGAGATAGGAAAACCCGCCTGATGATTGAAATAAAAACGACGTCCTTGTTAATTGTTTCTTATTTGAACTCCCTTTCATTTAGGACTGCGAGTTTGCAACTGCGTTCAGACGAATTTATAGAGACTGCAAGTCGGAATTTGCGTGACTGATGCAGAGACCGTCTTTCCCTTTCCTTTTTACCGGCAAAAATAATAAATAACGCATAAATTTTTATAGTTTTTCTTTAAAAAAATTATCATAGAGTTATAAAATAAAATATTCCAGACCTAAATATAGGTAAATAGTTCGATAAAGTCATAGCGATATAATTTGATAGATTCTAGTAAACAATTTTCATTCAAATTTTTAATTAATTATTTTTATTTGATTAGTAACATAAAATTAATATTTAAAAAATGGATTAGATGTATTTTTTTGACCTCACTGTGTATTAATGAGATAAATGACATTGAAAAATATTACATTTTTTAAACATACTTAATGATTAAAAAATTTCATTTTTAAAAATATTCTAAAATTTATCTTTTTTTTAAATTTCAGATATTTTATAGAATTATAGATTTTTCATAAAAATTCTAAATACTCAATTTAAAATTTTTTAAGCATTTCAGGTTTTCATAGTATTCTAGTTTTATTATTTGATTGCTAACATATTCAAAAAAAATTTATAAAAAATTCTTGATTTTACATAAAACTCAAAAAAAATTGAAAACTTTTCTTCTTCTTCTTCTTCTTCTTTTTTTAAGTTTATTTTTCTTGACTTCAATTTTATAAAAGAAAAGTTAATATATATTTTTTTATAAATATGGAATTTTTTTTATAAAAAAAAAAAGCAAGTATTTCCGTTGCTCTTTATTTGATCTTCTAAATAAATATTTAACTTTCATAATAAATTTTAGTATTTTAATAAGACAATTTATAAGTGTAGACATGGTAATGATAATTAATAAGGTATGAATAAGATTTATTAAATATTTTGAGCAATTTTTATGTCATTATTTAAATAGAATAATTAATTTGTAAAAAAATCAATGAAAAGTGTTTATATATGCCTTGATTGAATAATTTTTTATACGTTTACACATCAAATAGAAAATTTTATAGCTTTGTACCTCGATTTCAATACGTTTCTCCAATCAGGTTCTAAGACTGGGGATCGAGATCGTCTGGTAAGAGAAGCAAATTACGCTGATTTTTGCATCGGTGTCTAAGGTGGTACTTCTCATCGCAACAAAAGTAAAGACCCGAAAGATGCATCTCGTTGTCGATTAAAATGCAAACAATGTAAGATAGCCTTTGCTTAGGCAGGAAGTGACAGCAGTGGTGTAAGATTAGGTGGCAGGTTGATTTGGGTTAGAACAAACGATTGAAGGGAGATCTGTTTTCAGACATTTCAATTTAGCTTGGCTGATCTCATGGCTTCAGTTTTGGTTAATCATTGCAAATGTAAAACTTAAGCTCAGGCAGGAAACAAACGAGGATGACATCTGCGTGGAAGGATTGAAATGAAGTTTCTGGTGGTTTCAAAGATGGTCTGGTAAACTTCAAGGGCTCCCTACTCGGTGAAGATTAGACAGGGTGACTTGAGTATTGCTGAAGGTCCCCATGACACGGGTAAGAGCGAACCAAGATGAAAGTTCGCTGTTCCTAGACGTCTACAACCAGTTGAGGGCTTGGCTAGTTATGTTAAATGGAAGTGATGTAGTTATTTTTGTTTTTATTATAAATGAAAATTTAGGAACCAGTAATAATCAAATAAAGAGCACAATAAGGTCATGAATTTGTTCAGTCTCATGCAAAGAGATCAGCTATAGAATATGGAAGATTTTGCAATAAGAAGGTATATCAATGCATCATTTCAGCTAGGGAAGATCACGCCAAGATACTTCAGGGAAATACTATATTGTGCCCCAAGACGGAAGGCAGATAGTGTAATGGAGTTTAAACAATGATATCAATGGAGAGTGTAGCTCATCCTGGAGCTAATGTTTGCAGATAAACTATCAAGATAAGGTTGTGGGACACATAAACAGTGGAGATATCTGAGATAATGAGTCAGGAAAAAGTTAAATGTGCACACAGACAATTGCAAATGATTTTATATATAGGGCAGCTGATTGAAATGGAAGAACACTCATGAGGAAGAATGCTGACACAGAAGAATCAAAATGGCTCCAAGGAGCAATTGGGAAAATTAACATATCCATTAGTGCTAGCACTTAAATGAAGTGGTGACAACACTTACTCGTCAAAGGCATCATCACTTCATCAATGAAAATGGGTACTAAAAGATAGAGAAATGGGAAGAAACATTCAGTAAAAGAAGATAAAGAGAAATGTGGCATAGACTAAGAAGATTATACTGGCTTTACACTGCCCAGAAGATTATGTCTTTGACTCAAGCACAGGATGGGAGGACTTAACAAAACAGAGATCCCATATGAGGACCCAAAGCTGCACAACTGCTAATCTACAAGTCTATCCAACTTTTAGGCCACGAGAAGAGTGAAAACAATAGCTCAAATTTTGACCTTTCTCCAGAACCAAACCATAACATCAGCCAAAGTAGATACTCCAAGGGATTAATACAACAAAATACCATGAATCAAATTGAGAAACTGAAATCTGAAAAGAAATGCATGAACATCATATTGCCTGAACCAGCATTATAAATTTTCTATTCCACCTTACCTCTGCCTCACCGTACAGAGTACCTATCTGCTAACCTTATTTTTGATATGATCTAAAGTAATAATATAGCTAAAGTAATAATAATGTTTAACAACTTACATGATTCAAAATGAATTAATGTATATGGACAATTTTGGACATTTTTTATTTTGATAAGATATATTCTTATAATATTTTTTTCATAGATTTAATTTTAATAAGATTCATTATTTAATAAAAATAATAACTAATATTATTAATATTAATAACAACTAATTATACTATTAATAACTAATGTAGTTATGTTAATAATAATAATAATAATAATAATTAATATTAATAATATTGACCATATTAATAATTAATAATAACTATTATAATGAATAATATATTATAATATTAATGATTATATTATTAATAAATAATATTAATATTAGTTTTTAATATGTAATATTAATAATCAATGTTATTATATTATTCATAATAATAATTATTATTAATAATTAATACGAATAGTAACTATTATTAATTAATCATAAAACCAACAATAATTAATATTATTAATGATTATATTATTAATAAATAATATTAAATTTTCTATTTATTGTTAATAATCATATTATTAATAATTAATATTAGTACATTAGTAATAATGATATATTAATGCTAATAAGAATATATTAATAATTATTATTATTATTAATATCAATAATAAATAATAATAATGAATAACAATAGTTTGTATTAATAGTCAATAATGCTTAATATTAATAATAAATTTTATAACTATTTTTCATAATAATATATAGATAATTAATCTCAATAATAACATTATTATTATTATTATTAATCAATAAATAATAATAATAAATAATCATAATTAATATTGAAAATGAATAAATTTTAACATTAATTATTATTTTCAACATTAATTAATAATAATGATAAGTAATTAACAATATCTAATACTATTTAATATCAAAATTACCAATTAGTGTTATTAACAATATATAATATTAAGAATTAAGAAATATTATGTGATTAATATTTTCAATAATTATTATATAATAATTAACAATTAATAATATATTTTTAATCACTAATTACTAATAATATTAATAATAAATCATGTTAATAATTATTAATAAATAATATTAATATAGAGATGTAGTGGGTGGGTATATTTAATAAGGTATAAGAACAAAAGTATAGGCTAGTTTATCTATTTAGTAAAAGATAGTAAGGTATACTCATAAAGTAATAATATGTAGTAGAGGTTATGAAAATAATATGCAAAAGTAATAATATGTAAACAATATAAAAATTGATGTCTTACCAAACAGAGCTAAATCTTTCAACATCATGTACCCATAGACATGCAATACTTTTACGAATGGAATAAAATTTCCGCTAATACATTTTCAAGCTCTCACCTGCTGGAAATACCATGAAGAACCCATAGACCGAATATCTCCTCATCTTTTACTCTTTCAGGTCAAGAATAAGTTGAAGACTTTACCACCACTGCATTTGCAGTAAGCCTTAACTGGTCCATAAGAGATTGGGAGTTACCATTTCCGAAGTTAAAAGACAAAACAATCATGATTGACTAACCTGAAGTGGGAGATCCCTAGCTGGACTACTTCAGATGCCTGTTCCAAGGACAATCCAATATACAAGACCCAGAATTACATAGCCCAAAACATATAGAAGAAGAAGCTAATTCTGCAAAATATGAAAGAAGCACCTTCTTGCTAAAGCAAAAAATAATCGAAAAACATCAATAGAGCACAAAATAAAATGCTATTATATAACAATTCCAACAGAGGAAAACAAAGCTAAATTGAGAGGAATGTTTTACTACTGACTAAAAGCGAATTACAGTACACTGCTAATGTAATGAGCTGCAATTATAGGAAGTCCTCTATAACTTATTGGAATTGTCATATATACATTAAAAAATGAATGATAATTTCATTATATTGGAAAAAATAATCAAGATCACACTAGTTCTGTGGATAGAGATACAACACTCATCTTGCACATTTCACCCAGCCCCGTAAATTGATGCAGGGGAAGGCAACATATATAATTTGTTGAAACAAAATTTCATCCCGAGTTGGTGTCTGTAATACCAGCAGCAACTTTCCGATTACGCCTTCTCCCTTTTCCACGCCTTGCTGAAATTATTCTAGTCGAAGCCTTTTCTACTGATACATCAGGTGGTGGTGGAGGTGGAGGTGGAGGTGGAGGTGGAGGTGGAGGTGGATGTTGAAGAGCAGTCATAGGAGGAGCCCTGCGTAGTAACAAATCCATATGATAACCCTACAAAAAACGAAAAACATCTTTTTATATATGCGTGATAAGGAAAACAGATAAATGATTAATCTTTGGTCTGATAAAAGGAATAAAGAGAACAATAGTGTTAAATACCATAAATTTTGAAAGAAATTTAGTAAACCCAACATAAAATCCAAAGCAGAAAATATAAATAATCCATGCCTTTCTGTCATAGATACAAACACTTATAAATTAAGCAAGTCCAAGAAGCAAAAGGAATGCCAAAAAAGACCCCATAAAAACTAGAAAATTGTCTTTGCACCAAAATCACATTCAAACATATAAGAGAATGAATGAAAATAAACAAGCTGAAATAGCAATTTAGAAAGTCAGTGGCATGAGCTTTGAACAATTAACAAATATATACTACCCAGAAGGGGAGAAAGGTATAAATTGCTGAATGATCATAGACTGTTTACCTGGACAACGAAGTTGCGGCGTTCACAATCTAAGAACATACTAGCAGTCCAATTGACCTTCGACCTAATCTTGTCCCTTACAATGGCAAAACTTAACTGATCTCGAGATGTAAATCGATCAACTTCGTTGAACCAAAGACAAGTGAAGAGGTTTGAGATGGGAATATGCTCTCGAACAATGACACATCCTTCAGGGACATCTGTGATGCCAAGAACAATTAAGAATCAGAAAAGAAATGAATGTGCACAATACCAGACAATGGGAAGTGCTAACCAAGGTCTTACCACTTATAATGGGAAACTTAGCATCGGAATATGGGGTTAGGCCCTCTTTTTTGTAAAACTCAATTTGAAAGTCAATGGAGGCATTATCATACTTCCCAGCAGCCTTATTGGCTTCAGCTTCCACAAATACATCAAAGCGTCTGTAATGTTTAGATATGGCAAAACTGACATTTTTCCTCCACAAAAATCTGAAATTAGCATAAATCCAACATTAGCAATAAAAAAATATGGTCCTTTTTTCAGATGGAACAGGAAACACATCATTATCATGTCAAGAGCATCACTTTCGGCAGGATAAAACACACATTGGAATTTATATGGCTTGATAATCTTTCAGAATTGTAGCTGGTGAATTAAAGGAGATAATAAACTACAAGAGAATCCAATAATTAACCCCAGAATAGGGAAAATTGAAGACTACATCAGAAATTCAAGGACCCAAACACCAATGCCATGAAACAATACCCCTAATCAAAACTGTTCTCCACAATGTCCATCAGTCATATAAGGTGCTGCCACTGGACAGATAATAACACTAAGATTTGTGTGTTTCTTTCCAAACAAAATACGCGTTTGATGTCATATGAAACAAAAGGCGTCAGTTGAACACCATAAGATATCCTTCAAATTATCATCAACATAGCTTTACCAGCCCTGCAAATTTACAAACCAACCTCCAGGGCACAACACCCTCCTTCCAAAACTCAATGATGGCGAATGGGTACTAAAAAGGATAGAACGAAAAGAGTCAGGAAGTTTGACATTAATCTTTCAGAGAGCATTTTTTTCACAGGCCACAACACAATGTTTCCAACTCAATTATTTGCTTTATCCTTCCGTCATTTACAGCACACAGCTCAACAGTACTTGAGACTTAATGAACCCGGAAGCCTTTTCCTTATTCTCTATATGAGATAAATGCAAATATTAGTCACAATTCATTCATGTCCTAGATGGAGGAGGAGAACATGAAGGAGGCCACACAAAAAATATTATGTGGGGCATAAAGGCCCAGCTTAAATCTACTTGAGTATTAATAAAGTGTACACACAAATGGATCAGAGGTTTTAAATTATCAAATTAGAGATAGAGGGATAAGATCCTTTTCTCCAAAGGCAGCAGATACTTCTTCATTCACAATAACTGAAGGTGGAGCTGAGGAAACATTCAGAAATTTTTTTCTTAGACGTGAAATGTGAATATCAAAGACCTTCACAAGGAAAAAAGCATTGGCAGAACAACCTTGACACCTCAAGAGGCTCTGATGACAAAATTAACTCCAAAACTACTAACTAATCATTAATGATTTATTGTCTTGTGCCCTGTACATTGCATTTCATTTCCACTTCTGATAAATAAAATTTTCTTAAACATTTCCTGTAATTAGTCAAATATAGTAAGGCGAGGAATCACTAACTTGAGTACTAATAAAGTTGTCAAACCTAGTAATATTGTACATTGGTCAAATTAAGAAAATCAATTCATGAAATATATATTGCTCACAAGTATTGTAATCTTAAACCCTGTAGATATGACAGGAAAAAAAAAAGGAAATATCACATCACCGTTCCAGTATTTGATATGGATCAACAACGAGTTCAAGCTTCCCATCCATCCAAATAGAGTAACGAGCATTAGGGAATAGTCTATGTAATAAAAGCTTCGGAATCTGCAATTAATAATGGGGAAGAAAAGCCATATCAATTCATGAGAAAACATTAAGTATAATCAGATATATTAATCTTAGCTAAGATTTCAAAACGATTTCAACTAATTACTCCTCAGATATCTCCCCAAGTAGGCTACAGCAATCAACTTGGGACACAAGGGTTTTCTGTTCCGTGTGACCTTTTAACATCTTTGCAAGGAGTTTAATACATCAAGGGTTACAGCACATCTAGCCATATAAGTTGATAACCATCTTAACATTAAATAAGGAGTGATCAATAACAAGCATCTCAAATTCCTAAATCCTGAGGAAAGCAAAACTAGCAATGCCTTGATTGTTTTCACAGGCATTACACAAAGGGTAAACTTCCACAACAGTAAATAAATGACACACATCTTCACAGTCCAAAACCAGCAGAAGGTAGGAAAGTCAGACCATTTATTTTGTGCAACACAAGGAACTGAACAATCACTAGAGTGCCTCAACTAAATCATTAAATTACACATGAAATATACCTTTCCATTTCTCCTTGGATCAGTATAAGGCATGTTATGAACAACAATAATTCTCCACAATCCAACCTTCTTGCCGACATCAAGAATACTAGTATTCTCCATATGTTCATGTGTTTCTTGATCCACAAACATATAGAAGCAGACATTCTGTTTTGCAGTTTCACTAATATTCTTCGGCTCACGTAATACATCAAAGTTCCCTGATCCAAAAATGCAAAAGCCAAAAAATATTTAAAAAAAAAATACGACCAGGTATTTCTGACCAAGGATGAATGAAAAGGTTGGCAAAGTCACACTCAAGTCCCTGAACTACTGCATAATAAATTTAATGAACATGATGTTTTGACATGAACAATAGAAAATAAATTAATTAACTAATCATCTTGTTCTGTCACTGACAACCAAAAATACTGAGAAAGCCCAAAATGCCCATCCTTTCATCATCCTCCAAGTTTAAACTTATTTGCCACCTCAAATGATCAATTCCATGATTGGGGTGCTCATCCTTGTCTTGGCAACACTAGGACTAACAAAGTTGATTTATGTATGAAATTGAAAAGATTATCACATTCAAAATGTTGACATGAACTATTAAACTACTCAAAATATGTAAATAAGTTATTTAACTTTGAATGATTTTCAAAAAAAATGTTTGTCGCAATCTCACTTTGTTTATGAATATTACCTACTTGAGTTTTGGTCACTTTTACTTCACTTTTCATAGAAATGTCATAAAGTTTATGAAAATTTCTATAAGTTTTCGGCAAACAAATTATAGATATTCCACCAACTATGACCTAGCCATAACGAATATTCTCAACGATTAGGAGAATTTGGCTCAACTTAACTTGTGGTAGGAACAGGAAAAATAAAGAATGGGTGAAAAGTGAAGGAAATTGTTGTTCTTCAACATAGTCTTACTACAATCAGTATTGAGAAAGAGGTATTGTGTTAAAAACAAATAACTTGAAGGAGGCTGACAATTCAGTCTTCATTTGAAATGCCGATTTTCTTGAATTTACTACGTGACTGTTCTGGGTACCCCTATATCTCTAGAACTTTTTACATAAAACAGTGTACCAAATATTGCTGATGCAACAATGATTCCATGGCACTGCTCCATGTCTGAAAGATCAGCATCATCAATGTCAAAGCCAGTTCCCCGACCAGGTTTGGTTCCTCTGACAAAACTGAACAATGTAAAATTGCATTCACATAGGAATGTTAGAGTAGCCTGGAATGTTTACTTTTTGAAACAACTGAATCAACCAAAGATGAATCAGGTATGTATAAGAAGGATGCCAATCATACCCACAGTGTACAGTCATGGAGTCTCTTATGTCATACGAATCATTCCTCTGCATCAAAGAAGGATATCCACCAAAAACAGATCCCCCAAACTCTGTCTTCAATGGGTTCTCTTCATATATATAGGTTAAATTATGAACAGGAGAATATGAAGGAGCAGCAGGCATTAAGGCTACAGCCTCGTCCACCGGAAGGTAGCAGACTGGACAAGCTGATAAATTAAAAGGCATAAATCAGAGCATGACTTTTTACAATTTGGATTTGCATGCAATGAATCGCACCAAACTATAACCAAACCATCTTCATTGAAATAAACTTACGCCGTGGTCCTGTCCTTTTCTTATCTGCTGGTGGAGGTGGTAACACAAAATTTTCACAAGGATTTCCAGGGGGAAGAGTATACCCTTTAAAATATTCTGGAGCAGTATTATGCACTCCATATGTACTGTTATTAAATTGAATACTGGGAGAATGGTCTCCCTCAGCTGTTTCTTCCCCTGAAAAGTAACAATGACGAAGTCATATCTTTTCAACACGGATAGCATTCGAATGCAACTGATTCAATTCTGAGGGATATTTGCTAAATCTGAAATCTGAATGCTGAAAGTGAAAAGACTTCTACTGAGTTCAGTCCCAAATGCACAAGCTGTGTGTCAATAAAGATGATATCATAACTGTACTGAATTGTGAATCATTATCCAATACAGCTTGAATTGATTTTGAACTCAGATAACAAACTACCAAGCACATTAATATGATTCCGATGAGTGAAAATCTCAGCTCATATCAAGCATTATAAGCATAACATACGGAAGGAAAACAAGTTACGTTCCCACAGCATTTTCTATGTCAACTATCAAAGTTTCTTCAGCCATATCCCTGGATGAAACTGCTCAGAAAAAAAGCCCCAATAGCATAAAATTAAATAGTGGTTCCACTATAGCGTAGCGGCCGCTATTTAGCAATTTTTTAGTCAACCGCGACATGAAATTACCGATACGCTATGCTTTCAAAATTTCAAATTTATCGCTCGATAAATAGCCAATAACTGAGTATCAACAATAAATCGGAAGATATCAATGATAAATGAGAAGATAACAGTGATAAATCAGGATAAATCGCTAATAAATCGGTAATTTATTGAGAATTCTTAAATATATTGAAAAAAGCATGATAAAAATTTTCTTAAATATTTACGATATATATCGTGAACCAAGTTAATGTTGAACAATAATAAAGTATTGTTATTTGTTACATTTACATATCATGCTAAATAACATGTCTGTTTTATTCCAAGGTAAATTTAGGGTTGTTAGGACAATTTAGCATATAATAAATCACTTAAATACTTCTAATATAATATAAAACACTAGTTTACTGAATATTTATATTCAAATGATCAATAAATAATAATTAAAGTATATAGTAAAATAAAAATAAAAATTTATGCCATGACAACCACGACATAATTTATTGTTTGCAACACTCCAATACCACGGCCAGGATTTTATTGTCTGCCCAAAAGTCAATGTCAAGGTCATGCTTTACAAGCTAAATCTTCAACAATAAGAAAGAGTATCATATGCAAATGACAAAATTGGCAATTTTTCCAACACTCATCGCCCAGGACAACAGCATTGCCCAATTGCTCACTCAACTATATAAATAAAGCTTATCATCAATAAGCCTTAGCACAATATAAGCAGATCAATCATGAACCAGGATCTAAACTGTGAACAACACTAATAAGCGTCAAAACTGCAACTTCAACATCAACAATAACTGGAACTCAAGCATGCTAGTAACATACCTAAACAGCAATGCAGTAACAACAAGAACAGTAATGAAACGATAAGAAATCAAACCTTTGCCGACATACAAGACCCAACCAAAGACGGCGGCAGAAACAACACAAAGTAAGAGCATGCCGATCTTTTTCCGAAAAGCGAACTTGAAAACCCATGGAGCCAATCTTTCTTTGTCTTTTAACATCTTAGCAGGCTTACGAGGTACGAAGATTGGCGGTGGAGGTGGCGGCAACGGCAATTGATTTGGCAATAAAATGTTGTTCTGTAGATGTTGTTGCAATGATCCATAACTTGAAGAACGCAAACCCAATGACCCTCCAGTCATTGTGTCCTCAAATTGTCCAGCTCAATAGTTCGCATTTGCCCTTCCAACGCCAACCAACTATTGCCCAGGTACCGAAATACCAATAGCTGAATCAATCGAAATCCAAATCTTGAGACTATGAATTCCAATAATTAGCTCCAATCTTCAGTCCCAGTTAGTGAGCTTCACTCTATCAATGGAGATCTTGATATTACGTTTGCAACAGCAGAATCAAAGTCTATCATATAAAAAAATTGTAGCTTTCTGGAATCAAACCTGTGTCGGTGGCAAAATTTGTACCAAATCGTACTTCAGAAAACATGAATCAGGAGGGGGAAAAACACCCAATTTAAGCAATCAAGTAGCGTGAATAGAGTATAACTTTTCTATGAAAGTTTGTTACGAGATTACGAGTGGCGATTTTGATTGGCTCTTTTGGGTTTACAAATCAAGGGTTTGGAATTTCAGAATGCCATAATGCAGCAAATTTCCTCTTCTAGGAAACGAATTTGAGGGAACGGAGCTCACGAGGTTTGTTGTATATATAGAAAGATTGATTTTTATGATCTTACAACCTGAGACACGACCTCTAGAGCGAGAAATTCATTGGTATTTTACTATGTGTGAATGGAATTAATTTCTATAATGATCTAAAGTACCAAACTTACCAAATTAAATTATCGAGTGAGGGGAGGGGGGAAATCAAAAGAAAAAACAGCGTACTAGGCTAGCGTGCGCCATGTGAGTCCCATCGTCAGTGATGAATTCCCAATTCGAGTGTTTATTAGCTGATGTCGACCTGTCCCCCACCGGTCAGAGAGATTCACGGTGTCATGGACTCATAAACATAATACAAGGATTTGCATGTCTAGCTTTTTGTCAATTTTTTTCTTCGCACGAAAAAACCCGAAAAGATACCGGCAAGAATTAAGTGGTCGTCCGGTAACATGAGCCGAAATAATATCTATATATTTTATATAATATAGTTAAAATAAAAAAATAGACGAAAATTTTTTTAAATCATAATTTGATCTGAAATGATTATTTTATTAAAAAATTTATTATTAAATAATTTTTTTGTAAAGATACAAAATAAAAAATAATCATTATTATTATTTATCATCAAACAAGTCCTAAAAAAAGAGGATCACGTATAATTGTTGTCTAAAATTACAAACATATATTAAAAGCAACAAGGTGAGGGACATTTAGAATAGAAAATATTTAATGTTTGACAATTTATCTTCTTTGATAAAAAAATATTTATTTTATTTCTTATAATTTATTTAATAAAAGAATTGATCCTATATTCCATATTTTAAATTAAGTATACCTTATTTGAAAATTTATTGCTAATGTTATTAGCTATTATTGTTGATTGTGGTTGTTTGTTGTTGTGATTTGATATGTTATTTAAATATATGTGTAGGTTAAAGTCTTGTTGTTAAAATATAAATTTAATAAGATTGATAGTAATTAATGGAAACAAATAATAATAATTAACTTATCTTTTAATTTATTTTTCTCTCGCTTATTTATTTATAAGACCATTTCATGGCATAATATTATACTATAAATAAAGAAAAGATAAATTATTTTAAATAAATTATTTGAATGATAAATATGATATCTAAGAGTAATGATTCTCAATAGCTTCTAATTGCAATTTTAGTTGCCAACATGCTGATAGTGATTTCCTCTCCGTGAATGCATATTCGAGCCCTAGATAATAGAGATAGAGATCACCAATAGAGGAGGGGAAAAAAGGGTAACATGTTGATTTTTCACACAATAAAATTTTTATTTTTGAAGAAGGTTTATGGAAGCCAAATAAAAAAAAAAGTATTAACATCACAACCAGCATAGGAAAGTTATCCAATTTATGACAAATACCCAGCCAAAAGTTATCTTATATCCTATGATCGGATATGATAAGTACATGATCCCAAATCAATATGAGATCATAGAACTATACTAAAAGGAAGTAGCATGATCAAATTGAATAGAAACCGGTATAGATCCCAAACCAATATGAAAAGTAAGGAATAATGTGAAAAGTGTACTAACTCTTTCCTATAGTATTCATACTATACATAATTTTTCATTAAAAATCCTAGAAATCCAATGAGGCACTTAAAATGATATAGATACTACAAAATTGATACACAACATACAAAAATAATAAAATTCACATGCATATGAGATCTGCTAATTATTCTATTCTTTATTTACATTGCTACACAATCCATTTCTCAAATATAATATTACTTACCTTCAAGGGATGAGAGTTAAAGAACCCACACATCCATAGCTCGATGGATAAAGAACTACCTCCAAATCATGGTGCCTAAGGAAAACACATCACCTATAGTACCCCTGGCTATGGTAGATGAAAAGCCTACAACACTTTCGGATATGGTACACAAAATGCATATAGCCTCATTGGCTATGGTATACAAATTGCCTATAATACTATAGTTGTAGTACATGAAATCCTTAAGAAATCCTAACATTTAAGTAGCAATATCCTCTATAGGACACATGTGACACCTATAAAATAGAGATGGAAATTGAGAGAGAGAGAGAGATCACTAACACTTGGTGGTGATAGCACAATAAAAAATTAAATAGGAAATGCATCTATTGTATATCCTACCTTTAAGGTCATCTTGAGACTACTCAACTAAACTACTATTCAATCGTATAGTTGAATTATCCATAAATTACCCTTTTATTCTACTTATCGCTTAAATTATTCAAAACATCATATATATTATTAATCACCACCCAAAAAAAAAGCCCCCACATCAATTTCAAATAAAAAGTTAGTATTCATTAAATACTATTCATATATAGCTAAAACTGTAGAAATATACTAAACAAATTATAATTAAATCCCAAAAATTACTTATTACCGAAAAATACAATTCACTAAGAAATCTATGAAAATACTATTAATGAAGGGTATTATTCAAGACAATACCAATATTGAAAAAATATCCCAAAGCCTTCAAAAATATCCTAACATATCAAAATATCTTATAAAATATCTAACTTTTATAAATAGAAAAAAGGAGCTTTTGTCCTCAAAACATTTAAAATTTCTGAAATTTGATTATAATAGTAAATATACTAAAAAGTTTATGAAACAAAACAATAAACTCCCCTAATCAATAATTAGCATAAAAAAAATATTAAAACTAAAATTTTAATTTCATATTGTAAGTAAAATGATTATTATGCCTCTAAACCCCTAAAACAATAAGAAGGCCATAACTCTTAGCATATTAAGATTGAACACGTGAAATTTTATACTATTTAATGAAGAGATTATGAATACATTAGAACACATACTTTTTCAACAAATTCACATATCCAATGTAAATGGAAAAAATTGTTGTTTTCCATGCTAACACCTTAATCCTAACTCATGTGATATTTCACTTTAAGTAAGTAATGTCTTATTAAACTATTTTTCATCTTGATATCATCATGTAGAAGTACATATAAATATGTAAGACACATATAATACAACCACATGTTGAATGGGACATTTCTTATGGGAAAATGCCAAAGCTCGCCCTACAAAACTCTAATTTCACAAGATAAGTGTAAATTCTATCATAAGACTCATTTCATCACTAAAATTAGTATACCATACCAAAATAACATTATTAATGACATCCAAAAATAAAGGTTTAGCTCTAACATCTTTCACGTGTGATAACAAACCTACCTCTAAGGTTACTATTTATAATCTAGTCTTTTTCTCATTATATTAGAATGATGCTATTCTTAATCACCCAGAATATTTCACATAACATAATTAGCATATTTAAATCCATTTCAACATTATAAATACTGCAACTTTATATTTAATCCATATTGACCGAAATGTCATTATATTACCAAAATTTCCAAATGTCATTGTAGATAACTTTTTCCCTAATTAACCATCATTTGATCATAACACTTATGAAAAAAATTATAAAACCCTCAAATATTTTCATGTTATAATTATTTCCCACATTATTGTAAGATACTAATATCTTACGATAGCAATAATACCTAAATTTCATTAAAAAAAAACCTATAAGTCTGATATTATCGATTCCTAACTTTCACTATATATCATCAAGATACAACTTGACCACATTCATTACTCACTTTCCACACTTAATAAATACCACATTACAATACCATAAATTATATTATCCCACTTAGGATTTAAGATAAGGCTTATCGCACAATTATCCCATAAGTGCTTTATTTTCTCATAATTCTCGATTTCCATAATATACCCCCAAAAATTATTTAGCCTAATCCCGCATCATTAACGCCCTAATTTGATTCCAATATCAAGAAAACTTATTTTTAGCCTTAACCTAGTTTCTTAATCCCAAAAATTTAATTGAATTCGAAACCTTGAATCAGATAAACCGTAATTGGTAAACCAAAATTAAAACCCGCTAAAATTTTCACTAATCTTAATTACTTATAGCTAATCCAAAATCACTTAATCTAATCCTAACCCCTAATATCTTCTTCCTTTTTCTTTCTTTTTTTCCTTTTCTTTCTTCTCTTTTTCTAATTTCCTTTGTGGCATAAAGGAGTTTGGCTCCTCTATTGCACCATGACACCGTCACCCTATCTCCCACATGCATCCTCTCACCATCACCTTGCTACCTTCACTGACCATCATCATCATCCCTTGTTCTTTGTTATTCTCTTCCACTGCCAAGCTAACCACCATCACCTCCTCTACCACTCTTCTTCTTATCTTTCTCATGCTTATGTAATCCATACTCATAACCATTGCCATCACTTGCATTTTTTTATCACAACACACAACCATCACTTCCACTGTCACCCTAGTGACCTATATCATGACCCAGCACAACCTTTTCATGCGATCCCCTCCTCTATTTTTCCTTATCTCCAATTCACACCATACACGCACGCACACACGTACGCACACACGCATACAATTATACATACAGACTATATACTCTCCTTCTTTCTCTTTGGTTTGCCTCATTCTTCCCATCTTTGTGTCAAAGAGCCATTGCCCAAGCTCCTTCTTCCTTCTCTTTTCTTCTTATTCTTCTTCTTTCTTTCCCTATTTTTGGCCTTTGCACCGCCCATTCCACCATCGTGCACCACCTCGGTTGCCACTCGCCGCCCATTGGCTAGTGGAATGACCACCAAGGTCACCCCAACCTTCCCCCTCATTGTCGTCGGCCATCATTTCCGACCACCACTTCTTTTTTCTTCTTCTTCCTCTCGTCCATCTCACCTTTGCAAAGTGCACAACATGTACACCGCCTCAGCACAATTGTGCAACTTTCGCATCACCCAATATGTGCATTATAATTTCTCTCAGCCTAGTGTTGCACAATCACACAACATTTGCATTGTTGCATCGCCTGGTTGTGCGTTACTTTTTCTCCTGACTAGGGGTTGCACCGCCTACTACATATCTGTGCAACTTCCTATTTTTGGTCCTGTACCCCTATTTTTACGCCCAAATCTTATCTAAACACTACCAAAATTTAACCATAGCTCCACCGCACATTTCTCTACACTTCCATACAACTAAAGATTCCATTTGAATCCATTTATTTCCATTTTTACCCTCCTCTACCTTAACTAAAATACCCCAAAATCCTAAATTTTGAAATTTAGGATTTTGGGGTATTTCATCACTACCCCCTTAAAAACAGACTTCGCCCCCGAAGTCTCCTGCGGCTTCCTAGGGTTAGTTTCGGGATACTCTAATGCTTATAATAGTCCATCTTAGGCCACTTATTTCAACTACCCCCTTAGGGCCACGCTAGGTAAGTAGGGATCCTAACCTGCGACGAAAAGCTCAGGATATGCCTCCCGCATATCCTTCTCGGTCTCCCAGGTAGCTTCTTCATTCCCATGTCGACTCCATAAGACCTTAACCAAGGGCACCAAACTCGTACGAGTCTTCCTTAACTTGGTATCTAGAATCCGTACCGGTCGCTCTTCATAACTCAAGGAGTCGTCCAACTCTACTTTGTCTGGCCGGATCACATGGGAGGGGTCGGCAACATACCTCCGTAGCTGGGAGACATGGAATACATTATGGACCCGGGCTAACTCTAGAGGGAGAGCTACTCGATAAGCCACCTCGCCTATTCGCTCCAAGATCTCAAAGGGGCCAATGTACCTCGGGCTCAGCTTTCCCTTCCTACCGAACCTTTGAACACCCTTCGTGGGAGAGACCCTCAACAATATTCTCTCCCCAGGCTTGAAGTCACCCTCTCGACGCTTCCGGTCTGCATAACTCTTTTTATCTGCTCTGGGCTATCCTCATCTGGTCCTGAATCTGCCGAACCTGCTTGGTCATCTCCTCTATCATCTCAGGCCCCAACACTATAGTCTCATTGATGTCACTCCAACACAAGGGGGTCCGACACTTCCGCCCGTACAAGGCTTCGAAGGGAGCCATCCCAATGCTAGCGTGGTAGCTGTTGTTGTATGAGAACTCAACCAGGTGTAGACGATCTTCCTAACTACCCTGAAAGTCCAGCACACATGCCCTTAGCATGTCCTCCAAGGTCTGTATAATCCGCTCCGTCTGCCCATCAGTAGCAGGATGGAAGGCGGTGCTCATCTTTAGTTTCGTCCCCAAGACTTCCTGCAACTTTCCCCAAAAATGGGAGACAAATCTCGAATCCCGGTCTGATACGATGTCTGCTGGGACCCCGTGACGGCTGACTACAAACTTCATGTATGCCCCTGCTAACTGATCCATGCTCCAGGTGGATTTCATCGGTATGAATACTGCTGACTTTGTCAATCTGTCCACGATCACCCAGATGGTGTCACACCCACTCTTAGTCCTCGGTAACCCGCTGACAAAATCCATGGAGATGGAGTTCCACTTCCATTTCGGCACCTCTAAGGGTTGGAGTAAACCGGCTGGTCTCCGATGCTCGATCTTGACCTTCTGGCACACCAAACATCGAGACACGAACTCTACAATCTCCCATTTCATGCAGGGCCACCAATAGATCTTCTTTAAGTCCTTATACAACTTATCTCCCCCGGGGTGGACAGAATACGGAGTCTGGTGCCCTTCCTCCATGATGCGGCGCTTCAGATCTAAACATTTTTGGGGCACACACCACCGACCCTTAAACCTGAGACTGCCATCCTCATGAATGCGAAATCCTTCTGTATGGCCCTTATGTACCTTTTTTCTGATCCTGTCCAACTTACTGTCCCCTTCCTGGCTGGTCCGGATCTCCTCGAAGATGGTAGGGGTGAGTGTCAAGGCACTCAGACGGGCCTCCAAGTCTCCTTGTGGAATTAATTCCACCTCCAATCCTGATAGCTCCTCCATAACCCTATCAGCAACCACAGAACATAATGTGGAGTGGGAGGTCTTCCTACTCAGAGCATCTGCCACCACGTTGGCCTTACCCTCGTGGTAGGTCAACTCAATGTCATAGTCCTTAACGAGTTCTAGCCACCTCCTTTGTCTCATGTTGAGCTCCTTCTGGGTGAAGATGTACTTGAGGCTCTTATGGTCTGTGAAGAACTTGCACTTTGCCCCATATAGATAGTGCCTCCAAATCTTCAAGGCAAAAACCACCGCGACTAACTCTAGGTCATGGGTGGGGTAGTTCTGTTCATGTTGCTTCAGCTGTCGAGATGCATATGCAACTACCTTACCCTTCTGCATCAATACACACCCAAGCCCGTGCTTAGAGGCATCACTGAATACCTCAAACTCCTCAGTTCCCTCTGGTAGGGTTAATACCGGTGAGGTGGTCAACATCCTCTTTAACTCCTGAAAGGCTCCCTCACATGTCTCACCCCACCAGAACTTAGTGGTCTTCTTCAACAGGTTGGTCAGCGGTCGGGCAATCCTCGAGAAATCCTGCACAAACCTCCTGTAGTACCCGGCCAATCCCAGAAAACTTCTAACCTCTGACACGGTCGTAGGGGGCTTCCACTCTGTGATGACCACAACCTTGGTAGGGTCCACTGCCACTCCCCTGGCTGATACTATGTGTCCCAGGAATGCCACCTCTAGGAGCCAAAATCCACACTTCGACAGCTTGGCATACAAGCGGTGCTCCCTTAGAAGACCCCAAATAGTGCGGAGATGCTGCTCGTGTTCCGCCTTTCCTCGGGAGTACACCAAGATGTCGTCTATGAACACCACAACAAATTGGTCGAGGAATGGTCTGAATATCCTCGTCATTAGGTCCACGAACACCGCAAGTGCATTTGTGAGCCCAAATGGCATCACCGTGAACTCGTAGTGCCCATACCGAGTCCGGAAGGTGGTCTTCATAATGTTAGCATCAGCGATCCTCAACTGGTGGTACCCGGACCTCAGATCGATCTTAGAGAATAATGTCGCTCCCTTCAACTGATCAAAGAGGTCATCGATCCTTGGGAGCGGATATCGGTTCTTCACCGTCAACTGGTTCAAACCTCGGTAGTCAATGTAGAGGCGGAGGCTCCCGTCCTTCTTTTTCACGAACAAAACCGGTGCTCCCTAGGGCGACACACTTGGTCGGATGTACCCATGCTCGAGCAACTCCTCTAATTGGGCTTTTAGCTCCTTTAACTCCACCGGTGCCATCCGGTAGGGTGCCCTCGTGACAGGTTCAGCCCCCGGTAACAACTCGATTCTAAAGTCAATCTCTCGGACTGGGGGCATGCCCGGTATCTCCTTTGAAAACACGTCTGGAAATTCTCTGGCTATCGGGATATCATCTAGGGCAGCCAAGTCCTTGTTCAACTCCTGGACACTGCATAGGTATAAGGGGTATCCCTTTTGGACCAAGGCGTGCAAAGTTACTGCCGTCGCTACTCTGGTGATGGGTTCCGGCTGAATCTCTCTGTCGGAAACCCTAACTCCTTTCAGGCCTCGTAGGATCACGCACTCCTGAGCACAGTCGATGACGACCTTGTACCTCCCCAACATGTTCATCCCCATAATCATATCGAACTCCTTCAAGTCCATCCCAATCAAGTCCACTAGGAAGTCTACCCCGCCTATGACTAAGGCCACATTAGAGAACATACAAGTGCAACCCAATCTATCCCCGGAGGGCAACATCACAGACAAATCAACTCTAGAAGCAGGCAACAAACCCGCCTTAGCAGCAAAAGTAGATGAGATGAAAGACATGGTGGCACTCGAATCAAATAACACATGCACCGGTAGAGAGCAAGCTGTGAACATACCCGTGATGACGTCGATCTGGCGATCGGCCTCGGCTTGGCTGATCACGTTTAGGCGCCCGCCTGACTGACCTCCCTGTTGAGGGTAGGTCCTGGGTCCCTGAGGCCTCCCTTTACCTTCTCTAGCTGCTGGGCCGGCGGGGGCTCGCTGGTAGTACTGAGGGCCTGAAGTCTGGAGGTGCTGCTGATAGGCCTGCCGCTGTGGGGTCTGTCGGGGCTAGTATGGCTGTGCCCACGGGGGTCCTCGGCACTCAAACGCTTTGTGGCCCAAAAATATTTTATAAATTTAATTACTTAAAATGTAGGGGATAAATTAAGGAAAATTAAGAGGGAATAATAAAGAATTTAATTGGATGAAAATTTGGGTATTTTCCTAATTAGTATGGAGGTTAAGGAAATTTGTCTAAAATAGTCTAACTAAGTAAAAAGGAAATTTATTTAATATTTTATAAATAGTTAATATTCTAGACAACCCCAAAAATATTCTAAATAATTTATGCAAAATCCAAAATCCTAAATAAAACATTTTCTCTTTTCTTTTCCCTCATTTTCCTTCCTTTTCTTCCTTTTTCTTTTTTTTTTCCTTTTTCCCCGTCGGTTGGGCCTCTCCCCGCGGCCCAGCCCTTTTCTCCTTTCCTTTCTCCCTCCCCCGCGGCCCAGCGTCGTTCGCTGGCCGATGCTTGCGTGTAACGCGGCGTTTTGCCCGTCAACCCGCCGAAGCGCCGCGTCACGATCAACGAACCTTATAACAGTTGCCAGCCCACGTTACGACGACACGTTTCGATCGTATAATTAATGAAACGACGCGTCGAGGCTATGAACCTTATAACCGTTGCCGACCGGCCGGTTTTCCCCTTTTTCTTTTCTCTCCCTGGACCACCGGTTCGCCCACGCCCGTCGTCTTCTTCCTCGCGCAGGCCTGCAACTCGCAGCCTGCCGCCGCTGACAGCCCTGCCGTCCGGCTGTCCTCCCTCTGCCATTCCCGTCCCTTTCTTTCTCGATTTGTCCCAGCCTACCGTCCTACACCGCCCAGGCCCTGCCCCTTTCCTTTCTCGTCCAAACCGAGCCAGAACCTGCTGACAGAGAATCTGCAGGCCTGCCGATCGCCGCCTATAAATACCCCCCTTCGACAACCATAACTTGTGCTGCAAAATTTACCCCGAAACTCTGCCTCTCTGTCCCCTGAAAATCAGACGGAGCTTCCGCCGCCGCCGGTGATCGCCGCCGCCACCGCTGGCCACCAAAAACACCCCTGCACCTTCCGCGACAAAACCAAACCATCGCCGCCCTCCACCCTGCCCTGCACGTGCTGCCATAGACGTGCGAAGCTCCCTGCTGGAAAATCCCTCTTCCAGTCGCCGCCGCCCCTTACGCCGCCCGTAGCCACCACCTCCACCGTGTTCCGCCCTCCTTCCACCTTCCAAAGTAACCTGCAGGTCCTCCCCTACCTGCACATACCCTCCTTACCCCCTGCTCCCTTCTCCACCGGCCTCCACCATTTTCCACCACCTTCCTCCTCCTTCGGCCGCCGCGTCCACCACCGCGCGTCGCCGCCCTGCTCACGCCACCACCCTCATTCCACTCCCCTCTCCCTGTTGTCTCCTCCCCCACACTTAACTTCCCTTTTTCCTCCTCCCATCTAACCACCTCCTCCATTTTTCCTCTCTTCTCCTCCTCCATCGCCGTCGCCGCCGCCGCCTCGCGCCGCCGCCGGACCACCACCGTCCTCAGGTGGTCTTCCACTCAGCTGAATCCTAAAACCCTTTTTCTTATGCCCCCATAGTAGTTTATAACTAATATTAGTATTATTACACTTATTATTATTATTATTATTATTATTATTATTATTACTATTACTATTATTATTATTATTATTATTATTATTATTAGCTTATTAACTAATATCATTTCTGTTATTATCCTTAATGTCATCATACTATCACCCCTTCTAACCCTAACACCTATTATGCTTAACTTAGGGTTAGTGTCATTACCTTCATTATTAACATTTCTAATACTATTATTATTATTATTACTTTTATTATTATTACCATTATTAATTTCTGTATCCTAAAGGTGTTATTTTCTTACAAGCCATAATCTCTCCCAAAACCCTAACTTTCAACATACTTAACCTTTAGTGTTGGTGCTATTATTTTATTAATACTATCGCTAAGATTACTACCACTATTAGTATTCTTACTATTCAACCCAACCTTATGTGAAGTGTTGTAACTATGTAATATTATTCTACCATATCTAATACCTTTAACATTAGTGTCATTTCTATTATTGACATTACCCATATGCTAATTCTATTAGGGTGACAAAATATGGGAGCCCTTACATTATTTATTCAAAACATGACTTTTATCATTACTACCTCTAGGAGTGTTAACTTATTGATATTACAACCATTGTATTAATATTTTAATGCTAACACCACCATAAGTATCACTATTAGTAGTTTACTAATACCATTATTATCACTATTTTACTACGGCTAGCAAACACTAATGTTATAAAATGGAACTAACGGGTCTAATGATATAAGTGTAACAATGAGCTTTGAAATTAAAGATATATCAATGAGTAATACTTAGCATAATAAATTAGAGCAAAAACCCTAGTTTTGTACCACGCCCCTACTAAGGATAAGAACCCTAACCTTAGACTAGAATAAGGGTTAATAGTTTTGATAAGGGAAACTAATACTTAGCTTTTTCCCCTTTTCATAGGTGACCCCGATCCGAGCCTTAAGGAGCTAGAGGAGCGTGATCCGAGCCAGGTGCCTACCTAGGTAAGGACGAAGCTATGGCCTTGTGCTATGTGTAATATTATATGTTGATGAATGATGAGTATGCCATGTTGATGAATGATGAGTATGCCATGTTGATGTGTATTATGCATGTGTTATGAGTAACCTGTTTTGTGTAGCGCAACATGGATCATGAGGTATATCGTGTGTGCCTTATATTATACGTGTATGACATATTTCATGTTTGATGTGGATGTTGATGATGTGACTTGTTATGGCCCTCTAGGACATGCATGCTAGGGTTTTGAGTAGCATGAAATGATAATAGAATAACAACGGGAAAGTGGTTGTTGGGAAGTTGCATGAGGGAACTAGACCTTGCATGGGCGTGATTCTTACGTGGGAAAAGTTGAATTGGGTTGTAAGTAAGAGTTTGGGAGAGTCTTGGAATGATTGGAGACTTAGTATGAAAATAGTACGTAAGTTGGTGTATAAGAGACCTTATTAGGGTTTTGTGTGTAAGTGGGTGTTGGGGAGTCTGCATGGAGTGTTTAAATTGTGCATGGGAATGAATCTTACGTGAGGAAAGTTGATTTTAGAAGTAAATAAGTTAATGTCAAAGTTACGGGTCCATTGGGGACTTGGGTGCAAAATTTCACTTGGGTCGATGTAAGGGGGTCTAAGGATTCCAATTAGGGTTTTTGGGAGGAAGTGAGCGATTTGAAGGGTACAAGGGTAAAAATAATCAAGGAGGGATGGAGTATAGGGTTGAGGGTGAGAACTCACTTATATAAAGGATGAGTGAGGGTTTCTAGATGAAAGAAGAGATCTTGGGGTGAAAGAGGGAGGTTACTTGTTGAGGAAGTAAGGTGTTAGGGTTTGGTGCAGCCAACTAGGGTTGGCATGGTCGATTAGGGTTTGAGTGGCCAACTAGGGTTTTGTGGGTCGCATGTGAACTTGGGAGATAAAGAAATACATTGGGGAATTTCCTAATAAAGAATGAGGTGCGAGATAGAGAATAAAGTAACGTTTGGGTAAGTAAGAAAGAGTTGGGCCACATAGGTCCGATTTGGGTATCCGAGGAGGGACCCTAGAGGGATGAGGACATACGGAGTCGATATCATATGTTTTGGGATGGCCTATCTTCTTTGGAGATTGTACCTTACTATATACCACTGTGTCTAAGTCTACGGGGGATGGATGTCGGTGTGAGAAGAGGTACGAGTCTCAAAATATGGGACGGTCCCTCTGGAGGGGAAAGAGGTAGAGTATCAACCGCATGCATGTCAAGGGTGTGATGTGATTCAATAAGACACGGATAAGACATTAATTACGTAAAGTGAAAGACTGATGAGCCCAACCCAGTCCAGTCCACCGGTTAGAATAGTGGCCAGAGGCGTTCTGCCCTGGGTGTTTATTTCCGGTCCACCGGCTACAATAGTGGTCAGAGGCGTTCTGCCCTGAGTGTTTATTCCGGTCCACCGGCTATAATAGTGGGGGATTCGGGCTCGACAGACCCAAACGAATGAGTTAATCCACAGGAAAGATACTAAGTACTTACAGTGAAACACCATGTAAGTCGGGGCCAGTCCGGTCCACCGGTTAGAATAGTGGCCAGAGGCGTTTCGCCCTGGGTGTTGATTCCGGTCCACCGGCTATAATAGTGGTCAGAGGCGTTCTGCCCTGAGTGTTGATCTCCGGTCCACCGGCTATAATAGTGGGGTTCCCGCACTTACATGGATAAATGAAAAGCGTGTGAAAAAGACCTATTATCATAATGAGTATTAACGGATAAAGTACAAGTATGAAATTAGCCTTCCTCTTGCTCGTCTTTGTGTGTTGTTGATGTATCGAACATGTATCTTGTGGTGTATGTGTCGGCCTTAGCTCGTCTGTTACCTTACTCAGTACGTAGCGTACTGATCACCCGTTTCATGGGTGCTGCTCATTCCCACGAGCAGAAGTCCCATCTGACCTTGTGCAGGTAGGAGATCACGTTTTCGATGCCTACGATACCTACGAGGCACCGGATGGGGCCGAGTGCTGAGCCTATCTCGGTTGGGGCCGAGAGCGAGTTCGCCGGACTCTTTTACTACCCTAGTTTCTGTCTATCTTGAGTTTGCTGTATTTTTATTATGTTCGTATTTTGGGGTGGAACTCTTAAGTTGTAATCTTAAACAATACTCTGTCGGCGGTTGACTCTTGTTTCTTGAATGATTTATGATGGCTATGAACTTATGTTTTTAATGGTTCTTTAACGATGGTTTGATTTAGCCTTAGCACTTGGTATCGGGACGGTAAGAGTGAACCGGTCCGGTACTAAGTGTGGCGGTAATACCCCCAAGTTTACGGTTTTAAATCTTCCGCTTCTGTTAAACCTCCCGATTTAAACGAAATTTTTCAGTAGTAAATTTGGGGGTGTTACATTAACCTTCCCCTCGATTTTAATCTTCTATCCTAATTATATTGTTATCTTATTTTCGTAGGTAATCTTCTGATGATCTCAGAGGGGGTCTAGGATTTACGTGCATAGAACCCAATGTCTTTGTTGGTAAGGACACATGTCGTAGCTAGGGTTTTATGTGATATATGTATTTTTGTATGTGCTTTTATGTTGAGTATGTTATATTGAATAATTTATTTATGAAAATGTTATGAAATGATATTCTTTAGAGTAATGAAATTATGTAAGTACGTATTTGGGTATAATGTCAGATACAAGATATCTATAGAAAACTGACGATGTATACTTCAGATAATGATTGGACATTTATATGTGTTAGTATTAGGTTTCATAAAACATTTAGGAGAATACGATTATCTTGACTACTGTGAGGGTATTATAGTCATTTGAGGAGAATTACATGATTGTACTTATGTTTTTTAGGTGTATGCCTTGCACATTTATATGAGTTTAGCATGATAATATACAATCAACTCTAAATAAGTTACTAATCATTTAAATTGAAATATCACATGAGTCAAGTCAAGGTGTTCATATGGGTCAATTCCACCGAATAATAATAGTAGATCGGGTGTGTTGTCCTTGAGAGATGCATTAGTCCATTCCATTGGATTAAGAATAGTGGGGCCAATACTCAACGTGAATGAAAATACAATTAAGAGATAAAGTATAAAATGGAAAGATACAATTCATTTAAAGTGGAAGACTACATGAGTCAGGACCGAGGTATTGAATTTGTTCCATCAGATAAATAGTGGCTCGGGTGTGTTACCCCTGAGAGGTATTTTAGACTATTTCATCGGTTTAATAATAGTCCCCCAGAAGTATTTTACTTTGAGAGGTGTTGTTTCCATTCTACCGGATAATAATAGTGGCTCGGGTGTGTTGTCCTAGAGAGGTGTTTCACATTATTCCACTAGTTTAAGAATAGTGAGGTCTTTGAACAATATAAATAAAAGATTGAAATATGGTATATCTAATGAAAGACCTGGAATCAGTAATTATCTGGTATTATTTGATTTTTACATGTATGTGGTGCGACCGTAGCCGACACGCAATTTAAACCCTCTTGTTGTCACTTGTAGCACTGGTAAATAAGGGTATCGTTCTAGCCGGGGATTGAGAGGGCTCACCTCTATCTAACTAGCTTAAACTATAAATAAAATAAAAACACTAAATAACCTAAAATAAATAAATAAGAAAAATACTAATGGGGGTTTATCAAAATAATAATAAAATAATAAAAGGATTAAATAAAATAAAATAAACTAATAATGAAAATAATGGAAAATAATGGGAAACCGCAGATATGAGAAATATGTTAGGGAAATAAAAATCTACCACTAGATTAGGTTGAAAATATAATATTTATTTCTAAGTCATCTTTTAATCGTGAGAAAGAAATCGACCAAGTTGCACACCAAAAGCAGGTCTATACACCTTATATTACTTCCCTTAATTAAATTAATACGACAAAGCGCCAATATTAACCCTATTAAATACTAGCAGTATAGCAGCAACAAGCGGCTCCTATATTTAACTAGATTTAATGCATTAAGTGTAAGTGGAAGACTGTCAATCTAAGTACCCAAACTAGTACAAAAAGCATGTCTAGCTGTATTTCCTTTTCTTGACCCACACGTATCGAAACGTTTTACCACTTCGGTTAGAATCACAAAACGATTAGGTGAATTGTTATCTAACCTAGCTGCAATTTATACATATAAATTCTAGTATATTTAGATGGCCACCTAGCAAGCAATTTATCCTACATACTGTCACTTATGAGGTACCAGAACAAGGCATGCACCAAATAAACTATACTTGACAGAATTATACATATAAACAATAGCAATTAATATAGAGTCAATAAACAATCTCACGAAACAAAGAAAATAAAATTATAAGTCAAACCATAGTCTAGGGTTTCAAATTATTCCCTAACAATAAATAATCAGCCACTCATAATTAAAGAATTAATTACACAGAAATATATATCTAAAATATAAATTAAAAATAAGAGAAAGAAATAACCGGATTTAATTTTGGATAAAAGTTCAAGAATTTATTCAGATAAAAATTAATTTTATTTGAAATAAATTCTACCGGTATTAAATTCTTCCTCAAAATTTTCTTCTTCTCTCGCTCCTTGATTTCTGTGCAAAATTCTTTTCCTTTTTCCTTTCTCGTCGCTGTCGGCTGATGGCGCGTTGCTTCCTCGGTTTTCGTGCCGCCCTCCTTCCTTCGCGTGACGTGCGGCCCTGCCCTGGTTTTGTGCGTCAAGCCCTGCGTCGAAGACCGTGCCTCGAACTCCGTGCGGCGCTGTCCTCTGCGCGTCGTCCTGCTCTCTGCACCGCACACTGCTTCGCGTCAGAGCCTAACGGCTCGTTCGACAGAGCCTCGGAAGGCTCTGCCTTCTACCGTCCCCTCCAGACGCGCGCTCTCTTCTCTCTCCGCTCTCCGCCGCACGCTCTGTCTCTTTATAAATTTCGTGCGCCGTTCTTTCTTTACACGTCAACCCTCGTTGACTTTTCTTCTCTTCCCGTGCGTGCAGTGCCTCGTTTGATTTGCATTTTGTGGCGTTTGGGCCTTCGGCCTTTGGCCGTTGGTCCAAACGTCGACTTCTCTTTTTTTTTTTTAAATAATACCTGCAAAATAAAATTCAATAATTATTAATAAATAATATTTTATTCTAAATTTACTTAATTTATATCATTTTAGCTCAAATAGTAATATTTATACAAATTTTACCACTTAAGCATAAAACAATAATTATCCCCCTATATTAGATAAATAAACTACCAAAAACTAAGATTATAAGGGTATAAAATGTGTCAAAATATGAACTCATCAGTATGCTTTTCTTATGAGAACTCTTATATAATGTGTAACTTTGCTTGAATGTATTGTTACCTTATTCAGTACGTAGCGTACTGATCATCTATTTCATGGGTACTGCTCAATCCAATAAGTAGACGACCCAGATATATATGTAGAGGTTGATGATGACCAGGTGGATGAATTCAAAGCCTTTGATGATATATATGTGGAGGAGTGAGTTCTTTCGTATCAGGGTTTTGGGTGTAGAGTCATATTATTCAGATGATAGTTTTACTCGGATACCCTCACTATAAAATATATGACTTGTGCCAACATTAATTTAGTCATAATTTTTTGTTTTCTGTTGGCAAAAGTTAGTAATATCAATAGATATATTTTTATGAGCAATGAAGGAAGTTTTTCTTATAGAAATTTTTTATCTATTGGTAATAATATATTATTCCAATAGATATTTTGCCTACTTTTATATTTGTGGGTATTAATAGTATTATACCATCAAAACTAATACCCACTCATATATCTATTGGTATCAATATATAAGGAAGATAAATGTTTCAACTATTGTTATATCCCTTCGCATAACACATTCATTCCTCTTATACATAAAATGCTTCTCTTATTATCATAATTGCTAATTTTTTTATTATAAAATACTAATAATATAATATATAATCAGATTTATAATTAACATTATAGTCATTGTTAATATTATAATTATGATAATTAAAATAATAAAAACTATTCTTAAAATAATAAAAACATATAATAAAAGTAATAATCAATCAAGTCATACTTTGAATGACATATATGATAGGATCTCACAGCTTGATCGATGTAATGGGGGTCTAGGGGCGTTGTACCCCTTGTTTATAGATCCTTTTGAGCCTAATATTATTATAGTTATTTATATAATTATTGTAAAATTTATTATTTTTCAAATTTAATTTCCTTAAACTTAATAAATAACTATTATTATTGTAAGAATTATTTTAATAAATATCATAATAAAGATAATAATTAATTAAGTTACATTCTGAATAACTTAGGACGGGAGTCTCGCGGACCGGTCAGCTAGCTAGGGTTCAGGGGCAACGTATGTAATGTAATACCCCACTTATTAATAACCTAACTTTTATAAATATTTTTGTTGATTTATGAGTTTTAATATTTAATTTTATTTTAACTAGGTTATTTAATTTAAATCAGATAAGTCTTTTGTTTATGTCCGAAAAACTATTTATAAAATTTTTTGGTTAAATTTAATCTATTTAAAATTATATTTTTGATATAAATTCTTTTAGATGTTTTAATATTTAAAAAAAAAACAAAAACTGTCGGTCAACATCGATTAACAGCCCCGCTCCTTTATTTCCTTTCGGCCTTTTGTGTCTCAACCCCCTTATTATTTTGATGTTGTTAACTTGCGGGTAAGAAGTAGCCGTCCCTGCTCCCTCCTCTATTTCGTCAAACACCACCTCGCCGCCGCTCGACCACGACACCACAGCTCTTGCTCGTCGTCATCTACAGTAGCACGACAGCTGAACGGAGCAGCAGCAGAGGTGCACCATCGGTCGACCGCTTGTAGCAGCGGTCTGCCGCCGGCGAGTGGTCCTCTTCCACCGACGAACCTCCACCATCCTTTACCCGCATTGCTTTGGCTGCATTCATTTGGTATATTTTCCCGAAACCTTAACTTTTTGTTTTGATTAATTTTGAAAGAATGGGCTTTAATTAAGCTAAATTAGTTGTTTAATTAAGTATATATGTATTGTATGATTGAATTGGATATGTTAATTGTGTGGTATATGTTGATTTATGGAATTTGTGATTATTAACCTGGATATGTCTCGATATCTCGAATTTGTTCGATTAAACTATTTTGGATAATTGGATTACGCATTATAATTTAAAATATACTTAGTTTCATATTTGAATTGTCAATTTAAGAAAATTATACGAAATTAATCGGAATTTGATTTTTAGATCAAATTCTTGCGTATTTAAATTGAATTTTGTGATTGAGTTATTTTATTAAATTGATTATACATTTTGTAATATAATATGTTTAATTTAATTTTGAACTGTCAATTTAAATATTTTGGCAAGATTTGACCGGATTTGTAGTTCGAGCTCAAAAACCTTAATTATATTAAATTGGGTATTTTATTTATTGTTTTTAATCAATTGAGTATACAATATGTTATAAAATAAGTCTAATTGCATTTCTAAACATTTAATTTAAATAAATTAATAAAATTTGACTGAAATGCTTTTTTTTCCTTAAAACCCTAACTTTCAAATGAAATTATGGAAATTATCATTTGTATAGTTGTTTATTTTAAAATTAATTTTATAGAATTATTTAAAATGACCTTAATTGTATTTTATTACGTTCAATTTGGATTAATTGGTTTGAATTGTCTGGATTTGTATTTTGTGCTTTAAAACTCTAATTTTTTTGAATAGTTTCTAAAATCAGTTAAATTGAGTTAAAATCAGCTAACTTTGATTTAAAATCGATTAAAAATAGTTTTTAACTTATTGTTTGGATCAATTCTATGAAATTGATTGATTTGACATTCTGGGGTTGTAAGCCCTAATTGTGTAAGTGATTTTTAATAAAATTTACTTACTTTCTATTATTTTATGTTTCGAATTTTTCTAATCTAGTCTTTACGTTTTCTATAGGTGATCTAGGAAGATGCTTTAGTAGATCCGGAAAGTCCAATTGTATACTAGTTTATAGTTTTTTAGTTTCTTTTTGGTCATTTTACTTGAGTTGTTGATCTATAGGTTGCTTGTATGATTTGTGGCTTTATGGGTCTTTTCTAGGGCTTTTGAACTGCAAGTGCTCAAAGCTAATGCATTATAGCCTAAGGTACTTGGTTTTTCCTTTTTGTGTCTATAATGGCCTAACATTCTTCTGATTTTTGGTGGAGCTGGCAAAGAGGACTAAACTGGTATTAGGAGAGTGTTTTAAATTTTCTTATTTTGTCTTAGTCAATGTTGATGACATTTTATCTTTTATTAATAATAGGGTTGTGTATGGAGCATTAGGTATTAACAACCCATAGGGTGGATTCCCACTTTAAATTTTATTCTTTGTTGATCATATTTGGTTGGTCTTTATGTCTCTCTGAGTTTCTATTATGGTTACCAATACTTTAGAAAAGGGGTTGGATTCAATTATGAAAGTGATATAATTTGTGTAAAAGCTTTAACATGGTTGTAAATTGTTGATTCCTCTTTCACTAGAAGTTATCTTCCCTTTTAAGCTATTCTTTCTCATTGGTAAAGTCGGGGAGGTCAACACTTAAGTGGTTGTAGAATTTTTTCTTATTAGAAATTGTCGTTGCTTTATGGTAATGTGGTAGGAAATTATTGCTTGTTGTTTCTTAATGAACATGGTTGTACATAATGATTGTTAAACATGAGTGAATCCATGAAATATGTCTTACTAGAATAATTATCTGAATAAAAGATTTCGTATGCTTTTATGTTGATGATATTTGAATCTAAAACAATATCTATCTCTAAGATTTTGTGTTAATGTAGCTGTATTATCTTTTTTAATTGGTTCAGAATATGTCACATAATTTTTTTTACTTTATAAATGACTATTCTTTTATGATCAAATGTCATATGTGCATATTGGTACTCTTCTATATATATAGATACAGGATCACTTACAAACTACTATATAAGATACAATTGTAGCAACAAATTTTATTCGTAGGATTGTATAAATAAAAGGTTGAGATTAGATTTTAAAACTGTATATAAAAAAGAAATGCGGTGGCATAACTGTAAATATGGAAGAAATAAAAACAGGTCTTGTAAGACCTGTTTGTTTCGCCTCGCTGTGCTTTCCTTACCTTCAGCCTCTCTACCGGCCCCTTATGTTTCGATCCATAGGGACCATACCCCTCTGCTCTGCCTTCGCACCCGTCTCTCCCTCTCCATCGCACCTGCTCCTCCATCTCTCCATCGCCATTTTTGCCTCTGCATCTCTCCACCGGACCTGCTCTTCCCATTTGTTGAGAGATCTAGTGAAGTACCCTGCCTCCCTTGATTTCCACTCCTCCTCCGCTCTGACGAGCTTCGTAGACCAGCAGATGGCAGCAAGATCTGCTAGCGCGAGCTCAGTCGCTCCATTCTTCAACCTTCCTCTACCTTGTTTTGACTTCAACTGCCACTGCACTGCCACACAGGAGATGCAGACAAGCAGCACGCGGCGGCAGCCCGACCCGAGCAGGAGCACAGAGATATTAGATTCGTATCCACATATTAAGAAATTATTTGTTTTTGGGGATTGGAGGAAGTTTTCGATGATGATTAAGAAATTGTCAAATTTCGAATGGTTGGAGGGTTAATTAAAATGTCGTAGTGAAACCTTATATAGGAAACTGGTCTCATAATCTGATCTATTCCATATCAAGCATTGAAGGACCCAACAAACAATTATTGTCACAATTAAACTGGGTGAGGAGAGTCGAGGGGGATTTTTTTTGTAGTAATCAGCCTTTGATTAATGATAATCTATCATTAGTAGATAAAGAAGTGTATTTATTGCTGGTGCAGGGGTGATCCATACCTACGCCAGACATATTTGGCATGATGATACCTGCACCTGAACAATCGTGGATGCCTCGTTGGTGAACACAAGCATTGCTTCATGCTTCTACCTCAATTGCCATCGACATGGACTTACTGGATGCTACCTGAATTGCTGAATATGTTAAACCAAAATTCTCGGCCAGCCTTTGCCCTCTGCATTTTCTCCTCATTCCTTCCTTCCTATAAAGGAATTGTTCCCTGCTACAGGCGGTTGTTTATTAATATAGTATAACAATATTAATATATATTTAATTTAATACTAATATTAGGCACTGTTATACATAGGCTGGTTTTTAAAAAAAGAATAATATACGGATGTGTTATTTAAGCCGAATGATTATTCTTGTTGTACTTACTTATGATTAGGAGGTTACACCATGCGGATGGTGTAACCGGTGTCATTTTCAAACTTGTATGAGGCTCAATTAAAGGAATTGTCAAATTTCGAATCATGGAAGATTTTTTTTTTCCTTCTCATATTGTATAACTAAATGAATGTATATTTGATTAGTGTGTTTTTTTCTTTTGTTGATGCATGCCTTTGGATGGAAATTAGATGGTTTAGGGTTTAAAGGGTTTAGGGTTTATGGTTTAGGGGTTAGGGTTTAGGGTTTATTGTTTAGAGGGTTTATGGTTTGGGGTTTAGGGTTTAGGGTTTGAGGTTTAGAGGGTTGAGGGTTTGGGGCTTGGGGTTTAGGGTTTAGAGGGTTTATGGTTTGGGGTTGAGGGTTTATGTTTAGGGTTTAGAGGATTTGGGGTTTGGGGTTTAGGTTTAGGGTTTAGAGGGTTTGGGGTTTAGGCGTTTTTGAGGGTTTAGGGTTTAGAGGGTTTGCGGTCTAGGGTTTAGATTTAGGGTTTAGAGGGTTTGGGGTTTACAGTTTAGGGTTTATGGTTTAGAGGGTTTGGGGTTTTGGTTTTTGAGAGTTTGGGGTTTGGGTTTTATGGTTTGGGGTTTAGAGGGTTTGGGGTTTAGGGTTTAGGATTTAGGGTTTAGAGGTTTTGGGGTTTAGGGTTTAGAGGGTTTGGGGTTTAGGGTTTTAGTTTTAGAGGGTTAGGGTTTGGGGTTTGGGGTTTAGGGTTTAGAGGGTAGATGGTTTAGGGTTTAGAGGGTTTGGGGTTTAGGGTTTAGAGGGTTTGAGGTTTAGGGTTTAGAGGGTTTAGGGTTTAGGGGTCTTGAGGGTTTAAGGTTCAGGGTTTAGAGGGTTTAGGGTTTAGAGGGTTTAGGGTTTGGGGTTTGGGGTTGAGGGTTTAGAGGGTTTGGGGGTTAGGGTTTAGGGTTTAGGGTTTTGAGGGTTAGGGGTTTTGGGGTTTGGGGTTTAGGGTTTAGAGGGTTTGGGGTTTAGGTTTAGGGTTTAGAGGGTTTAGGGTTTATGGTTTAGAGGGTTTGGGGTTTAGGGTTTAGGGTTTGGGGTTTAGAGGGTTTAGGGTTTGGGGTTTGGGGTTGAGGGTTTAGGGGGTTTGGGGTTTAGAGGGTTTAGGGTTTAGAGGGTTTATGGTTTGGGGTTTGGGGTTCAGGGTTTGGGGTTCAGAGGGTTTGGGGTTCAGGGTTTGGGGTTTGGGATTTAGGGTTTGGCGTTTGTGGTTTAGAGGGTTTAGGGTTTGTATAGTTTTTGGTTTTAGAAGTTTGAATATAGGTTTGGGTTAGTTTTTTGGTTTGGTATTAATAAAATCTTGAATGTTGATTAAATTTTAATCTAATGGATTGGTTCTTATGTTTGTATATTAATAAAAGTTTTTATGTGACCCTTCCCCTATATATATATATATAAATATTGTCTCACTAGAGTGGCTTTTATTACTTCATATTATTTCAGATATAAAATTACCAAACAAAACACTAGATGACTAGAAAATCGACTGAAGCCAGTCTTCTTGCACGCTAAAAAAATCAAAGAGCTACAGTTCTCGAACTACCTTCGCCTTCAACTTCTCCCCAATCCGGCCACAAGTCCCACCCAACACTTCGAAAACTTTGACGGCATCAGGCATAAGCATATTCGACGGAGGCGCTCCATTCCGGCCACATTTCTCCTCATCCTCGACGGTCAATCTAGTAGGTACGTTTCCTCTGACTTCACAGATCTCTTCATCTCCTTTTCTTCTCTTGGTTTAACCTCCTTTTCTCTTTAAATTGTCTTCTACTAGGCTAAGAAAATGATCTTGTTCATTTAATTTTAGATCTCGACGTTGGAGCTCGCCGGTCTTTCACTTTGGAGCTCAATGACTGCCTTCTGGTATATTCTTTTTGTATATTGGTTTTTCAAGCTAAAAACAAAGGAAAAGAGAGAAAATGAGGGAGTTGATTGCTTGTTCAACCTTACGAGCAAGGAAAACATGAGAGAAAGAAAGAATGGAAAGGAGAAGTGCTTGCTTGACTAATCTTAGTCTCCAACCAGTTTGATTGAGTGGTTTACTTAAGGATGAAGGAAAAATACTTGGATCAGCTATAGAGGGATGGAGGTGTAAAAGGGTTGATAGTTTGGTCCATTAGGAGTTAAGTTTAATTATGACTCACAAGTTTAAGCCTACATGTGGGAAATAATACAAAAGGAAAATAAACAAAGAATATACCAGAAGGTAGTCGTCGAGCTCCAAAGTGAAAGACCGGCGAGCTCCAACGTCGACATCTGAAATTAAATGAACAAGATCATTTTCTTAACTGCATCAAACATTGTAGATATCTCATAATGTGTTCTCAACTAACTAAGGGTATTATAGGAAATAAAAAATTAAAATATTTAGGTGCTATTAGCTTTTATTAGTCTTGATTAAGAGTTGGGATATACATGCAATCCGTAAGTAATAAATTTGACTACTTGTCGGAAAATAAAATATAGACATAAGCCTATATTATGGACATATTAAAATAGAAACCAAAACTTAACCTATTAATGAGATAGGGGGAATCTATAAAAGTTTTGAAGGCTTGAAGTAACTCATAAGGCCTTACAAAAACAAAACTATAAGAAAGGTTCAATGAAAACCCTAGTTGTGTAACCAAACTTTCAAAATTTCTTTTGCTTTACCTTAGGGTTTGAATGGAATCATGGTGATTAAACATGAAGTTCTATTGTTAAAAATAATCTCTCAAAAAATTAGAGCTTAAAAATATGGGGTATTAAATAATGAGTATATTGCCTCGTCGTTAAATTTTGTTTTAAGTATCATTATGACGATAATGTTATGTTATGATGATATGTTACCCTTTGAACAATATGGCAAAAGTAGTGGTTTGATTTAGCAATTAAAATTAGCTCTCAATCGAAGTTGAGCTAATTGGTTGTAACTTATTATTGTTAATGTGTTGTCAATTATGTGATCAACACATAAATTGGTTAAGTGTGGATAACTATGGGTAATTATGCGCTTTATCATGACCACCTTGAATAAAACACTAATATATGAATTGAAATTCCTTTAATTGGGATGAGTACCTCTCCATCGATATCTCCTTTAACTTTACTTGATTTGTCTATCATAGGTTTCATATCTACTCTTAGGATCTTATGTGGCTTTTAGAGCGTATGCATACTTTAAAAGATGAGGGGTTATAGTAACAGTGTTGTATTTGTAATCAGGTCATGGATCAACTTCCATGGATTGAGATAGACATCCTTCTCTAACTAATAAAGTGGTTAAGTTTGAACTTATGTGATCACTTGAAGTAATAATGATAATATTGTTTTATCTCTAGTTATGATCATGGTCTATCCTATGGTACGCCTTGTGCTATGTTTGTATTAGAGGTGGCAAATGGATCATATGGGTCGGGTTAAAATTGGGTTGCTATACAATCGGGTTGGGTTCAGGGTCGGGTTTGGTTTGGGTGTTCTTTGGGTTCCGGTTCAATTTGGTTAAAAGTGATTTTGGTTGGATCATTTCAGGTTAGTATAATATTGGGTTGGATTTGGATCTAATACATTGGCTTTCTTTGGGTTCGGGCTCGATTCAGGTCTACAAACTTCGGGTTTGGGTTGGGTGGAATCAGATCTATAGATTTCAGGTCGTATTGAATTTGGGCTAAGTAAATTCAATTTATAATTTGTATTGACATTGGTTGTTATCAAGTTAATATAAATAATAAACTAAATTTTGTGATTTATTATTATTGTTATGCTTTTCATAGTAATTTTTATTGTAATATATGTAATGATATAACAGATTGTTATTATAAAATATGTAATAATAAAAAAAATTATTATCATTATTAGTATTATTATTATAGTTATTGTTATAAATACAATTATAAATATAACTACTAACATAAATACAATGATTGTTATAATAATTATTGTTATTATTATACTTAATTATTAGTATTACTGTTGTTATCTTTAAAAATATAATAATCATTATTATTAGTAGAAATACACATAAAATTTTTACTACTACTACTACTACTACTATTATTATATTTACAATTATCTAATTTATGTTTATAATGATTATGATTATAATAATAATAATGATAATAATAATAGAAATTTCTATTATCTAATTTGATCAATGCTAACATGATATTAAAATAAAGGGAGTAGAACAGAGTCTTTCTAGTTTTGTTTCATTTGTTGTTGTATGAGTTGCATATTGTTGTTTACATAAAATTTTATTGATACAATAGTTTATTGGTATTTATGTG
Source organism: Tamarix chinensis (assembly GCA_030549775.1). Lineage (NCBI taxonomy): Eukaryota > Viridiplantae > Streptophyta > Magnoliopsida > Caryophyllales > Tamaricaceae > Tamarix > Tamarix chinensis. The sequence goes on from CM060177.1 coordinate 39,569,678, forward strand.
TCAATTTATATGTGATAAAATGTTACCTTTGTTGATCAAATTTGACTTTAGTTTTTATTAAGTTTGGAATTGCGTCTGGTATAGTTTAGGTTCAAGTCGGGTTATTTTGGGTCGGGTAACTTTAGGTTGAGTTAGTTCGAATTGGGCCATTATTGAGTTTGTGTGCAGGTATGGGTCGGGTTCTTTTCAAATTAGATTATTTTGGTTTGGGTCATTTTGGATATAAGTCACAATCAAATTAATTATATTTAGATCTGGTTCGAATTGATTTGAGTTTTCGGTTTATGATCGGGTTTAAATTTTTGAGGCTAGATCGGGTAATTTAGGTCGGGTCAACACTACCAGGTCTAGGGTGTACTATGTCTTATACCATGTCTTTTGCCATGATATATTTTACAATATGCTTTTTGTAATATCTCATATTTTCGAAACCGTAGTTTCTTGAGTTAAAGGTTTATAAAAAGGATTTAGTTGTATCCAAGTTTTACTTTTAAGAGCTTTGTCTTAATATCAAAGTTTTGAGATTATTGATGGAATACTAATACCCTAAATACTATTAACCATTTACATTGTTGTTTATGTAATGAGCTATACATTGGTTTAACGCAAGAAAGTAGTTCTTTTATTTGGCTTGTACTAATTCATCACCCTTAATCCCTTGAAAATAATTAAAGTTTTAACCTAGCTTCCCACATGTAGGCTTAAACTTTGTGAGTCATACGTAAACTTGACTCCTAATGGACCAAACTATCAACCCTTTTACACCTCCATCTCCCTATAGCTGATCCAGGTATTTTTCCTTCATCCTTAAGTAAACCACTCAATCAAACTGGTTGGAGACTAAGATTAGTCAAGCAAGCACTTCTCCTAAGATTAGTCAAGCAAGCATTTCTCCTTTCCATTCTTTCTTTTTCTCATGTTTTCCTTGCTCATATGGTTGAACAAGCAATCAACTCACTCTTTTTCTCTCTTTTCCTTTGTTTTTAGCTTGAAAAACCAACACACACACACACAAATATTATGGGAATATTCAAAGCAAGGTATAATTGAAGTCAAACTTAAAGGAGGTGGAGAAAAGAGCTTGAAGAAGAAGTGATTCCTTTTGGCATTTTGGATAACCTATTTCTTGGAGTCTAGGGGTTCTTTCTCTTTTAATTATATTATGTAAGCCTTCAACCAGTAAATGTTACTTTACTTTAAGTATTTTCAAGCGTAATTCATGATTTTGAAGTTATTTGGGTACATATGTTCAAGTGAGGTAAGTTTTGAAAATGATTCTTGAACTTCATGAATTTTGTGATTTATGTGCCTTTAGATTTATACTTTGAGAATGATAAAAATGAATATTTGATGCCTTGTGATAATTATAAAAATATACTTTGGTCGTTTAGGTCAATTGAGTATGGGTATGCAATAAAGTTGCAGCTGTAATCATGAAAAAATAGAGTGATGACTAGCTGTTGGGGCTAGGATGGAGGAATCTGGACAGAGAGAAGCAATTACATGTTTTTTTTCCTTTCTTTTTTTGATAATTGTAGGTTCAGTTGATATATAACCGATATATCAGAAAACATAGAAAATATCGCTAATTTCGCCATAAATTTGTGAAATATTTTATTTGTCATGTTTAGCTGTGTTGCATATCGACAAACCTAGAAACCAATCAATATCAGCCAATATTGCATATCAAAACTGATATATATGGGGACCGATATTTTATTGCATGAGTATGGGTTTTACTGATTAAACATTAAAAAGGTCAGTAAATGAAATATGGCGTATATGTGAGGACTTGAGCATGAATTGTTTGTTTAATGTGATGTATGGGCATGTTGGTGCTAGAAAATGAACTTAGGATGATTATTGATTAATATTGGAAAGTGTTAAGCCTGTATGATATGTTTGCTTAAGGCATGAGGAATTAAGTCTGAATTGTTATATGCTTTGTTGCAATAACATTCAACTGCTCTTATGGAATATTTGACGGGTTGCGGTTGGGGTGGAACTTTGATGGTCATAGGGTGTTCCATCGATTGCTACCCTTGAACATTCGAATGGTTGGTTCAACCATTTCACTGGTCCCTTGTTTTATAAAATTTCAGAGCGGGGATATTTTTTGATTACGACTGATGGCTAGAGACATTGGTATGAATATTCAACTGATTGGACAAACTATTAATTGGAGCACCTGATGCTCAAAAGTGTTAAATTTTAGCTAAAAGTACTTGACTGATGCTTAGGGCTATTCAATTTATTTTCCTGGAAAGTTTATAAGTTGCTAAGTTGCTGGATTTGATTTGTTCCAACATGAGAATGCATGATTATTATTCTGATCGATTTTCTATTTGATTGTAGACTTATCATTGAGTATTCACAATTTCCCCCAAATATTTATTAGTTATTTGTCCTATTTTAATAGGAATGTGATTGGAAAAACTGGAGAAAATAGAATATTGATGGAATATTTGAAATTATGGCATGGGCCAGTTATAAAAGAGCTTAGACCCTGTTTGGTTTGCTCAAATGTGAGTTTATTGTAAAATGTAACATATTGAGGATAAAAATGAAAATTGAAAAATTATGTGGCATATGTGTTGTTGGTGTGATCATCCTAAATAATGTACTTGAACTTAAAGTGGAATATTACCGTGGGTTTATGTGTGCCTGGTCAATGTTGTGTTATTCTGTTGGATTTTGTTCTATTCTGTTTATTTTTGTTTGATTTGTACTGTGATGGGGTGTTCTATGAATTTTACTTAATTCATACCATCGATTTTGGTCTCTTGGGTGTCTGTGGTATGTTTGTAGCTTTTGGATGGTCGGGAATTTCTCACTGTTTTGTTTGATTTGTGGGTGTAGGAGTGTTTTCCCTTGTTTCCCTTATGGCCTTTTGCACCTAATTGTGGATATCCTTAGACTTAGGTGAGGTGCTGTTGCTCTGAACTAATAGGTGGTGTGCTGTATTGTGCTTGGACCTTGCTATAGCAGATTATTTGTATACCATTTCTAAACCTTCCTAGGCAGGAAAAATTTGGTCGTGTTATTTATGATTTGATCCCGGTGAAAAGTTGGGACATGAAGTCTTCAAAAAGGTCTCTATGATGATTAAATAACTAATATTTGATACTATGTAGCTAGGTTAATTGAGGTTCTAATTCATTTATATTAAAAGCATGACCGTCATGCCTCATAAATTTGTTCTTTTAGACACATAGAAGATCCTTCTATTGGAGCTGTTGAAACAAATGTTTAAAGATTTCTCAAGTCAGTCAATATGTTTTCCTTCACTTCTATCCTGTATAGTGGATATCAAATGAGGAGCCTGGTTGGCCTGTGACAGTGCATTGGCCAGTGATGAGGAGTCTGCCGCCTCAACCTTCTGTTTCCAGAATTTTTGGTCAATGTCTCACCTCTATCCTTTGGTATCATCTTCTCCAACTTCTGGAACATTTCACCCACAGTCCTGTCCATCCCCTCACCCATGGCAGCTCGTATGGCACTGAGGTCCTGCCATAGTGCCATTGCTGCTGCATCGCCTTCATCCTAGCCTCCAAGGCTTCTACCTGTTTTGAGCCATCGTATTTCCTTTCTTAGCCAGCTTTCAATACCAGATTTATTAACTAACAGCTTGGAGGTTAGCTCAGAAATTAACTTAGGATAGGTTAGAGATGAAAGGAAGAGAAAGTAGATTGCTATTGAATGTCAGAGAAAAACAATCAGAAGTTTGAGGACGTGGCTCCTCCCATTACAAACCAAATCAATATGTAAAGACGACTTGAAAATTAATTAATAGGAGCCATCGAGAATCAACAAATTGCAACACTAGTGAATGGCATTTTTCCCGTCTTCCTGGTGAAATATTTGTGTTATGGCAACAAAAATTACATAAATTTAAATATGTTATTTTAAAGTAAAGTATTTATCCAAATCCTTACAACTCCATTACTAAAACAATAGGAAATGAAAATCCATGAGTGATCGTACTCCATGTCCATGAGGAATAATTCATGAAAGTTTGTGTTACATGTTGCCATTGTTTTTGGAGGGGGGGCCTGCAATTTCAAGAGACAATCATTGTAGAGAACTGGAATTGCAAAAGAGTAAGTTTCTTTGAAATGTTAAAGTAAAATATTAGCCCGCCGACTATAAAAAACCTCTAGAACATATTTGTCACGCAAGAAAAACAAGCCACAAAAATCCGGAGGCAAAAGCAACTATCATGTATCATTTTCCTAAATATACAAATTCTTAAAACCAAATTCCTCCACCATATTATCAGGCTTTAATTGGTAAAAAAAATTGATAGCAGCACCAGCATATAAATGTTATATTGCAAGGTCAATTGGGTAGGTTTTCGTTTTCATGATGAATTTGTCCTTTCTGGAAATTGATATTTTTTTTTGGAAGAGGCTGGGTTGGTGGTTTTCCTTGTTTATATTCATATAGATGCTTGGAGCTATAGTATTTTGCTTGGCATTAGGTTGTGGGGCATTTCTCTCTCTCTCTAAAAAACAAAGTTTTTAATTTTTTATCAGTGAAGTTTGGATTGTTGATGCTTATTTCTTTGCTTTCCTCTCTTTATGCAATGTTCCGTGTTGATTACATTGTTTATTGTGGGATTATTTTACTGTGGGAGCAAAACCTGTTCATTTCTACATTTACTTTTGGATTTCAGGGTTGCATTCTGCTGCTTATGCTTTCAAGCTAGTGCTTAGAGACTTTTACATGCTAGATTTTATCACAGATTCCTGTATTGATTGATATTAATCATTGAAATGACGTATAAACTGTAGTTTCTATGGAATCACTTGGGAGATGTTCTGTCAACTAAAATGGATTTTATATGGTACTTTGTTTCCAGTTATATATTCTGACCAGTAGCAGAGTCGTAATGGGGAAGAAGTCTGTAGAAGCGGGTGCCTCTGGAAAGGCTAAAGTGAGTGCCAAAAAGGAAAAGTTTTCTGTTTCGGCCATGCTTGCTAATATGGACCAGAAACCTGATAAGCCAAAGAAGGCATCAGCCTCTAGTAAGCCAAAGGCAAAATCTTCAAATGCTCCATCATACATTGAAGGAATTGATCTTCCTCCTTCTGACGATGAGGAAGAAGATTATGCATCTGAAGAAGAGCAGGGACAAACTGATCTTAAAAATCATAATCAGAAGACAGAGACTAAAGCACTTGATGCATCAGTTACTGAGAAGGAGCTGAAGAAACGGGAAAAAAAGGATGTGCTAGCTGCTCAAGCTGCTGAGCATGCCAAAAAGGAGGCTTTGAGAGATGATCGTGATGCTTTTGATGTGGTTATTGGTAGCCGGACTGGTGATGCTGATGCTGATGCCAACATGAAGGATATTACTGTTGAGAATTTCTCTGTGTCTGCTCGAGGGAAAGAACTCCTAAAGAATGCATCAGTCAAGATCACTCATGGAAAGAGGTATGGTTTGGTTGGACCTAATGGAATGGGAAAGTCTACCCTCTTGAAGCTTCTGTACTGGAGAAAGATACCTGTGCCAAAAAATATTGATGTGCTGTTGGTTGAACAAGAGGTTGTTGGTGATGATAAATCTGCAATTCAAGCAGTTGTTACAGCCAGTGAAGAGCTAGTGAAGCTTCGAGAAGAGGTTGCATTGTTGCAGAAGTCTCCTGGTGAGGAGGATGGCAGTGATGGTGAAGATCATGCCGGAGGGAGGCTAGCTGAGTTGTACGAGAGGTTGGAATTACTGGGCTCAGATGCCGCTGAAGCTCAGGCATCCAAGATTCTTGCTGGACTGGGGTTCACTAAGGAGATGCAAGCTCGTCCTACCAAGTCTTTTAGTGGTGGATGGAGGATGAGGATCTCCTTAGCTAGGGCTCTTTTTATGCAGCCGACGCTCTTATTGCTTGATGAACCCACCAACCATTTGGACCTTAGAGCTGTTCTTTGGTTGGAAGAGTATTTGTGCAGGTGGAAGAAAACTCTTATCGTGGTCTCTCATGATAGGGATTTTCTCAACACAGTCTGCAGTGAGATCATTCACCTTCATGACTTGAAGCTTCACATGTATCGTGGAAATTTTGACGACTTTGAAACTGGGTATGAGCAGCGTCGCAAAGAGATGAATAAGAAATATGAAGTCTATGATAAGCAAATGAAAGCTGCTAAACGATCTGGTAATCAAGCTCAACAGAAGAAAGTGAAGGATCGTGCTAAGTTTGTTGCAGAAAAAGAAGCATCCAAAAGAAAGGGAAAAGGAAAAGTTGATGAGGATGAGCCTGTGACAGAGGCACCAAGGAAATGGAGAGATTACACAGTCGAGTTTCACTTCCCTGAACCTACAGAACTCACTCCTCCACTTCTTCAGCTTATTGAAGTCAGCTTTAGCTATCCAAATCGTCCAGACTTTAGGTTGTCTGATGTGGACGTCGGCATTGACATGGGTACGCGTGTCGCTATTATTGGCCCCAATGGAGCTGGGAAATCTACTATGCTAAATCTTCTTGCTGGCGACTTGGTTCCGTCAGAAGGAGAAGTCAGGAGGAGTCAAAAACTGAGGATAGGAAGATATTCCCAGCATTTTGTGGATCTTTTAACCATGGAAGAGAATCCAGTTCAATATCTTCTCCGTCTTCATCCAGATCAAGAGGGCCTGAGCAAGCAAGAAGCTTTTAGAGCAAAGCTTGGAAAATTCGGGCTTCCGAGTCATAACCACCTAACACCAATTGCTAAATTATCTGGTGGTCAAAAAGCTCGTGTTGTTTTCACTTCAATATCAATGTCCATGCCTCATATCCTCTTGTTGGATGAGCCAACTAATCATTTAGACATGCAGAGTATTGATGCATTGGCCGATGCATTGGATGAGTTCACCGGTGGTGTTGTCCTTGTTAGTCATGATTCCAGGTTGATTTCCCGTGTATGTGATGATGAAGAGAGGAGTCAAATTTGGGTTGTAGATAAGGGAACTGTAAGTTTCTTCCCTGGAACGTTTGAGGAATACAAAGAAGAGCTACAGAAGGAGATCAAGGCTGAAGTGGACGACTAAATGTGGCATGCACTGAATTTTGTTTTCGTGGCAGTCATTTGTTGCTACTCTACCATTGTAAGATTTTGTTTATCTTGTTGCCATAGTTTTCTTAATTTATTTTATACACCTTTAATTTGATTAGATTAAGGACCCGTTCACATATACATTGAGTGTAATGTTACATGATACATAAATGCAACCTTTCTTCCCAACTGGGGACTGCAAGTAAGTAGTCGTTTTAGCATTGACAATCTTTGCAACATGTTCACTTCTTTGATTCATGGGATGTAATTTTATATCGGATATTTAAAATTTTAGATATCTGAAAATAATATTTGATATTTGATTTGAAACTTTGGATATCTGAATTTTTCCGAATAATCTTTGAAACTTTGGATATCAAATATAGCTAATATTATCCGAATAAATTTTTAAATATAAAAAAATTATCAAATCACAAATATATTATATATTATCTAATCTGATGAACAAATATCTAATCCTTTCAACGAATATCCGACTTGTTCAACAAATATCTAAAATTAAAATTAAAGCTACTATATCACAAAATTTAATTAGATTCTATCAGATCTAGAAAGGAATTATATTAAAAATATAATTTCAACTAAATTAAATTTTGGTCCAAATATTAAATCAAGTAAAAATTATACACACACACACATCTAAATTTATTTATATATAATTATATATAAAGTAAAAAACTAAAAAAATATATAAATATTTTTTTTTCATATTGAATATTATTTGTATTTGTCAGATCAGATATTTAGTTTGTTTAATTTTTTGTTGACCGAACCAGATATTTGAATTGGAAACAAAAAATTAGATCGGTTATTTACTTTTTTGAATCGGATCGCTTCAGATATTATATTTGATAAATAGATATCAGATAACATAAACAACCCTATACAGTGAAACATTTTAGAGAGTAATAAAGGGAGGGAAAAAAAAGCGAGGGTAAAGTGCACATACTACAGAGTAGAAAATATCATATGCCGGCCATCTCATTGCTAAATCCTAACTCTATATTACTATTAACTTTAAGAGTTGGATGCCATCTGAACGTTTTTGAGCGCTGATGAACCTTAGAACTCATTTAGATATTTACAATTATATTTTGAAATTCATGCCTCGAAATTCGAATGATTTTATTCTTGAACCCTGATAACTCTCTGTTTAATTTAATTATTTATTTATTAGAACATTGGGAAATAAATATAAATATGTTCTTTAATTTTCTGGACAACCGAAAACATTTACTAAAAAATCTTCTTCCTAGAGGCAAATACTTAGTCTAGTGTGACGATTGATGAATGAAATTGTACTATCAGGTGAGGGTGTGGTAAGCATAAATATGCATACAAAAACAACCACATTGTTTTTTGTGTGTAAGTCGTGTTGATTGCATATGTATGAATAACATGATGTGAGCAATTATGGGGAATTCCATTGATTTGAAGCAGACAATTCAACTGTATAGTGATTCTGATCATGAAACATAGAATATTTCAACACGCTTCCTCTACGAGACTACTTTTAAACTTCTATGCATGCCCTTATGACAACAACAAAGGGAGGTCCTGGCGTAATGTTATCATCATCAAGCCAGGAGCCCAACTCCCTCCCCATTTTTCTTTGCCAGCCGAATTAGTCTTTGCCTTTGTTTCGCATCCGCTCCTATGAACTTGCATAATTCCGTAATAACCTGAAAAATGGATTAAGGAAATCAATAAATTGACTGCTTAAAAAAGCCTTATCCGTCTGAGAGAATTCGTTTGCCATGCTAAATATAAATTTGCCATTAATTCCATTGTGCGACTTATTTCTACTGGAATGAAGACTTGTTGAATCGTTAATCAGTTGAATGAAAATCAGAAAAACTAGGACTACCTGAGAGTGTAGAGGAATTTCTTTCCCTCTAAAGCCGATTAAACCTCTTCTTCCCATTGATATCCCTGGTAACAACAAAGATGGGAGCAAACCATCCCTTCATTTATGTTCATCATAGGTCATGATCGAGTTGTTCTTCCTACACAAACCCGAGTTGGGACCAACTTGGCAAGCATCACGTAGTCTTCACCTCCTTTGAAAGGAAGAGTCTTAGCCTAACCCTCCTTTGAATCCAGTTGTTGTTACCGAAGTAGCCATTCGGCTTGAACTCCTAACTTATTCCACTTGACTGTGCGTCATAAGAAGAAAATTACCTAGCAGAATGTTTCTAGTCCTTAAGACTTGTGATAGAATTGGCAAAATTTATTGTTTGATATTTGTCTTTGTTTATTTTGCTTCACTCACAAAAAATCCTCCTATTAAGGTATTAGAAATTGTGTGTTAGAGAATGATAGAGAGAGGCTTTGTTTTTTATTGGATGAATTATGAGAGGAAGCATCCAAGATCTATTGACAACCACAAACTGATGAGTTTAATTTTTCTCATTGTCTTCTATTGCACATGTATTTACTCCCGACAACTGCAAGGTTTATATACAGTAATGCTACATAACCAAATTTGAGCTATCATAGGAATGACCCCATAATATTTGGTTTTTCAATAAAGTAATATGCTGATTGTAATTAGTTTAATAAATTTTTGGAAAAGATTTTAAAAGCTATTGCTAATTAATATAGTTCTTAAAAATACGAGAGATCATAATTTAACTAAAACTAAAAGAAAATCAAAAGTGAAATAAAAGAGTTGGAAGAATTATATCTTCTAAAATTAAAAGTTAAAATTTTATTCTATTTTTATCGACCTGTTATCCCTTTCACCGCCCTATAGAAGGACTTCACCCCCGTTTTAGTTTGCCACCACCTCCATTTCCTGTTGCCATTGTTTGCCTTCAATCTCGTTCTCTACCACTACCATTTTCCATTGCCATTGTTTGCTGTTGTAAACAAATACAATGAAAGCTTAAAACAATATCAGAAGAAGACAAAGCATAACGAGTCTACTCAAGTAAGAATTGCTCATCGAGGCCTTATTTTTTTATTGGAGATTGGTGGTTGGTAATTGATACTGGTTTGTTCTGTTCTATATTGTTGTCTTTAGCCTTTTGGTTGTTGGTGGTGGGTTTTCGTTTCTCTTTACCTTGATTATGTTGTTATGTTTGCATTGTTGTACTCATAGAGTATTGACTAGCGGCCTTGCTACCATGCTCCCATGAGCATTTGATTAAAAAGTGTCCTTTTGGATTCTCTAGATATTAAGAATTTTTTTTGTTGATTTTAGGGATTGAATATGTCTGTATTATGTGCTTATTTTGTTTATGACTTTTCTCCTTATGCGATGGAAAGATTCTTGTAACACCTCTAAAATTTATTATTAAAAAATTTTGTTTTAACAATTTTATGCAGAAGTAAGTACAATAAAATTTGAGGTGTTACCCCTATACTTAGTAACATACTGATTTCTTTCCACCAATCTGCTACTAAGTGCTAATGCTAGAAAAATTAAACTCTAAGAAAATTTTTACAAAATCAAGGTAGCGCAAAAGTTAGGAAGGTTGACTCTCCTTCCAAGGGAAGCCCACTAATCGTGGTTATAAAGAAACTATTAGTAGAAAAGAATAAAAATGTTTCATGAAAGACACAAAAATACTTCTCAGTTTGAAACACGGGTCAGCGGCTCCAGATAACCCTACGCTCTCAATCTTGAAGATAAGTCCTAAAGGTAGTATGTGGTCTAACCTACAAAGAACAATGCCCATTGACTAGGCAGAAGCCCAAGAAAGGAATCCCTTTAGTACTATGGTACTGAGTAATCCTTTATACAAGACAAATATGTAAGGCTCAAATACAACACATCAGATGTAGTACATCAAACACATAGTCATAGGAGTGCACATACATCAACTGAAATACCATAATCACTCGAATATCTACACACATTCATAAGACAAATTAGTTCATTCATCATTATTGTATTCAATCCATTAGTGTCTTATTTAGCCATTAGATCCGTCTTTACACATCTCTCAAATTATATTCACGTGAGTACGGGAACCCCACTATTATAGTCGGTAGATTGGAAATGATACTCTAGGGTAAAACACACTTGGCCACTATTATAGCCGGTGGACCGGAAATACTACTCCAGGGCAGAATGTATTTGACCACTATTATAGTTATTGGATCGAAAATCATCTTAACCTGACCTCGATCCACGTGGTGTTCCACTGTCAGTAGTTAGTGTCTTTTCCATGATTTATTACCATACAATGTTTGGTTTATAGAGCTTAAAACCCCCACTATTATAGTTGGTGGACCGAAAATACTACTTCAGGATAGAACGCGTCTGACCAATATTATAGCTGGCATATCGAAATACACTCCAGGGTAAGAAAGCTCTTGGCCACCATTATAGTCGGTGGACCGGAATACATTCTAGGGAAAGAAGGCTCTTGGCCACTATTATAGCTGGTGGATAGGAAAACACTCAAACCTAGGCCTGACTTGATAATATTTCACTTTAAGTAATTAGTGTTTTACTCGTATCTTATATTACACATAACCCCAACTAGACACACATGCCCCTAGTGGACCCTCGACTTATACCCCAGACTTTTTGAATGACCTGATCCTATATCCTGGGACCTCTACACTCCCCAAGACTCTAAGACCTCTAGTGCACCTTCCACCCTACTCACCATGAATCCAAAAGTCCCCATGCATGGGGGTTAAGGCCCACGTTCCCATTTCTCTACCTAGACTCACTATCACTTACTAGGGTTTCCCCTAAAAACCCTAAACTGACCTATGTGGCCCTAGCTTCACTTTTCCTCACCTAACCCATACTCCCCTTTGACTCCAACACCATCGCTCCACACATCCCACTCCGAGCATTACAACCCTATTGTCCAATTTCCACATGATTCAATAAACCCTAGTTGGTCACTCCAAAACCCTAGTACTCCTCTTTCTTTTTTCACCATCCCTTTACACACACACTCCACCTTATTTACCACTTGAATCATCCCTCTTCATAAGACACCCTCCTAATCTCAACCCTAACTCCAACCAATCACCATCAACCTTTTCACACATTCCCCTACTCAGGGTTTCTTCCCAAAAACCCTAGTTAAGCCCTCATGCACACTTCTACCAACCCACGTGCTATTTTTTTTACCAAAGGACTCCAATCACCCAAAGTACTCTTCTCACACCATGATTAAGCCTTAAACCACCTTTTTTCAAGTAAACTTTACCCCTATTCAAAGGCTAACCACCCTATGCATGCCTTACACTTCCCATGCAAGATTTACTCAAATCCTTCATATTATTATTATTATTATTATTATTATTATTATTATTATTATTATTATTATTATTATTATTATTATTATTATTATTATCCCTTTATTTTGTCACCCATAGATCATAAGGTACTTAAACTTTTTCTCATTTATACCTAATTACTCCTCCCTTTTTATTTCTTTTGGATCCCCACAACCTCATTATACCACCTAAGGCCTCCTAGCATGCATTTCATGATATAACAGTTATACATAAAAGTATGTCATAAAATACAAGTCATATCACCCATATCACACATATCATAACTCATATATGACTTACCTTTACTCCATGCAAAGTAGGCTGCACCACACACAATTTATTCTATACTCACATATAATACATAACACATATCAAAACACCCATGAGCAAATAAAACATACAGCTAAGCCTTAACCATATCCTTACTTCCCCACATAGTCACCCCTTAACACTTGGCATGTACATTTATTAGTACCTTCCTCCTTACGCCTCTAAAATTACTAAAATACCCCTATTATATCTGTTATTACCATTTATACCAGAAACATGAAATACTAGTCCCACCAAACCTTATTTCCACACATAATCACCTTTTAACACTTAGCATGCATATTTATTAATACCTTCATCCTCATACCTCCAAAATTACCAAAGTATTTCTATTCCATATAGTTCACCATTTATACCCCAAATATGTATTGTTAACACCCCCATTTCAATACCTATAACTCCTTTACTATGTATCATGCACGCAAATTGAGTTGACCTCTATTAGACATGTCATATTACTAAAATATCCTTAGGCCATAAAACACTATTACTTATACCCAACTATGTACTACCAACACCACAAAACCCTTATTATTATTCATAGTGCTACTTATTCCTTAACCATCACATTTATTGTAATTATCATCGTCATACTATAAAATTTACCACAATGCCCCTAGACCCTAAATTATTAATATTTCCACTATCACATACATTAATAGCCCACCAAACCACTATCTCCGCTCTTAACAACATTCCTAACTCATTAGGCACCCTACTTAGGTTTAAACACTCGGAGGTGTCCAAAAGACTAAATTGCCCCTAGGGATCCTATTAGTTCTATTTCATTATAGGTGTCTATACACTCTTAGCCTAGCATGTATATGCACCTAACACTCATCATTAAAATTATCACCATTTTCGTAGTCACTCCTTTCACACGTATCACACCATATATGAGGTAGCATAATAATCATGGAATTGGAAGGTAACACCACATTTTTACATAAATCACGTATCAAAAATTCTAATGTGCTAATATATGATAATCCATACATTTTGGTGAGTATAATGGTTACCTTATTCTCAACCAAACCAACCTTAATCAGTATCCCTGGTTTAAAATGAGTAAGCTTCGTTTAGTAGAAATTGTACCTAAAAAATAATGTCACACGTAACATGTTAATACTAGATAAATAAAAGAATGATTTTTATTAAAAATATTTATTAAATATATTATTAAATAATGCTCTTATACCTTAATATGTGATAACTATATATACCAAAAATATATGGCACAACTCACGCTGCCATGCAGCGTGAGCCATGTAGTTTTGACAAAGGGGGAATAAGGAGGGAGGGGAGGCTTGGGTAAAGGGGTTGAGGGAGGTGGTGGAGAGGTATGGATGGTGGTTGTTGGGTACAGGGGTGAGGGAGGAGGTGGTTGCGTGCTAGGGGTGTGGTGTAGGAGGCTCGTAGGTAGCGGTAGTGGCGGCATGGGCTGCAGTTAGAGAGGGAGAGAAAGAAAGTATAAGGAAAGGAAGAGAAGGGGGTGGCTGGTGAAAGGAGTGTGTGGTGGTTGCAGGTGTGAGGTAGGGTGTAGGGGGTGGTTGTAGGTCAGAGTGTGGTAGCTTAGGGGCGGCAGAGATGGTGGCGATGTGTAACACCCCAAAATTCACTAATTTTTTTTAAAAAAAATTTAGAAGAAATTACATTAGAAATATTTAAATTAAAACCCATGAATTCTGGGGATGTTACTGCCACACTTAGTACCGAAATGGTTCTCTCCGACTGTTTAAGTACCAAGTTCTAAGGCTAAAAATATTAACACAAAACTTAAACCAAGATTTCATAACATAGAAATCAGAGTACGCATAAAGAGTTATTATTCATATCCAAAAGAGAAATAGCTTACAACGGATAAAAGATTCATTTAAAGAGCTCAATGCAAGGCAATAAATCAGATTGGATGAATCCAATACAAAGGAAATAATAGAAGGAATATAAAATAATGAGAAGAGTGAATCCAGCCACATATATACTCAACTCTCAGCTCCACCGGATGTCTCGCCCACCTGCAAAAAGTCAGAAATGACCCTCTGCTTGTAGGAATGAGCAGCACCCATGAAAAGGATGATAAGTATGCTACGTACTGAGTAAGGTAACCGAGCACTAAGGCCTACACACAAGCACATAAATCACGCAGAAGAATAAGAGACACAATCATAAATGTATGTGGTCAACCAAGTAAAAGTACCAAGGCCCATATATAATCTGGATTAATTACTGATCAGAAGTCGATTCATACCATGCTTTTTATCAAATCTACGCGAGTACGGGAACCCCACTATTATAGTTGGTGGACCGAAAAAACACATAGGGCATATAGCTCCTGACCACTATTATAGCCGGTGGATCGTTCTTTAGGATACTGTAGTACCTGGCTACTATTATTCACCGGTGGACCGGTCTGGCCCCTTCTCGCATGGTGTTCCACTGTAAGTACTTAGTGTCTTTTCCATGTCTTGGCACAAATATGTTTGGTTTTGTTGAGCACGAAATCCTCCACTATTATAGTCGGTGGACCGAAAACGCATAGGTACAAAGCCTGACCACTATTATTACCGGTGGACCGGTTACACATAGGACATCATGTCTTAACCACTATTATTCGCCGGTGGATCGGTCTGGGTCCGGCTCAACAATCTTTCACTTTACATGATTAATGTTTTAAGTATCTTATTCAAAAGCTTTCACCATGGACATGCACAAATCATTCTCTTTATATTTCACACATCACAAATCATAAAATTTTACCCTCATAATTACACTTTAAACACCAAATACACATGATAACACAAAAATTCTAAGCAACCACAACAAACCCTAATTGTCCACACAAATCCTAGTTCGGTCTCCTATGGATCCTTGTATAACTCCACGTACTATTTTTAATCCAAATGTCCAAACACCCAAATAACACTTACATTACCTTCTTTATATCCCAAATCAACCTTTCATATGTAAATTTCACTCCTATGTAAACTTTACACATCCCATGCAACCTTTCAAACTTTTCATAAAAACCCTAAATCCCATGAAATCATTAACTCCCATGCAAAACCCTAGCTCAATCATGCAAACCCTACACCATACAATATTAAATCCATACAAAGTTTAACGCCATGAAACTCCATGCAAAACCCTAACACCATGCAATTCCATGCAAACCCTAATACCATGCAATTCCATGCAAAACCCTAACCCCCGTGCAAACCCTAACTCCCATGCAACCCTAATACCATGCCACATTAATACCACCATGCAAAATCCTAACACCATGCAACATTAATACCACCATTCAAAACCCTAACACCATGCAATATTAATATCACCATGCAAAACCCTTACACCATACAATTTCATGCAAAACCCTAACACCATACCATTTCATGTAAAACCTTAACACCACATTGTTACACTCCCCATCATTATTTTACAACTCTATCATGCATGTCTTAAGGCCACATCATACCATAAGAATAACACAATTATATACATAATTCTCATGCCACAATTTATTCACACTAACATACTTCAACTCTATAATCATGATGCATTCATAAAAATTATACAATATACACATGAAATACACTATAACTCATATTACATGGCATGCATAACATAAAATCACATATTATACATATGGCCTTAGCACCCCTTACCTACAACGACACCAGTCTTGGAGCACTCTCCTATGCCTCCTTAGGGCTTTGACCGGTTTCACCTATTATGAGGGAAAAGCTAAAATTATACTCCTCCCTGTCAAAATACTATTAATCACTAACTTATTATAAGACTAGGTTTTTAAATAATTAATAATATATTAATAAAATAATATTAATTAATTACTAACTTTGCTAAAGATATAGAAACAATAGAAATATTATAAAAGTTGATAATATAAGGTTGAAAAATTTATCCTAATAATAATAATAATGATACTAAAATAATAATAGCAAAGATACTAAAAATAATATCAATGATAATATAAATAAGAATAATAATAATAGTAACAATAATAATAACAAGGACATTATTCAAAACAAAGTGAAACAAGGGCTTTGACCCCTTTACTAAAATAATAGTAATATTATTACTAAAATAAATAACCAAATTTAGTAATAATAATAGTGATGAAATAATAATAATAATAATGAGAAAAACCATAATAATATTGTAATAATAATAATAATAATTATAATGGTAATAATAATAAGGATAATATTTGAAGATAAAAAGTAGGGTTTCCACCCTACATTGAATAATAATAACTTAATAAATAATAATAATAACACTAGTAAGGATAAATACTACTAATAATAAGAATACTAATAACCCTAATAATAATAAGACATGATATTTATAATACTACTACTAAAATTTAAAATAAGCACAATAGGGTTTCAACCCTATATAAAATACTAATACTAATACTAATAATTGAAAACAATAATAATGATAGCAATAATAGTAGTAGTAGTTGTAGTAGTAGTAGTAGTAGTAGTAGTAGTAATAATAATAATAATAATAATAGCAACAACAACAACAACAACAACAACAACAATAATAATATTAACAACACTAATGGTAAATTAGTTGTATCAATAATAATGGAATAAGAATAATAGAAATTCAAAATAGGAAATAATAATAATAATTATACTTATAACCTATTAATATTAATAATAGTAATAATAGAAATAATAAGGGTAATAGTTCTAAAATCAAATTAAAAATTATAATAGGGCTTCAGCCCTCAACAGAAATAAAAATAAAAATATTAATACTAATAATAATAATACATATTAATAAAGGAAATAATAATAATAATAATATAATTTATATTAGAATAAATGAAATAAATTAATTTGAGGCTTGTAAAAATAGGGAAAAGGGTTGAGAGGGTCTAGGGTTCAACCTTAGGTTGGTGGGGATAGGCGGCACCGACGGTGGTGCATGGCAGTTGCGGTTGCGGCAGTGGCAGGAAAAATGGGAGAAAAAGGAAAAAGTTGAGGGCTAGGAACAAGAGAAAGAGAAAAAGGGTGGAAGTAAGGGTGATTATGGTTGTATAGAAGGAGGGGAATATAATAGGGGTGGTGGCACAGCCAAAGGTGGCGGTGCACAGCGGCGACGACTGTGGCCGAATGGAGAAGAAGGAGAGAAATAGAGGGGGAGAGGGAGGAAGAGGAAAAGAAGGGTAGGGGAAGGTAGAGGGTGGTCTTCAGAATAATTTGAGAGGTAAAAGAAGCGGTGAAAGTGGCAGAGGAGGTGGCTAATGGTGGTTCGAAGGGCGGCGGTGGTAGGAGAAAGGGCTATTTGGGAAGGCTACTTCACACAGCCATGGTGGCTTGTGCAGGAAGAATCAAGGGGAACAAGTGGTTTGGTTAACTAGAGGGTGGTGCAAGGAAGAGTTTGGTAGGTGGATAGGGCGGCGTAGTTGGCCGGATATGGAGGAAATGGTGTCTGAAGGGGCGGCATCACAATGTCAGGAAAATATGGGTAAGCGACCAAAACTTGACACTAGGCTCAAACTGGGGGTATTTATAGGATTTAAATGAGAGAGTGAGGTTAGTGGGAAGACGAGGGAATAGGGTAAGTGGGGTTAGTGTTCGCCGGTGGCGTCATGGCCGGCGAAAATCTAGATCGTGGCAGGAAGAGTGATGGGTTGGGGTGAGGGAAATAGTGCGAGGAATGGGAGAAGTGGCCTGATAGGTGTGATTAGTGAGTCGACATGGAAGAGAGGGCGAGAAAGTGGGCAACGAACATGCGAAAAACCTGGGAGTTAGGCCGGCGGAGTTGCAGGTTACTGACGATCGTCAGGGGGGAGGTGCAAAGGAAGAAGAAGAAGGAGAAAGGTGGGTTGCACCGACGGTTCAAGGAAAGAAAAAAAGAAAGGAAATAAGATAGACCAGGCAGGTTGGGCGCGAGGAGGGGAGGGAGTTTAAGTAAGACGCGGTGTTTTAGGTGAAAAATAGGTAAAATGCGGCGTTGGGGAAAAAAAGAGAGGAGGGCGGCCATGCAGGTTAGGCCACGCCGAAGAAGAAAGGGAGAAGGGAGGAAGAACTGGGCCGCTGTTGGCCCAGGTCGGGGAGGAGGAAAGAAAAAGAAAGAAAAAGAAGGAAAAAGGAAGAAAGAAAAGGAAAAATAAAAAAGGAAAAATAATTATATTGGGTATTTCAGTTAATTAAACTATTTGGGATATTTAAAAATAATAATATTTAAATAAAATAATATTTAAATCCCATTTTAGGCTAAATTATAAATTTTCAAATATTTTTTATAAATTTCATTTTAATTAACAAAACATCCTAAATTTCTTCAATTAAATTATTTATAAAATTAATATTAATTTGAAATTATTTTTCCCTTATGATTTTAAATAAAATAATTTATTTAATTAATTTCAAAAATAAAATTATTAATTAGCTAAAACACTCAATTTTCTCCTAATTAAAATATTTATAAGATTTCTTTTGATTTGCCCTAATTAATTTTATTTTATTTTAATAAAAATAATTTATTTAATTAATTTTTCTAATAAAACCTTATTTAATAATAATTAATAAAATTAGAATTTTTAGGGTATTTCATGATGGCCGCAGGAAGAGGTACAACGAAACGATGGAGAAGAGGAAGAAATGGGAAGGAAGAAGAGAAGGGAAGGGGAGAGGGGTAGCCGGCTTGTGTCAGGTGGAGGGGAGGATGTTAGGGTGGTGCTTGGTGTTTGAGGTGAGGCTAAAGTGGGAGCAGAAAAGAGTAGGAGAGGGGGATAAGGTAGCGGTGTAAGGGAGTTAAATGGGGAAGGAAGGAAAAAGAGAGGGGTAGGCCGTAGGGTGGTTGGTGCCAATGGCTCAAGGCGATGTAGCTGGTGTAGGGTGTAGGAGAAGAGTGGTGTGGCGGCTGCTTAGGCGGCGGAGGTGGAAAAGAGGTGTCGTGCGCTTGCCAAAAGAAAAATAGGGGAAAAGATGGGAAGAAAAGAAGAGAGGATTGGCTGGGAGAGAAAAGCTCGAAGGGGAAGTGAGGCAGAGAGGAGGAGGAGAAGAAGAAAAAGAAGAAAAAGAAGAGAAGAGAGGGAGGGGAACATGAGTTGGGTAGGTGATGCCAGAAAGGGGGAGACGATTGTTATCACCTGTTGGGCATGGCAGGGTGACAGGGGGAAAATATGGGGGGTAATTCTGTGGAGGAAGGAGGGGACCAAAGGGTTGGGCCGAAAATGGAAGGAAGAACAACAGGGGAAGGAGGTGGTGTAGGTGTGGTCGGTTGTGATGCAAGCAGGGTGCAGGGAGTAAGGAGGAGACATGCGAGGGAGGTTAGAGGGTGTTTGGCTTGGGAGAGAGTGCAAGGGAAGAAGAAAGGGGAAGAGGGCCGGGGAAAAAGAAGGAGAAAGGGGGAGATCGAGTCGACCCATGTGGAAGAAAGGAAGAAGGGGGGAAAAGAGGAGTGGGCTAGCCCAAAGTGGGAGAGGGGGAAAGGAAAGAGAAGAAGGGGAAGGTGGATGTGGGATGGCCCGACGGGAGAAGGGAGAAAGGGAAAGGGGAGGGGGCTACAGATGGTCTAATGTGAGGAATGGAAGTGATTGATACAGGAGCTCCTTTAATTGTTCCAGTAGTCGGAGTGACTCTCGGATGACTTTTTAATGTACTTGGAGAGCCTGTTGATAATTTAGGTCCTGTAGGTACTCACACAACATCTCCTATTCATAGATCTAGACCTGCCTTTATCCAATTAGATACAAAATTATCTATTTTTGAAACAGGAATTAGGCAGCCCAAGGGGGAAAGGAGGGAGGAGAAGGCAAAAGGAAAAAAAATAAAAGAGGAAATAAAGAAAAAGAAAAAAGAAAAGGGAAAGGATAAAAAGAAAAAAAAGAATTTTTTTAGAATTAGGATTAGGATTAGGATAAAATTAGTTTTTGAAAAGAAAAATATTGAATTAATTTATCTCAAATTTAGGTATTTATTTAAGATAATACTTTTGGTAAAAAAATTATGGGTTTGGGATTTATTTAAATAAAAGGGTAAGGTAACATGATAAAAATAATCACATTTAATTTATTAAATAATTACATCTACTTTATAACTCAATAGTCCCAAAATAAATAAATGAATGAATAAATAAAATTTAATATTAAAATATCTCAATTAAGGGTTAAATCTTTAAACTTTGATTTAAAAAATTTAGGGTATTACACTTATTGGGAGGACTAATTATAGTTTATAATTTTAATTAAGCTTATTATAGATATAACATTTCCAAAGGTGGTTTATTGTTTCTTGACTTTTAGTCTTATGACTATTTGGCTTGTTTAGTTATATATAGTGTTGACATGGTGTTCTCTTGGAATATATTTTTTGTTAACATAAAAATATTTTTACATATACAATCATCATGTAGTTTTAAAATGTAGCCTAGAATAGTATGATGCTTATTTTAATTAATTATTACAATTGTTTTATTTACTTGAGAAAATATGGACTTGGGTTTTAGAGAAAATTACATAGATTTGGACTTAGAAGTGGGTGAAGATCATTGGGGGACTAGATATTGTCATGTCAAAAGACATGGATGTTGAAATGGAAGTTTAAAGTGTGAATGATGTCATGACATTGAATAAAAACATGATTTTTGATTATGAAATAGCACCTCGTAGTTTTTATACTACATTTGTAGAACCTATGGCTTTGGCATGTTAATTGCAAACTCACAAAAGAGGGATGGGAAAAAAATTTTGGGTACATTTCTAATATTATAAAGGTAGATTGCCAAAGAATGTTGTCGTTCCTTTGACATGTAACCCAACAACTAAATCAAATTGCAAAACATCAATGAAAATTGCAAAATAAATTAATGACAAGTGGAAGGTGACCACAATCAATTTTGGAGCCCAATTATTCTATTTAACATGAATATACTAAATACTTAAAATGCTACCAGAAAACCCCACTCCGTGTGCAAATAAATATTAAGTTATATTAAGAGGCTATAATCAAGGTCAATCAAACCATCAACTTATTAAAGTGCACTTCTAGGGGATGTAAATATACAACATGGATGTAAAAAAGATATATGAAATCACAATGATAAAGTAAAGCGGCATGAGATCAAAAGAGCAGTTGTTTAAGAAATGTTGCAATACTTCAAAAGGATGCAAGTAGATAATCATATTTTTTTTATTTGACTGATCTAGAAAAAGAAAATTATCTTACTAAAGTGTTTTGGAAAAATGCTAGGAATCAAGAGGTGTACAAGGAACTTGGAGATGTTGTAATGTTTGACACCACTTATTTTGTCAACATATATGCAATGCCTTTTGCACTTTTTGTTGGTGTCAATCATCATGGTCAAACAACATTGTTTGGATGTTGCTTGGTAATATGAGAGGACACTGAGTCCTTTTTTTTGTCCATTTGAGGATTGAATTACTTGCATGTCTAACATTCACCCGAAGGCCATTATAATTGGTCAAAATAGGGTAATGAAAAATTCCATTTCCCAAGTGTTGCCTCGGTCAAGGCAACAATGGTGCATATGGAATTTCATGAAGAAATTCCTAGAAAATTTCAAGTCACATTAATGTATGAAGAAATTCAATGTGACATGAGTAATTTTGTGTATGATTCATTGACTATGTAGAGTTTTAAAGAAAATTGGAGTGAATTATTGAAAAAAGTATGAACTTGAAAACAATAAATATTTGTGCTCAATGTTTGATGAGTGTAAACATTAGGTACCAACATTTATCAAAGACACATTTTGGGTGGGAATGTCCTCAACTCAAAGGAGTGAAAGCATGAATGCATTATTTGATGACTATGTTCACTAGAAAACAACATTAAAAGAATTTATGGAGAAATATGAAAATGCATTACATAGTAAAGTTAAAAAGAAAGAAGCAGATGCCAAGTCCTTAAAATCACAATATCAAAGCATATATCCATTCAGATTCAAGCGTCAATTTTAGGTTACATACTCTTTTGGTTTAATTTTAGTTTTTGTAACTTCACGTGTATTTGAAGTGGTTATTTATCCATTATTTATTTCCTCATATCAAATTCATACTTTGTTGTAACCTTATAATTCTCGAGTTTGAGCATCAATTTCAGGTTATATACGCTACAAAAAAATACAAGCTATTTTGGAAACAATTTGTGGGTACACTTGTGTGTCAGTTGGATGGTGGACCTCTTGTTGATGGAGTTGAGAAATATTTCATTGATCATTGTTGGCATGTCGGTAACTCAAGGCCAGCTACGAAATTGTTCAATTCATTATTCATTTCAACCAAACAACAAATGAAAGCAATTATATTTGTCGGTTGTTTGAGTGTAGTGGCATGGTATGCTGACATATATTAAGTATTTGGAGTAGACAGATGTTGCATGAAATCCTAGAAAGATATATTTTGTAACTATGGTGGAAAAATGGAAGGTTAAACTATATTAATTAGCAACAAAAGAGCCTGAATGGTGTCATCTTGATGAGTTTCAAGGCTTTTTCAATGAAGTTGTTGATAAAGTGATATTTTTTGAAGCAATAAGTGGGTGGATGGATGGGATTTTATTGCAACCGATCAAACTAAGTAAACAAGAGACTTCAAATAATGAGCCATTGATGAAACCGGTCTCTACCAATGTATAATTTGTTGAAAATTTAGAGTATTATCTGAATGTTATTGATAACCCTAGTCATGGTGCTAAATGATATAGAAAAATTAAGGAAGATCTTGCAAGATGAAAAAGTAACAAAAGCCAAGAAGAAAAAACTTCAATCATCCGTATCTGATAAGAATGTTAAAAACTTCATATCAACTTTAATAATTTATTGTTACTCTCTTTTAGGCAAAATTTTACCAATTTGATTCATTTGTGATGAATTTTGATGTCCAAATATTGTTATAGGCCACATATCATTTTCTCTTGTTATCAGATATGAGTTAATAAATAGCTTGGCCCTTGCCTTTCCTTTCCACAAAGGTAAAGACATTTTTCTACTTTATCTTTTTTTAGGGTAACTCATGTGTTTTTTTTAAAGTTTGGGCATTCTTTTCCATCTTATGTCAATATACTTTGTAATTGGTTTTACTTATGAAAATTTCCCCTTAGTCTTGGTCTATTTGTTATGCATCTTGTTTTTATAGTCTTTACGTGTAAATATTGAATCAACTAGTTCATATGAATTAATATATATAAGTAACATCTATTTATCAATAATAAAATGTTTCTCTCTCTCTTTTTATTCACCAATCCCAAGTTAGTACTACATTGCTTGATCTAAATGCACCAATTATTGATTAGATGAATCGCTTATAAAGTGCAAAGATGCAAGTTGTGATGCTTGGCTATATGTAAGTGATTGTTGACTCATTTAAGGAGGTTTGTATTCCATTTTTTATATTTGTTCGATGACCTAGAATGTAATTTAGTGGTTATGTATATGTGCTAAAACTATTACCTATTATTAAACCAAGTATCTAAATGTAAAGGTTTGGTTGTTTAATTAATTAGAATTAGTCATCAAGTTAAATATAACTTATGGTATATTGACTTGTACTGATTTGTTAGCCATATTTATTTTTACATTACCTGATAAGGAATAATGTTAAAGGGAAAATCGGAGGTGATACTGTGAACATTGAGAGACTCATGATACTTAGAACTACCATTCATTGACTCAAAGAAAAACCATAAAGATAAATAAGTAAACTTATAATGCTTCTAGTATTAGTTTTGTAATTGTACGCATATTTGTCTTATTCCTTTTACTTCACTTGAACGCTTCAAGCTACTAACAACCGCTTTGCTTTGACTTTCAATAGTAATAGGAGTATTGAATATGATTACTCTGGTCTACATTTTTTCTTTTTCATTCCCTCTCAAGTATACGTTTGGAAATTTTCAACTTGACATGATTTGGGACGTAGATGAAGTATGCATTTGTCATATCTATTTGAGTTGGGATACACCCTTTCAATTGCTCCAATTTTCATATTACGTAATAGCACATCATTACTGTTTGATGATTATAACAAGTTGCAAATTTTACTTTCTTTTAGGGGTGTTGTTTCAAGTTACAACTTGAAAGGTTCAATTTAGTGTCAATTTTATGAAGTAGGTGATTGGTAATAATATGGCTAACCAAACTTGACCTACTAGGTAGCAGTATAATTTTGTAGTCACTGAGGCCACTCTTAAAGGAGTTAAGGGGGCTTTGTTTGAAAACAACACATTATCCAGTCTCATCCCTTTGGCTTGTGTACACAAGCATAACCACACTTGATGTAGAAAAATTACATGATCACACCTAATTTGAAATTTTCAAGTACAAGGAATTGTTCTCTTTAACCACTAATAAAATTTTTAGATTAGTGTTTCTGATCCTAGAATCTAGAGAATCTAAAAAGACATTCTCTTTTGAAACAACAAAATATGAAAATGGCGAATGATAGCAGTAGAGAATGGTAAAGATGGAAAACTACATTAGTCATGAATAGTGTCTTTGAATGTGTGGTGTGGTTAAAGAAAGAGTAAGAGCAACAGAAAGAAAATAGACTTTTAATTTCATTACGCATATTCTTAGGAAAATAAATAAATTAATGCTTTATTGGAGAACCAAATATCATATGGAACCATTCTTATCCCATTTTTATTTTAGATTTACCATCTGTAGCATTATCGGTTTACATATGTTTATACTTTGCGTGAACACATGGTCCCCATATTTTATAAAGAACTATCTATAACTAGTCTTCTATTGGCCATTTTTATTGATAGGTTAATATATAATCTTTTAGATATAATAGGATCTTATGCTAAGTCATCAAGATTCATATACAACAATAATGCGGAAGCATACTTGCATTTATAATGCGGAAATAACTATACATCATTAGATTCGGGACAATAAGCGTAATATCAGTGTTGTGGTCTTCTAGTTCAGACACACACTCGTTGGTATCTATTGATTGATAAAAATCAAATTGGACAAAGTGTGTGTGACCCATGTACTATGACCTTATATATAGATAACTGACCTATTATTTATCGGTTTATTCTAGTTTGATCAATCAATAATCTAGTATACCCATAGTTTCTACACATATAGGTCTGCATCTAATTAGGCATAATAACCCCAAATAATTTATAAATAAATATAATTATTATATACAGGATTAATTCATATGACAACCCATAATTCGAATCATTCACATATAAGCCTAACACTAGATAAAAACCCAACAATCTCCCATTTGAGTTATATGTGAGGCCTTATAACCACGAATTGTAAAATAATTGAATGAGCTCAATATTTTTGTCATTATGAAATGTATCTATAACAAATTCGGTCCATTAGTCACACTAGCATAGGATTAAAGTGACTTTAGTCATATTTCTTTATAACTAAACTTTCAATGGCAATGTATGCAGATATAACCAAATAACATAAACTAAAATGTGGATGTGTGGCATGAAAATGTCATATAATGTGATATTAACATGCCTATTTCCAATTTCTTTACCTTGAAACTTCAATGAGATCAAACCATAAACAAAAAAACAGGAAACAAATTAAAAATTTATACTAAAACTTTATTTCTGTGGAAAATATGTAGTCAAAGTGTCCATAAGCCAAAACAAAATATTTATACATAGAGCAGATGAAAGGATACATTCCCTTTGAAACTAAACATCATTAGTTAACTCAACACCCATACGATCAACGTCCTCAAGGAATTATTTGGGTGGTAAAGCTTTGATGAGTGGATCCACTATCATGGAGTATATATTGACGTGCTCTACAGATATTTCTCATTTATGTACATTCTCTTTAACAACCAAATATTTAATATTGATACTTTTTGAATTCGTAGAACTTAGATTATTATTGGAATATTGAACTACAATATTATTGTTACATAATATCTTAAGCAGCCTTTTAATACTATCAACTATACATAACCCCACGACAAAATTTTGTAGCTATATACCGCTAGTGGAAGCCATTGTAATCCCTCAAAATTTTAAAAGCCTATAATTTAATAAATAAATTTTAATTAGGATAAATTAGCTTTTAAACCTATTTAATTTAATTATTTTATGGATTTTTGAGTAAATAAAATTGGGTAAAAATATTTAATAAATTAAAATAAATATTTTGTTATTTTATCACACTCATATTATTTAAATAAATTTTCAAACCCTTATTTTACTAAAATTATTCTTTTTAACCCTTATATTTTAATTATATTAAATTAAATTATTAAATCAATTTATTACCCAAAAATATTATATGGTATTATTTTATAAATTAAATTATTTTATTTAATACCATTTTCCCTTTTCTTTTTTCCTTTTTCCTTTTTTCCCTTCTCCCTTTTCTTCCTTTTCTCTTTTCTTTCTTTTTCTTTTTCTTTGAGCCGCCAGCTAGTTGGCCCGCCCTTCCCTCCTGTGCGTTGGGCCACCGACCTGTCTCTCCCCTCCTCCCTCCTTTCCTTTTTCCTTTCCCCGTCCCGACTCCCTTTTTCTTTCTTCCTTCTCCCGCATGAGCCGACTGCCTCCCTCTTTCTTTCCTTTTCTTTCTTCCTCGACCGTGTCGGCCTGCTTCTTTCTTTTCTTTGGTCGCCTGTCACGCACCAGCCCCCTCCCCTTCTTCTTCTTTCTTTCTTCTTCCTCTTTTCCCGGCGAGAATCCTGTCAACCCGCCGTCATTGCCACCCTACCTGCAACCCCCTCTCCCCTATTGCTTCCCCTCTCTCCCTCTCTCTCCCTCTCATCGTTTTCCTACCATACCAGCCCCACCATCTCTCCCTCTCCCTGTCATTACCATATCCCTTCTCCCTCTCCCTGCAACTCCCATTTCCCTACCACCCTACCACCACCCCTCGAGCTCCATATCCCCTCCCTTCTCTTCCTCTTCTATTTCTTCCTCCTTCCCTGTCTCATTCTGCATTTTTTAACTCCCCTACTCCCCAACCCTATTTTCTTCCTTTCTTCTCCTCCCCCTCTCACCCTATTTTCGACTTCGCCGCCTAGCTCCGCCGCTTTCGCAGCCTCAAAATCCACCTGCACCACCCCTTGGCACCCTCTATCTCACCCCGACCAATCACATCACCCATTGATCCACCCCGCAGCCTCCTTCCTCCTCCCCTCTTCTTTTTCTCTTCTTCTTCTCCTTTCTCGGCAGCCACCCTACACCACCCTTCTCCGCCGCCGTTTTGCCGTCTCTGCCACCACTTAAGCCACCATGCTAATCCTTGCAACCCCCTCTACCACCCCCAATCCTCATTTGGTCGAAACCACCACTCAAAAGCCTTCATTTTCCCTCCCTCTTTTCCTTCCTCATTAGCTCCCATTTCGACTCCCTCCTCGGCCGCCATCTTTGCAGCCTCGCTGTCGCCGCCTCCACCACCCTTAGCCACCTTCAACCCATCCCCGACCACCACTTACACCTCCTCTCCACCTCTGCACCCTTTCCTTTCCCTAAATCCTCCCCCAACCATCTTCTTTCCTAGCCCCAAACCACCAACCCAAAAATAACCTATTCCTCCTCTTTTCACCACCTTTGAGCCCCCTCCTCCTCATTTCCTTGCATGCAGCTCATGCTACATGAGCAGTATGAGCTGCTGCATTTATTGATCTAATTGGTCAAGGATCTTAAGGTAAAATAATATTTTAAGTTAATTATTTTATTAATTAAGGTTAGAAAGTCTTGCACTTGGTTTTCTCTTATTTCTAATATAATCAATCTTGATATTATTTTTAGGTATTGGTTTTGATAATCAAATCTTGAACCTTAAACCGGAATACCGGTAAGGTTTGTTTTTGCGGGAATCAAGGTAACCGTTAAATCCCACTTAAACGCATGGATAACATATGTTAGCACATTAGAAACTTTTAATGTGTATTATGCTTGATATATGTTGTTTAATATATTATATGTGATTTCTTGTGTTGGTTGATAGTGATAGGTAAAATTGAGATCCCTTTCTCAGTAAAGATTGTTCAAACACGCACATCACACCAAATCAAATCAACTCATCAAGACCCCAAAATTCATCAAAATGTAAAAACATAATTTTCAAAAATATTATTCATGTTGCATACTTAGGGAAGAAGTGGAAATGTATTGTTGAGTTCTCAATTCAAAATCATGAAAAGAGGATCATGTAAGGATAACATGTTGCATGGGTTGAAGGTAGCCATGAGTTAAACGCGTATAAGACTCAAGTTTCAAACTAGCTACCTCACTTTATGTATTGGGACACTCCTCTCTCATATTTCTTTATATGAATTTTTTTTAAAGTTTTGCTCAAGTCCTTGCACTCATGAATATGATCACCCATATGCTTGCAATGTTTCTCAATTCTCCACCCCTATAAAGACTTAGAACACACAATACTCAAGAGGTCTTATTTAGGTTGTAATGGGGTCAAAGGTGAGAAAATTAAGATATTTTTTTTCTTTTTGGGCTACAAGTCTAGAGCCAATGAGGTATGATCACTTATAGTTACACAAGTCTCTTTCACCTTTTTTAATATGTTTTTTCTCCTTTTTTTTAATAGTCTCAACATCTTCAATATGGGAAAAAACCCAAATTTCTTTTTTTTACACCATGATCATTCACCTTTTCATACCTCCCACCATGCTTAAGATACACCATACTCATACCTTTTTTTTTAATATACTCATCACCCCACTAGCTCTAGACTAAGGTAGGGATACACGAATAAAGGTTAGAGGTATGGTTAGATCAACAAAATAAGCCAAGCTCAAAAGTGTTAGCAAAGGATAAACTGTCAAGGTTTGACTATTTGGCTAATGTAGCTTTTATAAGAAAATAAAGTGTGCCTCTATCATCTTAATGCGCATCATAAGTCATATGTAATTTTGAAGGAAATCATTGAAAGTTCTAGTTTCACAAGCCATGGTGGGACATCACACACAAGAAAAATATTAAGACTGCTTTTCGATGAATCAATCTTTTAGGCTCAAAATCTCACAAGGTCTAAACAAAAATGCCAGTTCTAATCCTTTAAATCATAGAACAAGTCACCACATTAGTTACACTGCAATGAACCACAAAAAAGTCGCAATGCATATATGACCTTCAATTTCACCAACATAATTGCACTCGTCCCATAAAAATGCAACCAAAACCTTTAAGCTTAAAAAAATCAAAATCATTTTCAAGAAAATGTTAAGGGGTCTCAACAAGTCAAGTTAACTTACTGCAACCTCATGTTAAACATCCTTCTATTATCATCATTAAAATATAATTTCCCACTTTTATATGTTTTTTTCAAATTTTTTTTCCAATTTAATTTTTTTAAACATAAGAAATGCATAATTATAAATATAATGCAAGAAACAAAAGCAAAGGAAAATGTATCCCTTAAATATCTCCCCCATGCTTATAATTCACATTGTCCCCAATGTGTTGTCAAGGTAAAAGGGAAGAGAGGAACTCACATACCATATTTACTCAGTGGATGGTGGTGTAATACTAGCAGAATGTCCCTCGCCAGTTCTAGAGCCATGAGTAGTCTATAAGTGTGGTTGGGAAATCAAAAGCCCTAAAATCTCCCTACAATTCAACACTTAGATTGTTATCACTTCTTCAATTTTCTCCTTCCTACCTGTGAGTTAGTATGAGCTACAAAAAAAAAGCAAAGGGAAAAGAAAACTAAGTAAATGAAATCATAAAATTGGGTTGCCTCCCAAGTAGCGCTTGTTTAAAGTCGTTAGCTCGACTCCTTCCTATCTAATTTTTGTTTGTCAAAATAATAACGGTCTTAAGTTATTCAATACCACCACCATTATATGGTTTTAACCGTTGACCGTTAACCATGAATGTTCCTTTATC
Organism: Tamarix chinensis; assembly: GCA_030549775.1. NCBI lineage: Eukaryota > Viridiplantae > Streptophyta > Magnoliopsida > Caryophyllales > Tamaricaceae > Tamarix > Tamarix chinensis. The sequence continues at coordinate 39,600,169 of CM060177.1, forward strand.
AGGATGCAAAATTTCCACCGCACCGGAGGGATATAAGTTTACAACCGAGAATGGGCTGGACCATTTGGATTTCAACTTTCTAGGGAAAAGCCTCAACCTAGAATTAAAGAGAAGCACATGTTGTCCCTTGAAAAAATCATGCTTTGAAATATGCTTATCATGTAACTTCTTGGTGTGTTCTTTGTAAATCTTTGCATTCTCATACGCATCAAAGTAAAACTCGTTCATTTCGTTCAATTGAAGTTTCCTATGCTCACCTGCATCACTCAAATTAAAATTTAGAAATTTTAATGCCCAATATGCTTAATGTTCAAGTTCAACCGGGAGATGACATGCCTTCCCATACAGCACACGGTAGGGGGACATGCCTATTGGAGTTTTTTATGCTGTTCTATAAGCCCAAAGTGCGTCATCTAATTTGATAGACCAATGTTTTCATGGGACACTTACAGTTTTCTCTAAAATCCATTTAATCTCCCTATTGGTTATTTCGACTTGACCACTTGTCTGAGGATGGTAGGGAGTTGCCACTTTATGCTTGACTCCATACTTAGCTAGGAGGGATTGAAATTGTTGGTTGCAAAAATGCCTCCCTCCATCACTAATGATAGCTCTAGGTGTGCCAAATCGCGTGAAAATATTTCGTTTCAAGAATTTAACAACCACCTTTGCATCATTCTTGGGAAGTGCCATAGCTTCTACCCACTTGGACACATAGTCCACAGCCACAAGGATATATTCATTACCGAAAGAACAAGGGAACGGTCCCATGAAGTCTATACCCCAAACGTCAAACAACTCACAAACCATGATATTAGTTAAGGGCAATTCATGTTTTCGAGATATATTCCCAGTCCTTTGACACCTATCACAAGCAGAAACAAAGGTGTGAGCATCCTTAAAAATATTATGCCAATAAAAGCCACATTGTAAAAACTTAGCCAAAGTCCTAGTTGGTCCCAAGTGACCTCCAACCTCCCTACTATGACAATGTTCTAGGATGGAATAAATCTCTTCATCATTCACACAACTCCGAATTACTTGATCAGCACAAATTCTAAATAGGTACGGATCATCCCAAAAATAATACTTCACCTCAGAAAGAAACTTCCTCCTTTGGTGATATGAAAGATGAGTGGGTAAGATATTACCTACCAAGAAATTGGCTATATCAGCATACCATGGAGTAGGTGTGATTTGAAATTTGTAAAGGCGCTCATTTGAAAATTCTTCATTGATGGAATTGGTTGGCTCTTCTATGATGGATTGAGGAAGTCGTGATAGATGATCTGCAACACTATTCTCACTCCCCTTTTTATCTTTAATCACCAAGTCAAACTCTTGGAGCAGCAATATCCATCTTATTATCCTAGCCTTAGCATCCTTCTTAGCAAACAAATACTTCTTAGTAAAGAATTGTTGGCTATAGTATTTGCATTTGATAAGTTTCGTTCTTATTTATTGTTGAATAAAGTTATTTTTACTCCATCATAATTTTATGCATGCATATAGATGGACTGATTCCTTTTAAGTCTGCAATGGTCCACCCAAAAACTCTTTTGTGCTCCTTTAATACCCTCACTAGCTTCTCCTCCATCAACCTACTCAAAGAAGATGAAATAATCACTGGAAGAGAAGTAGAACCATATAAAAACACATATTTCAAATGAGATGGGAGAGGTTTGAGCTCAAGTCGAGGAGGCTCTTCAATGGAAGGTTTTAATTTTTTTATCTCATCACGCTCCAAGCCTCTAAGTGGAGGTCATAAAAATCTAGGATATGAAGAAGATTCCTCCAAATAGTGGATTGATTTTGTAAGGCTCTCATATTCCTCACGCTCATCAATTCCTTTTGTGAGACATGCTTCTAATGGATCATCTAATCTGTTCACCTGAAAATACTCACTAATACACTCATCAATAGAATCAATGCATAAGCAAGTATCTTCTTCGCGAGGGTGTTGCATGCCATCAAATACATTAAAAAAAATTTGTTCATTATTAATCCTCAAAATTAGTTTACCCTCATGAACATCAATAAGAGTTCTACCTGTTGCCAAAAATGGTCTCCCTAGAATTAGAGGTACCTTATGGTCCTCTTCCATTTCCAGAATAACAAAGTCCACAGGAAAGATGAACTTTTCAACTTTTACCAGCACATCTTCAATAATACCATATGGATACTTGATTGATCAATCCGCCAGTTGGAGAGATATGGTCGTGCCCTTTGGTTCACCTAACCCAAGCTTCCTAAAAATAGAAAAGAGCATGAGGTTAATGCTTGCACCAAGATCACATAGGATCTTATCAAAATGTAAACTACCAATATTGCAAGGAATAGTAAAAAAATCCTGGATCTTTTAGCTTAGGTGGTAGTTTGTTTTGTTGCACAGCAGATCACTCCTCATTAAGTTTAACCATCTCGCAATCCTCTAGTTTCCTTTTGTTAGTTAAAATTTCCTTCAAAAATTTAGCATAACAAGGCATTTGGGTTAAAGCATCAGCACATGGAATATTTATATGTAATTTCTTAAAAATTTCAAGAACTTAGAAAATTGTGTATCCAACTTTTGTTGTTTCAACCTTTGGGGAAATGAGATGCGAGGTTGATAAGGTTTTACCTCATGATGCAAACCCTCACCAGGTGTGGGGTCATCTCTTACCTCCTTTTGAGAATTAGAAATTTCTATGGGCTGCTCATCAACTGCCTTTTTCTTACCCTTTTCTTCCAAGCTCGAAGATGGTATATCAGACAACTCTTTGCCATTCCTCAAAGTAATTGCCTTTGCATCCTCTCGTGGATTCCTTTATGTATTTCTAGGTAAGGTTCCCTGGTCTCTTTTGGAGATTATATTTGCCAACTGTCCTACTTGCACCTCCAAATTCTTTAAAGAAGCATCCTGATTTTGCATTCAAGTTTCTTGATTTTGGAATCTAGACTCACTTTGGTTTATGAACTTATTAAGAAATTCTTCCAAACTTGGTTTTGGTTCAGGGGTCATGGTTTGGTATCCTAGAGGTGGTCTTACTTGAATTTTAGCCTGATTTGGGTTTTGATTTCTCCAAGAAAAATTTGGGTGATTCTTCCAACCAGGATTGTAGGTGTTTGAGTACGGATTGTTATTGGTCCTGCCAAAATTTGACACAAAATTAGCCTGCTCAGAAGATTGTATAAAAGGGTTACCCACCTAGCACTCAGTGCTAGTGTGAGGTCCACCAAATAAGTTACATCTCATAATTGAGACCTGTACAGTAGGAGCAGTCAAGTTAGCCACTTGTTTAGTCAATTCATCTAACTAAGCTGAAAGAGTAGTGATAACATCGATAGAATGGATGCCCTCACTCCTACTAGGTAATCTCTCAGCATGCCACTGATGATTATAAGCTCCCAACTCCTCAATAAAATTATAGGCATCTTCTGGGGTCTTATTCATGATTGTCCCATCTGCAACTGCATAAAGCATGGAACAATTAGTAGAAAATAAACCATTATAAAAAGTATAAACCTATAGCCAAATAGGTAGACCATGGTGAGGACATTTTCTCAGTAATTATTTGAATCGTTCCCACGCTTCATATAATGATTCTTGATCATACTACACAAAAGTAGTAATATCATTTCTCATCTTAGCAGTTTTTGATGGTGGAAAAAATTTAGCAAGAAATTGTCGAGCCATATGATCCCACGTAGTAATTGATCCCATTGGCAAAGAATGTAACCAACTCTTAGCTTTATCCCTAAGAGAGAAGGGGAAAAACCTAAGCCTTATGGCATCATCAGAAACCCCATTCTACCTAAAAGTATCACAAATCTCAAGGAAATTAGCAATATGATCATTTGGGTCATCGTTTGGTAATCCTCCAAATTGAAATGTTGTTTGAATCATCTGAATAATGGCCAGTTTAATTTCAAAGTTGTGTGCTTGCACAGTTGGCCATCTGATTCTAGAACCTGTACCATTTAGATTTGGGGTGGCATAGTCTTTAAGAGATCTACCCATTGGAGCTTGTACTTGTACCTAAAGTGGCGCTTGTGAAAGAGCCAGATTGTGTTGTAAATTTGGATTCAGCACTTGTGGAGGATGCATGTCTTTTGGATTAAGAGGTTGTTGGTTCCCGGTTTTTTCCATGCCTTCAGCACGTCTATCTAATCTATGCAACCTATGGAAGGTCCTCTCAATATTTGGATCAAAAAGCGCTAACTCACCCCCACAAGAGCGGGTCATGCACTAGAGATCCTGTGTAAAGTAAAAAAAACCACTCAAATAAACTTTAAAAGGATTAGATATAAAATAAAATAAATAGAAACACTTTGTCAAGGTTTCGGTTAATCCCCTCAACCCCAATGTGATAGAATATTTACCCAAAATCCCAAATTAAAATACTTTGTCATGAATGCCAACCAAAGTATGTATTGTGATGCTCTCTCGAGCCACTACACCCTATTGTCTATTAAGATTCATCTATCTCTAGTATGAATGCAAAAATAGGCAACGCATTATTATGTATCATATTCCCTTCTTTTTAGTTGTAGAAGACAACCAACGTCTCTCAACTTTGTGGTTTGATTTCTAGTCATGCTAATGGATCCCACTCCGACTCATCTCTCGAATCTTGCCGGGTTTCTCTAAATAATAATAGAAAAGTGATCAATTTTATCTATTATTCCAATTAAATTATTAGCACAACACATATGACAATTAATTATATTGGGCATGGTTTATATTCTCAACACATCTGGATCAGGGGATTTCCCTTCACCTCCGCATAGATCAATTAGCCAAGCATGGTTTTCAGTAAGCTCAACATCTTAAACATAGAGAATTGCATCAATTGAAAACAATGAATAAAATCCAAAGAAAAACAATACAATAGCCTCTTTATTCAAGATGAGAAATTCACTGTTCAATCTGTCTGACTGAGAACAAGAAATTGAGATTAAAAGATGGAAGATTGATGATGAATTGGAGGTGGAATTGGATTGGGTGATGCCAAATAAGAAACCCTAGATCTCTCTTTAGTGTTCTCAAAGCCGTCTTCTTTTGATTCCATCCGTTTCTCTTCCAAAATGCATGAGAAATATGTTTATATAGACGTAACTATCCATCAACACGGTCGTTTCAATTCTTCATCTTTGCGCATGTTTCTTATTCTAGCCATAACTTCTACATTTCACTTTGGATTGAGCTGATTTTTTATGAGTTGGAAAGCTAACAAAAATATCTACAACTTTCATATTCAATATTTTTCCAAATTCATAACTCATCATCTTTGTATTTTTAAGTCTTTATTCCTTTTCACACTTTGAGCACTTGCGTTTTCTTCTATTTTATTCCAGCTATTGCGTTTTAGCTCCTTTTGATCCCATATTCTTGAAATACCTACAAAATATGATCAAGAGAAGTAAAAAAGAACAAGTGGACTAAATTATGGAAAAAAATCATGATACAATCACATTAAATCTTCATGTTAAAGTCCATATGGTTGACATAATTCATGCTTATCAGATAAAAGGAAGCATGATAGGTTATATGATATGTATGTGAATCTTGTTTAAGGTAAGAGTTTGGTTGTTAATGAAAATATTAAGTATTATCCATGTTGTATTATGCTATTGTGATCTTAATGCATGATTAATATTTTGTGAGCCTTAGGGGTATTTTAGTAATATATCTTGTACAAGAATATGGCCTAATATATATATATATATATATGGGTGCTAATAAGTATTATATTAAATATAAGAGCTATGGATTAGGTATTAATATTAATATTTTATGTAGTGACGATAATTTGATATAAGTAGTGTACTAAGGGGCAAAATGGTAATTTTTAATTAAAAAGGGTATTATAGTAATTTTAGAGGCAAGGGCAAAATGGTAAATTGTAAGTAAAAAGGGTAAATTGGTAATGATGTAATTAAGGGGTAAAAATGGTAATTTTGTGATTGAAGGGCAAAGTGGTAATTTTGTAACAAAAGGATAATATGGTAATTTCATAATTAAAGGTTAAATGGTAATTTTATAATTAAAGGGAAAAATAGTAATTTTGTAATTAAAGGGGTAAAATGGTAATTTTGTGAATGAAAGGGTGTTATGGTAAATTTTGGTGGTAAGGGATAAAATGGTAATTTTGGAGGTAAAAAGGGGTAAATTGGTAATTTTGGAAGTAAGGGGGTAAAATGGTAATTTTGGAAGTAAAGGGGCAAAATGGTAATTTGTGGACAAAAGGGATAAAAGTGGAAATTGAAAAAGATTAACTTGGTAGTTATAATAATTGAGAAGGGTAAAATAATAATTTAATAATTGAGAAGGGTAAAATGATAATTTAACAAAAGAGAAGGGTAAAATGATAATTTAATAATGGAGAAGGGTAAAAGGGTAAATATGATAAATGTGAAAGGCGGTTTGGTAATTTAAATAACTAAAGGGTAATTTGGTAAATATGATAATGGAGAAGGGTAGTTTGGTAATTATGAACATATAAAAGGGTAATTTGGTAATTTAACCAACTAGAGGGTAATTTAGTAAATTTGATAATGGAGAAGGGTAGTTTGGTAATTATGATCATATAAAAGGGTAATTTGGTAATTTAACCAACCAGAGGGTAATTTGGTAAATTTGATAATGAAGAAGGGTAGTTTGGTAATTATGATAATAGAGAATGATAATTTGGTATTTAACCAAATAAAGGGATACTTTGGTAATTAGGATAATGAGGAAGGGTAATTTGGTAATTTGACCAACTCAAGGGCAATTTATTAATTATAATAAAGGAAAAAGGGCAAAGTGGTAATCTAACCAACCAAATGGAAAATATATTAAGTGTAATAATTATGAAGGGGGATTAGTGACCTAATAAGTATGAGAGATAACTTGGTAACCTAAATCAAGTAAAGGGTAACTTGGTAATTATGGAACAAGGAAGGTAATATGGTAATTTGTCAAGTAAGGAAGGGATGACTAAGTAATTATATAAGTAAGGGGTAAACAAGTAGTTTGTATCTAGCAAGTTGTTGTGATTATGGAATTTCGTAATATGACTCAAATAACGCTGATTAGCGAGGTAAGAGTATTTGATGATTAGTAAGGATCATGAGAACGAATTCTAATTCGAAATTAGATGAGATTAGGATGGCTTTAATGATTCTTTTGTGTTACCTTGGACAACTATTTGAATAAGAAATATCTGATGATATCCAAACGATTGAAAGTGAATAATTATTTGATTATTGTACTTTTGTGATTACCTTAATTAAGACACTAATACTTAAAGTGAAAGACCTCAAGATCGGGAATGGTGGCTCTTTAGGGGTCGCTACCCAAAAGACGTGGTTTAGCCCACGGTTATTCTAGTATTTGTTGGTGAACCTTTGTGCCCCAACCAAGCCTTATATCTGCTCTATCTAGCTCTACATACCTAGTTAGGGGGTATGCATACTTATGGATTAGGTGTCCTTGTTGGTAGGGTACCGAGTTAGCTTTATGCACTAGTACGACTAGGATACCTTTGTGTCCCTGGGTTGATAGTTGAAGGGTATTGAGTAACTTTTATGCACCCGTGTGACAGGTATACCTTGGTGTCCCGGGATCTTGATCTCCCTATCGAGGCAAATAAATGGAATTGATGTGCTGATTAAAAAGGGGAAAACACTAATCGTCAAAGTGAAAGATTAATGAGCTGGGCTCAGTTGAATTATATTACGAGTATCGATCCACCAGATATAATAGCAGCCATGATGTTTTGCCTTGAATTATGTTTATGAGTACCAATCCATTGGATATAATGGTGGCCCAGGATGTGTTGCCCTAGATGATTTGTATTTGTATTCCAATCCACCGGCCAGAATGGTGGGGGTCCCGAGCTCAATAAATTTGATTTGGCTGTGAATAAATTATGAAAAAAAAACTAATCACTTATAGTGGAATACCATGTGAGTCAAGGCCAGACCAGTCCACCGACGAATAATAGTGGCCAGGAGCGTTTTACCCTGCATGACCGGTTCACCGGCGAATAATAGTGGGGTTCCCGCACTCACACGGATAATTATAATATGATATGATTGATAATGATGGACTAAGGGCTTAAGGCCCAGAAGTATCGATAGTTCTCTATGGCCTATTAATATTTGATTGATTTGTTAAGTATGGGGTTGTATAAATGTGGACATTAAGTATTTACCTTTTATTATGTATGTATGTAGTATCATGTGTTGCATTGCGAGCCTGCTGTTAAGTGTGATTTAAAGGGTTACTCAATATCGTAGTACTGAAGGGTTCCATTTGTGGGGCCTCTGCCTATCAATAGACAGTGTCCCTTGCAGGTCGTTCTTAGGTACTATTCAAGTGGGCTCTCAGGAAAGAGTGCAAGGTAATATCTGGTAAATCCTAGGGTTGTACTCTTTCACCTTTAAAATTTATGGTTTCAACGTATTTGTTGATTTGTAACCACCAGTGGTGTATTATACTCTTATAAAATGTTTAAATGTGCTACTCTAATTTAATCATTGGTTTGAGTTCTTGTAAGTTGTATTTTTCTCTTTTAGCCTTAGCACTTGGTACTGAAACGGTAGGAGTGAACCGGTCTGGTACTAAATGTAGCGGTAATATCTCCAGAATTCACAGTTTTATTATCATGCTTCCGCTAATTCTTTTTAATAAAAACGAAAATTTTCAGTAGTAAATTTTAGTAGTGTTATAGCCATATAGCACACTAAAAATTTGGGTGCCACAGTGGAAGAAGCCATAATTGTTTGCTTAGCATTCTTCTAAAAAACAACACCTCCAACTATTAAGAAAACCAAAAATATTCTAGACCTCATGCCATCTTGGCATCTAGCAAAATTATAGTTAGAATATTCTAAGATCTCAAGCTTTTCTGACCTTCGATATGTGAGCATGTAATCTTTTATTTTCTAGAAGTACTACATAACTTGTTTAGCTACTGTCTAATGTTTGAGTATTAAATTACTCTAATATCTACCAAACATCCCATTGATGTATGAAATATCTGAATGTGTACAAAATTAATCATGCATTATACTTCCCACTGCTAAAGCATAGGGAACACTTTGCATTTGCTTTCTTTTAAATTCATTCTTAGAAAATTGACCGAGAATAAATTTATTTTTTTAGCAACAGGGATGTTTCCTGATTTATAGTTCGGCAAGGATTACCACTTGTGAACCCTTTCAATGTTAGCCTTTTGTGAAAACCCTAGGATACCTTAAGAATGATCCCAATGTATCTCTATGCCCAATACACATGAAGAATTACCAAGATACTTCATTTCAAAAATTTTAGTTAGAAATTTCTTGATCTTATGCAACAAACCTAGAATGCATGGAAAAGAGATTAGGGGATGAAACTCCTAAAATAGAGCAGCAAGAAATAACTGGATAACACTCTACAATCATACACAATAGCCACTCATAGTAGTCAAACCAACAAGTAAAGAGCAAAGATAATCAATAACCTACGAACACCACATAATGCTCCCCAAAAATCAATTTGATCAATACACCCCCACAAATGATGTCGGTACGTGACACACATGTAAGCTTAGCTACTCAATAGACATAACATGTTGCATATTGAGCATGGATTACATAAATTAAATCATAAATGCATATGATACATCATACTCATGCTTGGGCACATACAATAAAAGAGATTTTACAATCATGTGGTTACCAAACACAATATCAAATAGTAAGGAAACCATATGTATCACAAAAAGAGGGCATGCATGGCACAAACAACTTAATGGCAAGATAGATACTAAACATGTATTCTACTCATATATAATATGGCCTTAAGGATGCAACCATATTAATGTCTATGCTTAGGTGATCATAAATTTTTAATTTCTTAGTCACATGAGTTTAGGTCCCCCTTACTATTCCATAATTGGTGGATCAGTAACACAAACATAACTAACCTTTGAAAATAAAACGCACCTAGGAAACCATAGGATTAGAATCCTAATATTTAAGTATGCACAAACCCCTTTAAGATGATGGAAAAAGTAATATAGAGTAGAACTAGAGTGACTCTGGTTATTGTAAAAACTAAAAACAGTATCAGATGAAGCACCTAAATCATGGATCACGTGATTTTCCACTTTAATCATTAATGTATTATTCATTTATGAACCATAAATTAGCACATAAAAACTGCATCATTTATCTTACCCATATTCCCATTATCTTACAACTCTTATCACATGGCTAACAATCTTATCATTTATTACATGAAATATTTACAAAATGCACAATATATATATCATTATTATTCATTTATTACTTATGCGAATTCATTCCAACACTTGTATTCTTAACATGAAATTAAGATTACACTGAGATTGATTAATAGAAACTCCACATAAAATAACAAGTGAAAAATTCACATAAACACTAAACTAATACTTAAGGATAGCATAAATAAGTATGATAAACCACTTAATTCAAGGGTTTCATCTAAGAAGGACTTTAATGTTATCATAAACATAAACATGACCTAAGAAGATTATTGATGCAAGAGCATCTAATGAACCTAATGATTGTCATGTTCATATTAATTCTCAAGGTAAGTAATATTTATCTTTCTTAATGTTGGAGCCTATCATATTAAATATTCTTGATAATTCTTATATGCTTGATATTGAAAAACATCCAAGTTGTTCTTGTAGGTATGTCACATATTTGCAAGAAGAAGATGTTAATACATTTTAATGTGTACAAGTATTCAAAGCATTAAAGACTATGGCATACATGGGATGATACTTTACAACAAGAAGATATAGTGATGATATTAATTAGTTGTATTAACTTCTTGTAAACCCTAACCCTAAGTGTATTTTATGTAAGTTAGGGTATAATGTAATTTCATGTATGTATCATAGTTAATTGTATGGCTTTGTAATATTAATCTTTAGTATCATTTAACCAATGATATTATGCTTTGTATTAAGTATTATATGGGCTTAATTCAACCATGATAAGTGGGATTGGATTAAGGGAAAGAATCGTCTGGTTTAGGCATGATAACCAGTGACTACTTCCTCTCCTATATATATACTCTTGTACACATGATTTGTAAGGCAGAATGAATATGAATTTTAATCAAACTTTGAGCATAGTTGGATGAAGTATATCTCTCTCATTTGAGTTGACATTGATCAAGGAAATTCCGGGACATTTTCTTCCTCCATCAACACTCAAACTTGACATATTTGAAGACTAGTTCAAATCTGTTGAGAACAATTATCTTTGTCACTTGATTTCTTCGCCTATAATCCTTCTTAATCCTTCATTTCTTTTGCATCATTTCATGGGTGAAATATTCTACCATCAATATTCGATCCAAACTTCCATCCACTTTGATAAAACACATCATTTTTTTGTATCAAATCTTTGATTGTTTGAAGCTATCATAGAACCAGACCCTACAGGCCAGAAAATCGTTTGAGTGTTCTTGCATCAAGAACTCCACGATTACTCAACCTTTTCCTTGAATTATTGCTTCTTTATAATCTTCTTGGATTTTTCTTGAAGTTATTTCTCAAAGTTATTGCAATATTGCAATAATCTTGTTGCATTTTCCCCATCATTTCCACATAAAATATCGACAGGTTGTAGTCCAAATTGTAGCAGTTCGGTGTGTTGCCTGTGTGCCACGATTTTGTGCCTCTTTATCACGTTATTCCTCCTTCATTATAATCTATATTGGTGTGTGATATAGTGTGAATCAACCCAGTTCAAGTTCACTTTGTGTATCAAACAGAGAAGACCACAAAAGAGTCGAGACCTGGACACCATCTCAAAATCGACCGAATAGACCAGGAGTTGCAGACGCTCTATTTAAACCATTTCTTCTCATTTTCTCTCAAATAATCACTCAATCCTCTCCCTATGGATCACCTCTACATCTTCTATGAAGCAACTAACATGAATATCCCACTTGAAGATGTGCATTTGTTGAAGACAAAGAATTGACATTCTATGATTTATATGGTTGAATTTTACACCATTTATAGAAGACCTCTCCAATCTTTGTGTGTACCTGTGTGCAGAGACTGTTCTTGGGGATAAAAGATCTCCTTTGTGCCTAATCAAGGACTGTAGGTAGTGATTATAATTAGATTGTGAATTAGCAATTAGTTTGTGCCTTGTTTGGTTGCAGGAAAAACAAATCCACCACCTACACTTTGTGGAACATATTGTGTGCAACAAGAAGGGTTGTGTGTCAACCTTCACCATGGCTAGTGAAGAAGTGAGTGCCCTGTTAGAGTCCATCAAGATCCTCACCACATGCATGGATTCCCAATTACAAACTCAAAACACACTGCAACATCAACTCCAAAGTGTGGAAGCTAAGTTGGCTGACCAAGAGAAGTGTAAACCATGGCAAGTTTTGCATGGAAACCACACATGATAGTGTGGAAGGGAGAATGAAGCCTATGTACCATGCCAAGAGTGGAATTGGACCTTTCCATTTATCTCATCATGAAGATGGAGAAGAAGAAACAAATTATTTTGGCTCAAGAAACCAAAGAAGAGCACCTACATTCCATGTAAGAAATGCACACCATGAAGATCAAGGTATCAAACTTGACCTTCCTGAATTTTATGGTGATTTGAATGTAGAGTCATTTTTTGAATGGTTGCATGATATTGAGGCTATTTTTGAGTTTAGAGAATATGATGATGAGAAAAAATGTAAATTAGCTACTCTAAAGTTTAAAAAGTTTGCTCGAATTCGGTATGATAATTTAAAGCAAACAAGAGAAAGACAAGAGAAGTCTAAAATAAAATCTTGAGAAAAACTTAAAAGCACTTAAGAAAGAAATTTGTGCCTAGAGAGTATGAATAAGATATGTATGTTAAAATGACTACTCTAAGGAAAGGCTTATTTAGTGTAGAAGAATACACTAGAGAATTTGAAAAACTAGCCCTTATTTGTGATGTTCGTGAAAGAAAAGAACAAAAATGTGCTAGGTACTTAGGTGGCTTGAATAATTTAATAAGAGACAAGATTGATATGTTCTTTTATGACTCTCTTGATGACTTGATTAAATTTGCTATGAAAATTGAAAGATAAACAAAATTAACTAAAGCCTATGTTAAGTCTAATGCTTTAACTTCAACTAAACCCCATTCTAACACCTTTACACCTAAATTAACATTTTCATATGATAAAAAGAATGATAAAGATGATAAAGGTAAAAATAAGGTAGTTGAAATGGCAAATAAACAATGTTTCAAATGTAAAGGATACGGACATTTTGATGCAGGAGCATCCAATGAACATAATGAATGTCATGTTCATACTAATCCTCAAGGTAAGGAAGATGATTTAGCTTTCTTAATTTTGGAGCCTATCATGTTAAATATTCTTGATAATTCTTATATACTTGACATTGAAAAACATTCAAGTCATTCTTATAGGTATGTTACATATTTGCAAGAAGAAGATGTTCATACACTTTGATGTGTACAAGTATTCTAAAGCATGCAAGACTATGGAATACATGGGATGTTACATTACAAAAATAATATAATGTGATTATATTCATTATTTATATTAACTTTTTATAAACCCTAACCCTAAGTGTATTTTATGTAAGTTAGGGTATTGCTATAATTTTATGTATGTATCTTAGTCAATTGTATAGCTTTATAATATTAATCCTTCATATCATTTAACCAATTATATTATTATTTGGATTAATTTTAATATGGGCTTAATTCAGCCATGATTAATGGGCTGGATTAAGAAGGAATAATAGGCCGGTTTAGGCTAGCTAACCACCAACTCCTTCATTCCCATATATAAGCCTTTTGTGCACAGCTTTGTATGCATGAATGAATAAGAAATTTTTTATCAAACTTTAAGAAAAGTTAGCTAAAGTCTAATCCTCCATTTTTGGTCAAAATTGAGCAAGGAAAACCTGGGATTTGACCTTCCTCAACCCATCTTCAAACTCAACACATTTGAAGGCTATACAAATCTGTCGAGCACTTTCTACTTGTTTCATCAATTTCTTCACCTATACTCCAACAAATTACTTCATTTATTTTGCATTAGATCGTGGGTGAGAGCTTATAATACAAATTTATATCCAACCTTCCGTTACTTTGATAAAAACCACATCATTTTTGTATCAAAGCTTCATTTGTTCGAAGCTAATACAGAACCAGTAATCTGCGAACATGAAATCGCATGTGTGTTCTTGCACCAATAACTCCACGACTACTCAACCATTTATTTGAGTTCTTGATTCTTTATGAACTTCTTTTATTGTTATTGAAGTTCTTTCTCGAAGGTTTTGCAATATTGCAACGATCTTGTTGCATTTTCCCCAACCTTTTCACATAAAATATCGACCAACACTTACCTTCTAGTAGTGCACGGTTTGATTCGTCTGTTTTCCACGAATGTTTGTGCCTCTCCAGCACTTGATTCCTATTTAATTCTACTCTCCATTGGTTCATGATCAAGTGTGTAACAATCCTTTTCAATTTCCCTTCATGTAGCAAGCAAGGAAAGCAGCAAAGTGCTCGAAACCCCTAGATAACTCTCAATTGCCCGAAATAGACCTGGAACTTGTAGGCCCTATATTCGACTCATTTCTCATCATTTTCTCTCAAGAAATCATTCCATCATCTACCTCTGGATATCGTCTACATATTCTATGAATACATCAACACTAATCTCCCACTGGAAGACAAGCATTTGTTGAAGACACATGAACATGTTCTATGATTTTATGTGAATGAGTTTCACATCTCTTATAGACTAACCTTTCATTTTTTGTGTATACATGCGTGCAGTGAATATTATTCGGGCTAAAAGATCTTTTTTGTGCCTAGAAAAAGATCGCAGGTAGTGTTTAACATTTTTTCTAGAATTAGCAATTGGTTTGTGCTTTGTTTGGTTGTAAGAAAAACAAATACAACACCTACACTTTATGGAACCTATTGTGTGCAACAAGTAGGGTTGTGTGTCAACCTTCACCATGGCTAGTGAAGAGGTGCATGCCCTGGTAGAGTCTATCAAAATCCTCACCACATGCATGGATTCCCAATTACAAACTCAAAACACACTGCAACATCAACTCCAAAGTGTGGAAGCTAAGTTGGCTGACCAAGAGAAGTGTAAACCATGGCAAGTTTTGCATGGAAACCACACATGATAGTGTGGAAGGGAGAATGAATCCTATGTACCATGCCAAGAGTGGAATTGGACCTTTCCATTTATCTCATCATGAAGATGGAGAAGAAGAAACAAATTATTTTGGCTCAAGAAACCAAAGAAGAGCACCTACATTCCATGTAAGAAATGCACACCATGAAGATCAAGGTATCAAACTTGACCTTCCTAAATTTTATGGTGATTTGAATGTGGAGTCATTTTTTGAATGGTTGCATGATATTGAGGCTATTTTTGAGTTTAGAGAATATGATGAAGATAGAAAGTGCAAATTAGCTACTCTAAAGCTCAAAAATTGCTCGAATTTGGTATGATAACTTAAAATGAACTAGAGAAAGACAAGAGAAGTCTAAAATAAAATATTGGGAATAACTTAAAAAGAACTTAAGAAAGAAATTTGTGCCTAGAGAGTATGAAAAAGATATTCATGTTAAAATGACTACTCTAAGGCAAGGCTTATTTAGTGTAGAAGAATACACTAGAGAATTTGAAAGACTAGCCCTTATTTGTGATGTTCATGAAAGAAAAGAACAAAAATGTGCTAGATACTTAGGTGGCTTGAATAATTTAATAAGAGAAAAATTTGATATGTACTCTTATGACTCTCTTGATGACTTGATAAATTTGGCTATGAAAATTGAAAGACAAACTAAATCAACTAAAGCCTATGTTAAGTCTAATGCTTCTACTTCAACTGAACCCTATTCTAATACCTTTACACCTAAATCAATATTTTCATATGATAAAAAAGAATAAAAAAGATGATAAAGGTAAAAATAAGGTGGTTGAAATGGCAAATAAACAATGTTTCAAATGTAAAGGATATGGACATTTTGCTAGAGATTGTCCTAACTAAAGAGCCTTAACTTTACATGAAATAGAAAACATGGAACCATGTAGTGATGATGAGTTAGAAGTTGAATCTCCTAATGAAATATTAACTATGGAAGAAGAGGAAGGAGACCCATGCTTTTTAATTCAAAGAGTTTTACAAATACAACATAGTATTACACCTACTCAAAGAGAAAAGATTTTTAAAACTAAGTGTAAAATAGGTGACATGGTTTGTAGACTCATAATTGACATGGGTTCATGTACTAATGTGGCTAGTGAGGCAATGGTTAAGAAACTTGATTTGGAAACTACTAATCATCCTAAACCCTATTCTGTACAATGGTTAAACAAGGATAAAGGAGCTAAAGTAAACAAAAGAGCTTTAGTCACATTTTCTATTAGAGACTATCATGATGAAGTTCTATGTGATGTTTTCCCTATGGATGCTTGTGGATTACTTTTGGGTAGACCATGGCAATATGATAGAAAATCAACTCATGATGGAGTAACTAATGAATATGTGGTGAAAAAAGAAAAACAATTGTATAGGCTCACACCTTCTTTATGTGATCATATGCCTTTGAGTGATGACAAAAAAAGATTATTTTTACATGAAAAGGCTATAGAGAAATGTATAAAAGAAGAAGGAACTTGTTATGATTTAGTTTCTAAAGATTTTAAACTTGAAAAACGACAACTTGAAAATCCTAATCTAATTAAGTTGCTTGATGAGTATAATGGTGTATTTTCTGATGACTTACCTCTTGGATTACCACCTAAAAGAGGTACAGAACATGCCATTGATCTTTTCCTGGTATGCCTATTCTTAATAAACCGGCTTATAGATGTAACCCAGAAGAAGCTATGGAATTACAAAAACAAATACAAGAGTTTATAGATAAAGGTTTTGTGAAAGAAAGTATGATTTTTTGTATATTTCTTATAAATAATGTTTATGTCAAGTTTATGAGTTATTTTTGGAAAACTTTATGGCATATGCTTGGTACTAAATTGTTATTTAGCACTTCACATCATCCACAAACTGACGGTCAAACTGAGGTAACTAATAGAACTCTTGGTACATTGTTAAGAGGTTTAGTTAATAAAAGTACTAAAGATTGGGATGTTAACTTAGCTCACGCAGAGGTTACTTATAATCGTGATCCATCTATCACTACTCAAACTAGTCTGTTTGAGGTGGTGTATGGTGTGAATACTCACATGCCTATTAACATGATTTTATTGAAAAAAGGTGAATTGCAAAATTATGAAGCTAAAGATAGAGTACAATTTTTTCAACAGCTTCATGAAAAAATCAAAAATAATATTGAAAAAGCTAATGCCAAGTATAAAGCTCACGCAAATAAGCATAGAAACTCTTATGTGTTTTCTCTTGGTGACTTAGTTTGGTTACATTTGCATAAAGAAAGATTTTCTAATTTACGTAAAAATAAACTAATGCCAAGAGATGATGGTCCATTTAAAATACTAAGAAAGTTTGGAGATAATGCTTATGAACTTGAACTTTCAGATTCTTATGGTGGAATTTCAAGAAATTTTAATGTTAGTGATTTGTCTCCTTATTATTTTGATGAAAATTTGAGGGAAAATTGTTCTCAACTTGGGGAGAATGATGTAGGAGCATCTAATGAACCTAATGATTGTCATGTTCATATTAATTCCCAAGGTAAGGAATATTTAGCTTTCTTAATGTTGGATCCTATCATGTTAAATATTCTTGATAATTCTTATATGCTTGGTATTGAAAAACATTCAACTTATTCTTGTAGGCATGTCACATATTTGTAAGAAGAAGATGTTAATACACTTTAATGTGTACAAGTATTCAAAGCATGCAAGACTATGGCATACATGGGATGATACTTTACAACAAGAAGATATAGTGATGATATTCATTAGTTGTATTAACTTGTTGTAAACCCTAACCCTAAGTGTATTTTATGTAAGTTAGGGTATGATGTAATTTCATGTATGTATCATAGTTAATTGTATGGCTTTGTAATATTAATCCTTAGTATCATGTAACCAATGATATTATGATTTGTATTAAGTATTATATGGGCTTAATTCAACCATGATAAGTGGGCTTGGAGTAAGAGAAAGAATCGTCTGGTTTAGGCATGATAACCACTGACTACTTCCTCTCCTATATATATACTCTTGTACACATGATTTGTAAGGCAGAATGAATAAGAATTTTAATCAAACTTTGAGCATAGTTAGCTGAATTATATCTCTCTCATTTGAGTTGACATTGATCAAGGAAAGTCTGGGACATTTCCTTCCTCCATCAACACTCAAACTTGACATATTTGAAGACTGGTTCAAATCTATTGAGAACAATTATCTTTGTTACTTGATTTCTTTGCCTATAAGATTTCTTAATCCTTCGTTTCTTTTGCATCATTTCGTGGGTGACATCTTCTACCATCAATCTTCAATCCAACCTTCCAGCCACTTTGATAAAACACATCAATTATATTAAGGGTAAAATGACCAACATTTCCTTATTAAGCCTAAATATTTATTTAATCTAATGAACCAAAAATTTAACTCATTATATTTACCAAAATTAAGACAACATATAAAAATTTCATAATAAATATGATTAAGCTAAAAATTAGAGTATAATTCAAAATCAAACACATAAAATAATAACTTTACACTTAACATTTTCTATATTCATTTAAGCTATTTTTAATTGAATCAATTATTTTAGTCTAACCAATACTAACCCATGTTAGCCATTCAAAATGATAATGAACTTATCATAGTAGGACCTATTCAAGCATCTATAAGGGGCAAAAACATGTGAAAATATCAAAATATCCTTTAATTCACTTAAAAAAAATTCTTAAAACTTATTTTAATCTTAACTTAAGTTATATAACTTCAAATTATGACTAATTTCCAAACAAACCGTTAGCTCTATTTTAACCCACACTTGAAATTTTAACATGATCTTTTATACTAAAATTTTAAACAAATAACAACATTAAAATATCCATATTCTAAGAGTAAGCAAAGTTATCCAAATGCCAATCTTCTAGTAAGGGAAAAAAAGTCTCATCCACTTCCTTTAGCTACCTCTTGATCACCTTCAAGCAAATAATATAAGAGGTTAGGAATATAAAAAATTAACAAGGAAAAAAATGAGGAAGAAATAAAGAAGGAGATGATGTCGAGGAGCTAGACAAAATCAGCACACGACCACCCAAACTTACCACTACAAGCTAAGAAAAGAGAAAAAGGAAATGGATTGTTGTGTGGGGGGGGGAGGGGAGGTTGACACCAAGAAAACATGTTGGAAGAATGGAGAGAGTTGGTACAAAATGGGATATAAGATCATCAACAAGACATGCAATATTTTGTTGGAGTAGTCAACATAACAACAACGACACAAATTGTGGTAGAGAAAGGGAAGTTGGGGTCGATACATGGGACTAAAGCCACTATTTGAGAAGCATGGTTGGGTGGCTCTTGTATTATGAAATACAAGGTAAAAATCAAGAGAAATGATTGAGAAAGGCAACTCAATAAAATTTCCTAACAACTATAATATGAAATAATAGAAGGAGAGGAAAGTTAGGGGCTAAAAGAGGTGAAAGACAAGCAATTGGTGAATAGAATGGGCAAGTTCATGGAGTATATAATGTAAGGAATCCAAAAAAAATGAGCAAAACAGAGGAGAAATGAAGTAGTTATAGGTTTTGGAAGTTAAAAAATGACCATTTGAAGCATTGGTGGTGTTGGTAAATATTGTGAGAAAAACAAATCACCTAAAGCAATGAAATAAGAACCCATCTACACCAAGATACAAAGGGAAGTTATTTAGCCACAAAAAATTTAGAGAGGAAATGATGTGGAAGATTATCACTAAACAATCTTCTATAACCAAAAACTTTTCTTTTATATCATAAGTTACAAATCCTCACAAAACCCTCACACTTTCGACTTGGCTTTTGGTTAAACTCGATGGCTTTAGTAGCTTAATGTTGATCTAATCCAATATCAATTATCTTCTAAAGAGAAGTCTTCTATTTCTCAATAGAACACTATACATATCTCCAAATATCTCAATTGAAGAAATAGAAGAGAAGGAGAAGAAGAAGAACACACACGTCTCTTGTGTTTCTCTCTCTCTTTGAATTATTTCATTTGAATATGATCAATACTTGAGTTCAATGTGTACAAGCTTTACACACACACACACACACACACACACACACACATGCCAACCCTTTCATTAGCAAGACCACTAATCGTCCCTTATTAATGAAGTTAACCTCCTAATGCATGAGCATATATTTATAGAGTTACAGTGACAATTTATAAGTATTACAAAGTATATGATAAAATAATAAAGCTGCATAAACTTTAATAATGTAATACGTAGATTTAACATATGTAGTCCAACTTTGTATCTTGTAGCCTTATTCTTCCTTATATTTTGTAATCCTTATAATGCTATTGTCATTGTCTTGTACATCAAAGATCTTTAATAGCATGAACTTCTTGCAAACATATACAATATCCACAAGAACTACTTGACAAAACATTAGAAGTATAAGAATGTTCAAACATAATGGGTTCCATCTCCAAGTATGCTAATTATTTTTGTTCTTCATCATTTAAAGAATAAGATTGAGAGTGATCTGTATATGCTCCTGCATCAAGAATCTAGAGGGAATGACATGGTTTCAGGCTAGGAAAACTTGCTTTGCAAGGAGAGGAGATTAAGGTTGCAATGAGGGGGATTTTGGGTTTGCATGGGGAAGGTCTCACGTGGGTTTGGTAAGGGTTAAGGGAAATCCTGGGTCTGATCCTTAGGGCCAAAATATGTTTGAAACTAGAAAGTAAAATTTTTCCTAAAGATTTTTTTTTCTTGATATTTGAACGAAGCGTTGAAGGGTAGGTTTAACTATAAATATATGGATATTAATGGTGATGTACTTATGGTTGTGTTTTTGGTTAACCAAGATAAGCTATAGTGAATAAATTATTATCTTTTGGCTAGTTATAGTCTATTTAGGATCCAATTACATGGTTAGGAAGTTGGTTAGATTCAATTAATTATAGAAGAAGGTGGAGAATGCCTAAAAATAGGTGCTTGCAAAATAAATAGAGGAAAAATATTAAAAAATTAAGAAAATATATGGGAATGTGAATAATATTTTTAGAAACCCAATTATATAAAAATATTAGGCATCTTCCAATAATATATATTCTACAATATAAGAATATAAATCCTCTTATTCAATAATACATATTTTCTAGGTTAAGATTGCACATTTTAAAGATGTGCATTTTTTTTAGAATAAGAATATGCATCTATAAGAATAAAAATATACATCTTTAGAGACAAAAATATAATCTTTCATGACAATAACACGCACATATTTCATATCCTTATTTATACAAAAGGAAGGAATACAAAAATTTGCAGACAAACACGCATTCTCTATGATAAGAATACACATATTATAGAGAAAGAATGCACATTACAAGTGGGACATAATAATACACATATTGCAAATGAGACATATGTTTGATAACATATATAAATTCTACTAGATAAGAATATATGCATGTCGCATAGTGAATTTATATTTCATAGAATATAAGAATACACATATGCCAATATAAAAATTCACATCATTTGTGTAATACAAATGTAATAGGGTGGAAACAACATTAGAATAATCGATAATTGAACATGATACCTATTATGTATTATTTTGAGCACTTCACCAACTACACTACTGAATAATACTGTTAATTATATTATTTACTCACTTATAAGAACATGTGTTACGTTACCATATGCACCTTGTTCCTTACATATGGTTGCACAATGCAACAATTGCGGAAATGGAGTCTCACAAAGGGAAAAAAGATTAGTTATTTTTTAGATTTTTTAGATTAAATTATATTTAATTTAAGTTATTAAAAAATAAAATAATTATACTGAAATGATTCTATAATTTTTCTCTATTAATAAAAACCTACATTAATATTTTTTTTTTGTAAAATATTGGGGACATATATTGGAAGTTCATAAAATTATAAATTTAGATGTAAATTGGATTGGTTTTTCAATTGATTTCATAAAGTATTTATGGAAACAATAATTTGGAACACTAATGTTATGCTCTTGAGCTCTACTCTTTGAAACTATTATTTATATATTTATTTTTAAAACATACGAACTCAATTAAACACCACTCCCTCCCGTGGACGATAGCGGTTCGTTTGGGCTATGATGCCCAATACTTGATCCATGTGGGATAGACGAAAGAGACCCATTATCAAGCGCCTATTTTTTATCCATAAACTAGCACGGCCCATATACCCATTGTTGTTAACCCTAAAACCCTAGCTATCTCGCGCCATCATATATCCATCTCTCAGCAGCCGGAGCAAGTTAACTAGTGAGGGTTCTCTGCTGAGGTGCTCCAGGGAAAGAGAGAGGATGCAGATCTTTGTGAAAACCCTAACGGGGAAGACGATAACCCTAGAGGTTGAGTCTTCCGACACCATCGACAACGTGAAGGCCAAGATTCAAGACAAAGAAGGAATTCCACCAGACCAGCAGCGTCTCATCTTCGCCGGGAAGCAGCTCGAAGACGGCCGTACCCTAGCCGACTATAACATCCAGAAGGAGTCAACACTCCACCTCGTGCTCCGTCTCCGTGGTGGTGCTAAGAAGAGAAAGAAGAAGACATACACCAAGCCAAAGAAGATCAAGCACAAGCACAAGAAAGTAAAGCTTGCTGTACTGCAGTTCTACAAGGTAGATGATTCTGGAAAACTTAATAGGTTGAGGAAAGAGTGTCCAAATTCCGAGTGTGGTGCTGGAACTTTTATGGCGAACCACTTTGATCGTCATTACTGTGGTAAGTGTGGTCTTACTTATGTTTATCAAAAGGCAGGTGGAGATTAAGTAAGCTCTATTAATCGGAATGTAGCGTTCTCGTCGTTTCGGATTTTCATTCAGGGTTACAATCGGTTTCCGGTTAAATTACATTTTAATGTCATGCTTTTTGATTTTTATTTTAATTTCGAGAATTTTCTGTTTAGGGTTATTTAATTCTGAACATTATGAAATGTCAACCTTAGTTTTTGTTAACTATCTGTTTGAATCTAAGACTTGTTGATCGAATCTTGCTTTGTTATATGTGGTTATTTCTTCCGATTTCCAATCTTCTGTATTCTGCTAACTGATTTTGTTTGATGGAGGCATGCATTACCCTCTGCTGCAGAATTCGGATCATTTCATGTTTGTTTCTATAGATCGAATGATTGAAATGAAATGAAATATTAAGATCGTCTCTCTACGTGCTTATTTAATGCCTAAAGGCGATGAATGATCTCCCATGAAATGATAGTTTTAGGTCAGAATATAGCCTATGATTAAATCCTCGGGATAGTATGCTATATTTTGGAATCAATGGCTGTCAAACTTTGATGCTTAGACTTGGGAAGAACGGCGTAGTGGCCTGCCTCTTGGATTGTGAAAAAGGGGCGGGGGAGCTGTAGTGAATTATGAGAGTTCGGGAACGAAGTATTGGTTCAAATATAACTGAGCTAGTAAGGCATCCTTATTCTGCTGCCTTTTTATCACCTTTTATGGCTCTGCCTCTTGCAAAATTATATTTAATGAAATTACTCCATTAATGAGAGTTGTGTAGTGTGTCCCCTGGTGTCATGTCGATTAGTATTTGGTAATTTCTTCATAACCGAATTCTTATTCGTTGCATCTCTGAGGCTTTCCTGGGCACAAATGCAGTAATCTGAGCTTTTCTGTTCTATTCAATGGGTCCTCATTTGTGCTGTTGGTACCTTCCCTTCCCTCCTGTTTCATAGTCATTGCTATGTATCTGGTGGAGGAGCATGGTTTAATATGAATTACTGCAACATTTTACGTGCTTTGGCAGTTGGCACCCAGTATATTCTTAATTCATCTCATGTGGCTTTCTGGGCTGAAGTGGAACAACTTGGCTGTTTTTTTGCTCAGCTCTTAAAATTATGGCGTTGCTTGCCTAGGAAAATGTCTAAACTTCTCTTCTTGGTCAAATGATATGAGTAGAGTTGTTAAAAGTTGACCCGACCCTTCCAATCCTTCCGCCTCTACAAAATCTGACTTGCATAATCAAATAAATTTATCAACCAACATGACCCAAACATGACATAAAATTGATGTTTACCCGAATATAAATGACACAACTTGATCCGACCCCAACCCGTCACATGTCTTTAATCCAACCTGATTTGATAAAACTAATTACAATATTAATTAGTCATGATAATAAAAAAAAATACACATATATTTAAAACTTTTAAAAATATATTATTATTTGACTCTTTTTATAACTTTTATCATGAATTTACATATTTGCTAGTGATATTATAATTTTGTAATTTTTTTTATAAAAATACAACATTGAAAAGTCATAATAATAAATAAATAACAATTATTAACATATTATCTATTATATATTTATATAAAGTTAAGATTAATGTTTATCTACGGTGTTAAGGAGTTAAATTAATTTTGGTGGTTAATGTTTGATTTGATTAAAATCTAAAGTAATTTGATTTAGCATTAATTCAGTTCAAATTCAACACGACTTATCGAAACCTAAAAAGATTTGATTTGTCAAGTTAATTAAAATTTAACCTGTTAAATTAACTCGAATATGAGCTTGTATGACTAAATCCAACCTAATAGAGATATAAATGGGGCATGTTGCGGGTATGTCTATACCTGTACTTGATAATAAAATTTGTATTTAAAATTGTACTCATACCTCAAATTGGTATCAATAGCATTGGATTTGTTACTCGATGGATAATTTGTTTACCTCTTTATGGATATTATTCAGTGGATAAGTTTATTATTCGATGGATAGACTTGTTTAAAATTAAGTCAAATGAAAATTTTAATATTAATTTATACTATATTTATATTAAAATTAAAAGTAAAAGGAAAATTATATATCTGGTAAATGAAGTATGGATATAGATACATGTATGAATGTAGATATTCTATATTTTTATTTGTACCCAAAACTAATGAGTATTTTATTTTCATCATTAATATCCATTTATTTATATTTGTTGAAGTAATATCATTAATTTTATTAGATTTTGGGTAAAATTCGTCCTGGCTATATCTCTAGACCCAATAAGCTAATTTGAAGTAATATGAACCCAACCTGACTTGAACATGAACTATTTTAATTAAAATCTTATCCGATATAACATGTATCCAACGATCTGAATCCAAACTTGATCCGAATAATAAAACAATCTAAAATGATATGATCTAACCCACAAACAACTTATAAACAAAAATAACCCACAATTGACCTAACTTATTGTAGTTCGACTTGATTGCCATGAGCAATTGTGACTTGTGAGCAAGGGTTGTTAAAGACGGCCTCTATATAGTAATATCATATATGTGTTTTTTTCCTTAGCGATTAAGGTTGCACATAAGTTTGGTTAATTGATTAAACATTTAGCTCATCTAGGTAATGGTGAAATGTGTAACAATTATGGTGCGACTTATAACGCTCCTAATTTTTGAACTAGAAAATTTTATGTTTAAGATAATGCGAAATCGATTTAAAAAATAAAATTGAAG
This sequence comes from Tamarix chinensis, assembly GCA_030549775.1. Taxonomy (NCBI): domain Eukaryota; kingdom Viridiplantae; phylum Streptophyta; class Magnoliopsida; order Caryophyllales; family Tamaricaceae; genus Tamarix; species Tamarix chinensis. The sequence goes on from CM060177.1 coordinate 39,625,884, forward strand.
AATAATACTGTTTATATCAACCATGTGAAAGGTGTGATTATTGCCAAACATATGTCTAATGCAAGATAAAATGGAATAAAAAACAAAAGAATGCATGACCATGACAATAACGCAATAATACAAGGTAGCTAAAATTAGAACAATATTATAGATAGAATGAACTTGATAATTCTACAAAATCAAATATAGGAATTCGAGATAAGAGTTTAAATAATTAAAAATACAAAAACCTTTCAATGCAGTGGGCGAAACATTAATAACCGATTAGCTTAACGCTTAGGTATAATTATAAACTTTCAACCTTAAGCAATGGCTCACGAGTGGCCCATGCCATCATCCTTAGTGTTCTCTAGTTGAGAGTCGTAACTCTACAAATTGTCATATGCTCTCTGGATTAGAAGTCGGATTATCACAGTGACCACACTAGTGTGGTGTCAGTATGGTGAAGTATTGGTAAAACATACTACTTAAAACATGTAAGATTCATGCAACATATTGAGGCCATACAGTAACATGATATTCAATCTACTAGAAAGGTAATATACAAGAATAGTGATAACATATGAATACCTCAGCGAGACCCGAGGATATACTTTTACATACAGGCATGATTCTCCACAACAATTAATATAAAAATAAAACACATAATATCAATATCCATGACGGGACTAGCGTAGGAATGAAACTCTTACCACTGCATCATTGTAGTACCAATAGGCTTTTCTTAGGGATCTTCAACATCCACTGTACTTGATTTCTTAGGTGAGGGAGCATGTGTTAAATTTTAGATCTACCTCACCTGAAGTATATAACTATAGAATCAAAATATTTTCAATATGCTATGATGGGACAAAAGTAGGACTGCAACTCTCACCATCGCATCACACTAATGTCAATTGTTTTTTTTCAGGGATATTCAATATCTATCACACTTAGTTGCCTAGGTGAGGGGGTATACACTCGATTTTGAGTCTGCCTCACCCACCACACTACTGCTAGTGCCAAGGGTTTTTTTTCTCAAGGATCTTCAACATCTACCATACTTTGTCGACTAGGCTAGGAGCACAAAAGATAACCAAATCCTAAGTATGTATATTGGGAAGGCGTCTAAGATTCTATGATCGAAATGCCACATATCAACCAATTGGTGTTTTAAGTGTTGACATCAAACACTAAGCCAAAGCATAGAAGCCACCAAATGGGTGTTTAGAGATAACACCAAACTTACACAATGCATTAAGCTACGAAATTGTGTGTTTAAAGGTTACACTAAATTCACACAAGTCATTAAAGCCACACAAAGGGCATTTAAAGATAACACCAAACTCATCATACCAATTGGATGTTTAAGGATAACACCAAATTTAACCAAAAGTAAGTCTCAAATACCATCATATTGGTTCATATTTACCTAGGTCAATTATGGTTGAAATCATAATTAAAATGTCGTAAATACATGTAAGGATTAACATAAAAGGACTAAGAGAAACACAACAAATCATAACAAATCAAACACCTTTCAGCAGGACCAGTTGATTGATCCTCAAAATGGTCGACCGGTTTGGTCGTACCAGACATGGATCATAACAAAACGAGAGCACTAGTCGACTGGATGGCCTCACCGATTAATTGTTCATGAGAACAAGTTGATCGGTTTGGTCCAATCGATTGACGAGTTTAAGTAGAGACCAAACTATTTTGGCTTGTAGGAAAATCGATTGATGGGTTTGACCAACCGATCGACTGGTCATAATAATCAATCGATTGGTTCGGTCCAACCGATCGATGGGTCTAAGTAGAGACCAAACTACCTTGGCCTACAGGGGCACTAATCAATGGGTTTGACCAATCGATCAATTGTTTATTAAAGCCAATCGATTAGTTTACCAAACCAATTGATTCGTTTACCAAACCAATCGATTAATCTCACGACCGACGGATCCAAAACTCCAAATCATTCGTCTGCTTACAAAATTAGTGGATTAGTTCGAGGAACCGATCGACTAGTCTAGGTGAAACACAACCCAGACTTGCAAAACACACATCAAATCTAACCATACTCTACCATATTAATTCTAACATGCTTATATGTTAAAACATTCATAGAAATACATGCTTCACACATAGAATCACATGGACACATGGTGATGGTGATATACACACTTAAGCAAATCATGATTAATAATCAATTCTATGATTAAAACCAAGAATCTCAACAACACTTACTTAGAAAGAATTATACCACAAGCTTATACCATGGAGCACAATTAGATTTTCACTCATATAAATACTAACACAAGGAACCCCAATATACTATAAAAATCTAATTATGTTAAAGATAAGAATACATTATCTGAAAGTAATTCTTCTAGTATAAAACTCTTACCAGATGAGCTATCTAGCAGAACTTTGATTATTAAGAAAATCAAATTAAAATCATTAAAAATCATCTTCTAAAGATTCATTAAAAACTAAGAAAATCAGAAAAAGAAGAAAAACACAAAATGCCACCTTTTGACTCAAAATAGGGTGTTAAGGAGAGGCTTAAATCTCCAACTTTTTTCAACATTAATTCTTACTTGCTTGGGGAAAGCAATAGAGAATTAAAACAAAGATTGGAAGAAGAGAAATGAACACAATGCTTACACAATTAAAGGGGAAATTCAAAGAGGATATCTATTTCTCAGTAGAAGGAAGAATAGGGGAAAATGGGAAGGCATTCAATACTTAGTGAGATTTTCACAAGAAGAAGGGAGAAGAGAGTAAGAATATAAGTGAGGAGTGATAATAGATTAGCAAAATAAGAGGTATCGGAGCAAGCTGGTCGAGGGATAAGACAGGTGAAATTGAGTGTTGGTAAGATAAGAAGTGAATGATGACTTGATGGGGGTGGTGAGGGGTTGAGTGCAGTCAGAGATGGATGTGGAAGTAGGTTGGCAGGTTAGGGGAAAGTCCACAAAGTCAAAAATCGTTGCCCCAGCTGCCAAAAGAGAGAATGAGAGGTAAGGGAAAATGAGAAGGGAGACTTGTCTCCAAAAGTGGATTTTTAGGAAATTTTTGCTAATTAAAACAATGAAATGGTCCAAATAATGGAAAAATAATATAAAAACACTAAAACATACTTATTAGTATAATTGAACTCAAATAAGAAGTTTTTATAATTATTGGAGAGAAATTCGGATCAACATAAAAAATGGATATGAATTCGTATGCAAATTAGTCAATTGGTTTGGGTAAACCAATCGATTGGTTTGTTGAGAGTAAGAATATAAAATTTTCCAGCGCACTAATCGATCAGTTATGTGAGCTAGTCGACTGATACGTTTGAAATTCAAAAGGGTTATGTGAGCTAGTCGACTGATACTACCTATTTCATCAACTGCATGTCTTTATTCATATCTCAAATGTGGGAGCATTTCAAACAACCCTTTTGATGACATCCCAGTCCTTACCTTTTTCTTAGGAGATTCAATTTCAACCATAATAAAAAAAAATGTTGTGTCTTAGATTAGTATTGACATTCTTCTAAAATATAGTCAAGGTCTATTATTTACTTACCCTTTATTTCTTTTTTATGCTTGCTTGTTTTTCTTCTAACTTTGTTTAGACTCACAAAATAGTTTTTCTCCTCTTCCTCATTGCAGTCATAATCCACTTATTTCTTTCTTCTAGTTGTCCTTCCTTGATTCTTCTTTTCTTCCCTTATTTTCCTCTCTCTTTTTCCCATAATTGTTTTGCTGATTTTGTGATTCAACATAGGCCATAAGCTGATATCTTATCTTGCATGATATTAATTTTCACAAAACACAATCATGATGTTTATATAGCTGATGTGGAAGATCATGAACATATAATCTTCTACAAAACTAAACTCTTTTTCAACCTTAAGTATTGCAAAAATCTTCAAAAGCTTCATTGAACTCGACTTGTTTGAAACTGATTTCTATGATGCATTTGGGTGCTGGCTAAGATCTAAGCTAAGATCTTTAACCTTTTGAAAAAAAATTATATTTCTCAATAGAATACACTCTACTACTCTCTAAAGATCTCACTCAAAGAAGGAGAAGAAGAAGAAGAAAACACATGGCTTGTATTTATCCTCTTTTGATCTAATTTCATGTATGATGCATCTTGTCTACCGATATCAAGGGTACAAAGCTATATATATATATATATATATGCATATACACATGTAGGCCTTTTTAATAAAAAGCTCATACAATAACCCTTTAGGCATGGCACAAGAATATATATATGAGTTACAATGACATTTTACAAGCATTACAAAGAATACAACAAAATAACAAAGCTATACAGACTCTAAATATGTAATACATAGATTTAACATATGTAATCCAACTTTGTATCTTGTAGCCTTGTCTTCCATGCAACTTTATAATTCTCGTAATGCCATTATCTTGTACATTAAAGACATTCCTTAGCTTGAATTTCTTACAAACATATACAATACATGCAAGAATTACTTAGCAAAGTATTAGAAGTATAACAATTTTCAAGTATAATAGATTCCATCTCTAAGTATGCTAATTCTTTTTTATTATTTATCCCTTGAAGAATAAGATTGAGAGTGAGCTAGATATGTTCCTACATCAATTGCCTAAAATAAGTTGTTATAAATAAAAATCATGATTCGAAATTTATTTATTGAATTTAGTGAGCAAAAGTGAGATCTTTTTTATTTAAATGTTTATTTTGCGGTTTATAATATGTATTCCTTAGTGACTAATAAGTATATCGTGCTAATTGTTATCTAAATTCATTCAAATATACTTTCAAGAAGAAAAAGCTCTTGGAGTATATAAGTTCATTTTTATTCTAATAAGTTTCGCTTCACGAGACCCAAGTCAGGTGAAGAACTATGTGCATGAACAAAGTTTTTATTTTGTTGTTTATTTTGCTCTTTTATGATGTTTATTCCTCAATGACTCATTAGTATGTCTAGCTAAGTGTTATTTAAATTCATTTGAGCATACATTCAAGAAGAGAACTTCTTGTAGTATCTAAGCTCATTGTTATTTTGATGTTTGTTCATCTTTTACCTAATAAGTGTTTCACATCAATTAATGAATAAACCCAATTTTGCATTGAAGGAATCAACTATATTAATTGTTAATGTTTTCTTAGCTTCACTAGGGGATCAAATATTTTTATTCCTATTTATCCTTGTAGGTAGCATCGTTGAATATGATGTATATAACTATAAAACAATTTTTTATAGTCTAACAATATTTGCAAAATTTCAAATGGAAACTAGTGTATTATACTCGACAAATTAATTGGAAATCACTATATTTATTGATTTCCATATTATAGGTTTTTTCGATCCTCACTTTTCATCTGTAATGCTGACTTCATTCAACGTTTCCGAGGCTTGATTTGTTTCCAGACTTGTATGTTGTATTCTGTTGCTCTAATTTGTGACTCTTTCAAATTTAGATTGGCGATGAGTGTGCATATTTGTCAATTCAAATCTAATTCAAAGTAGGTCAAAGCATATTTGATTTCATTAGTTATCATCAGGACTACAAATTTTTTAAATAAATAATTTTAAAAAACTTCTTAGTTGTAGGGATAGATCGTCAAAATTAAATGAACGAGAGAAAAATAAATTACTAAGGAACGAATGCAGCGAGCGCTTCGGCCGAATAAGAAGAGAGAGTACGATATGTTTCAATTGTAGTCGAAAAGGCGAATACCAGTTTCTATTCCACGTGTATATTTTATCTAAAGTAGCAAGATGAGTGCACGCTATAATATACACCTGGATGCATAGCATTCGTGCTGTGTTACTCGAATAATAAATTTGTTGGTCTTAACATATGCTTCATCTATATCTATATATATATATATAAACGGAGTTGTCTATCAGATAACATACGGATAAATTTTTTCGTCTAAATTATATTAATTATTACTAATTATAAATTAATTAATGCTAATTAATACAATAGAATAACAAATCATGTTATTGCTAATTAATAAAGTAGAATTTCAAATGAAATATGCTACGTATAAAAATAAAATATTATTCATCACAATGTATTAATTGAATATGAGTTGAACATTTCGTCTGCTCATTTAATGAATACATAAACAACAGCCTATTTGTAAACAACAGCCTATTCGTAAGATAAGTTGAACATTTCATATCAACATTTAATAACAGCAGCCTGATAAGTAGAACATTTCATATCAACATTTAATAACAGCAGCCCCTTCGTAGTGCATAAACAACAACCTATTCTCTGTATAGAAAAATTCATCTGCTCATTTAATGAATACACAAACAGCAGCCTATTCATAAGATCTGTCATGCTCCTATATAGCTATTAATCTCCATACCTGCATAATGATTCGACTATATATAAATACCTTTAATATTCCCTGCAATCAATAAATAAACATATACCTGCATATAGCTATTAATTTTATTTTTTGCAATCAATAAATAAACATTTAATTTTATTTTTTGCAATCAATAAATAAACATATACCTGCATATAGCTATTAATTTTATTGATTCGACTATATATAAATACCTTTAATATTCCTTGCAATCAATAAATAAACATATACATGCATATAGCTATTAATTTTATTTTTTACTAATTTGCCCTTTAATATTCCTCTATGTAAAAATAAATACCTGAACATTTGATCTGCTAATTTAATGAAATGCACAAATAGTTGTGGTGTCATATATCTTTTCATCTCCTGCAATCAATAGAATGTATAAATAATTATAGATTCATCTGCAAGTTTAATATATAAATAATTATAGATTATACATTCAACTATGTATAGAAACTTGAATATTCATTTTTTTTGCTAATCTACCCTTTAATATTCCTCTATGTAAAAATAAATACCTGAACATTTGATCTGCTAATTTAATGAAATGCATAAATAGCTGTGGTGGCATATATCTTTTCATCTCCTGCAATAAATAGAATGTGTAAATAATTATAGATTTATCTACAAGTTTAATATATAGATAATTATAGATTATACATTCAACTATGTATAGAAAATTGCATATTCATTTTTTTGCTAATATGCCCTTTAATATTCCTCTATGTATAAATAAATACCTGAACATATGATATGCTAATTTAATGAAATGCATAAATAGTCGAGAACAACAACCTATTCATGTGGTGGCATATATCTTTTCATCTCTTGCAATCAATAGAATGTAATTTTTCATCTCCTATGTATATTACTAATCTGCTATTTAATGAAGCACTACTCGATGTATAGATACTTGAACATCTCATTTGCAGGGTCGGATCCCTCTTTGTATGCATGTTAATAAAATGTGCTGCCATTTAATAAACTTATTAATTAAAATGTAACTATTCATCTGTTGCCATACAATTACCAATTGACAGCCATTATTTAAATGCAACTATTTATCTGCTGCCATACAACTACCCATTGGCAGCCATTATTAAAATGCAACTATTCATATCCTGGATATTAATTAAGTAATTAATTATTATTATTATTATTATTATTATTATTATTATTATTATTATTATTATTATTATTAAAACAGAGTGGCTATATATAATTAGAGGCCAGACTACAAATGAAAACATATTGCATAAGTCTAATAGGAAAAAAAGCCATAAGCATTCAAGTTTACCAATGGCACCTGCATATACTGTACTAAACCAAATTTATCCATCAGTAGATCGTTGGTGCATAATGGTCAGATTTGTACGAGTTTATGAAAAATTAAAGTATGGAAAGCCAATATCAATGGAGTTTGTCTTCTATGATCGAGAGGTAAATAATAAAACATTTGACTGCATTTTATATAAATCGTATGCTTATAATGTAAATTTTCTGCAACATATATTTTTACTGACTAAAATTATACATGATATTTAGGGCGTTCGGATTCATGCATATGTTAGGCAACCATTAATTGGTGCTTACAAAACAAAATATGAAGAATGTCGCATTTATTCAATCAGTAACTTCTTTGTTGAACCAAATGACTATCATTTAAAGGCAGCACAACACATGTACAAAATCAGATTTATTCCAGGAACAGTTTCATTCGAAGTATTTGATGAAGGTTTCCCCCGTTTCATGTTCATGTTGAAGTCATTTAAGACACTAAAAGAGGAGAATGTGAACGAAAAGTTGTTGATAGGTGAGCAATTATGTGTCATGATAAAATTATATACTGAATATGTAGTGACTTAATCTGATATTTTTTGATTATTTTTTGTTTAACTGATGTCATAGGTAAGATTGTGAAAATGAAGCCTAAATGCATTCGTGAGAACCAAAAAAGTTATTTCAAAATAGAGGAAAATTCGTAATTAATATTTTAAACACAGCCAGAAAAAGTTATTAATTATATATTCCAAGCTCTTTAATTTGACAGAAAATCATTGCCTTATTTATCTCCTTTCTAAATGTCTTTTTTCACATTCATCAATTATTACCGTTAGTTTGTGATTTTGTGTACAATTAGTATTTAAACTAAATATTTCTCTGATGATATTTCTATTTCCAATTATTAACTTTCTGTGTGTTATAACAAAAGTATAAAAATAATTAATTTATTGAGTTTTGAATTTTAATTGTGTTTTTTTCTCCTTTCCTAATCTCGGTTTGCACATTTATGATTTATTAAACTTTATACTTAAGTTGTGATTTCTTTATAAATAAGTACTTAAACTAAATATTTACCTGATATCATTTTCATTTCCAATTATTACACTACATAAAGGTTAATAAATATGTCAAATAGTAATTATGTTTTGATTTTAGAATGGTTTATCCTGAATTTTTAAATACCCTTCGCTGCTCAGGTGTGCCAAATCATGCATTGCGTTTGAAGGTTGGTACTCCGGTAATGTTGATCTGAAACATTGATCATAAATCCGGATTATGCAATGGTACGTGTTTGGTTATCACTCGACTTGGAAATCATGTTCTTGAAGCAAAAATGCTTAATGTGAGAAGATCCGGTGATAAGGTTTTGATTCCGAGACTAACTCTTACACCATCAGACTCAAGAATGCCATGTAGATTCAATCGTAGACAATTTCGTCTCATTATTTCTTATGCAATGACAATAAATAAAAGTCAGGGGCAATCAATGTCCCATGTTGGATTACTATTGAAAAAACCAATTTTCAATCATGGTCAATTATACGTTGCAGTATCAAGAGTTACACATCGCAATGGATTCAAAATATTGATATACGACAACGATGGAAAAGAAAGCACATCCACAACAAATGTTGCCTTCAAGGAAGTGTTCCAAAATATCTAGCCATATTATGTATTTCTTTCTTCGGTCATTTGTTCCATATACTCTGTATTTATCATTTCAACCTATAATGTATTAGTTTTTTATTTCATCTTTGTCCTAATATTTTGTCCTTTATATTAACCATGTTTTGTTATTATATTTCTACAATTTCTTATATTTTTTTTATTTTAAGTATTTTAAAATTTATTGTCACAATAACAAAAATTCTACCCGTGCATCGCACGGGGAAATATAACTAGTATATATAAAAACGGAGTTGTCTAGCAGACAATATATAGACAAATTTTTCCGCCTAAACTATATCCATTATTACTAACCATATATATTATTACTAATTATTATTATTGCTAATTAATGAGATGGAATAATTAATATAACTATTTATTAATATAATGCGACTATTCATCTCCTACGTGTATTAAATGTATATAACTATATGTCAAACAATTAATTTTAATAAAGTATTAATCATAAATTATTGCTGCCATATATTATTGCTAATTATTGTTATTGCTAATTAATGAGATAGAATAATTAATATAACTATTTATTAATATAATGCGACTATTCATCTCCTACGTGCATTAAATGTATATAACTATTCATTTGCTGCACATATGCAAACCAATTAATTTTAATAAAGTATTAACTATATATTTTCTAATCAAATATTTTCTTAATTAATTATCCGAACAAATGTAAAAAACTATTCATTTCCTGTGTATTAATTAAATTATCGGACTATTCATCTCTTACATATTAATATATAAATAATTAATACACCAAAGTGCATATCCGTTTGCTTCACATGTATATATCCATTAATACAATGTGACTATGTATCTCCTATGTGTAGCAAATGCATACAACTATTTATTTGTTATACATATGTCAAATAACTAATTTTAATAAAGTATTAATCAAATATTTTTTAATTAATTACCTGAATATATGCAATCAACTATTAATTTTCTGTGTATTAATTAAATTGTCGAACTATTCATATCCTACATATTAATATATAAATAATTAATACACCAAATAAAGTGCATAAATCAATCGACCAACACATATGCATCTGCTGCCATTAATACAATGCAACTAGCAAATACATATAACTAATTTTAATGAAGTATTCTTTTTTTTTTTAAGGTTAGATCAACATCAGTCAAATATGATGATGATGATGATGATGATGATGATAATAATAGTTGTTTATAATAATAATAATAATAATTATTATTATTATTATTATTTATTATTAATAATATGACTATTATTATTAATATAACTATAATAATTATAACTATTTATATTATTAATACTAATATAATTATTTATATAATTTTGATAATTACTATTATCATCATTTATAATATAATAATGATAATTATTATTATGATAATAATGAATATTAATATAATTAATTATTATAATTATGAATATGATCATGATTAATAATATAATAATTATTAAAAAAACTAATAATAAAACGACAACATTGGTTATTATATAAAAATAGAGTTGTTTGGAAAATAATATACAGACAAATTTTTCCGCCTAAATTATACCTATTATTATTAATCATATATTATCCCTATCATATATTATTACTAATTAATAAGGTCAAATAAATGATGAAATATTCGTGCGTATTAATTGATTTGTCAAACTATTCATTTCCTACGCTGCATAACAACAAAATGATATTCATCTCCTGCATATTAATTAAGATATTGCACATATGTCGAACAACACATATTAATCAAGAATTTTCTTAATTAATTATCTAAAAATATGCATCTAACTATTCATCTCCTACGTATTAATTGAGTTGTAAAACTACTAAATATATGAATGTAACTATTCATCTGCTACACATATGTCAAACAATACATATCAATAAGTATTTTCTTAATTAATTACTTGAACATATACAGCCAACTATTCATCTCCTACATATTAATTGAATTGTCAAATTAATGAACAAATGAATGTAACTATTCATCTCATGCGAACAGCAAATTCATATAACTATTCATCTTCTATCATTAATACAGCACAACTATTCATCTCTTACATGCAGTAAATGCATATAACTATTCATCTGCTGCACATATGTTGAACAATACATATTAATCAAGTATTAATTAAGTATTTTATTAATTAATTACTTGAATATATACAACCAACTATTCATCGCCTGTATATTAATTAAACTGTTAAACTATTCATCTCTTATATAATAATATATAAATAATTAATACACCACCCGTGTATTGCACGAGGAAATGTAACTATATATATAAAAACAGAGTTGTCTAGCAGACAATATACAGACAAATTGTTTCGCCCAAACTATATCCATTATTACTAATCATTAATTACTGCTGTAATATATTATTGCTAATTATTGTTATTGTTAATTAATAAGATGGAATAATTAATATAACTATTTGTTAATATAATGCGACTATTCATTTTCTATGTGCATTAAATGTATATAACTATTTATAAACTGCACATATGTCAAGCAATTAATTTTAATAAAGTATTAACTATATATTTTCTAATCAAATATTTTCTTAATTAATTATCCGAACATATGCAGAAAACTAATAATAATAATAATAATAATTGTTTATAATAATAATTTTATTATTTATTATTAATAATATGACTATTATTATTAATATAGCTATAATAATTATAAATATTAATATAACTAATACTAATATAATTATTCATATAATTTTGATAATTACTATTATCATAATTTATAATATAATAATGATAATTATTATTATGATAATAATGAATATTAATATAATTGATTATTACTATTAAGAATATTATCGTGATTGATAATATAATTATTATTAAAAAAACTAATAATAGAACCAACAACATTGGTTATTATATAAAAATAGAGTTGTTTGGCAGAAAATATACAGACAAATTTTTTTCCCTAAACTATATCTATTATTACTAATCATATATTATCACTGTCATATATTGTTACTAATTAGTAAGGTCAGATAAATGATGAAATACTCCTGTGTATTAATTGATTTGTTAAACTATGCATCTCCTACGCTGCATAACAACAAAATGATATTCATCTCTTGCGTAATAATTAAGATATAATTTTCTTAATTAATTATCTAAAAATATGCAGCCAACTATTCATCTCCTGCGTATTAATTGAGTTGTAAAACTACTAAATATATGAATGTAACTATTTATCTACTACACATATGTCGAACAACACATATTAATCAAGTATTTTCTTAATTAATTACTTGAACATATGTAACCAACTATTCATCTCGTGCATATTAATTGAATTGTCAAACTAATGAACATATGAATGCAACTAACAAATTCATATAACTATTCATCTTCTGTCATTAATACAGCACACCTATTCATCTCCTACATGCAATAAATGCATATAACTATTCATCTACTACGCATATGTCGAACAATATATATTAATTAAGTATTTTATTAATTAATTACTTGAACATATACAACCAACTATTAATCTCCTGTATATTAATTAAATTATTAAACTATTTATCTTTTATATAATAATATATAAATAATTAATACACCACTCGTACATTGCACGGGAAAATGTAACTAGTACTTTTATAAAAAAAAAAAGAAAATTTATGCCTTCTGATATAGGAGACCCTGTGTGGCGACACTGCTGACGCCGTCCTAAGGCTCGTCCTAACATTATGGCATGTATGAAAGAAACATATATATCATATATGCTATAATTCAAGCTACCCACTTAAAATCTTGTTAAAATTAAAATATAATATGTCATATAATTCTAAATTTATATCAATTGAATAATATAATCTCGTTTTTAAATAAAAATCTTGTATAATCCTAAGTTTATATTTTTTTCGTATTGAATGACTTTCCTTTTGGCAACTTAAAGATATATGATATCTATCTCTAAAATAAAGGGGGGGGGGTTATCTAATATATTTTTATAGTTTTTCTAAAATTAAAATAAAGTCATGCAACAGTAATATTACGACATCAATCACAGGTATATTATATTTCATACTAAGTAAAATTCTCGGTTCTCTTCCAAAATGATATGTGACATTTAGGTCGGATGGGTCGGGTTATTCTCGAGTCAAATTATTTATGAGTCATTTTTTTGTGGATCAGTTGTAAGTCAATTCGGGTTATTTTATTATTATTTGGTTCAGGTCAGATTCGGAGTAGGGTCGTTTCACATCCAGATTGTTTCGTGTTAATTTATAAGGTTGGATTGAGATAGTTTGATTTTGATTCAGGCCAGGTTCAGATTAGCTAGTCGAGTCGAGTCTAAGGATGTAAATAGGGGGGATATTATCCAAAATCCAATTGATTTTATTTGTTAGATGATTAAACGGATATGGATAAATAAATATGGATGATGAAAAATAATCCATCGGGTTTGGCTACGAATACGGGTATGAGATATCCATATTCACACTCATTTACCATATATATAATAACCATTTTACCCTTAATTTAAAAATAAATATAGTATAAATTAAGTTTAAAATTATCATTGGACTTAACTCTAAGTGGGTTTATCCGTCGGATAATGAATTTATCTGCTAAATAATATCCATTAACAGGTAAATGAATTATTCGTTGGATAACAGATATCCAACGGATACAGATATAGATGTGTTAGTGGATGCCTGTTCGGAATACGGGTACAAATTTGGGTACAATTTTTTCTTATCTAGTACGAGTACAGGTATGAGTGTGCTCACCCTGAACCCGTTTCATTTACATCTCTATTGGGTCAGGTCTGGGCTAAGCAAACTCGTGTTCAGATAATTTTGTGTTTGAGTTAATTTAACGGGTAGGTTTGAGCTGAGCAAATTCGTATTCAGATAATTTTGTGTTTGAGTTAACTTAACGGGTCAAATTTGGGTTAACTTGATGAATTGGGTCTTTTTAGGTTTTGATGGGTTAGGTTAGGTTTGAGACGAAGTAATAGTGGATCAAATCACTTTGGATTTATGTTAAATAAGACATTGACTATCAAAATTAATCTAATTCATTAACCTCGTAGGGAAAAATTAAGTTTAACTTTATGTAAATATGTTATTAATAATGTATTATTAACTACTATTTATTTATTATGATAACTTTTTAATATTATATTTTTACACGAATAAATAGATAAAAGTATAATATCATTGGTGAATAAATAAATGCACCAAATAAGATAATAAAGTAAAATTTAAATAATAATATATTTCTAAAAGATTCAAATCAATAATGAGACATGCTTATTTTTTATTATTATCGTAATTAGTTAATATAGAATTTGATTTGTCGAGTCGGGTTAGGTTAATAATGGATGGGATTGATAACAAATTATAAATTGGAGTAATGTCTGATATGATTGGATGGATACAATCAACTTTTATCAGTTATATTCAGAATATCGAAGATATCACCCTCCCTTTAATTCACAAATGTTGCGTAAGAGCATTTGCAGTGGTGTAAAAAAAGGGATCCCAATCTCAAATTTAAGGCTGTGGTTGTGGGAAAAAAAATTATCCTCAAATTTGGTGCAACATCAAATTTTTAGGGCTCCCGGTCTCTGAAAAATTAACTCCTCGGTCCTTGCGCATAGCTACTTTTTGGTATTTCTTAGCCTAATTTTTACCGTCAGAACATTAGTTTATATATATATAACCGTTAATATTAACGGAAACAAATTTGCCTATAAATACGTCATTTTTTGCTAATAATTTTCATATTATCTATTATACCTCTTTTTCTTATATTCGTTTCTCTACATATTTTATCTTATTTATTTTTCTAATTATATTTATTTTATTAATTTTTTACTTATATTGGGTGTTAAATAATATAAAATATAAATAATTGATGATGATGTAATTGATAAAAGTAATTAAATATTGTAAAATTGAGGTTGGTAAATGTAGAGTATCCAATTAAATTTAAGGTAAATTAATAAAAGTATGAAAAATAAGAGAGAAAATAATTTAAATAGTACACTTAAAATCTTAAATTTAAAATTATGGTTAGAGATGCTCTAACAAGATATAGTCCTGCCTAAAATCCCATTATTATTAAGACACGGACATTTAAGTAATACAATAAAGCTAAGAAGGTAAAACGATTGAACTGGAAAACCACATCAAAACACCGCACGGAGAACGGAAACTCTTAAGTGTTCGTTTGGTATGGGGGTAATAGGAATAGAAAAATTAGCCCCATATTTTTTTATATCTTGTATAGTCTATTTAAAATTAAATATTTTTATTCTAATGAATATCCATTTTAGATCTTAATTTGATCTAAAATGGGTATTTTATTAAAAATATATTTATTATTATTAAATACTTAATATAAAAGATACAAAATAGATGAAACATTTTTTCACCCATATTACTCGCATATCAAACAAGCCCTAAATCCGTGCACTTTCACCCTTGAGTTTGATTTGCTTAGTATTATTATTATTATTATTATTATTATTATTATTATTTTTTTTTAGTTTCTGAGTTTGGCACAAATTTAAAATAAACAAAATAAGTTCAGCTAAAATTTTAATTTCAAAAGTATGTAAATTATTTGGTTTGATTTATTTATTATAAATATATTAAAATAATTTATTTATTGTAGTTTAATTTGTGCTTTGATTTATTTAAAAATTAAATACATTAAATAAATTTGTTTAATTATATAATTTGATAGCACTTATTTAATTATTTAACTAATATTTTAAATAAATTATATATAAATATTTCAAATCTTCTATATAAACCTTTAAGAATCTATATATAAATTAATAAATAAATATATAGAAGAGTTTATAAATAGATATAAGAACGAAGGTATAAATGATTCCTTAGTGCTCGTTTGGTATGGGAGTAATAGGACTAGAAAAATTACCCACATATTTTATATATCTTATATAATCTATTTAAAATTAAATATTTTTATTCTAATAAATATCCATTTTAGATATTAATTTAATATAAAATGGATATTTTATTAAAATATATTTATTATTATTAAATATTTAATATAAAAGATGTAAAATAGAGGAAAAATTTATCTACCCCTATTATCCCTATACCAAACAAGCGACAAACTAAGTCAAGCTAGATATGAATTTAAATTTATTAAGAAATAAATAATTTAAACCTAATATAGTTTGAACTAAAATTATTTATTGAATTGAAAAAAAAAATTTAAATTTAAATTATTTGTCTAAATAAATAAATTAAATCAAATGATTCAGCCTCATCTCATGGTCTAAAACAAAAGGCAGTATATATTGCGACATAATATGGTGTACGGATCTTATCGTCGACAACGAATGAGGCGCAACATACTGAGGTCCCAGACAAGATGGGGTTGGGTAGACACGGAGACGCCTACTCACGAGTAATGATGATCACATCAACGTCTAACATTACGCCACGTGGGGCTAAGACTCACTAATGAGACCCTATAGTTTATGAAAGGGCCCCACACACGTCAGCACCTCGTCGACGCAGATAGTGACAGAGGCCTAAATGAACTAATTTTATATAGTTTATCATCACATTATTTGCAACAAACAAATAATATTTCCCGAACGGAAATCGGAATATTCGAGACTCCGGAAGTATCCAGAAAGTCCATAGCTGTACAGTGGCAGCGTGTGAATGAAATAATTGAAGGGAGGGGGAGCATGATCCGGAAGCCACGACTTTGACTCCTAAATTACGTAGATTGTAGGCTTTTGTGGTATATATACTCCTCTTAAGACTCCAATCAGCTAAAAAAAATAAAAAGTTATTTTAGAAATTATGTTAACATATTCTTAATAAGATAATTACCTCGTTCATTAAAAAATAATCTAACAAGTAACGTCTAAATAAATTAAGGATAAAAATAAAAAAATATTTCTACGAAAAGAACTTTCTTGTTAAATAAAGTTTTGACGACGCTCTGTATAATCAAGGAAATTGAAGTAATTTCCTTTGCCGATGATATGCATCTTCTCAGTCGCGAACATATGCACCACAAGCAAACCATTGGCAAAAGTAGACAATAGTAATAGAAATAAAATATCCTTTGACGGTTTTAGTCTGAAAATGTAAGTACACTTTTAAGAGTTTGTCGAGTAATTTGTGAAGATTGATTTTTCTAAAAACCTTTTTTTTATTTATAAAAATGGAACCTTATTAACACAACTTCGAATTATTCCTAAGTAATCGTTAATTCTTATAATCATTTATCTAGTTTTAATATTTTTTAAAGTAAATTTAGATATTTGATTTTAATTAAAGAGGGGGAGGATGACCTCATCCTCTGTCTCCTTTTTTTCTTTTGTATGTAAGATATTGGAACATATGAAATGTTGTTTTCACCCTAGGGTTGGGAGATTTTTCTTCCACACTGATATGTTGTTTCTTTTCTTGTGTTTGATCTTTCTCTAGAAGAACTTGACTTGCAATCCCTACAAAATCACCATTTGAATTCTAGAATAGAAGTTAACCTATTCTTGGTAAATCTACCTATTCAACCCAAATTTAAATAGTAAAATTAGGACTTTTGATCTATTATACCATCTCACTAGTTCCTTAACCGATTCATTGGTTATAAATAACCTTAATCATATCTTTTCCTTACCTTTTTTTTAGCCACCAAAAGACCCTAAGCTTCTCAACAATTATGCTAGATCTTCTCTACTCCGAGCTTTCACTTTGACTTGGTCTGCTCTTCTAACCATTCTCTAGCTCTCTCTTGTTTTATTCTTGAGAAAGAAAGATTTATATTTCGGAAAAGGTTGAGTGTTGCTTTCAACTTATTACTCCTCTGGTTTCTCTTGGAGGTGGTAATTTGTTTACTTCCTAATTCAAATTTCTTGATTTACAAGGATTATTTAAAGGTTTTTGAGGTTTTAACCTCTTGTTTTTAAGTTTTTGAAAGTTGAAATATTTCATCCAAAGGTTTTTCCTTCTTGGTGGAAAATTTTAATAAGCCTTGGGTAAATCTTTCTTACCCTTGAAATGTGGCATGAATAAGCATGTGAGTTAATGTACTCTGTAAATTTATGGTCTTTATATGCATGTATGAGATTTTTGGTATTTTAGTGAGGCATATTAAGGTATTTAATAATTATAAGAAAAAGGCTTGATTAATGACAAATAAGGTTGAATTCTTATAAATGAAGTATGATACAATATATGAGTGTTTTAAATATTGGTCTTATGCAATGATAGTGTTATGGTTTGGATGTGGTAAGATTATGTAGATTTAACCATATTTGAAATGTCTATTATGTGTTGTCTAAGAACAAAATGACCAACTGGTTAAGCTAAACCAACCAACTATTCGTTAGAATAGAAGATTGGTTAGCCTAAACCGATTGGTCATGTTGTCTGTGGCGACTTTAGTTTCTCTCTATTTAAAACCATTGACCGATTTATCACAACAAATAGAATCGTATTAGAACAGTTGACTTGTCTGACCATACTAATCAACTAGTTCAAGGGAACTCTAGGGTTTGGCTGACCAAAAAGTATTGTTTGTTTCATTTCATACTCGATATGATTTGAGACTTTATATTATGCTAGCATACAATTCCTTAATGATGAGAACATATATCTTTGCATGTGTGAGCTTTAACTGAGAATTTGATGCATAATATAATATTATGCTGGCTTGTGTAGGTAACGGAGAACTTTGAGGTTAATATTTAGGATTTGTGAGAAATATGGGGGTCTCATATATTATTAAAATGAATTATATTTTCTCACAGATTATCTTAATATGTTTTAGGCAAAAATCCAACAGTAAAAAAATTAACGTGGGGTCCTATATTTCCTAAACATGAATCGTGTTTTTCTTTTGTTCTGAAACACGTTGTCTTTCCTTTGTAAGATTTTTTCTAGTATGAAGAGATATGAGAGAACCTTAGCTATCAAATAGTGTGACTCAAATTCTTTTTCTTCTCCATAGAATTTTTCACTGATTAGAGAATTGTAAATCTTTGTAATTGATTTATTAATTAGTGTAATCATCTTGTAATTACACAAGAGTATGAATAAATATCTTTAATTTTTCCTCGATTGTTATCTTTTGTGACTGAATCCTCAATTGTTCATAATATTGTTAATTCTAATTTATGGTTTGGATGCTTTCAGTCCATGCTATTCTGCAACAATTTGGTATTGAAGCCTGATTTGGAACCTAGATAGATATCCTCAAAATCTCAAATGAAATTTGTGCTTCAAATAAGGTGTGCCCTTACCAATGCAATGAAGATAAGTAGTTGACTCAATTGAGTATTGTATTCTCAGTAAGGGAAGGATGTGTATTACTTTGTTTGAGGGGAGAATTGTTGGGCATGAAAAAATTCCCAGATTGATATATACGAGGAAATTAGACATATATATAATTCTAGTGGGATACTCCTCCTATTACCAATTAGTTTTAGGATGAAACCTTACTTAGGATTATATATGGATATAATATTGAGTTCTTTCTAATCAAGTATAGCTTAGGCTTGGTTTTACTTCCAACAAGTAGTATCAAAGCTACATTGTTGAAGATATCTAGTAATTGGGATGGGTATAAGATTTGATATTGAAAAGTTTAATTGATTTGCTAATTTCATATTATAAAAATTAAAGATGCAGGCGATCCTAATTTAGAATGATTTGGAGAAAGTGTTATTCAATCATTCAAACAAGCCATATTCGATGACAGATGAGAGACTTGAAGATGTTGATTTGAAGACCCTCGCTATCATACAACGGTGCTTGTCTAGTAAGGTATTACTAGGAGTGGTAAAGGTATCAATGACAACGACCTTGTAGTTGAAGCTTGAGTGAGTGTAGATTACAAAGTCAATAATAAATTAGTTATTGTCGAAGAGTCAAATTCATGAACTAAAATTAGGTGAGGATCAATATTTGAAAAGTCATTTGAATGAATTTGACTCTATAATTATGGATTTGCATAATGTAGATGTTAAATTAGATGATAAACATTTAACCATTATGTTGTTATGTTCTTTTCCTGCTAGCTTTAAGCATTTTCGTAAGACTATATTGTATGGGAAGGACAAGTTAGTCCTTGAGGATGTGAAATATACCTTGCTACAATGGAAGTTGATTGATAGTTAATTGACTGGTAGCGGTACTTTCAAGGACTTGCACAATGAGGGATTGGTAGCCAAAGGAGAACACTTGAGCGGGGGTTTGGTAACAAAAATATGTCCATATCTAAGTCAAAGAGTTGTTTAAAGAATGTGACATGTCATGGTTGTCACGTGAATATCCATATCATGAGATACTATCCCCATAGGAAATTAACATATACTGCTGATGGTGTATTAAATGAGGGCAATGCTACCATAGCTGATGGTGATAGTGATGTACTAACTGCCACACATGGATAGACCAAATTAGGTGAGATATGGATTTTGGATTCTAGGTGCTCCTACCATGCTTGTCCCAATAGAAGCTGGTTCCAAATATCTAGGTGGAGTTGTTATCATGGGAAATAATGCTTCTTACAGAGTTGCTAGGATTGGAACTATAAGGGTAAGGGTGCATGATCTTATGGTTAGGATACTATTTAGTATTTTTCATGTTCCTGACATGACCAAGAGCTTGATTTCGTTGTATTCCTTAGATATCAAAGGTTGTAGGCGTGTCATTGAGAATAACACATTGAAGGTTGATAAAGGGGTTATGGTGGAAACTGTTGGTAAGTGGGTCAGGATATTGTATGTGCTTGTTGGGATAACTATTAAAGGTGCATTTAAGGTGACACTAAGAGTGTCTAACTTAGATGTTGCTACTTTTGGTTTAATGCGATTGAAACACGGGAGTGTCATTGGCACAACTGGGGGATCCTTATACTATTACCCTTATACATTTAGATCTATTACCTTTTTTAGTTTGAATTTCTTCTTAACAAAAAGGTGGAGTAGGAGAGTCTGTTGGGTGCTTCAGGCAAGGTGGAGGTTGTTGTTGATTTAGATTGTATAAATTTGTCTAATGAGGAGGAATCTGGATAATAGGTGGACCAAGTGGGTGTTTCTCTAGGTAGAGATGTTTATGCTTTGTATACTATGCTTTGTTTTGGTGTGCAAGAGATAGTGTTAGACTTAGAGGTTATTTTGGGTGTTGATTCTACTTTACAATATTCTATTGGTGTTATCGAAGAGATGTGGCCTCTTTGGTGGACTCAGACATTGATATGTGATGTTTTACTAGTTATTCATTTATTACATGTTTATGTTTTTCTTATCGTAGCAAAAGATATGTCTGTGGAGAACGAGCTGACAACTTTGGATGTGCCTAAATCTAAAGAGATTGTGGTGGCTTGCTTAGTCACTAGTTCACACTTTGTTATTGTGAGATTCTTGATGTATAATGTGATTAGTACTTATTGTTATATTGCTCATGGTGTGGGCATGTGTGTAGTGAGTCTCTTGAAGATACCTTGGTAAAGTGCAGTGTAGATTTTGAGGTACTTGTTGTTATAATATCAATTTGTATTGAGTATGTGATGTCTAATATTTGATTGATAGTTTACTCTAATCTTGGTTGTGGTCCTAATGATCAGAGGTATACTAATTTGCTAGTGTTCGACCTTAGAGGCTTTAAGGTATAGTAATTTTTCAATAGTCGATTGATCTATTACCATTATTATTCTACGTAAAATTAATCTTTCACAACTAATATATTGATCTTTCACTAACAAGTTAATATTTCTCTATTCTTATACTTAAAGTTGATATTTCATCACTAATGTACTAAACTTTTACTAGCATGATGATTTTTAACAATTATTTTATGTAAAACTAATCTTTTACTACTAATATACAAAATTTTCACCATTTCTTTTTATCAAAAATATATTAATATGGACCTCTATTTATAAAGAAAAAGTTCAAAAACATTAGGGTATATTTTTTTTTAACAAACCTAAATAAAAATACATTGACTAAAAAATCTAGAAAAAAGTGTTGTAGCACATATAGTATAATTTTCCAAGTTCAATATAAATCAAGGGTATCAATGATGTAATTTTTTCGGCCTCATTGGGATTTGTTTACAACAATGGGGTATTATAGCCTTTTTGTATTGTTTTGTACTTTTCGGGCTTAATTTAGGCATGTATTAGTGCCCATTTTTAAATGAAAAATGAAAATAAGATAATGTATACCCCAATGAGGCAATATAGCCTTTTGTATTCCTCTGCATTTTTAAGCTTAATTTTGGCATGTATTAGTGCCCATTTTCAAATAAAAAATGAAAATAAGACAATATATAAATAAGATAATTTCTTCAAATGAATTTATATATAGTGTTCACTTTTATATTTTCTATATTATTGAAGTTCGAATGAAATAAAGAAGATAATTTTATTTAAATATGTGTTTGAAAATATTTGTTGATGTACTTCACTAATTTTTATATTAGATCAAGTATTATTTTCTTTGTGACAATGTGTTTTTATTTTTTGATTGACCCCATGGTACGAGGCACAAACTGTTTCAAGAGTTACCAATTGTTAATAACTATATATTAAAATATAATCAAATGAGAAGATTGAGAATACTGTAAATATTTAAAAATATAAATTTATTTATTTAACTATTGCACAGTGGTCTGAGCATGTCTTTTACTTTTACTACATGAATTCCATCTCCATTGTTTGTTGATGTGATTTAGGAGTGGAAAACAAGTATATTTTGAACAGGAAAGAGCATTTGCTTTCGGGGTCTAATTTTGAATTTTTTTTTCTTTTAGATGAGTCCGACGACCCACTAATAAAAAGTTAAGATCCTTAATAAATTTTTATGTGGCCTCTAATATAAATGATAGTGTGCTAAGTGGGACCCACAACACTCGTTTTCTGCTTCCATCTATGCAGGGGCTGACATAAATAATCTACCCAATCATTTTCCGGCTCCCGAATCCTCGTTTTTGACATTGAGGCGGTCCCACACAAAGCAGTATACTTCCCACCTTCAGGTATATAAACCCCCCCTCCTGTGCCTGGATATGTATCATTAGAGTCTCCTCAAAATAAAAAATAAAAGAAGAAAAGAAAAGAAAGGAAGACATTGGGCGTGGGCGAGCTCTCCCTCCATTGTTTATTGAAAAAGAAAAATGGTGACGACCGGTGCTCCGGCAGTTACATCGGTAAGATTCCCGGCAGGTCGTCGGATTCTTTCTAATAGTTGTGATTCGAGTGGTAAAGATCACGAGGTCTCTGATCAGTTTGCTGTTAATTTTTCGGATACGGTGTTCGGATTCTTAGAACAAGATCATGGATCGTTAGAGAGTGGTGTTAGCAGCAGCAGCAGCAGCAGCAGTAGTGATGAGTACGGTGATTTTGATCAGGAAGATGAGAATGGTGGTAGTGTTAGTAGCGCTGAAGAGAACAAAGCTTTCTGGGACGAACGACACCGCCTACTAAAGGTCCGTACTTCTAACTTGTGACCACTTATTGTGCGTCACAGTCTTTTTTTCTGCTGTAATATATAATTTGGGGATATATACTCGAATTACGAAGTTATTCGAGATATAATTTGTGATTCTGAAAATTCTAGAACTATGGCGCGTAGGAATTTGAAAGCAGCGATGGATTCGAGGCTTCATTGATATTTATTACGTTATGTAAATAATGAGTGCATCGTGATATTGTTAATTAACGAGGGTGATTAATTTCGTTCAGGCAGCATTGTGCAAGATTAGTTCATTGGAACTAGGGATTCGTAATGCTACGAAAGAAGCAATGAAAGAGGCAGAGAGTGACGGAAACTACTGTAACTGCCGGAATCCGGTCACCGATACCTGCCGGAATTGTCTTATGTCGGAAATTGCTAGGCGGCTTCGGGATGCCGGTTACAATAGCGCCGTTTGCAAGTCTAAGTGGAGAAGCTCCCCTGATATCCCTGCCGGTAAATCATTGATAAATCCCGCCCCCGCTTAATTCGCTGTTATTGTCTTATTTTAATTTGTTGACGGAGGCCGCAGAGCTGAGAACTTTCTAGATTAGATAAAATTAAATATGTTCACGGTAGGGATCCAACCCCGATCGATAATCTCCCTTGCGTTGGACAATCGGTAGCTTAAATTAATTAATACGGCCATATCGTTCTGACCAGACAGGTACAGAAACAAGCCAATAAAATTAACGACGGCCGCAGATCACAAGAAAAATAATGATTGCGAAATGAACTGGTGGTAAAACAATGAAATGAGCGAGTTGGCCCTGTCTGAATGTAATTCCTAGTCGATTCGGTCGCTAACATATACTTCTACAGGCGAGCATACGTTCATAGACGTTCTGGACAACTTGAAGAAGAAAGAAGTCCGAATAATAATCGAATTAAATTTCAGAGCCGAATTCGAGATGGCAAGAGCAAGTGAAGATTACAACAGACTAATATCCCGACTTCCCGAATCATTCGTTGGGAAAGCACAGAGAGTGAAATCGTTAATTAAAATCTTATGTACGGCTGCTAAGAAATGCATGAAGGATAACGACATGCATATGGGACCATGGAGGAAGCAGAATTATATGCAGGCTAAATGGTTTAATCCAAGCTGTGTAAGGTTGGTGGACTCGTCGGTACGGGCCGACGAAGAGAAATCGAGTAATTGTAGCCGGGAGCGAGACGTAGTTACGAGGAAGGCGTCTAAGCCGGCTTCTATGTTGACAGTAGCTTTGTTGGATGTTATGCCTAATTTGCATCGTAAAGCAGTGGCTGTGGTGTAAGTATACTACTATGTGTGTGGCTAGGCTAGTTAGTAAGGAGTCGGAGTCATGCATGCCCGACTGACTCTGAAAATTTTGTTTCTAATTTTATATTTGGTTGCTTTTGTTTGTGGTGGGTAATCTATCTAGTTGCTAGTTACTGCTAGAAGATGCTAGGAGGGTATTCGTGTATGTGGGTGATGGCGAGACGGAATAATAGGATGTTTCTGTAATGTTCTTTTACATTTTACTGTCTGTTTTTTTACTCATACCGTGATAATATGATGACATGGAAGAATTTTATCACTGGTGGTTTTAAGGGAGTGCATATGCGATCCGAATAATATGATCTAAAATTTAATGTAAATATAAAAAATTAAGCTTGATATTAATATGAAAATTTCAATCAATTCGAATAAATCAGAATCTAATTGTAATTTAGCTAATTTGATTATAATCCATATTTAAAATATTTTAAATTAAAATGATCTAATCAGAAAAAAAAATTGATCCAAACTTGTTCTATTTTTGGATATAAATTCGATAATGATTCGATCTAAATTTATTCATTTCAAAATAATCTGACATAATTTTAATTTGAGGTTAATAATATTTGGATATAATTTTAAATTTAATTCAAACTAAAATTAATTTTATCCTATAAATATAATATTTATTCTCATATAAATTGATGTATAAATATTAATACATTATTATTATTATTATTAAATCTTTATGTAAATAAAAATATACAATTTATATAATAAATTAAACAAAACTAAGTAAGACTGTTATTTTTATTTTATTTTGATATTATATTAGCATCGAATTAGTTAGATCATCTAAATGTATATTATATTTATAATTATAAATATAATTATTATAAACATAAAAGTATAATAGTAAATATAATAAGTATAATATGTATCATTATAATAACAATAGTAAAGCTTATATTTGTATTTTTATGAATAATAATAATTATTATATTTCTAAATATGATAATAATAAAATAATAATATTTAATTATAATAATAACAATAATTATTATAACTAACATGATATTTATAATTATTTTAGCAATTATTATACTTTTTTTATAATAATATTTATAATAATAACTATAATAATAATAATAATACTAATGATAAATTATTATTATTATTATTATTATTATTATTTTGTTATACATTTTATGATAACACTTTGTCATATCATTATATATATTATGATAAAAATTACTATGATAATTATTACAATAATAATAAATTACAAAATTTAATTTAATAATTATATTAAATTAATAAAAATCATTGTCAATAAAAATTCTAAATTAAATTAACTTTGTCCAAATTCAAAACAATTCACAATCCGTAGACCTGATCCACATGATTCAATCTAAAGTTTACATACCCGAATCTATTTGAACCAAAACCCAAGCCTATCAAGAATCTATAGACTTGAATTTAACTTGAATATGAAGAAACTAGATGAGTTAGACCCAGACATGATCCGATATTCTCATGACTCAATCTAATATAGACTTGACTCGAATAATTATTATCTACTCAAACCCAACCCGAATATATAGTAACCTAATTTTAACTTGACTTAAATTAATCCAATCTAAACTCTACTGACATAATCCATATGGACAATGTAAAAACACCGACAAATGGTCGATGTCACATGGAACATATATATATAAACACATGCATACATAAACAACTACTAAAAAATCTAACTCTTATGTTTATTTCTGTTATCTAAATAATTTATTAAACCAATCTAAATATTTATGAGATAATACAATATGATACACATTGTTAATTTTTTTTCCTCCTATACAAACTATCTCTTTAATTATTTTTTGAAAAATCAAATAAGTTATCTTTTTCACTCCCTCTAGTCCCCTTTTCATCATGCTTTCACCTTCCTAATTTTCATTCCAATAATATACAAAATTATTGTTTTTTTTTTCTTAAAAAAAATAACAATTATATATATATAGGTTTTATTTTTGTCTATTTAAAATTTTCATCTATTTTTATTGTCTAAATAACTACACAAAATTATCCAAATAATTATTAGGTAATACACAGATATTATACACATAGTCCTCTTTATATTATCACCAAACCAACTCCCTAAATTAGAAAACTTTAAAAAAACCTAGATTTTCTCTTTTCTTATCCTTTTAGTCTCTTCTCTATCCTACTTTCACCTTCCTAATTTTCTCCTAACAATATACATTGCAATTGAGTTTTCCCTTCTACTAAATAAATAAATATCCTAATATTCATGTATATTAATTTTTATTTTTATTCAAGTATGGTTAGATTTTTTTCCTTATATTTTTAATAATTAATTTTATTCGTGAATCGTACAAAGGACTAATATAGTGGAATAAACACACAAGTAGTCAATACCATAGGGAAGGTGTAATAAACATCCAAATAATCCATAAGTAAATCGACAAATTATCAAAATTAAACGTTTCAATTAGTTCAAAAAGATATGGACAAATCATCAAACATCTAGGGCATTTAGATATTTAAAGGAAAAAAATAATAATTATGGATTCTAAAAATCCAGGCCAAGAAAATGAAAAGCTTATAAGATATAGGTATTTAAATTCAATAGTATAAATCTTAGACGTTGGTGATTTTTTCATACCTTTAAATTTAGAGTCATGATTTCCCTATGTTGATCATGGGTGATAAAATGACTAATTTCTTATTTGTTGGCATATCTACTTCCACATCATATCAAGGTTACTAATCACTTCATTAAAAAATAATAATAAAAAATGAGAGAAAATGCATATTATAACATTAAGTTTAGTCAAAATATATGGTGTAACCTCGGGTTTTTGAAAACAAGTGATATAACTCTGAATTTAGGGCATTCCTTATCCCATGACTCTAAGTGAACGACAATAGTTGGTTTTGTGTCAAAATTAAAAGTAAAATAAAATATGACTCTACAAAATGATGATTTTACCTTTACCTACATTGTTTGTCATTCTCTCTATTTTTCTCACCCCTTTTACTCTTCTTATTTAATATAAAATGCCTAAAATGCCCTATCTTATTTTAGAGGCCAATTTGTATTCTTTCTCTGCATTCCTTTAAAGTTTAATTCCTACAGTTCCCAACTTTTTTTCACTACTCAAGAAGTAAATCAACAAAGATGCAAGACACATGCACCATATTAATTCGTCATCACATTTTAACTCAACATAGCAACATATGAATCCTCCATCCCTTAATCTAAAAACCTATCAAGCAAATCAAACTAATTGATATTAATATTTATTTTAATTGATAGGTATATACAAAATTTGAGAGATAACTAATAAAAGAAAGTAGTTTATTTATTATTACATTAATCCTGTTTTCTTATGTGGCCCAAGGCTCTTGTAACAAAAGGCTCCTATTTTATAAATTTTTTGCACTTACTACTATACCCAAGCTATTTTAAACTCACCCTAAAATATTGCTCTTTAATTCTTTGACATGATAGGAACCAACTAAGGCTCCCAAGTCCACAATTTTTGTCATTTACCTAATAAATGGAGTCACGATGTAACTTGTCAAGCACAGCAACAACCTATTAGTACTTTAATGCACTAGACCGTAAATAATTGCAGGCTATCAACCTTCCTTCCATGATTTGATGGAGATTTAATTAACTTTATTTTCCCTATTTCGGTTACCGGCATATATAGTGAATCAAGACTATATACTCAAAAAGCACAAAACCAGGTAGAATTCCCCGTACTGAAAGTCTGAAACCATTATTGTTAAGGGTACCCATAATAAAAGAGGAAAAAATAATAATATATATTTTTAAATTAAAAATAAATTTTTATTTCTTTTAAATTTTATATCTCACAACAAAGACTCAATAATATAGCATTAAAATATATTATTTTATTAATCTATATCCCACTATAAATAATTAAAATATACTTAATTAATTATATTATTAATGATTTTTTATGTTTATATTATTAAATTTTTTTAAGTTAGTGTAATATTTTACATCCTTCTATAATTTTTATTTATTTTTTATTCTACTATTATAGTGTTTTAGACCAGATAAAAAAGTGTAAATTTTTTTTTGCACTTCTATCATGGACAATCTAATTGCACTTCGGTCATGGACAATCTAATAGTTGATGAGCACACTATAAAATATTAAAGCCGACGAAACAGAATAATGAAAAGAGGTAAAGATTGGACATTGGCGGCGAAGAGGTGATGACTAAACGTTAACAAAGAGTTGATAGTCGGTGTTGGATATTACCAATGCACATAAATTAACAGGAAAATCTGTTACTTGTGGACGCCATGGACAAGATTGAACACTGGACGATGACCTTCGCCTTCCTCTGTTGTCTGCTATGGTTAGCCTCGATAGTTCTTTTAGATTGGGGTGACTTAAAGTAAAAATAAATATTAAAATTTAATTTAGACGGAAAATATGCAGGTGAATCATAATTGATATTTTAAAGTAATATTTAAATGATATTAAACTAACTTAAATAAATGGGGATAGATAATTTAAAATTTTTGTTTAAATTAACATTAAATGGGATGGATTTACTTATTTTTTAACCTTTATATTTGTTACTCCAAAATTAAAGATTACCAAAATGAGATTGACTTGGGTGAATAAAAGGAAACTTTGACCCTGATTTATCTAATTAAAGTTAACAAAATTATTTTTCAAATAAAATGAATCAATCGACTCATCTTCATTAATCTCCATGCAAACCAAGCCAAATGCAACATGAGATAATAGAGGATAGTAGGTTCTTAAAGTTTAGTTACTACATATATCAAGTCTCGTGCTGTGTTCTGTGTGTATATCCACATATTTTCAATTTCTATTTTATTTATGTAAATATTTTCTAACTACATCTTTTATTAAGATTTATAAACCAATAAATATTTACGTTATGTAGCCACAATATGTTATTAGAGATAGGAATTAGCTAGCTAAACAAATATTACCGGTCAAAGATTATTCACTAAAATTCTTATATTATATTATTATACAAGAAACATTTTATGAAAATAATATTAATATTGGGAAAAACAATAATTTAAAAACTCCATAAGACCCTATATAATTTTAGGATAACAATATTATATGAAAAAGATAATTTATAAATATTTCTCGTGACCCCAACTTAGAGAAATAATAGTACATGAAAATATTGATCTATGAAGTCATAGCTAAGAACCCAGACAATATCTTAAGAAATTATTACCCTATCAAGGCTATTTGACAAAATATTTTATCATACTTCAAACTAATAATTTTGCATAAAGCCGTAATATCACATGAGCTAAAATAATATATGAAGATAATATTTCAGAAACATTCCAGTAGTAAAATACAAGTAATATAGCCTATAAATTAAATATAAAAAAATAACTATCATAAAATAAGGTTTAAGATTATGGGCTATTACACACTTGTTTTCATGATACCAAACCTAATTAAGGGTTTAACAAGTTTGGTGAAATGCGCATGTACTAGAAGATCTCACATTAAGTAAACAAACTCAAACAAATCCTTGAAATACTTTGATTTAAAAGAGCAACCAAGTTTCAAGCTCCAAAGAATGAGATTGCATACATGACCTAAAGCACTTCAAGATTTAGGTAAAATTAATTAAGACTTTTTAGAATATTATGCATGCACGTTTGAACTCTGAATGCTTAGTATTTATCAGAAACTTTGCCATTGAAATCTTCAAAATTTTCAAATAAAAAAAGGTTTTAAAGTTTATAATTTGGAAAATGAATTTTGCTTTATCATCATCATATGTTTTGTCCGACAAGGGCTAAACATTTGTTCGGTGCATGTTTGTTGTGATTAATGTCTGTAGCCATATTTGTGTATCACAGCCCCCAGGATTTCAGGCTTTCGATCATTCAATTCAGTTTGGACTATTCTTTCACATTTTTATTTGTCTATATACGTGTGGATTCTTTGGAAAGTACCATAATTGTTTATCAAATCTATCCTCAAGGGAAGGAAGAGCTTCCACATGTTATCAAATATACCCATATCTCAAATTGGAAATCAACTTAATGTATACCGATGGATGTTTTTGTTATTTTTAATTTGTATTATTTTGCATTACTACGTATATGTTAACTTGGATGAGTGGTTTGAGCTTTAAATAATTGCTTTTTAACAATAGCTTTTAAAAAAGTACACTAGTTTTAGTGAATTTACTGTTAGAATATATGATAAGCGTATCATATATTCTATAGTTATCTATATAATTCCGCCATATTTTCAGCTAATTAGTTCCTAGTTTCTAGGCTTAACAACCTCATTGTACATTGTATATATTCTGATGATTACTAATGAGAAAGGCAGGGAATTACCTTCTTTCATGGTATCAGAGCCTCTCTCGATCCAAATTCCCCTAACAAACACTTCTCTTCCCCTCTCTTTCTTCTCTTCCGCTGCACTCATCCATGGCCGGGTCCCCAAAGTTTCATCCAGCTCTTACTATCACCAATGTCAAGTCCCTCATCCCTATCACATTGGATGCAGAGCATGGTATGTATCACTCTTGGGCGGCTTTGTTCAAAGTCCTTGTTAGGGTTCACGATTTGCATCACCACATCATTCCTCCTACGGAGGAATCGGAGAAAACTGCGTACAACGCATCCAAGGAAGCAGACCAAGCCCTATGGAAGCGTCTCGATGCCGCGGTACTTCAGTGGATATACGGGACTATCTCCACAGATCTCCTTCATGCTATCTTACTCAAAGACGACACTGCTCAAAACGCATGGGCTCGCCTTGAAGCCATGTTTCAAGATAATAAAGCTTCTCGGGCAACTCATCTTGAAGAAGAACTTGCGGACCTCGACTTTGGTAATTTTTCATCAATCGATAGCTACTGTAATCACATCAAATCCTTGGCCGATCGCCTTGCTGATGTTGATGCCCCTATCTCCAACAGCAGATTGGTTCTCAAACTCACCGCCGGACTCCCTGAAGCATACGCCGGAACGGTGGACATAATTCAAAACCAAGAACCATTGCCCTCGTTTGAGAGTTGCCGATCCCGTCTCAAGCTCGCGGAACGGACTATTAAAAACCGTTTAGCAAAAGAAGGCAATGCCAGAACTCAATCTGCCCTCCTCGCACAGTCTGGCAGCCACCACGGCACAGAGTCCACTCGGTCTGCTCCTCGTTCGAACTCCAAGGGACAAAAGCACAAAAAGTCCAACAATAAAAATTCTGGAAAAAATAAGAATGGTAGTGGCCAAATGAACCCACCGCAACATGGGTCTCTCCCATTTAATTGGCAGCAAGGACAATGGACCGCATGGGCTCCTTGGATCGCTCAGTGGCCCAATCCCCCACCTTGTCCTTACCCTTCCATGTCTTGGGCTCCTAAGCACGCTGCTACCTCCTCTAGCCCTTCTGGGCCTGGACTCTTGGGCTCCAGACCTCAAGCCTACAGTGCTGCCACTGTCCCATACAGTAGCTACACACCTACGAACATCGAAGCGGCAATGACTGCTCTATCCCATTCACAGCCATATGGCAATTTCTACATGGACACCGGAGCCACTTCTCACATGACTTCGGACCCAGGTATTTTCTCTTCTTATTTCAATTCGAGCATTAAGCATAATAACATTGTCATGGGTAGTGGCCATTTAATTCCAATTATCGGTCACGATCGTACTACTTTACCTCCCCCTTACCCTCCTTTTCACTTAAACAATGTATTACATGCTCCCAAACTCATTAAGAATTTAATATCTGTCCGCAAATTCACCAAAGACAATTCCGTTTCTGTTGAATTTGACCCTCTTGGTTTTTCTGTTAATGACTTACAGACGGGAACCAGACTAGTGAGATGTGACAGTACCAGTGACCTTTATCCTCTCTTCTCACTTAATCAAGCCACTCCTTCCGTCAATAATTCCGCTTTTACTGCTGTTTCATCTGAGCTTTGGCATACCCGTCTCGGCCATCCCGGCAATGCGGTTCTTCAATCTCTTAGAAGTAAAAATTTTATTGATTGTAATAAGGCTTGTACCTCTTTTTGCTCATCTTGTCCTCTTGGAAAACATTCTAAGTTACCTTTTTATGCTTCTATGTCGCACACTACTTCTCCATTTGATATCATTCACAGCGATCTTTGGACTTCGCCTGTCATGAGTACCTCTAGCCATCGTTATTATGTTCTTTTTCTTGATGATTACAGTAAATTCTTGTGGACATTTCCAATTGCTAAGAAATCTCAGGTTAAACACTTGTTCCAATCATTTCATAGCCTTGTTCATACTCAATTTACTCGTGATATTAAGACCTTTCAATGTGACAATGGCACAGAATATGTTAACGGCACATTACAAGAGTTCTTTAATAACCATGGTATGCTATTTCGTCTTTCTTGTCCTCATACATCCCCACAAAATGGAAAAGCAGAACGCCACATAAAATCCATAAACAACATCATTCGGACCTTACTTGCTCATGCATCTTTGCCATTTTCTTTTTGGCATCACGCTTTAGCAATGGCTACTTATCTTCTCAACATTCTGCCAACCAAAGTTCTCGGTTTTAAGTCTCCCACTCAAATTCTATTCCAATGTGATCCCATCTACTCGGAATTACGTGTCTTTGGTTGCCTATGTTTTCCTCTTTTTCCTTCTACTTCTATTCACAAATTGCAATCCAGGTCCACTCCATGTGTTTATCTTGGTCCCGCTCCTCATCATAGAGGTTCCAAATGCTATGACATGTCCCGTGGACAAATTATTATTTGTCGTCATGTGAAATTCTTTGAAACCGAGTTCCCCTTCTCTAAACTTCATTCTCCTCACAAAGATGCTTATAATTTTTTGGACTCTACTCCTATTTTCCACTTGCACAACCAAAGCCTTCCTCCTCTCCGTGTAGCGCCCCAACCTGGCCCCACCCCTCCTACTAGGCCTACGGCATCTCCAGACCACCCTCGGCCCCCATCCTCTGTTGGGTCTCCTCCCTCAGACCCATCCCCCTCTTCTACCTCTCACGTTGGGCCTCCTTCATCTGACCCATGCCCTGCTCCTGGTACTGTCACATTGCCTGCGCCCTTTACACAGCCCAGTTCGCCTTCTTCCTCTCCTTTGCGGACTGAGCTTGCTCCTCCGCAAGTCCATCACCCTTCCCCAATTCGACCCACACCCATTACCCCCCCGCCGCCTGATCTCAACTCCCATCAAATGACAACAAGAGCTAAAAATGGCATTGTCAAACCAAATTCAAAATATTTTTCCAATTTTTCCGCCATGACTACCACTCACATATCTCCTTTACCCAAATATCCTGTTAGTGCTATTCGTGACCCTAATTGGAAAACTGCAATGTTAGATGAATTTAATGCTCTTATTGCTAATCAGACTTGGGAATTGGTACCTAGGCCACCGGATGTTAATATAATCAGGTCTATGTGGATTTTTCGCCATAAACGAAAATCTGATGGCTCTTTTGAGAGGCATAAAGCCCGTCTTGTAGGTGATGGCAAAACTCAGCAACAGGGTGTTGATTGTGATGAGACTTTTAGTCCGGTTGTTAAACCAGCTACTATCCGTACTGTTCTTAGCATTGCTATTTCCAAATCTTGGCCTATTCACCAGTTGGACGTCAAAAATGTTTTTTTACACGGTCATCTCAATGAAACTGTGTATATGCATCAACCCATGGGTTTCCGCGATAGAAGTCGCCCTGATCATGTCTGTTTGCTGAAGAAATCCCTCTATGGCCTTAAACAGGCTCCCCGAGCTTGGTATCAGCGTTTTGCAGAATTTGTTGCCACCATTGGTTTTTCTCACAGTAAATCTGACCATTCTTTATTCATCTACAGTCAGGGCTCAAATATGGCATATATTCTATTGTACGTTGATGATATTATTCTTACAGCTTCCTCTGATCGTCTGAAACAACACTTTATGACTCGCTTGGGTGCTGAGTTTGCTATGAAGGACCTCGGTCCTCTCAGTTTTTTCTTGGGGATTGCTGTATCCCGCAATGCTAATGGCATGTTCTTGTCTCAGCAACAGTATGCCACAGAGATCATTGAAAGAGCTGGTATGGCAAATTGCGGCTCTTGCCCCACTCCTGTGGACACCAAACCTAAACTTAGTGCTTCGACGGATTCCCCATATGAGGATCCCACCAAGTACCGCAGTTTGGCTGGTGCTTTACAGTATCTTACCTTTACTAGACCGGACATCTCGTATGCCGTTCAACAGATTTGTCTACACATGCATGCTCCCACAAACGAGCATATGCGTGCTCTTAAGCGCATTCTGCGCTATTTACAGGGTACTTTGTCTTATGGTCTTCATTTGTATAAATCTTCCATCAACCAACTCATTTCTTATACAGATGCTGATTGGGGAGGATGCCCGGATACTAGACGTTCTACTTCCGGCTATTGTGTTTTTCTGGGTGATAACTTAATCTCTTGGTCGTCCAAAAGACAACCAACTTTGTCACGCTCCAGTGCTGAGGCAGAATATCGAGGAGTTGCTAATGTCGTTTTTGATTCATGTTGGATCCGAAACTTATTACTTGAGCTCCATTTTCCTCTTCATAAAGCTACTATGGTTTATTGTGACAATGTGAGCGCCATTTACTTATCAGGAAATCCGGTACAACATCAGCGTACCAAGCATATTGAAATGGACATTCATTTTGTGAGAGAAAAGGTCGCTAAAGGCGAAGTCCGTGTCCTACATGTTCCCTCCCGATATCAGATCGCGGATATTTTTACGAAGGGGCTGCCTCGTATTTTATTTGAAGATTTCCGTCACAGTCTCAGCATTCGCGACCCTCCCGTTTCGACTGCGGGGGTGTGTTAGAATATATGATAAGCGTATCATATATTCTATAGTTATCTATATAATTCCGCCATATTTTCAGCTAATTAGTTCCTAGTTTCTAGGCTTAACAACCTCATTGTACATTGTATATATTCTGATGATTACTAATGAGAAAGGCAGGGAATTACCTTCTTTCATTTACTCGTTCAATAAAGTGATAGCCAATAGATAATAATTACCACTCCTATAAACATACATTATGTGTACAATAAAAGCCGATTTATCTTATAACAGTGTATTGCAAATCATGATGAGTATAGTCGAGATGAATTTAGCTTCAGAAATAGGAGTGAGGCCAATGGCGAGAATGGGGCAGGTCCAACCTTCTAAAAGCTTGGATCTAGCTCGACGACTGAGCTTTGACTTCCCAAGGTAATGCCAAAGGTCCAGTTATGACTTCCCGGATTGTTCCTGGAAGGTACTTCTTCAAAATTCTTGGCATTGAAAGTAAAAGCGTGGTAGTCAGAATGTAGGCTGAAAATTGGATAGATAGGGATAGCACCGTCTATTTTCGGAGGGATGGGGGTAAATGGATTGGAAGGGAATCACTGATCTCAAAGAGTTAGGAAGTAACCACAATAAGACCTGTTGTTGGCTTGCTGCAAGTCTAAAGGTGATAACGAAGCAGGTTATAGAAATTGTTAACAAATTCTGTAGTCCTGTCATAAAGAATTTATGTGACACCTGCAGAGACATTGTAATAATTTGCATATTGCTTTGGCATGGCATGTAAGCCAACTTCGTAGGTGAAAACATAATTATTTTGTGATATAAGAGTCGTTGCATTGCATACCCATTAACTTTTGCTGTGACATATAATTCACTATTTATTTTCTTCCCTGTTGTATGCTTTTCTTTTCTTCAGAAGCTATTTTCCTTCTTCATCTCTATTGTCTACATCACTGCTGTGCTCTCCCTATATTATGACTTTGATTTCATCCATGTACCTTTTTGTGATGGAGAACCTATTTGAAATCAGATTTTAAGGGCTCGACACAAGGTCTAAGCCTTCATAACCCAACTGTTTATCAGAAAATAGCATTCGAGGGTGTGGATTTTGATTCCTGCTTCTATCTCGATCCACCATCCTGAATCGGCTAAACATACCTCACGGCCGGCTTCTTGACATACCCCTTGAAACTGGAAAAGAAACTTGTTAATCAATGTACATGGCAAGCGTTTATCCACTAGATGGATATAATCTTATTAGAGTTGCCGGTGTCGGTGTCAGTGCCAGTGCGAGTGCCACTGTATATGGTTTACAGGCAAATCAGTACCGACCGACTACATGTTCTTGGAGGAACAAAATGCCATGTATTACAGTCTTTGTTCGGTATACTCATGGGTCCGCATAAAGGTTTGGTGTAGGCCTCGTAAATTCACTTAAAAAATGTGTGTTTTAGTATCGTTTCATTTGTTGAGAATTAGTAGTTGGATAGAAACAGAAATAAACAATACTTATCTTTATCTTAAAATAACCATGGAAAAATATAGAAACGGAATTAACTAGGTTCTTTCGTGTGTCTTTGCGCATCCCTATTCCCGTGGGGGTTGGACCAATATAAAATGTCAAGAGTTGAACCTGGAAGTTTATAGATCGGGAATAATGAAATCAACCCAGTTGGAAAATGTCAAAGTTCTCTTCCACATATGGATTCAAAAAGTGGGTATAGATTGAGTTGGTTTTCATCCAAATATACAATCATGTTCGTTTTAGTCTATTTAGGTGTCCGCGGAGAATGTATGATTGTGACAGTTGACCTCGGCACCATTCAGAATGAGAAAAGGGCTTGGGATTTTATGATAATGTATTTGCCAATTGGCATGTACAGATCATTTGGATCATTTCATTCGATTTCATGTAGGTCTTAGTAGGATGGTAAATAAGATGAGTTGATCCGAATACTCTAAATTCAGACTCAATTCGGTTAACTAAACAAACGATTCGAATTGAACCGAATTTATAAAGGTAACTTATAAATAATTCGAGTCCAACTTTTTTCGGATTCAAACTTTATTAGTCTAACAATTGAATCTCAAAATAAAATTTGGATTCGAATCATTTAACTAAACTAACCTAGCCTAACTATTTATAAATCAGCTTGGCTCATTTCCTATCCTATATTCCAATATCAAAGTTAAACGATAATATTTTAATTTAGTATCTTTATTTATTTAATGATCTCTGTCACGCATATGGGCATCCATTCTTTCCATGGTCAATGAAATAGCATGTAACTATGTATATTGACGGGTGCTTTTTTATTTCTACGATTCAATCGATGATTTTGCCATGTTTAATGTTAGCATTAGTTCTTGCAAGGGTAGAAATACAAGATACGGCGCGATCGAAGGATAATAACTAATGATGTTCTTGTTTGACTAAGAGCATGTCCATAAATTTTGATGCTTAGCCGCAACTTTTGACTAACATTAGCATGCGCATCAGGTTTTATTATTATTATTATTATTATTATTATTATTATTATTATTTATTTTATTAATGGGAATCTTACTACACTAACTTCGTAGATTCCTTGGGTCATTGGGTTCCATTTTTTTTTTGGATTCCCTGATGCACTCGCTCCAATTTCCTTCTCTGTATGACATTGTTGCTGCCTTGTCGTATCAAGGAGCTTTATGTGTGTGTAGAAAATTAATCCAAGTTCAAGAGATGAAGGTACGCATGTTAGGTGCGTTATCCCAGACAAAAGTTGTTTGATACTGATTCATGGTCATCCAGATAACATCGATGATTTTCATTTACAAGCATAGCTTCCAGGATTTGCATACATACGCTTAATTCAAAAGAGTGATAAGGGTCAATGAATGTTCAAGTATGTAGTGAGGCATTTACTGATGATATGTACTCAACATAATATATGAGGCACTTACTCTTGATATGTACTCAACGTGTGTCTCTGTGTGTGTTGCATGGTTCTAAAGTTGATTGTGCAGACTATTAGAAAATGAGAAAAAATATATATTAAAAGAGTAATTATATATATTATCAAATAAAAATATATAGTTTGGGGCAATGCTAGGGGTGAAAAAACTTAATCTAGCCTGCAATACCTGAAGAGAACCTGCGTGATCTATCCCAAACTTTATTGAAATCAGAAAAATTATTACCCGAAACCAATTACCCAGAATCCAATATGATCTAAGAAAAATTAAATCTAAAATCTGTTTGATCTAATCTAATGCTTATCTGAAGTCTAATAAGATAATATAAATCTAAAATATATCCAACATATTTTGATGATCATCTAAGACATGCTTTCCCGAGATATAGTATTATTATTATTGCTATTACTATTAGGATCCGTTTGGTTTGAAGAAAATAAAGTGGAAAGAAAAATATAAAGGAAAGAAAATTAAAGGAAAGAAAATGAAAGAAATTTATTTTCTTTCCTTTGTTTGGTTGTTGGAGAAAATTTTGTGGAAAATTGAATTCTTGGAAAATATTTTTAGTGTTTGGTATATAGAAAGAAAATTTTAAGAAAAGTTAAATGTTATTATTTAAATATTATTATACATTTAATGTTATTAAAAATATTATATTGATATATAAAAAATTACATAAAATTCCTAAAAAATTTATAAAAACTCCATAAAATCAATACTTATTCTAATTTTTTTTATAGAACTATTCTAAAATATTACATGAATAACTTATAATAATTTAAAAAAATTATAAAAAAATACAAAATATTTCATATCCCTATATCCATATGTCCGTTACTCAAATCCGATAAGAAAACCTATACATATATCCGTATCCAAACTTGTTGGGTATTTTTTTTCATATACTTATATCCATATCCAAACCCGTTGGATATTTTTTCCTTCTATATCTATATCTATATGTATTTATTCATATCTATTTATCTATTTATTAGATAAAATTATTAAATTTCAGATAAAATTCATTGCATTACGAGTAAAATTCGGGCCGACTATCGGCCCTTTTACTGTGCTTAGCGGGGAGACGTGTTTGGCTAATAAATTGTCTGTACGAAAGTGTTGCCATCAGAGCACTCAGCTCCGAAAACTATCACAAAATATATATTTTTTTTAAAAAAATAAAAAATTAATGATTCATTTTATATTATCATTAACCAAAATATTATCTCCCTCTCTATTGACTATGGGAATGATCTCGCGGTGCGAATTGCCACGAGAGAAAGCGATGAGGACGAACATAAATAATAATAATAATAAATAATATTTCATTTTTCGGTCGATGAATTTTCCTTCCACTATTTTAATAATCGGCCAAGTACTCTCCCATCCCTCTCTGTCGCTCTCTCTGGGAATATTCTCGGAATGAAAAAAATGCCCGACAGCATGCCCTTGGCTTTCCCATGTACACCCAAGAAAACAAAACGAAATGAATTATGTCGCCGACGGCATGCCCTGTCGATGAATTCTTCTTCGATCAAAGGGATCCAATTTTTTTTTCCTTCCTCCTTTTGGTCTTACCCATGCACGCACTTGGTCTTACCCAAATAATAGGCTTTATATTTGGTTTGTAGAAAGTTAAGTAGAAAGGAAAACATAGAGGAAAGAAAATTAAAGGAAAGAAAATGAAAGAAATTAATTTTCTTTCCTTTGTTTGGTTGTTGGAGAAAATTTTGTGGAAAATTAAAATCTTGAAATTTTTTTAGTGTTTGGCGTATAGAAAGAAGATTATGAGAAAACTCGAATATTATTATTTAAATTTTTTAATATATTTAATAAAAATTAAAATATTATATTAATATATAAAATTTTTCTTAAAGTCTACAATAAAATTATAAAAATTATATAAACTCAATAATAATTCCAATCTTTTTTGGAAAAATTCTAAAATATTATATATATATAACTAAGCATAATTTAAAAAAATATATATTTATAAAATATTAATAACATTCAAGAATTCCTATTAATAAGAGATAGAGTAAGCAAAATTTGATAAAACATATATATATATATATATATATATATATATATATATATATATATATATATATATATATATATATACTACGACAGAATTATTGTAAAGTAAGTAAAATCAACGACAAAGTCAAATTTGACAAAAGATATATGCATGTATTTATATGTATATATAAATTTGACAAAGTCAAGTTTGTGTTAGGTCAATTTGTATCTTGTTAAAATCGAGTTGGTATGCAATCGAGTAAGGTTCGGGTTCAATTTGGGTAACGGTGATTCAGGTTGAGTTTGTATTGGTCAGGTCATTTTTGGTCTGGAGAATATTGGATAGGATTGGATTCTAACCCACCAGGCTTCTTCAAATTCATGTTCGATTCAAATCTACAAACTTCGGGTTGGATCTGATTTGGATTGAGTGAATTCGGATCTATGGACTCTAGGTTAAATTGAGTTGGGCCAAGTTAATTTAATTTAAAATTTTTATTGACAATGCTTATTATCAATTTAATATAATTAATGAATTAAAATTTGAGATTTATTATTATTGTTATGATTATTATAGTAAATTTTATCATAATATATGTAATAATATAACAAATTGTTATCATAAAATATGTAATAATAATAATAAATCATGATCATTATTAGTATTATTATAATAATTATTGTTATAAATACAATTATAAAATAAATAATTTATAAGTATATAATAATATAATTTTTTATGATTTAATTTGATTGATGCTAATATGATATTAAAATAAAGTGAGGAGAATAGAGGCTTACTAATTTTGTTTAATTTGTTGTTATATGGGTTGTATATTTTTTTTTACATAAAATTTTATTAATAATATAATTTATTGATATTTATGTATCAATTTATATGAGATAAGGTGTTACCTTTGTAGATTAAATTTGACTTTAGATTGGATCAAAATTGAAATTATGTCCGGATATGAGTACGGTTTATGTAACACCCCCATTTTTACTGCTAAAAATTTTCGTTTTGCGGAAGCGATAATTACAAAACCAATGGGTGTTACCGCCACACTCAGTATAAGTCTGACATTCTCTACCGTTCTTATACTGAGTGCTAAGGCTAAAATATTACTTTACTTAAATAACAATAAAACAAAGGCAGGATAGAATTTCATTACAAATTACATTGTCCTGAATAGATACAAAAAGATCAGGCAAGAGTTGTAATGTAACAAAAGAGAAATAGCAGGGGACTTAAGAGTCCAAGAAATATCCGGACCAAAAGAAGTCGAGGCAAACACCGGATAGTCCTAACTCTCAACCCTCTATTTGAAGTCGTCAGACCCTACCCTCAAAGTAATCCTGCAAGGTGGCGACTGCCCGTGGAATAGGCAGGGGACCATGAAACGGAACCCGTCAGTACTACGGTACTGAATAACCCTTTATACCAAACTAATATGAAAAACTAGCATGGAACACACGCAAGGCATACGATTAACAGGTACGATACATTTAAGTAGTCATATGAGGATTGATATACAATAATCATTTAGACAATCAAATTCTATTAAAGCCGCATACTACTCATTTTCATTTGTCTAAACAACCGACAGCTTACCAGACTATCAT
This sequence comes from Tamarix chinensis, assembly GCA_030549775.1. NCBI lineage: Eukaryota > Viridiplantae > Streptophyta > Magnoliopsida > Caryophyllales > Tamaricaceae > Tamarix > Tamarix chinensis. Next base: position 39,668,466 of record CM060177.1, read on the forward strand.
GTCAAAGATACTCTCAGAAGTAATGATTAGGACCTAAGCTCCAGCATAACAATTATAACGTCCACAGCATGACTCATATCTCAGCATAACTCCCAACCAAATTTATGATATCACAAGTGTATGCGCAGGTAAGCTATAACATAATCCACAACATCAAAAGTATGCTTACAGGTAGAGTATGATAAAATACACAACATCACTTGTGTACTTACAGACACAGGATAATAATATCCGTAATCTCATAGGTACACTTACAGGTACAGTAAATTAAAAGACAACACATCCACGATATATTTACAGATATAGTATAATAATATATATAACGTCACAGGCATACTTATAGACATAATACTCACACAGGTAAGCCCGCAGGCTACTACTTAAACCATAGGTAGGCACAGCGGCCACTACCAAACCAATCCAATATCCAATAATAATCCTTCAAATCAAATCACATTATTTCCATTTTTATTTACTCGAGGGGGATACAATAATAACCCGGAGACATAACAGTACACCGGTCATACCGGCGCACAAGGCAACACGATACCCTCCAACTATCCAACCCAGAGGCATAACAGCACTCTGGTCATACTGACGCACAAGGCACACAGTACCCTCCTCACCTCGGACACCTAATCCTTAAGTATCGATACCCCCTATAGGGCCCGTAGGTCACCTATAGAGTAGACTAGGGCCTTACTGGGGCACAACCGGCACACCAGAAACCCAAACAAATCGAGGACTCCTACCTCGTCTCTAGGATAGCTACCCCTAGAGAGAAACCATTCCCAAACTCGAGGTCTTTCACTTTACGTATTAGTGTTTTTATAGAGTGATCACATATAACACACATTACACATCTATTCTCATTTCCATACTTATTCATTTTCCCTTTATTTCCAATTATCCAAGTCAACCCTACGGTCAACGGTAAAAAGAAAAGTCAAAATCAATACTAAGGTCAACCTACCAAAAGTCTAAGGCCATCCTATATCCAATTATTCACATTTGGGCGTTAGGCCGAAAATGACTAAAATGCCCTTAAAGCTAATAATTCTCAGATTAGTGTCCATTTAAATACTAAGTCTATCTTATTTATTAATCTATCATGAAAAGGCTAAAATGAATAATCTAATCATTTATTATATAATTTAAATCATCAATCATGTCAAAAGACCATTTTGCCCCTACATAGATTTCGGCATATGAACTCTATCATAAACTTTTGAAACGTACAAACACATGATCGTAAAATCAACAACAGATAATACATGTTAGACATGATTTTCAGAATAAATATCATAATACACAAAAATGACTAAATTGCCCCTAGGGCACACATCCATAATAATTCTTGCATAATTATATCTAAACATGCTAAACTAATAATTATATGCATGATTATCATACCAAACGTTCTCCCATTGTTAGAATTATTTTTAAGTCATACTTTTATACCCGAAATATTTTATATCCGATAACATATTCGTTTTTATCCGTTTTCATAATAATAATAATAATTAACACATAATTACATTAAAATAAATCATGCTAAACATATTTCATACACCAAAAACCCTAATGTATTATCACGCAATTTTTATCATTTTAGTAGAGTATAACAGTTACCTGAAATCCAGCAAAAACGTAAAATTAGCGGTATCCACTAAAATGTATTAGGTCCTGCAAATTAAACTTTCGTACCTAAAAATAATACCACAAATACAAAATTAATATCTATCAAATAAAATAATAATTATAGTATAAAAATATTTATTTTTCTAAAATTATCAAAATACCCTTACAATTAATATTGGTACCAAAAAAATTTATACAAAACACATGCAACTCACGCTGCTGTGCAGCGTGAGCCATGCATGCGCAGGGGGCACGGCTGCGGCTGGCGACAGGGTTGGCTGGGCTGCGAGGCAGGGGGAGGGAGAGGGCGGCAGTGGCGGTGGAGACCGGCGGTTGCTCGTGGCTGCTGGGCGGCTGGCTGCGACGGGACTGATGGTGGAGATGCTGTGGTTGTGTTCGGGTGGGAGAAAAACCGAACAAAAGAGGGGGAGCGATGGGCTTGGGGAGCTAGGCGACGGGATGGCTGCGGGAGAGGGTGCTGCGGTCGGGGAAGGGCGCAGGGACGAAGAAAATGCAAAGGGAGGTGAAGTGGCGCTGCGTGAGGTCGAGGGGCTGGTGGTGGTGCGCTGCAGGGTGGCTGCGATGGCTGTGGGTGCTGGTGGGCTGGCGGGCTGCGTGTCTGCGTGCATTGCTCGGGGGTTGCTGGTTGTGGCTGGAGTGGTGCGCTGGAAACAAACGGGGCAGGGAGGGGAGTGGATGACGGCTTCGATGGTTTGGTGGTGTGATGTAGGGTTTGGGTTCGGGGTTGGAGGTGCGGGAGAGGGTGGCTGCATGGGCTGTTTGGTTGGGAAAACTGGGCAGAGAAGAGAGGGAAGGAGGATGGAAAGGGCTGGGAAAAATGGACGGAAATGGTTGAGTGTCGAAGGAAATAGGAGGGAGCCGGTGGGTTGGCTGTGTGCATCGTGTGCGTGCGTCGTTTTCTGCCGCGGGAAATGGGAGACTGTTTGGGTAGAGTGTGGGAGAGTGTGGCGTGTATATATGTATATAAATGCAGAAGGTTGTTCAGGAAATAAGGGAGACATGACGGGGAAGGGACGGAAGATGGCGGAAGGAGAGAGAGAAGATAAGTAATATATTATATATATATATACATATATATTTTATATTAAATTTAGTCCGAATAAATTAAAATATCAGATAGAAAAATATTCCGATCTAAGATAGATTTAAATAAAACGAAAAAGGTAAGAATAATTGGGAATAAATTTTAGGAATTTATTTTGGGTTACAAATTGAGGTTATTAATAAAATAATTCGAATAAGATTTACGGATAAAAACTAAGATTAAAATAAATAGTCGGTTTCTATCAACTTTTTAACCTGATAATTTTTATATCTAAACTGTCATAATAATATGAATAATAATAACACTTTTAATTATCAAAAATAATAACACTTTTAATATTTAACCTCGTAAAATAATAATTATAACTAATTATACGATTATTAACTTATAATTAACGTTTCTACAAACTGGGGTATTACAGTTTAAGTCGAATCATTTCAAGTTGTTCGAATCAATTCATTATCGAATTTTTGTCTGGGTATGGGTTAGGTTTGGATTAGATTCTTTTTAGTTTGGGTTATTTCAGTTTAAGTTATTTCGGATATGAATCACAATTGGTTAGCTAAATTTAGATTGGATTCAAATTGATTTAAATTATTTTGATTTTTTGGATTGAGATTGAATTTAATTTTTTAGATCCAAATTAAATTTTATATAAAATTATTTAGATAAGATCGGACCAACTTTGCTAAGTTTATAATTAGATACCAAAACATATATATATATATATATATAGATTTAAACAACTATTTGTCTTGCTATATCTATCATAATATAAGACTTTATAAACGATTTTTTTCATAACTGCACCTCCGTGCTACACTGCCTTGTATCTGCAGAATTTTCCTCAACTTTCCTCGCGCTTAGGACGGGAAAAGCTGATAGTTCAGCTTTCTATACTATTTTCTTTATTATTTTCTTTCCTATAATTTTTCTAGGCAATCAAACGCTTGAAAAGTTCTTTCCGTTTAATTTTTTTTTCTTTCTTCAGTATTTTACTAAAACCAAACGGAGTGTTACTATTACTATTATTACTACTATACTTACTATTATTATTATTATTATTGTTGTTGTTGTTATAATCAAAAGTATTACTACTTCTACTGTTATTATTATTGCTAGTGTTGTAATTGGTGTTATAACTATAATTATTGTTGTTGTTATGGTCGTCATCGCCGTTGTCGTCGTAAGCATTATTATTATTGTTATGTTTTTTTATATTATTACTAGTAATATATTTTTGTTAATAATATATTGTTATAACTATTATTAATATATTAATTTTATTACTATTATTTAACACCTCTATTTTTATAGCTAATTTTTTTTACAAGTCATTTTGTAGAGGTTAAATAGAAATTATGGGATGTTACTACCACATCCAACATATAATATGCACAACCGCCACTTAATCTATGATGGATGCTAGCCAGAGAGTAAATTCATATCTCAATAGACAGTTGTGGTTGCTTTATTTTCGTATGGTTTTGTAAGCCTTGTATGGGGGGATCTTAATGAACCAAACTGGAAAAGTCGTTTAGAGACTCAACACTCTCAAAATCACATATGCCAAATACAAGAACCTACACAAAAACTAAAGAAGTGGGATATCAATATGACACACATATTGATCAAGAGCAACTTATCACATATAAGAATGATTCATCCAAAACACGTTATCACAACATAATACATCATGTTGACATTTGTTATTTAGTCATGCATAAGACAAAAGAATAAAGCCCTAAAGCAATTTTAGGAAATCAGTTCCAATGAATACTATATCATGTTGACAACTAGCCACATGGGGCAGCTTCAAAGCTAGCAACCTAGGGCAGAAAATGATGTACAATCTATTATACCACAAGGTTATACCAAGTAAAATAAAGAATTGCAAAGGATACAACAAGCATAGAGAGGAATTAGAAAAAACCTATATACATCTTTAGCATGCATTTTAATCATAGAAGGAAATTTGTCCCACAATAATGGATATGTTGACCAAGGGCATATGCATAATATAAAGTCACATATAAACATACGGTCAAAAGGCATAATCAAGACAAGTCACATAAGTCATAAGTGTATGGACAAGAACTTTAAGGTGCAAGATTGGATATCTAATCCTACCACTAATAGAAGAAACCCATGAGGAGCAAACAATAACAACAAGGTGTAAAAGCTAAGGCATATAAGAACAACCGTCCCACCATAAATGGACAAAAGTTAAGGGTACAGTTAGAAACATATATTATTGTTCACATATGAGCATCCTTGTCCTACCACAAATGGACAAAAGTAATAGAGAAACATAAACCATAACAACATCATGATCAAATGCAAATGGACATCTTGGCTAAAAGGTTTATACATTAACTCCAATGTCCATATAGCTTGGAACCCTAGTATGCCACCACAAGTCGGACATCTTATCCACTACTAATGGACTCTGACTATGTTAGCCACAACAAAAGTAACCTAGTTCTTAAATATGCATATCCTCTATAAATTTCAAAGGTTATATAGAGTAGAAAAGGTACCAAGCTATTATAAAACTATTATCCCATTATGTTTTACGAGAACACAAAATGAAAGTCCAAAGGGATGTGTTTTACAATGATAAAAGCAAACATAGAGTCTAAAGGCTATGTTGTGTACAGTAACACTAAATGTATTTTAGATAGCGCATAATACATATATTACATGAGTGTTTATGTTTAACAAAAAACCTCTAGAATCAATTACATATTATTTAAAACAATGAAGACCACTAATCTAGAGGATCACAATGGATGCTAGGTTTCCTTAATAATCTATAGGGAAAAAGTAAAAATCAAATGCAAGAGGCCATGAGAAATACTTTTTAATAAATAAATATATATTACCTCATACCAAGTAAGAGTCTCAAAAAGTTGAAAGCCAAATTTAGATCACCCAGACCCTAAAGTCCAACCTTACTCATTATTCATTTACTTAGTCCATCAATGACCAAAATATTCTTTAAAGACCTGCAACCCTATCCAAAGGCTTAGATACCTCAAAGCTATGGCAAAAATACTAAAAATAACTTTTTATCACTAGGATAAAAAAATACGGGTATAAATAACTTCAACAAGTCAAAATAAGTTCCCACACCAAATTTGAAAATTTTATTATTCATAAAAGATTACTATCTATTAGACAATAAGAAACATTGTTATATATCAAGAAGCTTAAAACTAAAATCCAAAAATATTTATTAGCATGAATTATTATTTATTAGGATTCATTATTTGCACTTGGTTAATATTCTGATGGTTAAAAAGTCAAAGGTTTTGATCAACCTTTGACACTAACACAAGCTAAAAGCCTTTAAAGGGTATTTATTTCATTTTGATGTTTCATTGTACCAAAACATTATTAAAATCAAATCAAACCATACTTTGTATTTTTAGGGTGTTATTAACCAATAACACAACAAATAAAACGAAGAACATCACCTAAACATTGCAAACTCTTAACTAAAAATTAGAGCATGCAAATGCAATTGAATAAAATCATGTCATATATGGAAAATCATCTACAAATTTCAATCTACAACATGGTATGTTAAAATTAGAAAAACCAACAAATGATCAACATCACACCTAGGGTATTCATAATTTCTCTTAACCAAAAATCAAACCAAGCATGCTTGGATCTAAACAAATTAAAAATTAAAATCATCTACAATGCAAGATCTATGTCATGCTATCATCAATTTAATAAAAGCAACAAGATCATCAAAACCCACAAAGTGATATAAACTTATCACCAACCAATCATGACACATATCCATCAATAAATTCCATTGACCATGCTTATATATAATAAAAAAATCTTACCCCAAGTCTAAGTTCCAAATTAGAAAAAGAAAATAAATGACTTAATATCACAAAAATCTTCCAAAAAGCCTCCATGAACCTAGAAAAATCAAGAAAATATTATAGAGAATCAACATAAAAGCTAAATCAAAGAGGGAAGGAGAAATAATACTTATCTTGAATTTGAAAAGTAACCAAGCCTTAATCATGGTGGAATTGGAAACAAGAGGTTTTTGAAAATGGAGGAGAGGAGAATAGGAAGAAGTGGTAAATCAAATGAGAAGAAGAAGAGAATAAAAAGAAGGAAACTGGTGGCTGTGGGCGACACAAAGGGTGGCCATTGGTAGTGGTGGTTGCACCAGCCAATGGAGAGAAAAGAGATAGCTTGGAGATGAATATGATGAGGTGGTGGATGGATAAGATCGAATAAGTAAAAAGTTAGATATTTTTCGATTTATTAACTAAGTGTATAGTGGAAAAAAATGTTAATATACAATATAAGATATTTGTGGTGGTGGAGATGGGTTTCAACAACCATAGGGCTGATTAGATTGGTTTCTGACAAGTAGATGGATAAGATTAAGTTTCATAATGATTAAAGGAAGGCTGAAGAAGAAAATTTGATTTTGATAATGTATAAATGCCTAATAATATCTAATGAAATCCAAAATTTATAAAATCACTTATAGATCATTTTTAAATCTTTTTAAACTCAAGAACACTAAAATATAGTGATATCCAAAGTTTTATAAATTTTGGATAGCTAAAATAGTTGTTTTGGGGTCTTAAAATACTGAAATAGAGTTAACCAATACATAAATAGTATTTTTTAGAGCTTCGATTATAATTTTAAAATAGCCCAAGAGGCTAAAAAAAGCCCATGATTCCACAAATGAAAAAATTAGAATCATCTAGATAGATTATGATAGTATAAAATAACTTAGAGGGTTTTTATAGAAACAAACTCAAAAAGACATGGTTAAGAAACAAAAATGAAATTAGGATTTCAAATTTGATAAAGAATGTAATAAAATAATCAAAATAACAAAAATGTTTAAATCTATGAACAAATTAGGGTTTTCAAAAAATGAGGAATTATATCATTACCCCATTAAAAAAATACATCTATATAAATTTTTGTTAGGCTTTTATGGAAACTAAAGTTTAATCTAAAGTAACGAATTAAGATTTAGTTATAAAAGAAATCAAGAAGGTGCATATTGGCACAAAATGGGAAAAATAAAATAATTAATCGAGAACTTAAGGAAATAATGGAAGCATGCCACTTAAGGTCCAAAAGAAACCATTAACATTAATATGGAAAGGAACATATAACAAAGACAACACAACACGACACATCAAAAGTCCAAAAGTTAAAAAATATTAGAGCTAAACACCACAACAAGACTAAAACAGGTCTAAGAACTACTAAAGACACCTATGTATAAAACTAAAACATACATGCTTATAGTTTACTTCTTCAACCCTAAGCATCTTACCACGATCAACTATTAGTTACACCCATAAAATACCCAATGAATCTAACTATAGTACCACATTATAAAATCTTTCAAAATATATTTAAAATTATGTTGCTAAAATATAAAATAGTTTTGGTTTTGAAATGGGCTTAAAATTTGGGTAAAAATATGAATTTTAGGTGTATTGATAGATTGATTTCTGAAACCAATTGACCGATATGAGCAAATACTTGTATTTTTTGTTTAGGATAACCAGTTGGCACGTTTCTCGAAATTTATTGATTGGTTATGCTTTGATTTCAGATTATTTTTCATTTTGGCTTTGATTATCTTTCCATTATTTATGAAAACTTCACATTAGAGTTTATTTGTGTTAATAAGCATATTTTTAGTGTTTTGGGATTATGTTTATATCATTTAGATCATCCTATAATTTATTTTACTAAAAATCCTCCAAAAGCACATTTGAGGTACTTTTTCACCTACTTACCCTCTTCCTCACTTTACTCTCTCCTTTGGTAGTCAATGCCACATGAAAATTCTTCCCATGCCCCAAAATTGTCTTACTTATACAATAACTTGATTTTACTTTATCTCCCTCATTTTTATTATTCCTCTTCTTACACTTTGTACCTTATACTCAACCTATAATCCCTTATGGATACTCTAGAGGGGGTGAAGAGTATTTTGTAACAATAATACTAAATTAAAAATTGCGAGAAATAACTAAAAAGATGGAAAACAATAAAAACATAATTTATAGTGGTTGGAGAAAATTTATCAAGTTTTTCTACATGCATTATCAAAAAGTTTTTCTTTTTGAATATGAATCTCTCTTTATTTATATTGGATATTTGATGATGATCACTCCTATTTTGGTATATGAGCCTACAATTTCAATGATTATCTAGGAGATGATTAATACTTTATCTAGTTATCCTCTTTGGTTCATGATAATACAATCTCAATTGCCTATCTCAGGAATGATAGACAATATACTACTTTTCACTTGTGTTTGAGATGAGGAGTGAATATAATTAGAATCTTCACTAGATAGAATATGAAAGTGAATAATCACTAGTGAAGATCTTGATCTAGTTAGAGAAATAATATTTACATGTGTATAGCTATTCTAGCTAAATATTAAGAACAAATTAAGTACTAGAGAAGTTGGATTTTGATTTGAAAGTGCAAAATTAAAACTCTCTTTGATTCTTGGTAAGATGAGGAAATTATAATTTTGGAAGAGTTATGCTAGATTGATTAATATTTATTAAAGTCTAACAACTTTTATTTATAGATTCAAGAGATGATAGAAATTGACACTAGCCTTTGGGTGTAAAAAATACTTTGATGATCAAATTCTAATAGGTAGAAAGTCCTAAAAATACCTAAAATAGTTAATTAGTTTCATAAACTAGTCGATTGGTTTTAGAAACTAGTAGGTTGGTATTCAAACCAGACAATTGATTTGATAGATCATTTGACTAGTTTGACTAACCAATTGATGTGTTGAAGTCAAGGATAAAACACAATTTTTTTAGAGAGTAAACAAATCGATTGGCTTGGAAACTAGTTGATGGATTTTAAAACTAGTCAATCGGTCAGATAATTTTTAGCATTGTACATCTTTATAAAAAAAGATCATAACTTGAGCTATGAAACTCGAAATTAAGTGTTTTCTGTTTTGCTATAAATATGAAATCTTAAAATTTTTGAAGAGATTTTATCCACCAAAAAAATAATTTCTATTGAATTTATGGTGAATTGTGCATGTTATATCATATATAAAACTACTTCAAATAAAATAAATTTAAAACAACTTTTTACACAAATACTTACAAATATTTTTGATGCATAAAATCACTTTAATATCCTTTAAAATGATTTTGTTTGAATAGGATTAGAAATATAAAATCATTGAAAAATAGAAGTTCTCAATATGTAAATCATATGCACATAAAACTTAATATTGTAACATACTCATTAAAGCCTAAGTCTTATTTTCTTAAGTAAACTTAATTATCCTTTCATGGTTTTTGTATTCCAAATATGAAATTGAAGAACTTGAATCTAGAATCTTTTTTTATCCTTGATAATATTTAGCTTATGATTTGGATATGATTTACAAACTTGATCTCCTTAGCATACCTTGACTTAGTTAGGTGTTAAGTATTTAAGTTTTTTTTTTGTCTATGATAGACATACAAATTTAACAAGATAACTCAAATTCATAATTAATTTTGTTATCATCAAAACAAAGTTTGATTCATCTATAAGAATAACACAACTAATGTCGACTATCCCCTTTTCATTTCCCTTTGATATGCTAACCCCAACCTCCCTTAGGCTTCATTTTGACTTTAGCCTTCAACACTTTCTATCCTCTCTCTCTCTCTCTCTCTCTTTTCTTTCATTCATTTTGCTAAGTATTGGCCATTTTCTCACTTTCATCCCCTTTATTTTCTATTTGAAAATAGAGGATTTACCTCTTTATTTCCTTCCTTTAATCAATTATTTTCTCTCTCTTTTTCTTGTCTTAGCATTAGCTCTCCCTATTTTTACTTCTTTGTAACGTTGTTCTTGGGAGAAATATGGGTTGTTTTTTTTCCTCTTCTATTTTTATTTTTAATTTGGTTTCAAAAGGAGTTTTTTATTGTTTGTAATTCTTAATTATATTAGGAAATTCAAGAGTGTTGATAAAATCTATTAAGTTAGGAGTTTGTTATTGTGTTAGAAGAATTTTGCTTGGAGGAAAGACATTATTATTTTTAATATGACTAAGGATTTATGTTGTTAATTGTGGTATCATGCCCTTGTCATGTTCTATGAAGCATGTGATATTTTGAATGATTGATTTGAATCATATGTAATGTTTATATCTTTGGAATGTAGAGCATATTGTGAATAATTTTATATCAAATATGATTTTGGTGAATTAAGCATGAATATGATGTGTATTGATTATATATCATGAATCCATGTAATTTTACATGTGGAGTGCATCTTTTTATGTGTCCTACAACATAGAAAGATGATAGGGTTATTTTTTTGTTTCATTTAAGAGAATAAATTACACACTAGAACTATACACCATTTAAATCTCTGAAATCAATCTCCTTCAAGCTTCATTGTACCCCAATTTTTGTTTCCTAACTACTTGCACAACTGTAGAATTTTTTTTAGTGAATTCCTATAGCTACCACACTTATACCTAGATTCCTTTAACTATATTTCTTCCTGGGTTTTGTTCCTTACATGTTATAGTTAATTTAGGAACCATTTTTTACCTAAGAAATAGTTCCCTTGGCCTCTTCTCTTTACTATCCTATCATCCTTGTCCCCAGTCCCTATGAAATTGCTATTGCTGGTGTTTCTTGGTTCAACAAAAAAAAATGTAACTTTTAACATTACTTCCTCCTATTTTTCCTTCCCATTGGCCCTCTAAAACCTTGATCTATTTTTAATTGATGGTTTTTAGTAGTGGTTTCTAAGCCTCCATATCCAAGATTAATCTTGTCATTTCACTTCCTCCATTTCATATCCTTTCTTCCATTTTTCATATTTATTAATATTGGTGTATCTAAATCTTTTTAATCTTATATTCTTGAAGGTGACCAAGTGGGTTAGATAAGGAGTTTCTCGATTCCTCATTTTATCTTTGCTCAAGAGCTTAGGAATTTTGGTAACTAAAATAACAATTAGAAATATAATTTTATGCTAAGTGTTTGATAACCTATTTTATGCATGATTAGCTTTATTTTAATTATAGGCATGAAATAATATCTTGAAAAATATTTTACGGCTTGCGTATGTTTCTATCTTATTTTTATCATCATAAGAATTTATTAAGATGATGATTTTTTTGATTTTTACATGCTCTTATGGCTATTGGAAATGTGGTGAATAAGTATTGGGGTCGTGGTGAAAATTTCATAGAGTCGCGCGTGATGAATGTTTAGTAGAGTCTTGATGAACATGTCTAGATTCAAGTAGTTTAGCTCTCATCCTTGTTATTTTATATGTATTTTAGTTTTTTTAAATTTATATAAGTATTTTATTGTATTTATAATAGGGTATTATAAATTTTGGATCATTTAGAGTTGAAATGAATTTATTTACGGTTTAGACATATTCAGCCATGTGTATATTGAGCATTAAAAATTATGGTTGAAAATTTTTAAGTGTAACATTGTTTACATTAGATCTTTTAAATAAAATTTGGTACATGATATATTAAGGTTTGATTTTGTTTAGAGTAAGTTATGAATTTTAGAATATTTAAGGAGAATTTAGGTGAATAATAATATTTTAGTCATTACATAAAAATTTGGATAATTTTGAGACCTAAGTGAATATTATGTTAATAAAATAAGTTAAATGGATAATTTTAACACTTAGTTGAAATTTTATGAGTAGACCAAGATACCATAATTAAAATAACTAATTAGGAAAGAAAATATATGCTTTTGGTATATTGAGTAATCTTAGAATTTTATCTTGATGTCTTACTTATATTTATTTCTAAGAAAAAAATTGGTTAAGTATAATCCTTTTAGCATGTAATATAAATATCTTAATATTAATTTAAATTAGTTGCCATTAAAGATATTTTAGCCAATTTATGTTCCTTTAGACTAGCTATTTGATTTGGCCTTATATAAGAACCCTTGGTTGATATAGATGTTGCTTATTGAACCTTATCTCTAATAATTTGAGTTAATTTACATTGATATAAAATTCTATTGGGCCTTACATGGCGTGGAACTTGAAATTTAATTCCTTAATAATATTATTTGAGTTTTAATACCTTGATAATGTTCATTAGGTTTTAATACTTCATATATTCAATTGGGACTTAATGGCATGTTAATGGGCCTTTATGTTCTAAATGGTTTGGTCATTGATTCCTCCATGGATAAAGTGCATGCATAATATTGGAGTTTACTAAAATAATTAGTTATATTCGTAGAAGTGATTAATTAATATTCTAAGGGCCTTTATTCTTGTTTCACCTAAATCTTTGATAAAATCATTAATCACTTAAAATAAAAGATCTTGAGTTTGAACTTATACCACTCAGAGTAGCTATCTAACATAGGTTTGGAATTCACTTGATACCATTATGGTGTTTTCTATTTTCTGATCTTGGGTGCCTTATAAGGTCCAGAGAGCCATATTCTACTCTATAGGTGTTTTGATATATTTCAAAAATATAGAAGGTATGCATAATTAAGTGATTAGGTGTCCTACTATTTAGTGGTCTAGTTACTTTTCTAGGTGGGCCATCTAGAGCTAGTATGGCTTGTGTACTAGATTAGTCTCTATGGTTTCCTTGATTCTTCATCCTTAAGTTAACATAATATATTGGTTGTGATCGCAATAATAAAATATAATAAGCAATGAATCTCATTTATCTATATGTTTGTATTATATTATTCTATACTTGATGGTTGAGTTTTCTTCTACTCAATTGACATCTCTATGTAACCATGTTATTATCTTGATATTATATGTTATATTTCTTTCTTCAAATGGGCCTTGTACATATTATTATCTCTTTAGGATAATTGTGTTACTCTGTACATGATGCACACTCATGCTACACATTTTTAGATGTTGTGTTATAGGTAAACAAAGATGATCCTGCTAACTTTGAGGAGGTTCCTTAGGGGGAGTGATGTGGATTTATAACTAAAGGTTAGGGTATAGAGTTATACCTATCTAAGGTTGCACATGTTGTGTGCCCAAGATTTTGAATATCTCTTTTATACTGTTCATTACTTTTATAGCTCTTATCTCTTTTTATATATTATACTATCTAGAGCATGTACTCTCTAATCTATTATTACATTAAATATTTAAAGTTTCATGCTATTTATATCTATTTCCATACATTTTGATTTATTTATCATAACATTTTTCCTTGCACTTTTTTTGAGAGAGGTATGGACTAGACTCAAACTAAGTGTGGCGGTAATATGCTCTATATTATGTTAATGATTTGGCTTAAAAACAAACATTTGTAGTAGCAAATTTTAGGGTGTTATAAGTTGGTATCATAGCCTAGTTTTGAAAACTATGTTTTATTTTTGGAAATATGCCTTTTCAAAAATCTTCTATCTAATTTAGTGGTCTCCTTTCATTTTAAAAGTTTGAGTCCTTGATATATTTGACTATTTATGTGAGGAAATAGGGAACGGGTGTTCTTAGGTGGCCTTTGTATGATTCATGTGACTAACCCATTGTACTAGTAAGATTAGAATTTTCTCTAACTAAATTTCTATTTTTTTTCTTAGGATGGCTCAAAATGATAGATAATATGCATAGAGGATCTCATGATTGCGATGGCGAAGAGTAGGGATGATAACGGGGCGGGTCGGGGATGGAGACCCCATCCCCATCCCCGAACCCAATAAGGAAAATAATCCCCGAACCTGACCCAATCTCCGATATTTTTTTTATTGGAGATTTCCCAACCCGATCCCCGATCTATTTTCCATCCCCAATTTATTCCCCATTCTTAAAACCCGACCCGATCCCCGAAACCCGACTTTATACCCGATCCCTAATCCTCAAACTATTTTTTATATTATATTTTTAATTTATATTCTATAAAAAATTATATATTATATATATAATTATATAAAAATATATATAAAAAAATTTTGAGGCGGGTTCGGGGATGGGGACCCCAAACCCGTCCCCGCCTTGCCCCCGATAATATCTCCGTTAAGAATCCCCGAACCTGAACCTGATCCCCGAATTCTCTCCCTGAACCCGAATGGAGAATCCCCGACGGGCCCCTGAACTCGTGGGGAAAATTACCATCCCTAGCAAATATGCATCAACCACCACCCCCTCCACCATTTTAGATCCCTATCCATATTCCTACAACATCTTTAAAGGAGGACTAGTTGCATAGGACATAGTTACACTCACCATTGATGTCCTTGGGCATTCAAGACCCACTTACCTTGGAGAGTTGGATAAGGGAGTTTGAGAAGATCTTTGATGCTTTGAGTGACCATCTAATAAGAGGATGAAGGTGGCTTTGTATTTTCTAAAGGTTAGTACTAATGATTGGTGGCATAATCAGTAAGTGCTGGAAGCACCCATAGAGACTTAGGAGCAAATGCAGATACATTTTTGCCATTCTCGTGTATGACTAGAGTTGTACAATTAATTTATGGCACTTTGCTAGGGTTCATCTACTATTTTACAATATTATTAGGAATTTATGGATCTTATCCATTTTCACTAGAGATGGATGCGGAAGAGAAGAAGAATATACATAAGTTTGAGATGGGTTTGAACACTCGACTTCAGGATTTGATCACTATTCGACATGTTTGATAAGGTGAATAAGGTTGTGAAGGTCATTCGGGTTAGGAGTGGGGTGTCCTCTATGAGCAAGAGGATGCTCAAGTATCACAGACGAGACCATAGGGTGTAAGAATGATCCAAAGGATAATTTAGTGGCCATTCTAAAGCTTATATTAGGGCTTAAGGCCTGAAAAGGCATTTCATCTACCACCGTTGTGGTAGGGATCATCCTAGGAAGGATTGTTTAGGGAATCTAGTTCAATGTCAGACTTGTGGATAGATGGATCATTGATAGTTTGAGTGCTTCAAAGAGGCTAATGGTATAGTGCCAGGAGTTCCGATACCATAGAGGGGACTAACTTTAGCTCTACAACCTCATTAGAGAGTTTATCTAGCCATTATTACTCATACTTAAGAGAGTAAATGGAGAGTGTAGAACTCTCTCCCTATCCCACTAGGTAGACGTGGTCGGATGAAAATTCTAGAGGTTTTAAAGGTGGAGATTCGGATAGACACCTAAATGTCATAAGTTAGAGTGAGACATACCACCAGTTGGACATTATTACAAGTACTTTCACCATCCTTTCTTTACCTGTATATGTATCATTTGATTCAGGTGCATTATGTTTGTTCATATCTTATAGATTTGTAAGTAGAGCTACCATAACTCCTAGTTATACTATCTGAGGATAGTATTGCTTGTAGCAGTCTTCACTCTAATGTGGCCTTAGTTATGAGTGGGGTAGAGTTCTCTATGGACATTATAGAGTTTGATTTGGCTAATTTTGATGTCATTGTGAGGATAAACATGTTGGGAAAGTATCACATAATTATAGATTGTGCGTAGGATCGTGTAGTACTTAAGGGATCTGAGGGTGTTAGGGTCTCTTATTAGAGATGCAAGCCTAGGCCTCCAATGAAGGTCATATCTACACGGAAGCTTTGTTCTTTAGTGTGAAAGGGTTACCCCATGTACCTATGTAGTGTTCGAGATTTGAATGCTCATGTTACTTTGATTGATAGTATCATTATTGCTCGAGATTTTCCTAATATTTTTTCAAAGGAGATACCAGGTATGACACCTATTCAGTAGGTAGAGTTCACCATTGACTCGATTCAAGGAGTGGAGTCAGTATCTAGAGTATCTTACCGAATGACATTGATAGAGATGAGAGATTTAAAATCATAGTTAGAGGAGTTGATGATGTACGGGTATATACATCCTAGCGTACCGCCTTAGGAAGCCCCAATGTTGTTTATAAAGAAGAAAGATGGCAACCTTCTTTTATATATTAACTATCGTGGGTTGAATCAATTAATAGTAAAGAACCATTATATATTACTACAAATAGATGATTTGTTTGCCTAGCTTTGTGGTGCTAAGGCTTTCTTGAAAATTGATTTGAGGTTTGGGTATCATCAACTTCAGATAGTGGAGGCATATATCTGAAAGATAGCTTTTCATAAGAAGTACAGAAATTAGGAGTTCAGAGTGATACCATTTGGGCTCACTAATGCACTTGCAGTTTTCATGGATTTGATGAACCATATATTCTAAACATAATTAGATTAATTTGTAATGGTCTTTATCGATGATATTTTGATATACTCTTGGAGTAGAGGGATCATAAGTAGCACCTCAGGATTTTTTTGACACTCCTTAGAGAGCATGAGATTTATGCTAAACTCTCAATGTGTGAGAGTTGGATATAAGAGGTTTCCATTTTAGGATGTGTTATGTCTGCAAATGGGGTTTCCATTAATCCGGTGAAGGTTTAAGTTGTTTCAAATCATAGGGATCCTATTATTATGGCTAAAATTAAAAAAAATTCTTAGATTGTATGGGTATTATCATCTCTTTGTTTAGAACTTTTCAAGGTTGGATCAACTTGTGACAAATTTAATAAAAATGACGACAAGACTTTAATGTGGATAATAGTTTTGAGAAGGCATTCCAAGAGTTGAAGAGTTGTCTTACTACCACTCCGATTTTGATTTTTCCCTCAGGTTTTGATTAATTTGAGATTTATAGTGACCCTTTAGAGTATGGTTTAGGGTGTGTTCCTATGTAAAAAGGTAGAGTGCTTGCTTATGCCTCACATCAGTTGAAGCATCATAGCAGAATTACGTAACACATGACCTTAAGCTTGCAGCGGTAGTCTTTGCATTGAAGATTTGGAAGCACTACTAATATGGGTTCCACTTTATGTTCTATACTAACCATAAGGGCCCCAAGAATATTTTCACTTGGTGAAAGATGAATATGAAGCAAATGAGATGGCTAAGTTAGTTAAGGGCTATGATATTGAGTTGGTCTACCATAAGGGTAAGGCTAATGTAGTTGCTAACTCTTTGAGTCCAAAGATGACCCATTTGGTGATTTTGATGGTGGAATCATGCCATTTGTGAGAGGAGCTAAGAGGCATGGGTATTTAGCTCATATGTCATAGTGACTTAGAGATATACATATGAGTTCCTTAAAGGTTACACCTTCCTTATTTGATGAGATTTGATTTGGGTAGTTCGATGATGTCAAGCTTGAGCATAATCAATCAAAGATGGTGAAGGGTAGAGATGATGGTTTTTTAGATTTGTGATGATGGTAGAATCTGATATAAAGGCAAGTGGTGTGTTCCATAAAGTAGTGTTGAGTTTAAGTGTCAAATAATGGAGAAGGGTCATTGTACTCCTTATTCTGTCCACCCTGGATGTTATAAGGTGTATAAGGACTTGCAATAGATTTATTGGTGGCCTTGCATGAAGTAATAGGTGGCAGACTTCATAGCAAGATACTTAACTTGTTAGAAGGTTAAGATCAAACATCAGAGAATAATAAGTCTAGTTCAATCTATGGAGGTTCCTAGATGGAAGTGGGATTTCATCTCAATGGATTCCATATCAAGTTTTCCAAGGATATGTAGCAACTATAATATGATCTAGGGTAATGTGGACAGGTTAATGAATTCATTAGTATTTTTGACAATGAAGGTTAATTGGAATATAGATAAGCTGACCATAGCAAAACTGAGATATGTGGTGAGCTACAATGGTGTTCCTTCTAACGTAGTCTTTGATAGATATTCAAGGTTCTTATTTTACTTTTAGGGGAAGTTGCAAGAGGCTATGAGTAAAAAGTTGAAGATGAGGAAAAATTTTCACCCAGCTACTGATGGTTAGACTAAGCGTACGATATAGACATTGGAGGATGTTTTGAGGTCTTATGCACTTGATTTTCACGGTAGTTGGGAGGATTGCTTAGATCTAATTGATTTCTCATACAATAAAAGTCATCACATGAATATTGGGATGGAACCATTCAAGACCTTATATGAACACAAGTGCCGGATTCCCATATGTGAGATTAGTGAGATTGTAGTTTTAGGACTATATCTTATTGAGGAGACCACTTGACATATATGTTTAATTTAAAACAGGATGAGAGCAACTCAAGATAGACAAAAGTGTTATGCCGACTGAAGGAGGAGGTTAGATGGGTATGAGGTGGGTGATCATGTTTTGTTAAGGGTCTCACTGACCAATTGTAACACCCCCAAAATTTACAACTGAAATTTTTTATTTTATTTAAGATTTAGCGGACGTAATTAAATCAAAACTTGTGAATTTTGGGAATGTTACCGCTATGATCAGTACGAGCCCCCCAGCCGCTCCCGTACTAATCACAAGGCTAAAGGAAATTAACAACTAAAATAATTCAAATTCAAAACAAGGCTTCATAAAAGTATTGAACGATCATAAAACAGAAATCAGAGTATGCAGAAAAAGGGTTACAATCTAGAGTACATAAGTAAAATTCCTCGAAAGGAAAAAGATTACAATATAATAAAAATTAAGTCTGAGTGAACCAGTACAACGTAAAAGAACATGAAAAGTAAATCTAGCCACGACACTCTCGAGTCCCCAGGCCAAATCCATACTCAACATTCAGCCTCGCCGGATGCCTCATAAGCATCGAAGGCACCAAAAATAGTATCACCAACTTGCACAAAGGCATATAATACACATGTGAATGAGTAGCACCCATGAAACGGGTGGTCAGTACGCTATGTATTGAGTAAGGTAACCATGCAACTAAGGCCAACACACAAAGGCATATAATATAAGTGTGATAACATAACAACATACAATCATTATAGATAAATAAAGGCCAAGTTGTAGTCTGGATCAATTGATTCTTTAAATCTTTGATCAATACTCATTTTACACCATGCTTATTATCATTCCATGCGAGTATGGTAGCCCCACTATTATGGTTGGTGGACCATAAACATATAGGACATAATACTCCTGACCACTATTATTGTAGGTGGATCAGTCTCCAGGGTAAGATACTCCTAGCCACTATTATTTGCTAGTGGACCGGTCTAGCCCCAACTCTCACGGTGTTTCACTATAAGTACTTAGTGTTTTTTCCATATTTTGTTACAATTATGTTTGGTTTGTTAAGCATAGAGTCCCCCACTATTATAGCCGGTGGACCAAAAACATAGAGGGCATAATGCTCCTGACCACTATTATTTGTCGGTAGATCGATCTCTAGAGCACCCTGGCTCCTGGCCATTGTTATTTGCCGGTAGATCGGTCTGGGCCTAGCTCAATAGTCTTTCTCTTTAAATGATTAGTGTCCTACCATATCTTATTCAACAAGTTTCACCCTATACATGCATGTCCCACTCCATCTATACTTATCCTCCAAACAGGGCTCGTCCCATATCTTGAGACTCTGCATCTCCTAATACACCCCAACAACCTTTCCTTCCTCCACTTACTCACACTAAAGGGCTAACTCCTAAGTGTGTGGGTCAAGGCCTACTACCCTACGCCTCCAAGTTCACTCACTACCTTACCCTAAGGGTTTCTCCAAAAACCCTAATTTGGGTTAATATGGCCCATTCTTTATTACCTCACACAACCAAGGTTGTCTTAACACCCCATACGTTACACCCCTTAGACTTAACCCTCATCATTTCACTTTACTTCCCCAAATACACATGTGACCACAAAACCCTAGGTGGCTACACCAAACCCTAGAATCCTTCTTTCCACCTATCACCCCTCTATTTCCCACCTTCCACTCCTACTTTTCCATAACACCCATACTCACCCTACTCGTGGCATTCCTCCACCCTCATCTCATATTCCACTCACCCTAAATTATTTTTACTTTCATCAACAGCTCAAAATAGGGTTTTCCTCCCAAACCCTAGCTAGGTCTCTTGTGCACCCTTATGCAAACTCACATACTATTTTTCACCCAAAGCCTCCAATCACCAAAACAACTCTTCCCTTACCATCCTTACACCCCAAGGCAACTTTTCATACGTAAAGTTCGTTCCCATGTAGACTCCATGCACCCCATAAAAATCCTCAAAGTTTTTATGCAAAACCCTAGAATTCCCATGCTAACCCTAGATTCTCCTATGCAAAGTTCACCCACTCTTTTATTTTATTCATATTTCCCCTTTATTTTTCCTCTCATGGATCATGGGATATTTAGGTCAATCCCACATCCTTTGTCAAGTCACTTCCCTTTAGTTAACTTACTTCTCTATTTTCCTTTTTCATCCTTTCACCCATATCATTACATCAAATATCCTAGCATGCATGTCTTAAAGGGCCACATCATATCACATCATAATCACAACATATACATATTATACACATGCCATGAGAGAACACATGAGCATACTTCAACTCCAAGCTGTGCTACACATAAAATAGTTATAATAATAAACATAAGATATACAACATATCATGATACATGGCATACATGGCATACAAGGCATATAAGGCACATATCACACATAGGGCCTTAGTTACATCCTTACCTAACATGACACCGATCTTGGAGCACACTCCTACGCCTCCTTAGGGTTTTGACTAATTTCACCTATAAGAGGAAAAAAATAAAGATTAATTTTCCTCCTACCAAAAATACTATTATTTCCTATTTTATTCTAAGAGTAGGGTTACTATTATTAAAAGAAACTCTACAAGTAAATAATAGGGTTTTTAATCTCAAGTTAGCATACTAGATTATTACTAGTCAAAATAGGTTTATGTTAATATTTATAGCAATATTTATATTATTAAAGCTAATAGCTTTATTTCTTCTAATAATGGTACTAACACTAGTTATAGCAAAAATAGTGATATTAATAATAATAGTAATATTAATACTCATAGTAATAGAAACCCTAGTATTTTTAAGGCTAAGGCTAATAAAAAGGGTTAGAAATAAAAATAATAATATAATAATAGTAATACTAACAAAATACTAATATTGGTAAGGATAATAATAATAATAATAATAATAATAATAATAATAATAATAATAATAATAATAATTGAAATAATAATAATATAAGGGTTCAAATATTTTTACAATAATAGTAATAATAATAATAATAATAATAATAATAATAATAACTATAGTAACGATAATAATAATAATAAAAATGTTAAGAATAATATTAGTAATAGTAATATTCGAATAATAAATAATGATAATAAGGTTTGAATATTTTTAGTAGCAGAAAAAATGATAATGTGCCAAAGCTAGTAGTAGTAGTAGTAGTAGTAGTAGTAGTAGTAGTAGTAGTAGTAGTAGTAATAATAATAATAATAATAATAATAATAATTAAAATAATAATATAATAGGGTTTTAACCCCTTAATAATAATAAGATTAATATTACGAAGCTGTAAATAATATTAATATTAATATTAATATTAATGATATAATGCAAATAAAAAGAATAATGTTTGCATAAATAGGATTTAGGGGTTGGGAAGGGTCAGAGCACCACCTAGGGTTAGTGATGACCGGTGGCACTAGCGGCGACGGAGAAAGAGGGGGAAAATGAAAAATTTGAGTGTTTGGGGGTAGGAGAGGGGGAATGAGAGTGGAAGTTGAGGTGGTGGAGGATGCCTTGGTGGAGAGAATTGGAGTGGTGGTGGTGGCGCAGCCAAAGGTAGTGGCGTTGTGGTGGCTAAGGATGGTGGAGAGGGAGGAAGGGAGGAGGAGAGGGAGGAAAGGAAAAAGGAGGGTAGGGAAAGGTAAGGGAAGGTTTGTAGGTGATTTTGAAGGGTATAAGTTGAAATACCCCAAAAACCCTAATTTAGGAAATCATGGCCAAATAAGGGATTATTAGGAAATTAATTAAATAAATTACTTTGTTCAAATTAAGAAGGATAAAATAGTTTCAAATTAATATAAACTTTTTAAATAATTTAATTGGAGGAAATTAGAGTGTTTTGGTTAATTAAAATGGAATTTAAGAAAATTCCTTCAAAAATCCCTAAATCAACCTAAAAAGAGAATTTAATTATTATTTTAATATAATTATTTTATTAAACATCCCAATTACCCAAATCATGCTAATTAATACAACCACTAATTTCCCTTCCTTTTTCCCTTTTTCCCTTTTCCCCTCTTTTTCTTTTTCTTTCCTTTCCTTCCCTTCTTTTTTTTTTTCTAACTTCCCCGACCTAGGCCGGTCTGCTGGCCCAGCACCCCTCTCGCGGTCCAGCTCCCCCGCACACCCCTTCCTTTCTCCCGACCGGTTCGGCCTTTTTCTTTCTTTCCTTTCTTTCCCCCTGAACTGCCAGTCCACCCCCACCTGTACTTCATCTTCTACCTCCTGCCCACTTGCAGCAGAAAAACTCGCCGGAAACGTAACCTTCAACGCCACGCCATATCACCGGTCATTTCGCCCCTCTCCTCCTCGTCTTTTCCCCTGTGGATGTGACCAAATGATTTAGCCCCTCTTCCGCACGCAAGCCTCTCCCTCCTCGATAGATCATGGTCTGCAATTGCAGACCTTGCGCTGGCCATTCTCGCCGGACAACCCCCCATTAACCCTAACCCCCTACTCTCCCTCAAACCTTTGTCGTTTCCCGTCCCAATTGGCTTATAAATAGCCCCAAGAGCTGCCTTAATCGGGTTCAAAATTTGGAACCCAGAAAAATCATTCGTGCGCCGCCCCACCGTCAGCCTCCCTTTCCTCCACCGTCAGCCGCTTCTGCCACCTGCCCTTGCCACCAAAATCCTCCTTGCGCTGCCCTCCCTACCTTGCCCCGCACGTGCCGCCCCGGCCGTGCAAAATTGCCTTCCCAAACAGCCCTTTCGACCCCTTATGCCACCTTCGCGCCGCCACCGCTGCCCATACCGCCGCCTGCAGCACCGTCACTACCCCCCAAAACAACCAGGGGTTCCTGCTCTACCACCCTACACCTCCACTTTCCTCTAGTTTCCCCTCCCCTAGCCTCCACAGCCACTTTCCCCATTTCTTCCTCCCTCCACCGCCGCCGCTGCCGCGCCGCCAGGTTGCCCAGCTCCCTAAACCCTATATCTTGAATAATATAAGTGGTTAATGATTTTAATACTATTAACTATTATTATTAATGTTATTATAATTATTATTATTAGTACTATTACTATAATTACTATTATTACTACCCTTATTATTATTATTATTATTAGGTCCTAACATTACCCCTAAGAACTTCTAATTAATGGTATTAAGTTATACTAAAACCTTGTTAAGTTATTATTAATATTAATAGTATTACTATTATTATTCTTATTATTATTATCACTACTATCATTATCACTATTATTATTATTATCATTATTATTGTTATTATTATTATTATTATTATTATTATTATTATTATTATTATTATTATTATTATTATTACCGTGTTATTACTCTAACTATGACTAATGTCGTCATTACCTCTATTATTATGATTATTATAGTATTCCTACTACTATTAGTACTATTATTACTATTATTACTATCATTGTGTTATTATCATGGTTGTGGAGGTTATCGTTATGACTATTGTTGTTTTTACACTTATTCTTACTGTTACTATTACTATTATTATTACTATTATTATTGTTATTATTACGATTATTATCATTATTAGTATTACTATTATTATTATCATAACTATTATTACTATTATTATTATTATTATCAACATCATCATCATCATCATCATCATTATTATTATTATTATTATTACTATTATCATTATATTCACCATATCTAATACCCTAACCGTATTTACCATCGTATTATCCTTATTGTTATTATTATTATTATTACTATTGTTGTTGTTGTTGTTGTTGTTGTTATTATTATTATTATTATTCTTTAATATTATTATTTTAGTATCCTTATCATGATTTGTATTGTCACTAATTTTATCATTACGATTACTATTACTATTCCTATCATTATCATTATTATTAGTACTACTACTAGTATTAGTATTATTAACCTTATTATCGCCATTAATATTAGCGCTATTTTTATTATTGTTACTACTGTTACTACTGTGATTTGATTACTATTATCATCATTACTATCATTACTACTATCATTATTATTAGCATTCTTATTATTATTAGTACTTTTAATAACATTATTGGAACCCTTACCATAATACGGTGAAAATGATAGGGCCTACTTCGATTAGTGGAAAACAATTAATTAATTATCTTAGGAATAATAATAACCCTACCTTTTTATTTATAAACTACTAGTTATTAATATTAGCCTTAGTATTAGGCCATGATAAGGGTAAGATAGGGGTTTTGGTATTTCCGATAGAGGGAGATTAACTTATAGTATTTCCCTCTTATAGGTGAATCGAGTGAGAACTTCCATGAGGCGTAGGAGCATGCTCCAAGCCCGATGCCGATTTAGGTAAGGGTCTAACTAAGGCCGCTTGTGTGATACGTGAACTACTTGCCTTGGATGCCTCGCATGATTATGTGTCGTGTTTTAAATGCCATTATCTTACCTGTTATACGTGTAGCGCAGCTTGGATTCAAGGTACGTCTATGTGATCGCCTTTGTTTTGTATTAATGTGGATGTGCTACAAGTTGTGTTATGATGTGGCCTTAGGACATGCATGCTAGGGTATTTGATGTGGTGATGTAGTTTGGGGACATGAAAAAGAAAATTTGGAAAGAAAAATAACCAAGGGGAAGTAAGTTGGCTAGAGAAGGAATAGGAGAAACTAGGGTTTGCATGGGGTGGTTAAGGTCCGCATGGGGGCGAACCTTACATACAGAAAGATGCCTCGGGGTGTGTGGAAGGTAAGAGAAGTGTTGTTTGGGTGTTTGAGGGAGCGAAAAATAGTACATAGACCAAAATAAGGGTGCGTAGGAGACTAGGCTAGAGTTTAGAAGGCGATAAGAAGAAAAAGGGGAGAATTAAAATAATAAGTGAAGATGAGGGTGACATGAAATGAGGGTTGAACCGAAGGGTCGTGAGGTGTAGGGGTGCTAGGACGGTTCTGGATGTACGAGGCAGAAAAAGGTGGGCCACATAGGCCCAAGTTAGGGTTTCTGGAGAAAATCCTAAGGGAAGGTGGTGAGTGGACTTAGGGGTAAAAGGTGGTGGGCCCATACCCACACACTTAGGAGACGGGTTGCGGAGTGAGTAAGCTAATTAAGGGAAGGATTTCGGGCGAGTTAGGAGGCGCAAAGGTCTCAAGATATGAGACGGGCCCTCTTGGGAGGATAAGTATAGCGGAAGTTAGCCATGCATGTCTAGGGCGAAACTCGTTGGAAAATATACCATAAAAATACTAAGCACTTAAAGAGGAAGATGCTGAGCCGGGCCCAGACCGGTCCATCGGCGAATAATAGTGGCCAGGAGCCGGGGTGCCTTGGAGACCAATCCACCGACGAATAATAATGGCCAGGAGCGTTTTGCCCTGTATATTTCCGGTCCACCGGCTATAATAGTGGGGGTTTCCGTGCTCAGCAAACCAAATGTAAAATCGATAAGACATGGGAAGATACTAAATATTTACAGTGGAACACCATGTGAGTCGGGGCCAGACCGGTCCACCGGCAAATAATAGTGGCCAGGAGCATTTTGCCCTGGAGACCGAACCACCGGCAAATAATAGTGGTCAGGAGCATTTTGCCCTGTACATATCTCCGGTCCACCGGCTATAATAGTGGGGCACCCGCACTTACATGGATTAATAAAGAGTATGTGGAATTGAGTATGGTATTAAGAGATTTAAAGGATAAGTCTAATTGGAACATAATCGGCCTCACTATTTGTATTGTATTATGTGCCTATATGATCATGCATGTATTGTGTGCTTTGTCTGTTCGGCCTTAGTTATTCGGTTACCTTGCTCAGTACGAAGCGTACTAACCACTCGTTTCATGGGTGTTGCTCATTCCCACAAGCAGAACGCCCCACTGATTTAGTGCAGGTAGGTGACTCTATACTCGATGCCTACAACGCTTATGAGGCATCGGGCGGGACTGAGAGCTGAGTCCAGACCTAGCTTGGGGATCGAGAGTGGTGTGGCCGGAGTCTGTTGTCACTTTATCTTTCTTATGTATTTAAGTTTGTTTATTTCTGGTGTACGACGTTTCAACATTCGAAATCCTTAAAACTGTATCTTTGAATTGTACTTTGACCTTCCGCACTCTTATTCTGTATTACTCAGGTTTTACCTATGATCGTGTTTTGCTATCGACTCATATTTGATGGTTAATCTGATTTAGCCTTAGCACTTATTATCGGGACGGTAGGAGTGAACCGTTCTGGTATTAAGTGTGGCGGTAGCGCCCCCGAATTTACGAGTGTTATCTCTTTTTTTTGATAAACTTTTTGAAATTAAACGAAATTTTTCAGTAGTAAATTTGGGGGTGTTACATAAGTGGTGGTGGTTGCGGCGGGAGTGGTAGTGGATGGCGGTGCAAAGGCGTCGGTGGCTAGGGTGTGGCTGATCGGGGAGTGATCTTTGCACGGGCAGGGTAGCTTTTGTGGGGAAAATAGAGGATGGGGGAAGGTGAATTTTGGTGGGGGTGATGCAAGGAGTGATTTGGTGGGTGGCTCGGGTGGCGGCGAAGTAGCGGGTGGTAAAACAAGCTGCGGTGATAGAAAAAGGGAGAGTTTCTAGGTTGGGAGAAAAATCTTGAAGATGAGGAGTATTTATAGGCTAAGGATGAGGGGGAAGGAGAGAGGGGGTAGAAGAAGGGTCGGTGGCAAGCGGACAAGGTGCCGGCTGGCAGCCTAATGGCCAAAGAAGGCTTGTGAAATTCGCAGGTCAGGCTGCTAGGGAAGGGGAAAAGGAGAGGAGAGAGAGCCACATGTGAGAAGAGAGAGAGAGAGAGGCTGGGATTGGGTGGAGGAGAGAGGGGGTGTTAGGGAAGAGGGTAGGGGTGGCAGGCTAGCATGCAGCGGTGCAGAGGCCACATGCCTACATCGGGAAGCGGGGTGGTTGAGCATCGAGGAGAGGGAGAGTCGGGGAAGAAAGAAGGGGGTGGGCATGCGGCATATCAGATGGTCTAAGGGAATAAAGAAAAGGGGGAGAATCGGACCAATTGGGTGGTGGGGAGGAAGGAGGAAGGGAGCGGGCATTAGGCCACCGGCTGGGCTGGCCTACGTCGGGGGAGAAGAAAAAGAAAAGGAGAAAGGAGGGGAAAAGAAGAAAAGAAAAGAAAAGAGGGAAAATGAAAAAAAAAGGAAATAGAAAAATAGGTGGGTCGGAGTATTTAAAATATTTTGGCATTTTGGGATATTTAAAAATAATAATAATATTTTAATAAAATATTAATTAAATTTTCTTTTTAGGCTAATTTAGGATTTTTGAAAGTTTTTTTCCAAATTCCATTTTAATTAGCAAAACACCCTTAATTTTTCTAATTAAATTATTTATAAATTCTTCTTGATTTTTCCTTAATTACTTCCTCTTATTTTAATACAATAATTTATTTAATTAATATCCCTAATAAATCCTTAATTTGTCATAATTCTCTAAATTAGGATTTTTGGGGTATTTCACCAAGGGTGTCCAAAAGATTGGTAGGTGAGGCAATCTTAGCCCATGATACATTAGTCCATTCAAGATTCTAGAAAGAGTGGGTGAGGTTGCTTACTGTCTAGCGTTACCTATAGAGTTGGCTCAACTTTACAACATTTTCCACATTTTGCAATTACGAAAGTATGTTGATGATGCTTCACATATTATCTAGCATGAAGTAATGAATCCTGATGACTCATTGACTTAATAGGAGAGACCATCGAGGATCCTTAACACCAAAGTATGACGAACCTAAACATATGAGATTTTAGTTGTGAAGGTTCTTTAGAGTCTCCATGGAGCTTAAGAGTCCACATGGGAGATGGAGAGAAAGATGAAGGAGTCACACACGGAGCTTCTTGTTGAAGGTGATTAACTCTCATTTTCGGGAGTAGTACCCCATGTGTCGCTAACTTTAGGCTTTTCACCTTTACCTTTTCCGATCTTTTGTTCCCTTAACATTGGGAATGAAGTCACTTTTAAAAAAGTAGCAATGTAATACCTCATTCTCTTAAACCCTAATTATCTTTTGTTATTAAGCTCGTACCACATCTCCAATATATATATATATATATGTATATATATGTATATATGTATGTATGTATGTATGTATATATGTATGTATGTACGCATATTTCATTATCTAATTCCAGACATTCTGGCTATTTATGTTTCACTCGTTCCAAACTGTTAAATCATGATAAAAATCTATTTATGTGATTAGACGATCTTAGCCATTTTTCAATTTGTAATCCACCGAATTTAATAAAAAAAATTCCTACTCCAAATATTTTTGTATATTTGAGTTTCTAGAATTATTCCACACCTTTCCATATAATTTCATGACTTTTAGATTTAAATTGATATTTTCCCAATAAATCCATACTAATGGACTTTCTTACAATTTAATTATTCAAAATAAATTTTATCTAATTCTATAACCATTCTTTTACTCCTAACTAGTATTCTCAGCAAAACAAATAAGATAAAATATCAATAGAGTTTAAAGTTGATTTCTCTCCAACTTGTAACAATTCATTATTTATTTATGGTATTTCTTTTCCTTTGGTTTTTATTTAGTTAATAGATTGAATTGCATAGTAAACTTTATGCCATTTACATCTCTTAAATCTATCTCCTTTAAGCTTCAATGTACCCTAACTTTTGCTTCCCGACTAGCTACAAAGCTGTAACAAAGTTGATTTTTTTTTTTCATATCCAGCTACTACCATGCCCATACTTGGATTCTTTTATCTGCGAAATTGTTACTACTATTGTTTATTGGTTTAACAAAACATCATGCATTACATTATTACTTCCGCCTCTTTTTCCTTCCCAATAACCCTCCAAAACCTTGATCTATCAATAATTGGTGGTTTCTAAGCCTCCATATTCAAGAATAATCTTGTCATTTCAATTCTTCCATTTCATTTCCTTTCTTCCCTTTTTATATTTGTTAATATTGGTTTATCTAACTCTTTTTAATCTTGTATTCTTCAAGGTGACCAAGTGGGTTAGATAAGGAGTTGCTAGATTCCTCATTTAAGCTTTAATCTGGAGTATAAGAATTTTGGTAACTAAAATAACAATTAGAAATATGATTTTCTGCTTGGTGTTTGATATGATATTTTCTGCATGATTCGCTTTATTTTAATTATAGGCATGAAATAATATCTTGAAAAATGTTTTATGGCTTACGTATGCTTCTATCTTATTTGCATCATCATAATAATTTAATGAGATGATTATTTGTGTGATTTTCATCTGTTCTTATGTCTATAGGAAATGTGGTGAATATGTATTCGGGTTGTGCTAAACATTCTGTAGAGTCGTGTTGAACGTTTAGTTGAGTCATAATGAACATGTCTATATTTGAGTAGTTTAGCTATCGTCCTTGTTATTTTATGTGTGTTTTGGTTGTTTTAATTTTATCTAAGTATGCCATTGTATTTATAATAGGGTATAAAATCTTGGTTATGAATTTTGAATCATTTAGAATTGAAATGAATTTATTTAGGGTTTATACATATTCGGCCATAGGTATATTGATCATTACATAATTTTTTTTAATGCTTTCAAGTGTACCATTGTTTGCATTGGGTCTTTTACATAAAATTTGGTATATGATATGTTAGGGTTTGATTTTATTTAGAGTAAGTTATGAATAGGGATGGTAATTTTTCCTACGGATTTGGGATCTCGTCAGGAATTCCTTATTCGGGTTCAGGTGTAGGGAGAGAATTCGAGAATTGAGTTTGTGTTTGAGGATTTTTAATGGAGATCTTTTCAGGGATAGGGCAAGGATGAGTTTAGGATCTCCATCCTCGAACCTACCCTAAATAATTATATGTATATATATTTATATTTTTTATATAAGTATATATATAGATACAATTTTTTTTATAGAATATAAATTAAAGGTATAATATAAAAAAAGGCTTGAGGATCGAGGATGGAATGAGGGATCGGGTATAAAGTCAGGTTTTGGGGATTGAGTCAGATTTCAATTCGAAGAATAAATTGAGGATGGAAATTAAATCAGGGATCTGGTCGGGTAGGGTATGGGGATTTGATCAGCGCAGAGATTAGGTCGGGGAATCCCCGATAAAAGAAAAATTGGGGATAGGGTTAGATTCATGGATTATTTTTCTTATTGGGTTTGGGGATGGGTATGGGGATGAGGATGGGGATGGGGATGGGGTCCCCTTCCCCGACCCACCCCGTCACCATCCCTAGTTATTAATTTTAAAAGTTTAAAGATATTTTTGGTGAATAACGATATTTTGGTCATTACATGCAAGTTTTGGAAATTTTGAGACATCAGTGAATGGATAATTTTGACACTTAGATGACATTTGATGAGCAAGTCTAGAGACCGTAATTAAAATAATTATTTAAGCAAGAAAAAGGAAAATATAAATATACACTTTGGGTATATTGAGTAGTCTTAGAATTTTATCTTAGTGTCCTATTTATATATCCTCCTAAGAAAATAATGGTTTAAGTATAATCATTTTAGCATGAAACACACATATCTTAATATTAAGGTAAATTAGTTGTTGTTAAAGATATTTCAGTCAATTTATGTGGCTTTAGACTAATTATTTGATTTGGACTTATATGTGAACCCTTGGTTAACTTACATGTTATCTATTGAACCATGTCTCAAATAATTGGAGTTAATGTACATTGATGTTAATTTTTATTGGGCCTTTCATGGTGTGGAACTTGAACTTTAATGCCTTAATAATCTTATTAGGGCTTTAATACATTGATAATTTTCATTAGGCTTTAATGCTTCATATATTCGATTGGGCCTTAATGGTATATTAATGGGCCTCTATGTTCTAAATGGTTTAGGCCTTAATTCCTCTATGGATCAAGTGCACGGATAATATTAGAATTTAATAAAATAATTATCTTATGTTCATAGAATTAATAAAGTAATACTCTATGGAACTTTGTTCTTGTTTGACCTAAATCTTTGATAAAATATTAATCACTTAAAGTGAAACATCTTAAGACTAGACTTGTACCACTTGGTGTATCTATCCATCTTAGGTTTGATATTCACTTGATACCATTTCATTGTTTTCTATTCTATGATCATAGGTACCTTAAAAGTTCTAGAGAGTCCCTCTTTCACTCTTTATATGTCTCAATATATTTCGGCCCTATAAAGGATATGCATACTTAACTAAGCAGGTGTTCTATTATTTGGTGGTTTGATTACTTGTTTGGGTAGGCCAGCTAGGGCTAGTACCATTTGTGTACTAGATTAGTTGTTATAGTTTCCTCGACTCTCTATCCTTAATTTAATAATAAAATATAATAAGTAATGAATTTCATCTATTTGCACATTTATCTTACATGATTTTATACTTGATGGTTGAGTTTTCTTCTACTCAATTAACATTTATATGTAAGCATGTTATTATCTTAATATTATATGTTCTAGTGTTGTCTTTGTATGGGCCTAATACATAATTCTCTCTTTAGGATAGTTGTATTACTCGGTATAAGATGCGTATTGATACTATAAATTTGTAGATTTTGTGTTACAAGTATATGATGATGATCTTGTTAACTTTGAGGAGGTTTCTCATGTAGAATAACGCAAGTTTTTAACATGGGATTAGGGCATAGTGTAATACCCCCAAAATTTGCTTAGCCTAATCTCGCATCATTAACGCCCTAATTTGATTCTAATATCAAAAAATCTTATTGTTAGCCTTAACCAAATTTCTTAATCCCGAAACTTGAATCGAAACTAAAACCTTGATTCAGATAAATTGTAATTCATAAACTACAACCAAAACCCGCTAAATTTTCCACTAATCTAAATTATTTATCTAATCTAAAATTCTCTAATATAACCGAAATTCCCTAACCCTTCTCTCTTTTTCCTTTTCATTTTTTCCTTTCTTCCCTTTTCTTCCTTTTTCTTTTCTTTTCTTTTCTTTTCCCTTCTTCTCTTGCTTCGATTTTGTGGTGTGAGGAGTTTTTCTTCCTCTACACTACCATCCACTTGCCTCCCACATGCCCCATGACACCATCCCTGCTAGCCTTGCCATCCCTCGTGCCACCTCCTCCTCCTTCTTCTCCATAAATTCCCTTACCACCCTTCTTCTTCATTCTTCTTTCTTCTTCTCCCTACTACTGCTCTATATTGCACCCACCATCATCATCACTCCCTGCCTTCTCCTCCCGTGTATGTTTTCTTCTTCATCATCACCCCCTCGTACCTCTGCCCGACTCCCATCCATCTCAACCATCACCATCCCTATATCTTCTTTCTTTCTTCTTCCTTCTCAGTAGATCATCATCGATATCATCGTCACCCCTGCCATTTTTCTCCTCTAAGGCACACCAACTTACTAGTATATATACCCCTTCATCCCTCCATTTTATTTTCATCCATCAGCTCTTCGACCTTTTTCTCTTCTTCCTTCTCCTTTCTCCTTCTTCTTCCTCCTTCTTCCTTATTTTTAGCATCCGCACCGCCCAATCCACCACCGAGCACCACCCAAGCCAACACTAGCAACCTTTTGGCTGGTGGACCGACCACCAAGTTTGCTCCATCCTTCCCCTGTTGTCGTTGGCCATCATCGCAGACCACCGCCTCTTTTCCCTTCTCCTTCCCCTCATTCTTTGTATAGTTTCAGAGTGCACGGCCTGTGTACTGCCTACTATACGGCTGTGCAATGCTTAGATCCCCTTCTACATAGCCATCCAACTCTTACACCGTCTAGCTATACATTTTATTTTCTCTTGGCCTAGTGCTGCACATCCATGTGTCTTTTCTTCCTTCGACCTGTTGTGCACTATTGCTGCATAGTCGTGCAACTCTTACACTGTATGGCTGTTTAACTTCCCATTTTGGCTGTGTAACCCTATTTTCACCCCAAATCTTGTCTAAGCACCACCAAAATTTAACCACAACTCTACCACACATTCTTCTACACTTATATACAATTCAAGCTTCCATTTTACTCCAATAAATTTCATTTTTACCCTTCTCTACCATAACTTCCCTCTTAATTTTTAACCTCCGATCCTAATTGTATTTTATCTTATTTTCATAGGTGATCTTCCAATGATCTCAAAGAAGGTATAGGATTTACATGCATGGAGCTTGGTGTCCTTATCGGTAAGGATGCATGTCGTAGCTAGGGATTTATGTGATACTTGTCTCTTTGTATATGCTTTTGTGTTGAGTATGTTATATTGAATAATTTAATTATGAAAATGCTATGAAATGATATTCTTGAGAGTAATGAAATTATGTAAGTGCATGTTTGGGTATAATATTGGATACAAGATATCTATGGGAAACTAAGGATATGTATTTCAGATAATTATTGGATATATATATGTTTTAGATTTTATAGGACTTTGGGAGAATACGAATTTCTTGCCTACCCTAAGGGTATTATGTTCATTTGAGGATAATTACATGGTGGTACCTATGTGTTTAACTGTATGTCTTGAGTTTGGCATGATAACATACAATCAACTCTAAATAAAATACTAATCATATAAAGTGAAAGATCACTTAAGTTGGGCCAAGAGTTGTTTATATGGCTCCGTTCCACTGGATAATAATAGTGGCTCAGGTGTATTATCCCTAAGAGGTGATTTAGTCTGTTCCACTGGATTAAGAATAGTGGTTGTGCTCTCCTTTATTTTGTTGCCCAAAATAAGACTTGAATGACCTTTGTGAGAGAGAGAGAGAGAGAGAGATTCTAATTAATATCATTATATAGATAAATATTTACCCTTCACCAAGTGATTTTATATCATAATGAGGATTTCCATCAATTGAATCCATCCAGTATGATGTCCCTAAATATGGCAATATCATTAGTACCCAATTTATGTCAAAGAAAAATGGAGCAAACAAGAGGGATTGTGGGGTCATCTTTATCGCTTTAACAACATATGGAACATGTTCAATATTATTATTTTCATTGGAGATTGTATTTTAGCATAGAAATCTATTTACATTGTACCCATCCAAGACATCAGATAATAAATTATCTTTCAAGAACCTTTGACCATGAAGGAATAAATTACATATTTAGTATCAAACTATTACTTCTCGCTAATAATTAAAATAAACTCAAATGTGAAAGTATTTAAATTACCTCATATAAGCTATTTTATATTGAAATTGTAACATTTCACCTTGTAAAAAATGTAGGATAAACTTTGTCGCAATCCAAATATTTACATCTTCTAATTTCATGTGCAAATCCGCTGGAAGATGTATACTAATAGAATTAACATCCAATGATAACCCCATGTCCAAATACAATATAAATTAAGTTGATAGGTCACAAAACTTGATTATTATTTTCATTCCCAAAGCTTTTTGAGCTTCCAAAATCTCCATATCTTTTCCCCCTTTTACCAAATATTTTTGCTATAATATGACTACCCTAATTAAATAAGAAAATGTATATGGAATAATTATTAGATCATATATTATCACTTAAGTAATAAGAATATAATATAAAATTGAAAAAGTTTGAATTACCTCATCCTTGATAATTATACAGTTACTTGATCATCCAATGAATTGTTCTCCTAGTAAGTGCAATATAGGCATATCATCTTCTTCATAATTATATGCCACATCAAGTGGAAATGGCTCCATTAAGTATGCCTCAAAGAATTTATGAATTGAGACTTGAAATTTATCAACCCATTATGTCCGAGTATAGAGAGTTAAGTTTGACTCAATAAATGGAGTAAAATTCTACAATAGGCCTACCCTCTATGAATTAAAAGTCACAAGAATCTTAACCCTATAATTAATATTCCAAACATTCAAATTAATAGTAAAAAAAATATTCAAGTGATAATCTTTTCTTAAATCCTTCTATTTAAATTAAGAAAAATAGTTAGGGATAAGTAACCATATTAAACCAAATAAAGAGAAATATTGTGCACCTTACAATTTTCTTAACCATCTATTGAGTTGGTTCATTGGTAGGCTTTGTGTTCTTTACCTTAGCTTATATCCAAACATCAACTCACTTAAGGGGTACATATGGGGTTTATATTAGTGCTGGTTGCTCCATTAGTTTTTTCTCCTATTGCATCAAGTAAAAATACTTACTAACAATATTAGATCATACCAAAATAACATAGACGGGGTGGGTGTGTGTGTATTCATACCGAGGATTCTCTAGCTACCTTTTTACCTCTACACTCAATATTATAAGCATAAATGTTTTTCTCTACATTAGCTCTATTATTGGCGCTCTTCGCCTATCACATTGAATATATGGATTATATTAGTTTGAATTATAAGATAGGTTAATAATAATATGTTCTTACACATTTCATATTCCTCTGAATTCCTCCATAAATAAAACGTCCTCCATTGGTCGAGGCTGATCATGTCCCTATATATATATATATATATATATCTAAGAGTGTGGACATGATAGTACTATCAATTGTATACATATGTTTTTTAGCTATCCACGACTTCCAATCCATCTAGGACTTTGCAAATTGACTCATAACAAGTTTCTTATGTTGTTATCCAACATTAAATCCTTAGCTAATATTAAAAAAATCAAATAGTTAGTATGTATATAATTAAAGTATGATATAGTAATAACAAAAAAAGTCATATCTATTTCTATTATTCAAAACATACTATAGCGTCATCCCACACTCTATCCTTCAACATTTTTGGGGCATGAGCCCTAGAGTTAGAATAATCAATGAACAAATCCCTATTCTTACCCACTACATACCCTAATTAATCAAAATCAACATTAAGCACAATGATCATTTCTTTATTTCTAGCAACTTGTGTTAATTTTATTCTCCTCCTTCTTTGTATTTTCCCAACCTATTGAGCATGTGTATCATATTCACGTAGATCCATACATGAAAAAATGAAGAAAAATTTTAGATTAGGAAGTAATTAAAGGAATATGTGATGTGATATAGTTAAAATATAATAAGTAAAATTTTATGGACAAAATAAAACAAAATAACACATAGGAAGTAATTAAAGCAATTAATATGTGATGCAATATAGTCAAAAATATAAAAATAAACCTTTATGCATAAAATAAAACAAAACAACACATAGGAAGTAATTAATCCTTTCATTTCTAATGCTTTAATCTATGCCATTTTTCCTCTTTATGCACAAACTCTGATTTAAGAACATAAAACCCTTCTTTGTGATCATCTCGCACATAGAGGTCATCGGTAATATTGTCATGGTTGGATGATAAATGTAAGTTAGTAGTCAAAATATTCTTCCCTTTTATGAGACCTTCCATTTTTATTTTATTTTTTTGCATTCAAGATAATAGGTCACCGTTTATTAGCTGGGTCAGTAACATATAATACCTAATTTACTTGTGAGGATAATATAAATGGGTCTTGCTTATGACCAAGCCTTAAATGATCCACCCTTTTAAATCTAACTTTCATACTACAAATCCTATTTTAATTGTCAGCTTATTTGCACATGAATAAAGGAACTCTAAAATCAATGTAATATAATAGCCATGTGTGCTTTATCACCCCATAATATTTCATTGATGCATAAACATATTTTTTATCTCTAGCACTTTATATATGCAAAACTTCTAATATCACACTCATACCACTATTTTGGATATTACTCTTGTCATCTTTCTCCCTTATGTAGAAAGTACAACTATTGATTATATATGAGTTATATGACATTACTTCCCTATGAGGGTGTCACGACTAATACAAATTAGTATTAGATTCAAGTGATTGAGATGACAATCACTCTAAAAAGGAGCAATTGTGCCTATCAAATATCCATTTCTCACTCTTAGATGAATTTGAATCCCTCAAAGTATCCATATATTGAACCATTTATGGCTTAACATTATCTCTATTGTGAAGGACATAGATATGAGCTTGTAAAAAAAAATTGATCATCATTAATGATAACTATGCAATATCCTTTGCAGCCTTTCCCTTGTTCTTTTATACTTAAATGTCATGTTTTAGAAAGGCTTATTATATTAATATTAGGTATGAACTCACAAAAAAATTATGTTGCCTCCTCCACCAGATAACTCTTAATGATGCAACCTTCAAGCTTGTTCAAATTCCTAGCATATCCTCTTAAGAATTTCATATACCTTTTAAATTGATACATCCAATCTAAGTGAACTGAACTATATAATCTAACCTCCCCAACCAAGTGAACCATTAAGTGAATTGTTATAACAAAGAATGATAGACGAAAATACATCTCAAGCTAATATAGTCACAATATCAATCTACAATTTGTCCAACTCTGTAGGGTCAATAGCAATCGGCAATGAGTCTTGAATGATAATATGATGATCATGAGATTTCATACCCACTAACTTTTTTCTTTTTTATGTTCTTATTATGATGTCAGTGTAGTCTAACCAAACATTGATTCCATCCTTTTTCTTTTTTATCACTTTTGGAAGCATGCCAATTAGACAATTAGATACATTTTTCTTGATATGCATCACATCAAGATAATGTTGTACATGCATGTTCTTCCATTATAGAAGGTAAAAGAAGATTGAATTCTTCTTCCACCCACTTGAAATGATTATATTCTTAGTTTTTTGAAAGACATATTCAACTATTTTACTTTGTTAAATACTTAAAATCCAATGAGAGGATTTGAAGATCTTGCTTCTGTAACTTTTCCATTAAAAGCTTGCATTTACCTAAAATAATGATGATTTGTAGGCAAGAATCTATGATGTCTAAGATAAGTAGTCTTCCTACTCTTTGATAGATGGAGAAAGTTTCGGTTATCTTCAAAAATAGGATATGCATAGTATCCATACATACTATAACCAAAAAGATTACGATAAGTGGAAAAATCATTTATAATACAAAATAACATTTCTCTCAAGTTAAAAGATTCTTGGCTCTATGTATTAACTACTTCAACTCCGTGATCCCACATATATTTTAAATTCTCAATAAGGGGAGCCAAATAAATATCAATGTCATTACTCAGCTTATTTAAACTAGATATAAGTAAGCATAGCATCATCCATTTCCTCTATATGCATAATGGCAGGGGAAGATTGTAGATTACTAATGTTATAGCATCTCAATCTTACTCTTCTCATGATGAAGAACAAGAATTAGCATACTTAGAGATGGTACCAAATGTTTATGAAGATACTAATAATTCTATTGCTTTGTTAAGTAACTCTTATAGGTATAATATATGTTTGCAAGAAGATCAATACATTAAAGATATTTGATGTATAAGACAATGGAATTACAAGGGTTAAAAAATTGCATGGAAGACAAGGCTACAAGACACCAAGCTCGATCACATGTGAATATTCAATGTATTACATATTTAGAGTTTTGTGTAGCTTTATTATTTTATTATATACTTTGAAATGTTTATCATTTTAATCACTATATGTATAATATAAATGTACATCTGGTTAACCTTTTTTAATTAAGTTGGTTATATGGGCTCAATTAATGAGGGGTAAACTAAGGCCTACATGTATGTGTGTGTGGGGGTAGTATATATTGAGAGAAAATTTATGAATGAATGATTAAAATCGATAATTAGAGAGCTAAGTCAAGCCTCTTCTTCTTATCTTCTTCTTCAAATTTGAGTTTCTTGAAGAGTTGTAGATTATTCTATAGATAAATACGAGGTATCTCTATTGAAGGGACTTGATCTTAGATTAGATCAATACCACACTATTAAAGCTACCGAGATCAACATACACAATCTGAAACATAAAATTGTTTTGGAAAGTATTTTACAACTTATGATAACCACATAAATGTCCTACATTGTTGAATATTCTTTATTTATGATCTTCCACATCAATCACCATAATAACGAGCTATAAATTATAATTGATGTTTCCGTTAAAAGGGTTCATTCCATTTCCGAAACATAAAATTAATTTATTTAACCCCAAACCACTTAAAATTTCCTTTTTCTTTTTCTTCCTTTTTCTTTCTTTTCTTTCTTTTTCTTTCTTTTCTTCTTTTTCTCTTTTTTTTTTATCTTCTTCCGATTGGGCCTGTGATGCGGCCCAATCCTTTTCTTATTCTTCTCTTGTGGTCCAGCGTCGCTCCTTCCTTTTCCTTCTTCAATAGCTGAGACACTGTGTATTGTGGCTTCCTTCCCTAGAATGTTGCATTTCATTTAAATTTTATAACCGTCGCTAGCCATCTGGTTCTTCCCCTTTTTCTTTTCTTTTTCCCCGGCCGCCAGTTCACCCCTTCTTCCTCCTTCCTCCTCTGTCGTCGAGCTGTGCCTTTGAAGGTCCGAAAATGGCATCGCCGGCCACGCAGGTTTTGATCGGCCATTTCTCCCCTCATTATCTTCCCCTTGACTCCCAGATTAGCTTGGTATAATCTTTTTTCCTCATCTCTCGCTCGATTCCTCCCTATTCTCTTGTGAAGGGTCGACCCCGACCAAAATTTGTTCCGCCCGATTAATGCCGTCGGCCAGCCCAAACCCTACATAAAATACCCTCCTGTCGACCTCCAAAACCCTACCATTCCCTCTAAACTCTATGAATAGCCTTGGTTGGTGTGATTTCAAAACTTCTTCTCTCTAAAACCCTAAGAGCAAACCTGTGCGCCACCGTGACTTCAGACTAGCCGTCCGCCATTGTTAGCCAACCTCATTGTCACCTCTGCCTACCAAAATCTTCCCCACACTACCCTCTAGCTAATTGAGCCACCCATCTCCCTCAATTATTCTCACATGAGCCACCATAGCCATGTGAAGTCCCCTGCCCATCAAACTAGAATTTTTACCCCTGCAGCCTTTGAGCCATCGTCTGCCACCACATCTGCCACTTATGTTGCCTTCTGCACCACCCAAAAACTTCTACTAATTCTTCCCCACTGAACCATAATCTTCTTTTCCCTTTTATCCTTCTCCTACTCTCTTTTTCTTCATCTATTCCCCTTTTAGCCCTCTTTTCCGGCCACCACCGCCACCGCCGTGCACCACCGCTGGTGCCACCCATCTCTTCCAACTCAAGGTGAAGCCCTAGACCCTCTTAGTTCTTCTTTTTTATTTATTTAAATTTATTCTATTTTTATTCAAATTTTTAATGGTTATTCGATAATAATAATAATAATAATAATAATAATAATAATAATAATAATAATAATAATTATATTAT
Organism: Tamarix chinensis; assembly: GCA_030549775.1. Classification (NCBI taxonomy): domain Eukaryota; kingdom Viridiplantae; phylum Streptophyta; class Magnoliopsida; order Caryophyllales; family Tamaricaceae; genus Tamarix; species Tamarix chinensis. The sequence goes on from CM060177.1 coordinate 39,709,384, forward strand.
TATTATTATTATTATTATTATTATTATTATTAGATGTAATATTAATGCTAACTTTTCTTGGCAGGGTCGAGAGTAGGAATAAAATAATTAGATTATTAGTTTCAAATTTTAGGTATTAATTGAAATATTATATGGTTTATTATTATTATTATTATTAGTAGTAGTAGTAGTAGTAGTGTTAGTATTAGTATAATTATTTTATTATTATTGTTAATTATTTAAGGAGCGTCAAGGCCTTAATTTTGTTATTAGTATTTACACATATGCATTTTAGTATTATTATTACTATTTTTAGTATTATTAATATTATTATTATTATTATCTTTATTATTTTAATATTATTATAAGTATTATATGGCATTAATATTATTATTACTATTATTGAATAGTACTTTCATTATTTGGAGGTAGGTTCGAAAATCCCACCTTATAATTTTAAGCTTATATTATTATTATTATTATTGTTGTTGTTGTTGTTGTTAATATTTCTATTCATATTATTATTATTACTAATATTTTATTATTATTAAAATCATTATTATTATTATTATCATTAGTAGCATTATTTTTAGTGAAGGGTAGAAACCTTTATATCACCTTTTCATTTTAAATTACATTAGTATTATTATTAGTAATTGTAGTAGTATTTTGTATATTTAAATCTAGTATAGTATTATTTTAATTAAAAACCAAGTCTTAGGATAAGTTAGTAAATAATAGTATTTTAGGAGGAAACCTAATTCTAGTATTTTCCCTATAATAGGTGAGCCCAGTCAAAACCCTTAAGTAGTATAGGAGTGTGCTCCAAGATCGGTAACATTTTTAGGTAAGGGTGTATCTAAGGCCATTGTGTGTAATGTAATTTACATGTCTTAATTGCCATGTGACATGCAATATAATATGTTCTAAGTGTATTCTTATATTTATTGTATATGTAATATGATGTTGGGTTGAGATATGCTCTTATGATATTTTATGGCATGCATATGATATGTATAAGTTGTGCTTTTAATATGAATTGATGCGACCCATAAGACATGCATGTAGGTCGTGGTTGCATGGAGGTATTAATGGTTGTATGGTGTTATTAGGGTTGTATGGTGGTACTAATGGTTGCATGTTGGTATTAGGGTTTTGCATGGTGGTATTAGGATTTTGCATGGTGGTATTAAGGGTTGTATGGTGGTATTAATGGTTGCATGGTGGTATTAATGGTTACATGGTAGCATTAGGGTTTTGCATGGTGTTATTAGGGTTTGCATGGTGGTATTAATGGTTGTATGGTTGTATTAATGGTTGCATGGTGGAGCTAGGGTTTCGTATGGGAGTTAGGGTTTTGCATGGAAGTAGGGTTTGCATGGGAGTAGGGTTTACGTGGAGCTAGGATTTTGCATGGGAGTAGGGTTTACGTGGAGCTAGGGTTTGCATGGGTGTTAGGGCACGTCATGATTAACTATGGTGGTGGTGGTTAACTAGGATTGGAGTGGTTAACCCGAGTTGAAGAGTAAGCATGGTAGGAGGCTGACTTGCATGTCTTGGTATGGGTTTTCTGAATAAGATACTTAAAACATTAATTACGTAAAGTGGAAGATGTTGAGTCGGGCCCAGACTGATCCACTGGCATAATAGTGGCCAGGGACTACGGTATCCTGGAGATCGATCCACTGGCGTATAATAGTGGTAGGGTATGTTACCCTTGTGATCGATCCACCGACTAAAATAGTGGAGGATCCCGAGCTCAATAAACCAAACCCTATATTTTACTAAGATATGGGAAGACACTAATTACTTACAATGGAACACCGTACGAAAAAAGGAGTCAGACCGATCCACCAACATATAATAGTGGTAGGGCATGTACTCTAAGTGACCGATCCACTAGCTAAAATAGTGGATAGGAGCCAAAGCGCCCTGGAGACCGATCCATCGGCAAAAATAGTGGGGTTCCTTTACTCGTATGGACTTGATAAAGAGCATGGTGTGAAAAGATTTATGATTAGAGATTAATTAAATAATTAATCAGGTTTATAATTGGACCTTTATACTTTTACCTAGATGGTCTTATGCATTTATGTTATCGTGATTATGCTCTTTTATTCTCCTATATGATTTATGTGATTTCAAGTGGGCCTTAGTGCATCTGTTACTTTACTCAGTACGTAGCATACTGATCACCCCTTTTATGGGTGCTGCTCATTCCCACGAGTAGAAGGCCCATTTGACCTGTTGCAGGTAGGAGATGCTTATTTCGATGCTATTGATGTCTATGAGACATCAGGTGGGGCCGAGTGATTGTGAGCTAGATTAGGTCCTGGAGTGGCGTGGCCAGTTTTTTCCTTTTGAGATTAATAATCCTATACTCTTTTAATTAAGTTTGATACTTCAGAAACAATTTTATTATTATCGCTATTTTCTCTCTAGAAAACTATCTCTAGTATTTTGAATTATGTAAGAATGTATGCGTACTCTGATTTCCGTATCTATGAGCTTAGATGATTTAATAATGTTATGAGTTGTTTTCTTAGCCTTAGCACTTGGTATTGGAATGGTAGGAGTGAACCGGTCTGGTACTAAGTGTGGCGGTAATATCCCCAGATTTTATGGTTTCTAATTTCTAAGTCTTATTTAAAAAAAATGTGTAAAATTTTGGGGTGTTACACTCCTTGTAAGAAAAATCATCTATATCTTTAATATCATCGTGGTTAACCCCACTAGGGTTAATAAGAAGTGGCCTTCCATGCCATATCCACCTAGTATAACTTTTATCAATTTCACGGATAATGAAATGATCTTAAATCTCATTTACCTATCTTCTTATCGTATTTCCACAATCTACACATACGCAAGATATCTACAAATGATCTTTTAAATGTTTAATGGTTAGCTTAATGAAGTCTTGAACTTCGTCTATATATTCTCCAAATAACCTAATTGTATATATCTAATTACAATCCATGACGAAAAATAAGTATATTTCAATCCCTAAATTACAAAAACAAATGAGGAGTTTGACAATATTAGTCAATTCAAGCAAAAAATCACCAACATACCTAGAATACACATATACCACAACAACATTTTCACTAGTAACAATACCACGATTTCTATAATATACTATCTATTTCATTTATATACTTTGTTTTTGGAAATATATAGTTTGATAATATATGTTCACAATACATATTAACATATACATATATAAACCACAAAAGCATACATAGTATAAATATACATGAATAAGGTTGTAAATGAGTTGAGACAGTTCAGTATTTAGTTTTGCTCAGCACATTAAAAGCTCAATTTGGCTCGTTTGTTTAGTTAAAGGAGCCAAGTCTGAGCCTCACTTTTGGGCTCGTTTATTAAATAAGCCGAGCCTAAGTTAAAACAAGTGAGGCTTAGTTCATTTTATGGCTTTTGATCATGAGTCCAACTCAACTTAGCTTGTTGAAAACTCATCTTAGCTCAGGTCGTTGAAAACTTGTCTTGGCTTAGCTTAGCTTAGCTCAGCTTAGCTCAGCTTGTTGAAAACTCTTCTTGGCTTATCTTGGCTCATTTACAATCCTATACATAAAAGAGTTTGAATATTCAAGACACAATTAAAATTATAAAAATTTAGAAATTTATACAAAACACTTAAACGTTAAGGAAAATAATTATAAATAAATAATGAATATCTTATATGAAGAGAGAGAAAAAGGTAATGATAATGAACTGAAGATGAGAAAAAATAGCAACAACTCCAATGAGAGGAGATAGAAGACCAATAACACTTGTATAGCTTCGTTTCTTGGAATGATGTTATCTGGATAGCGAGAGGTAAAGTAAAAAGTTATATTAGTTCTAGGTTAAAGAATGATGAAGTAAAAAAAATGGGGGAAGAAGGGTATAGACAACTGTTTTAACTTATAATCACTATGTATATCCTAATAGTGTAAAATAACACATACAGTGGTTGTAAATTAAAACCATCCTGTATACACTTAATGAGAGAGGTAAATATTGACCAAGGGTATACACGGTTGTTTTAACTTACAATTGTCATGTATTCTCTTACGCACTATTAAGGTATACACAATGGTTATAAGTTAAAACCATCATGTATACCCTTATCTAATATTGAACTTTACCGTTAAGGATATACACATTGGTTATAAGTTAAAATTGTCGTGTATATGTTCCGCTTAAAATGCTAAAATTCTCCCTTCGTGTTTTTTTCTTATCGGTCAATAAAATAGATATTAGCTTAGTTTTAAACCACCTTATATTAGTTACCATTTAATCCAATTCATGTACTAGTGCATTAAAAATAAACTACATATTTAAAACCAAACTACTCAAATAACCAAATAAATTAGAGAAAATTATCAAATGTCTACCTTACTACATATAATTATAATAAGATATTTCCCATCAGCAAAGTTACAAATAAGCTTAAAATTATTTCCAAGCAAATGCTTGAGGGAGCGAATGAATAGTGGGATAAAAAAGAAGATATAAAAAATTGAAGTAAATAACAAGTTGCTCTATTATACTAAAGCAAGCTTGTCACAACCAAAGAAGGGAAACTTCAATAGATTGAAATTCAGCACAACTAAAGAAGGGAAACCTTCAACAGATTTAATATAGATGTATTTCAATTGAGCTAATGAATAACTAATTAGGTATAAAATAAAATAAAAGGCAAACAATGGAATGGAACCTAAGCAACTTACCCAACTTAGAGAATGGCAGTGCAAGAATGCTAAATCCGTGATAGACAATGACAAGATACTAGAGCCTTTTTGAAATGTCCCGAAATTTTCTAATTTTAATATTATATTTAAATAATATTTTATTTGAAAATTTAATTTAATAAATTATTTTTACTAAAATAAAAGGAAATTTATTAGGGCTAATTAATAAGAAATTTTATAAATATATTAATTAGAGGAAATTTGGGTATATTAACTAATTAAATATTTTAATTCGGGAATTTATTTAAATAAATTATTTTAGTTAAATTAAGAAAGATAAAATAGTTTCAAATTAATACGAATTTTATAAATAATTTAATTTGAGAAAATTAGAGTACTTTGATAATTAAAATGGAATTTATGAAAAATCCTTTAAAAATCCTATTTTAGCCTAAAAAGGGATTTAAATATTATTATTTCTAAATATCCTAAATATTCAGATTAATTTAATTGGCCCTAACCTAATTATTTTTCTTTTCCTTTTTCCCTTTTTCTTTCTTCCTTTTGTTCTTCCTTTTTATTTCTTTTACTTTTTTTTCCTTAACTTCCTGATTTGGGCCTGGAGCAGCCCACTTTCCTCCCTCCTTTTCTTCTCCTTCTGCAGCCCACGCCCGTCCGCATATTTTTCTTTCTTTCCCTCGGTAGCTTGTGCGCCGAGTTTCACCTCTTTCTTCCCCAAAACGTATCGTGTCATTTAAACGCCCTAACCTTCGCCCGACCGGCCGGTTCCTTCTTTTCTTTTCTTTCTTTTTCTTTCCCCCGACCACCGGCTCGCCCCTTTCTTCTTCCTCCCTTCTCCGCCATTGTCTAACCTGCGACCACCTTCCCCCGAAAATGGCACCGCCGGCCACAGGTGTCGTGATCGGCCTTTATCCCGCCCATTTTCTTCCCCTCGACGCACACTCTAATTTGAAATGCCCCACTCTCCTTTTCTTCCCCACGTTTGCCCCTATTTCCCTCGCGAAGGTCAGCATAACCAGCCCATTTTTCTACCGACTTTGGCCTTCTGGTAACCTCCAGCACTCGAGCCTACCCTCCACCACTATAAATACCCCTCATTTGGCCTGATTTCGAGATTTCTTTCCCCAAAACCCTAAGCACCAGTCTAGACCCATCCCATCCCCTCCATCTCAAGGTGAAACCCTAGACCTTTTCAACACTTCCTTTCGATTTATTGATAATTATTCTGCTTTTATCCTAATTTTTAATGTTAATTCGATTTTAATTATTAGTATTATAATAATAATAATAATTATTATTATTATTGTTATCAACTTTATCCTAATTGCTAAATTTGTTGATAGGTTTGGGAGTATTCTTGAGTTAGATAAATTATTATTCTCGAATTTTGGTTATTTAATGAAATTATTACATGTTTACTATTATTAATATTAATATTAATATTAATATTAATATTAATATTAATATTAATATTATTAGTGTAATTATTTATTTAATATTGTAATTATTTCAAGAGGGGTAGAAACCTAAAATTTTAATTAAGTCTCGCACCTTTGCTTTTTATTACTATTATTAACATTTTTAACATTATTACTAATTATATTATTATTATTATCTTTATTAACTTTTATATTATAAGTATATATATAATATTAATATCATTATTACATTTTCGAATAGTATTATTATTAAATGGGTTGGTTTTGAAAGCCACCTTGTAATTTTAAGATTTATGGTATTATTAATATTAATATTAATATTCTACTAATAAGAGTATTATTAATAATGTTTTACTTTTATTATTATTATTATTATTATTATTATTATTATTACTATTACTAATACTATTTTGGTGAAGGGTAGAAGCACTTATATCACCACCCTTTTCGAATGGAAATAGTAATTCTTTTGTATTTTTAAGTAATAATTTGTATAGTTAATTATTGTGTAATATTGTTTTAAATAAAAACCAAATCTTAGAATAAGTTAGAAAATAATAAAATTTTATAAGGGAGCCTAATTCTAGCATATTTTTATATAATAGGTGAACCTAGTCAAACCCCTCAAATGGAATAGGAGCGTGCACCAAGACCGGTGTTGTTTTAGGTAAGGGTTTACTAAGGCCATTTGTGTGTTTATATGCATTATGTGCTTCATATGCCATGTATTCTATGTTTATTATTATTAATTATTTCGTATGTGGCATGATTATAGAGTTGGAGCATGTTGGTGTGAATAAACCGTGGCATGAGAATTAAGTGTATGTTTATGTTATTATTGTATGATATGGCCTTAAGACATGCATGTTAGGGTTGTAAAATCATGATGGGAAGTGTAACAATATGGTGTTAGGGTTTTACATGGAAGGGCATGGTGTTAGGGTTTTGCACGAAATGGCATGGTGTTAGGGTTTTACATGGAATAGTATGGTGTTAGGGTTTTGCATGAAAGGGGATGATGTTAGGGTTTGCATAGAAGCATGTCTACGTGGAGTTAGGGTTGCTTATGAAGTATGGTTGCATGGAAGTGTGGTATATGTGGAGCTAGGGTTTGCATATGAATTAGGATTGCATGGAAGTGTGGTCTACGTGGAGCTAGGGTTTGCATGTGGATTAGGGTTGCATGGAAGTGGTTTGCATGTGGATTAGGGTTGCATGGAAGTATGTCTACGTGGAGTTAGGGTTTGCATAGAACTGTGGTATGTGGAGTTAGGGTTTATATGGGAGCTAGGGTTGCATGGAAGTGTGGCTTACAATGAGTTAGGGTTTGCATGGGAGCTAGGGTTGCATGGAAGTGTGGTTTACGATGAGTTAGGGTTTGCATGGGAGCTAGGGTCGTATGGAGTTAGTCATGCATGTCTGGACAAATGTTTGTGAGTGGCAAATGTTATGATTAAAATACTTAAGACATTAATCTTTTAAAGTGGAAGATTATTGAGCCGGGTCCAGACTGATCCACCGATCAGGAATAGTGGTTAGGGTTTTACCCTATGTGCGACCGATCCACCGGTTATAATAGTGGTTAGGACATGAGGTCCTATATGTGACCAGCCCACCGACAAAAATAGTGGGGTGACTCGAGCTCAATAAACACAAATAAGAAATTACTAAGTTTTAAAAGATATTAATTACTTACAGTGGAACACCATGTGAGCAAGAACCAGACCGATCCACCGATTAGGAATAGTGGTGTGGACTATTGTCCTGCAAGTGACCGATCCACCGGTGAAAAATAGTGGTGTGGACTATTGTCCCGCAAGTGACCAGCCCACCGGCTAAAATAGTGGGATGTTCCTTTACTTACATGGATTTGATAAAAGGCATGGTGTGTATCGATCTTCAATGAAAGAAAGATTAAATAATTAATCTGGATCTTTTTGGGCCTTATGTGTGGACTTGTTGATTATAAGTTATGGATTTCACTTTATGCTTCTATGTATCATATGTATGGGTTATAATTGTATGTGATCATTATCCTACATGATTTAATGTGTTATATGCCGGCCTTAGTACTCGGTTACCTTACTCAGTACGTAGTGTACTGATCACCCGTTTCATGGGCGCTGCTCATTCCCACGAGCAGAAGGCTCGTATGATCTATTGCAGGTAGGAGACACCTACTTTGATGCTATCGATGTCTATGGGACATCAGGAGGGGCAGAGTGATAGCTAGGCTGGATTAATCTCTAGAGTGATATGGCCGTTGTCCTTCTTAAAATTATGACTCATGTTGTCTTTTATTATGTTTGAATTGTCGAAACAATTTTACTAATGTTGTTTAATTATTATCTAGAAAAATAATAGCTAGTATTTCGAATTATGTAAGACTTGCGCGTGCTCTAGTTTTCGTTTTTATAAATTTGGATTTTTATGGTATCATTAATAGTATGTTCTTAGCCTTAGCACTTGGTACCAGAACGGTAGGAGTGAACCGGTCTGGTACTAAATGTGGCGGTAACATCCCCAAAATTCACGAGCTTTAAACTAAGTATTTTAATTACTTCCGTTTTAAAAAAAATGTAAATTTTGGGGGTGTTACACTTTTGTTGAGGAATAAGAGAGAACTAAGATGGATGGAAGAACAATGATGACGCGACGCTAATGACGATGAGGTGGTGATGATGAAGAGGAGGAGGCAGTGTAAAAATGGTGAATCGAGGATTTGAGGATGGTGAGAGACTGAGAGTATGAGGGTCTAAGCAATAGAAATGCATAGAACAAGATTTCAATGTTAAAAAACAACAAATTTCCTAAACCTCAAAAGCCCAATGTGAATTGTTTGATCAATAGTATTTAATCTATTTTCATTTTTCACCTTAAGAAAGTAAATTGATGAGATATTTAAATAAAGTATAAAAAAAATTGTATATCGGGTAAACATATATGGATATAGATATGTATATGAATTTGGAAATCACTTACCTGTATTCGTACCTGAATGATACTTTCTTCATTTCTTTCATGTCTATTTATATATATTCATACCCATATTCATGGGATAAAACCTATTTGATTGTTATTTTTAGTCCTTAATGAGTTTTATTGCTCAAATTTGGGTAGTGTGAGTAGTACATACTTAATGGACTCACCTATGTGATTGTAGGGGTTAGTCACCTCCTATGAGAAGTATTGTGGCTATACTTCCTAGAGTGGTCATAAAACTAGCATATGATGGTCTATAATTTGTTTGCATGCACTCAATGTTTTTTTTCTTTTATTAGGTTTAATACTTAATTCAATTGATAATGAAATTTTCAAAATGCTTTTAATGTTTTTTGAAAAAGTTTTCCAAGCTTGCATTAAGTAGGGGATCGTTGATTTTTGTGGGTTGCTTCAAACTTAGACCAGATTGGGTTTAGATAACTTGATTCAATATTCTCTCTTTTTTAGAACATGCTTGTTTGGTGTAATGATCATTTTGTTAATATTGTTTTAATTGCCTACCATTACTGTTCAAAATTTTAATTGACAACATTGATAACCATTTTATGCTAAATGTTATACTTTTGATAGCAATATAACAACTAACCTTATCCTCCATTATTCTCATTAAACACTTATTAACTACGCCATAAGTAGTTAATGTTTCATTGTTCGAACTATAATTCATTGTTGTATAAACAGTGGCCGGCAAGTAGATCCAAAAAACATAACAACAAACCATTCTTCCTCTTCTTGCCATACATTCTTTGTTCCTACTCTTCGAGGTTTTCACATTTTTCTTTAATTTTTCATTATTCTAACAAGTTCTTATTTAAATCTAGGAGAATTAAATAGAGTAGCTATCAAACTATTGGGAGGAGTATACTGTCAAGATAGAGAGCAACTTTAATGTTGAGATTCTGATACCTACAATCATTTAACCTTAGCAAAATTTATGACATCTCCGTACAAATGTATTTTGATTCAACCTTGATCATTGTTGCTTTCGGTTATCTAGATAAGTTGGTTTTTATATCGGTTATTATATTTTTATTGATTTTATTCTGAAAAAATAACAGTTCTCGCTTTATTTTTGTGACTTATTAAATAAGGTGTAATTTTGATAATAATAAAAATAATATAAACTAAAAATTGTAATCATAAAAAGGTAATAATAGTAATAGTAATGTCAGTAATTAAAAAAAATTATGATACTAATACTAACAATAAAATACTAATTTAAGTTTTTAAATGAAGGTAGCGGAGCAAAAATCAGAAAAGAACAAGGGTGACCGCTGTTCGGCAGTTGCCCCAAGAGACACAGAAGCCAAACCAGATACCAGGTGTGTAAAGAAACGTTAGTCAAAATGAAAACGGGACAAAGGCATCCCCATCCGTACCTCATTCCATGAAAAGGACAGTTTGTAGTTCCCTTCTCTTTTCCCCCAAACCCCACGCAATCCCGCACTACAAATTTGGCACCAAATCCTCTTTCGTTGTCTCTCTTTTCATCGCATTAACAAGGTTTTTTATACAAATGATAAGTTCGATATTTTGACTTTCGAGCTCTGGGATCCTCCGCCCCTCCCACGACTATCACCACCATTGATGAATGTGGCGAGGCTGATAGAGAAAGAGAAATGGGAGATAAATCAGAATAAGCGCCGTCGGTTTTTATAAAGTTATTCTTAATTTACCCCCTGTAACTTAATTAGGTTGTTGACTATGACTTTGTAAATTTATTAGTCATTGCTATACGGCTATACCCTTGAGGTACTTCTCTATTTCTATGATTTCAATTTGTTTTTAATTCCTCCAATTTGTGATTATTTGATGTTGTATGCTTCTCGGTCTTTGTCAAATCTTGGAATTAATTAATTGTGTTTTTTTGTGGTTTGATTGGTTGCATGAAAATTTATTTTTATACTCGGGGCTTTCATTCCTTTTGATTAATTGACGATTTTCTCCCGATTGGCACTCCTGAGTCGTTTTCAATTTTAGAATTTATTAGTGGTGATGGGTACGGGAAATCTGGATATGTGGCTGGTTGATCATTAGTTTGTAGTATTATTCCTTCTCGATTCAGTTGCTGTGCATTGTAAGCCATCATCATATATCACCATTTCTTTGATTGCAATTTTAAATTACTATATATCTGCATACAATAATTTATAAGTTGCTTATTTGAGGTATCTTCGTGGCATTTCCAGATTTCTCTTGAAGAGATGATATTTGACTTTTGATAGTTTTTGTGCTCAGAAAAATTCTCTCCTTCTAAGGTTCTGGGAGCTCCAGATGGGATTGGGGCTTTTTTTGCATATTCCACCATCTATTCTCAGATTTTTTTTTTCTATGTCTTATAGGTTGGAGGGTTTGCAAATACATTAGCTTGATCTAGGCCTTGTTATCCATTCATTTCGATGCAAGGGACTTTTGTTTTCGTCTGATTTTTCCGATTCCTTAATGGGTTTAGGAAAACTGTGTTCACGGAGTCTTAGATTTGATGTAGTAGTAGCTGTCGAGGAACCGAGGCTTTCTTGGTCGGAAAAGGTGGCTAAGTTCAAGACCAAGAAAGGTTTCTGAAAACTAGTTACTACAAAGCTTCTTGATCGAGAAAATGGATGAGAAGGCCACTTCATGGATTAGGAGGACAAAATTCTCTCATACTGTGTATCATCGATTAGACTCATCAAATTTGGCCACAATTCCTTTCAAGTTTGAAAGGCAGTCTGCTCATTCAAGATTGAAGTCAAGGCCTGAGAAGTTGGCTCCCAGTTCACAGGTTGAGCTAAATCCTGTCACCAATAAGCAGAGATCTTTATCACCTCTTCCTCAAACTGTTCTTCCTGATACATTTAAAGAAGCTAAATATGAGAAGAAGAGATTCTCAACCCCACCATCTCAAAGGAAAGTGTCAGAAAGGGGAATTATTAGCAAGTTGTTCCTAAATCATAATAAGGATTCTAGAGGACAACCCTGGGAATGTAAATCCAAGATAACACCCAATTCTAGTCCAATGAGGCACATTTTTTCTTCTGATAAATCATCCAAGTATCGGAAGGAAGTGTCTTGGACAAAGTACTTTGATCCTGGAGGTGGAAAGGTCACAGCTGTTGAAGCAGCTGATGAGCACATGATTGATCTTTCTCAGTTATTTCTTGGACTTAGATTTGCTCATGGTGCAAATAGTCGGCTTTATCATGGTATCTACAAAGAGGAGCCTGTTGCTGTGAAAATTATTAAAGCACCTGATGATGACGAACATGGAACATTGGCTAATCGATTAGAGAGACAGTTTACTAGAGAAGTCACTCTTCTGTCTCGTCTCCGCCATCCAGCTATAATTAAGGTAAAACTGTGTGATATATCATTAAAAAAAAATTGTTTGTTAGCTTTCTTCTGGTTGCATATTTTCTGAGATGCTGGGAAGTAGACTTTGTATTTCTGCCTCTTGTTATCTGTGTGTGAAAATTTGATGTTTTACTCCTTAGTCCTGCTCTGATTCTCTCTGATGCAGGACTTCACATCAGACTCATGAATCTCTTGTCACGACTTTATACATTTGATCATAACTCTTAAGCTAAATTTCTTTTGAAGGATGACAGTTCTTCTGTGACTAGCTTCTTGAACAAGGCAATAAAATAAATTAGATAATGACTTCTTGAATTGGGCAAGCAATACAATCAATAATCGAATCTAGGCTATTATAATTGGCTTGTGGTAGTAGAAGCTGAGGCAAATACGATTTTTCTGTAGATTTTAGGAGGGGGATGCAGATTCAAAAGGAACTTTCCTGTACACTGACAAATGTATGCATTTGTTATTTCAGTTTGTGGCAGCATGCAGAAAACCACCAGTATTTTGCATCGTCACTGAGTACTTATCAGGGGGGTCCTTGAGGGCATATCTGCACAAGCTTGAGGCTCAAACTCTTCCTTTGGATAAACTAATCATAATTGCACTAGAAATTGCTCAAGGAATGGAATTTGTTCACTCACAAGGGGTAATTCATCGGGACCTTAAACCTGAGAATGTTCTTATTGATGAAGATTTTCACATGAAAGTTGCTGATTTTGGAATAGCTTGTGAGGAGGCAAACTGTGACCCTTTAGCTGATGATCCTGGTACTTATCGTTGGATGGCACCTGAAATGATTAAGCATAAGCCTTATGGACGAAAGGTTGATGTGTACAGTTTTGGGCTCATCCTGTGGGAAATGGTGTCTGGAAGCATTCCTTATGAGGATATGACCCCTGCTCAGGCTGCCTTTGCTGTTATTAATAAGGTGTGTAATCGTGAAATCCTTCTTTCTTGCAAATCTATTTCCCATGCTTGGTATGGAGAAATCCTTTTTATATATACCTGCCAACCTGTTTTCAGTGCTTTTATTTTTGCACTTGTCATTTGTGTCTTTGTTTTCCCTATGGATTTGATGCATTTAAGATTCAGTCCAACATGTGCAAATTTTGCATTGGCTCTGGCTGGCGAGGGATTCGAGATGGTGTTAAATAACCGCAAGTTGATGAGGGTATATTACATGGAATTAATGGTATATTCTGTTCTTAGGCTGATGAGAGTAAGGCACAATGTAGTTTGAAGTTGTGAGCTGGCAATCCTCATGTCTCAGAAAAGACTTTTTAGAACTAATACTCCTCTGCTAGTGGTTGCATATATGCTTGTGGCTTGGAAAAGGAAAGGGCAGCTTTGTATTGCCTATGATTGTAATTCATGTGTAGAATTGGAGGACTGCATGGAGTCAGCTCCAATGTTCAACCATTTTTGTTTATGGCGTGGCAGTTCTAAAGAAGTGTATAATATACAGATATTGTTCTGATGGTCTTCAGAGTTATCGACTTTTGTCCTTCTGGGATTTGTATGGCATTTCTATAGTAGTTTATATATTTCTGTCTTATCAAGATCAGGCATGGTTTCCTAATAGTAAAGCAATTTCCATTTACAGAATCTGAGACCTGCTTTTCCCAAGGGTTGTCCACCTGCAATGCGAGCTTTGATTGAGCAATGTTGGTCCTCACACCCGGAGAAGAGGCCTGAGTTTTGGCAGGTTGTGAAAGTGCTGGAGGAATTTGAATCTTCAGTTGCGCTTCATGGCAGTCTGACGTTGGCACAAAACATAACTTGCCAAGATCATAAGAAGGGTCTTCTTCACTGGATCCAAAAGCTTAGCCCAACACATGCTAATGCTGTGCCTAAACCACGATTCAGTTGATTATTTTTTTAAGTCTCCGTTTTTTGTAGATTCACCTGGTGCTTTTGTAATTAGTTAGGGTCCTTTTGGGTTTTTACTCATCTGTTTCATATTAATGTGACCTGGAGGTAAATTGATGCTTGGCATGCATTGAGGCCGAGATTTGAAGCACTCATACAGTTATTAAAGCTCAATTGCTCCATATATCTGGCCCATGCAGCACTCTGAGTTGTAAACCAAAGGTTCTAAATTGGGGATGGGTTTTCATCCATTTTTTGATTTTTATAAGTAAATTTGTTGATCTTGGTAGAACTCTATTATTTTTGGTGAGGCAGGCATTCAGGTTTGTCATTATGTCATTATTTATTTGTTTTTTGGTTTGTCATGTAAAAGCATTCAAGCTTTCTACGAGTGCTCTCTGACTGTTGTCTACATGGATCGGGACATGATCTCAAGAATAATCTGAAAGAAAGCTACCGGTATGTATTCTCGTCTGCATGAATCTAAATGTTGAAACTCTGAATAACTGATACACTATCAATAAAAGTTTTATGCAGAATTGATATATATATATAGACACACACACACACAAGGGATGACCTGCTTTCTTGGTGCAGTATCTTTTCTATTGTCATATTTACCCCCTATAAGTTGCCTATATTTATACACGTATTATAATGTGGCCTTTCTACGAAGGGCATGCTGTTAATCCTTATGTGGTGGGAGAGTGGTAATCGTTGACTGTTGATATCAGCTGTTTACCAAATTTTATGACAAGTAATGGGTCTGCTGCTCGTTATGCAAGATCCATCATCAGAAATCACGCAAAAGATGGGCATGTCCCTGATTCTCTGCTTTACACAGCATATGCTTATTAGCTCAAATGTCCCCAAGCCAGGTTACAATTTTGTTGCGTGATTCATTGCTTGAAGATTAACCAAGCATTTGAAGTGCAGAAAGCTTCAAGCCATCAACGACAATGACAATCATGCCCCTCTCATATATCACAATTTATGTTTGTCATTTCACTGCATCATAAGAGGCTTTTAATGGCCTATTGCTGTCTGGACAATCTATCTAGGCCATATATTTGGTTGCGTGACTGAGAATGGAACCATTCATGGAAAACATGAGTCAAATTTGGTCAATTTGTGTTTGCTGCCATTGGAATGGAGCTTTTTATTAGAGCATGTGACAATTTATATCGTCAGAGATTGTAGTGATCAAGGTAGCTTAAATCTTCCCTCCATGGCCTTTTTTCAGCGGGTTGTATTGAATATTAATGTTTGGAGTCTTTGGACTGATCTCCAAACTCTGGTGCAGTTGGTTTCGAGTGGTCATATTGTTACCTTTTTCGAAGGTTGCTTAGCCTCTTTTTTGCTGCTCTTTTCATTGTTCTCCTGTTGAGTTTCTGGATGCGTGTAGTTTGCCGTTATTTCATATGTGCAGATTATTCATTCACTACACAAACTTCAAACATGTTTATCGTGCTAGATTGATTTTGTTAGGTTTCCTCATTTATTTAGGATGTTTGGTTTTCCAGCTGGTTTGGATATCAATTACTGAAGCCTACTGTTTGGCAGATTTTTATTTATTTATTTTTGGTTTCTAGAACACAACGCAGACCAAAGACAGCAGATTTGATGAATAGATATATTATATAGTTAGATCTAGTTGGAAGTTCCTGGTAAGATTTCAGATGTTGCAGTAGACCGTTCTAAAGGCGTGCTACTATCTATACTGTGCAATTGGCTTTACGGAAGTTTACTGTACAATCGGTTATACTTTGATAAATATTTCTAGCTTTTCTTCTTCTTATTATTATTTAACTTTAAACTTAGAGTTTCTTTAATTTAAGCTATTGAAAAGAATGAAGTAATTATATCAAAATATTATAATCTCTATAAATAAATGCCTGACATATTTTTGATGTGAAAAAATATTATTCTCTAAAGTAAAATTTCTAGCATAGTTATACTTATATTTTACTATAAAATAATACTATTATGAGTTGTTAATGTTGTTATATTGCAATTACCACATAATTGTTGAAAAGTTATCATATTATTGTTGAAAAATAATCACAAACATATCGAAACTTTAGTACAAACAGTGGTAGATATAATGCTACATTGATTATTGAAAAAACCTTACATATTTATTAAAAAATTATTACATAACTGATAAAATATTATTGGGTAATTATTAAAAAATTATACATAATTATTAAAAAAATCAGTACTATAATGTTAATCATTTTATTATATTAGTTGTTGAAAAATCATTATGGGACACAAAATTACCACCTAGTAGTAGAAAAACCATCATGTAAGTACCGAAAAGTCTATACAACAAAGGTAAAAAAATTTATTTTAAAAGTTATTGAAAAGCCACCAAAATGTGTTAAAAGATTATTTTCTTATGTATGAAGTATGGTGATACGGGTATTTAATTATAGAGAAAATTGAGAAGAATGTTGATATATGCTTTTATATATATTTTTTTATTGAACTTAAATAAAGATTACATGATTTTTTAAAAATATATTTTTTTAACAAAAAAAAGATTCTATTTACAATTATGCCAACATTTTAAAAAAGAAAGCTGTCTATTTACAAAAGTGCTACAAGTTGCATGACATAAATTATTTTTTGTTATGCTCTTGTCTTTGAAATTGTTTTCAAACAGTGAGTGTTCATTTGCCTGCCCAAGATTTCATATTCTAAATGATTTAGATATTGTTTTGTAGCCTATATTATTTTTACATTATCTAATAATAAAGATTTCAAGTTGTTTATCATATCTACTATTTTAATATACTTTTTCATCATATATAATTTTATTATTACTCTATAAGTATTTCTCATAAATTTTAACTAAATACCAAAATTACCCTATATTAAGTTAACCCCATCAACTATACCCACCAATAAATAAATAATTTTAATAATTTGTTATTAAGTAATTGGAATATTATTATTTATGATTTTATTATCAATAGTTACCATAATATATATTATTATAAGTTATTAGTATTTTTTTTACTAT
Organism: Tamarix chinensis; assembly: GCA_030549775.1. Taxonomy (NCBI): domain Eukaryota; kingdom Viridiplantae; phylum Streptophyta; class Magnoliopsida; order Caryophyllales; family Tamaricaceae; genus Tamarix; species Tamarix chinensis. Next base: position 39,726,753 of record CM060177.1, read on the forward strand.
TATTATTTATTTATGATAATTGAATTATTTTTATATTATAAATAATATTGTTGCTTCATGGTCTGATTATTAAGTTGTTAAAATTATAATATTGTTAATTATAATTTTATTTTTAATTAACATAATAATATATCATTATTAGTTAATAATTATATATTATTATATTTATTTGTTGTTAATAATATTTTATTATCATATTATTATCATATTATTATTATTATTATTATTATTATTGTTGTTGTTGTTGTTGTTGTTGTTGTTGTTTATTTGTTATAATAATTAATAAATAATTATAAATTATATTGTTAGTTACTAATTAATTATTTATTAAATAAAGTAGTATTAATTATACTTTTTTTATTAATAGTGATTATAGTATAATATTATTTACTAATCATACTATTTTATTGCTTTTGTTATAGTTGTTGTTATAACTAGGGGTGTGCATTATCGGATATCCGTATCCAAACGGATATTTTTTTCGGATATCCGATCCGACCGGATATTCGATATCCTATATCCGAATCCACATCCGAATACTCTGGATATCCGAAATATCGGATCGGATTTCGGATATATCTAATTATTGAAAAAAATATCCAATTATTAAATTTACATATATAATCTATAACTATTTTTTTTTACAGAAACACTTGTTTAATTATTCAACCCGCATACAAAAAGATATAATAAATGATTAATCATATCCACAAAAATTAGCGATCAAGATTTGTGAACAATGACGCTCTAAAACCGTGGGACGACCTAAGTTAAGAGGCTCAACAAATTTAGGAGTTTTTTTTCTAGCTTGGGTGCTTACGTGTGTGGACCGTGACCTATTTAACTGTTTGTAGAGTATGGATGTTTATTTTAGACTTTAGTTTAGTAAATTATTTTTGGACTTATGTACTATAGTAAAAAAAATGATCCAAACTTGAAGATTGAAAGAAAAAAAAAAGATTATAAATTAAATTATGCCTAAATATAACTGGCTTATTTTTAAAATCGGATATTTTTAGCGAATCGGATTATCCACTAAAAAATTAGATAAGATATCCAAAATTTCGGATTAGTTTTTTCGGATATCGAATTGGATTTTAGGATCCTGGTTTTTTTGCACAACCCTAGTTATAACTAATAACATCACTGGTAAATAATAATAATAAAATAATATTTTTGATTAGTTATTGGTTATTAAGTAATTAGAATATTATTATTTATCCTTTTTTTACTAATAGTTGTTATAATATATTATTTATAGTTATTAATATATTATTTTTATTTTTTGTTATTAATACTTATTATTATCATTGTTGTTATAGTAGTATCATTATTAAGATCATGTCAACTATTATTCTCAATATTTTGATGAGGGACGGATATGCTCAAAAAGTGTCAGGTGGTGCTAGATTGCACATAGAAGCAAGTGGTTATTAAGGGACCAAATGGTGCTAAGGTCTTTCATCGAAGATACAAGCTTACACCTTCTATGAAGATCATGTCACCTATTATTCTCAAAACTTTGACAAGGAAAGGCTTATCTAATATACTTATGAAACATCTAGGGTTTGAGCGATGTTGTGTTGACTTTAAAGTAGAAACCAATTTTTTAGGAGGTTCTAAATGACTTTTTAGAGAAAATGTTAGCAATGCCATCATCATGGGAGGTTGAGTTCACCACTGATGTGTTGCTAGGATGGAGCTTGTGTCTTAGGCACTATATCATATGATTCCAACTAAGAAGTAGGTAGAGGCTAAGTTAGAGGAGTTGCACCAAATGTTTCACTTTGGGTTATACTATTTTCCAAGAAAAATGATGGGAGTTTGGGGTTATAAATCGACTAACGGAGGTTGAATTCGATTATCATGAAGAATAAGCATTATCTCCCTTAGATTAATAAGATCTTTAGTTAGCCTATAGGAACTATAATGTTTTCAAAGACTTATCTTTAATGGGGAATCATTAGTTAAGGATTGTCGAGTAAGATATTCTAAAAAAAATTTCTAGACAAGGTATGAATATTATAAGTTCACACTCATGCTTCAAACTCACTAATTCTATAATTCCATTCAATGCTCTAATTAAAAAAAAATTATTATTTAGATCATTATGTTGTTGCATTTTTTGATGATATCCTCATCTACTTCAGGAGCCCTATAGAGTATGAGAAATATCTATGAATGGGATTGACACTTTTAAGAGGGAATTAGTTACATGATAATATCTCAAAGTATGAGTTCTTCCTTGAGGAGGTAGCATTTTTAAGTCAAGGTATCTTAAGAAATAGAGTTTTAGTAGATTCTTTAAAGATCTAAAGAAGGATATCAAGTTTCAATGGGATCAGATGTCTGAGGAACTATTTAAAGAGTTGAAAAGATAACAAACTTCAACACTAGCGTTTACATTAACTTCAAAGATAGAGGGTTTCAAAGTATATAATGTTGCTTCTAAGAAGAGGTTAAGGTTTGCATTGATATATCATGATAGAGTCAAGTCATATCTATTGAGGAATCTAAGCCCTCCCTAGTAAAATTATTTAACTCTTGATCTTAATTTAGTAAGTTTTATCTTTACCCTAAATATATAGAGGTACTATTTATTTAGGGCTCAATGTTAATTCTTCACTGATCATAAAATTCTTAAATATATCTTCACTTGCAAGGATCTTAACTTGGGGCATAGGAGATGGTGGGATTTTATCATGGACTATGATCTTGATTTGATTTGCCATGAGGATAAGGAAAATGTAGTGGCGAATGCATTAATTTGAAATAAGTCACATTCATCGAGTACTCTAGTCATCTCAAATAGGTTTTGTAATGAGTTATGAAAGATGGATATGATTTGATCATGGATAGAGGACTTGAGTAAGGCTAAGCATCCTCATAATCACTCTAACCAAATCTAATGAGAATTAGGCTAGCTAGGTTTGTGATGTCAAGCTTAATCAAATTTGATAGAGTATTGTTGTTGATAGAGCAATTGATTTTTGGATTCATGAGGATGATAACATCAAGTACATGGGTAGATGGTGTGTTCTAGAACACTATTCAGAGTTGAAGTGCAAGATTATAGAGTAGAGCCATTGTACACTTTATTTTTTCTACCCCATAGTTGAAGTGCAAGATATGCTATAAGCTTATGTATTCAAATTTTTATAGAATATTGGAGGTCCCTTATATTTAATTACTTTCTCTTATAATAATAGTCACCATGCTACACACATGAATGGCATTGTTTAAGATGTTGTATGGGTAGAAGTGTTGGAGCCCCTTATATTAGTGTGACATTAGTGATATTGTTGTATTGGAGCCAAAGTTGATTACATAAAATAAAACACATATTAGAGTGATGCATTATTGTGTGAAGGTAACTTCATAATGATAAAAGAACTATAAAGACTTGAGAAGGATGTAAATGGATAAAAATTGGATAATAGAGTCCTTTGTGTGGTCTCACTCATCAAGGGAGTCATGTGGTTTGGTGGGAGGAACAAGCTTACTTCAAGGAATATTGACTCTTATGAGGTTTTGGAGTGAGTCAATAACGTTGTATACCAATTAGTATTAACAACAGAGTTATCTCTTGTATGTGCACAATTATTTGGTAATACCTCACATTTTGAAACCCTTATTTTTTTCTTATAAATTATTAGCTTTGATTTGCGTAAATTTAAATTTATCTTATTGAAGTTCTCAAAAATATTTAATAAATTTTTTTCATCATCTATATTTATGATTTCCTTATTTGAATTTTAATGATCCATTTATCAAAGCCTAAAAACCGTTTCACAAACTTCTAAAAATGGTATTCAAATTTAAAATACAAATGTTTTACTAGTTTCGTAGTGAAAACAACCCTTCTTATAAAAATATTAATTTTGTCTTACAATGCTTTTGAATTATATAAATATTATCTTGTGTTCCCTTTTAGAATGATTCAAGTTAACCATTATTGTGATGTTATGATTTCATTTTATAGATTTATTTGTGGTTCTAATATCATTTAAAATTATACTAAATCATTAATTTGTGAGTTTTATAAATATTTTTTTGTTATTATGCTTTTACTACACATGATTTCAATTTTCGTCCCCCACCCCCACACAATCACATTTGTTATTAGCTACATGCCTTCTAGAAAATCATACCTTGTGATTTCTTCTCACATTTGCAATTCAACTAATTTGAGTTTAGGTAACAGAGATACCCAATATATTATGTAAATTTTTCACTTGATATTTTCCCTCAATAATTTATTTAAAATATACTCATTTTTTTAAAAAGGAAGTTATTTTAGCATTTTGCACACTTTTTGAGAGCTAATGAAACGAGCTTTAATATTATACTTATATCTTTCATAGAAAATCAATAAAGTGTTCAATGCATAAATAATGAAAGAAAAAAATAAGGGTAAAATCAAAATCTATGTTTTAACATTTTTAAAATGACTATTTTCTTGGGACACAAATTTAGTTCTAAAGTGACTTAATGCACCTTTATGTTAGTTTACTATTCATATATGTAAGGTTTTCAGATCAAAAATTTAAATTATTATAAATCTAATTTTATAATTGCATTTTTGAGCTCCAAATTGCTTAAAATACTTATTTGGAAAATTTAATTAACTTATAATTTTTTAACTATTTCTTTTGAAATGAGTTAAAATTCTAAACTAGAAAGTTTTATCAGTTTTATAATATTTGTGGTAATTTTTTTTAATTTCCTTAAAAACTTAATTTTCACCATATTCAATATATTAAAAATAGTTTTACTTATAAGAAATTTATGAAAAGAAGAAGAAGTTAGTCTCTTAATATTATTTTTTACATATGCATAAATTTTAATAGCTTTTGGAGTATACTTAATATTTTTCCTAATAAATACCTACTTAAATTAACCTAATCACATTTGAATAAATGGGAGCCTTTATCATGTGATTGGCCATCCTTGAGGTTTGTCTTCCTATTCCCAACCTATTTCCTTATGCCTCAAAAACTTTCACTTTTGATACACACTAAAATGAAACCAACCTAGTCAACCATCTCCCTCCCACACTCATTTTAATTCATTTTATGTAACATACACATATTTACTACACACTAACTTTATTCTTCATCTTCTTATTCTTCTAAGTGTTAACTTAATCTCTCTTTTCTTTCTTGGTTCCTAATACCAACCAAAACACATCTATTTCCTCTCCTTTAATTTCTCTCACTCATCCCCTTTATATTCTTGAGTTTTTAATTAACCATTATTTTCCATAAAAAAGTGCATTAAGATTTAAAGTTTAGTAAAATTAAAAGTGATGATCTTCCTTTAATTTAATTCACGTGCTCTAAGAGGGATTTTATAAAATATATATATATATATATATATATATATATATATATATATATATATATATATTAATGAAGGTGGTCAAGACACTTTAGGTAGAGTTTGTTTTTTCTTTCTCGGAGATTTGCTAGCTTAGTAAGATAGCCTTATCTCTAGATATATAACTATTTTGTGAGAGCATGATGATAAGTGACAAGTGATTTTTAAGCATGTTATTGTGCTAAATGTGAAAAATGAGAGTGTTATAATGTGTAGAAGTTTAGATCATGATAAGGTTTTAATTCATGTGATGTTTTAAATTTTCTCTAAGCATGATATTGTGCGTGTTTTCATCTATGTACGTTTATGTATGAATATAACGGAAAATGGATGAAAACTATCATGATTAGCCTATATATGTTTTTTGGCCAAGGGATTGTTTGTCACTTTTTTCAAGTGTTAATAATTTTATTATATTCCATATTTTTTTATATAAATTTTAATATATAATATGTTTTTTTGAAGTAGTTTAGGTTTAGTGATGTATTTTTAAAGTTTTAAAGTATTCTAGGGTGTTTAAGGGTATTTATGTCTTTCCACATGATATTTGGGTTTTTAATGAAACGTGGGCTTTTTATAGTATAAAGGCATTTTCACCACTTCAAAACAATCTTAGAAATTTCAAAACTAATATTCATATTTAATATAACTATCTAAAAGTAATTAAGCCTTCCCTTAAATTTGAATTAATAATTAAAGCATTTGACATCAAAATGGCATATTATGACATAAATAGGCATAGGGGTATTATTGTGTTTTCACTTGCTGTAAAATGGTTTAAAATTCTGTTTGGCCTAAAAAATACTTATGAAGGGACTAATGGCTTATTTATAGTTACTTATCAAAAGTAATTATTTAAGATAATTATTTATGTTAGAAAATTTTTAGGCAAAAAAGTTTTTAAAATAAGTAATTATCTTAGATGATATTTTTCATAAGTAGATCCCAATAAGGGGTAAGAGTTATCGTGATTTTGATGAAGTAAGTAATTAAAATGAATATTTTATGACATAAAAAGGGCTTAGGGTTTGTGAGGGCAAAATGTCATTTTTAGCAAAAACGTTTTCTAAAATTAGAATAATTGGACTTAGGTGGCCATTATTTAACCTTTGAATTTTATTATTGAGTTAAAAGGTAATACCTCATTTTTTTAAGTCCTCAATGTGTGCTAATCTAGGTGTTTAAGGGTGATCTTAGTGTGTTTGATCTTTTTTTTAGAACTATGTTTAAGATTAGTTTGATTCTTAGATAAACTTGAATTAGATTAGGGAAAAAAAAATACTTGGTTTCATCGAGAAACCAATTGATTGGTTTGAGGTACCAATTCACTGGTTTGTCTATTACAATTGATGTCTGAAACTTAATGAACCAATCGATTGGTTGGGGTACCAGTTGACTAGTTTGACTGACCTGATTATTCTTCAAACTCAATTTTTCTTGTGAGTCATTCCCTAAAACTTTTCTAGCATCATAACTACATTATGAATAGGTTGTTCTCAATTTTTACTAAACTTTTGAGCTTAATTAACTTGTTTAACTCACTTTCAATGGATTCACAAGAAAGGAATTCATGAGAAGTCACTTTCATGCCCTCAACTCATTTGTCTTCTTCTTCCCTATCTCCTCCTTCATCAACAAGATTTCTGAATGGATTATCTGCTTCTACAACCTCAAAGAGATTTGATGAACTTTGATTCTTGTCCATTGTTATCATCATTCCCTTCTTGTGTTTGAAATTTCTGAGGTATATTACCTAGAACACTATAGTCTCAGTAAATTAGCTCAAAGTATAAATGTTAGCCTTGAAAATTCAAAAACCTACACTTAAAATCTTTAATTCAGACTAGAGTTTGGAAGCCTCAATTTATACACTCCCTCAACCTTCTCCTTTCATCAGAAAACCTCAACAATTCAAACTCAAAATCTCCATCTTTCTCTCTTCTTCCTTAACCTCCAAGCTGCCCTCCTTTCCTTCACAATTGCTTTACCATTTTCCTTTCTCTATGGTTGTGTTATGATCTTCATTTCCTCTTCTAATCCACTCCTTATCTCCTTCTTGCTATGATTTTAAGCAAGATAATGTTAGATTGGGGAAAAGAGTGAGGGTTAGCTTTGATCTTTGGTATTCTCTATTTTCCCCCTTTGGAAGGTGGGTTTTCTATGACTTTATCTCCTAGGTCTTTGATTTCATTAAAAATTATTTTCACAATTTTAGAAAAGGTTTTTATTGAGTTTTAATTAAGTTTTCTTGATAAGGTGTTTTAGTGTAGGAAAAGGATTTGGATTTTTAGGACGCATGTTGTTTTGGTGTGTTGATTAGCTCTTTTAAGGTAAATCATTATCTCTTCTATTATTGTAAAAATAGCATGGGTAAGTATAGTATATGTGCTATAGGTCCATGATATCCTACTTAGTAGAGATGAAAATGTGCTTGGACTAGTTTATATGGAATGAATAAATGGACTCTTAGAAAACTTGGTTTAAAGACTCATATGCTTGAATCTCATATCTATGATTCTAGATTCAAAATTTCCTTTAGATTTTGGGTGTCTTAGGTGACAGTGATATATTTGATATATGTAGTAGATTGTTGCATAATGACCTAGTAAGAAGAGAATTTGATACAAGAATTCCTAACTACATTTCATAGGATGTAATCATGATTTTCCAAGATTCTTAGCATAATTATGGTATGTTTCATGTTGACTTGTGAATACTATATTTTGATGTAAACATGACCTGACTTAAGTTATACTATATTTATTTTAAAATTAAGGGTAAAAGGGTAATTATATATCAAGTAAATGGATATGGATATGGATATGGATACGGGTATGGTTATGGGTATGAATATAGATATCCCATAACCATATCTTATGAGAATTTTTTTCCATCCTTCATATCCATTTATTCATATCTATTTAAGTATCTGGAAGATAAACCCAACATATTTTTGGTAAAATCCACCCCATTTACATCCATAGACCCCAAAAGCTAACCCAAAATAATCCAAACCAAACACATTCGAATTATCTCAACCCAAACCTAACCCAACCCAGTAAATTAACCTTACATAACCTAGATTTGCAACAACTAGAACCCAAACCCCACTTGACCGAAACAATATAGAGACCCACAATGACCTAAACCCAAGACGACTTGACCCAACCCATCACTGACCAGTAAAGGAACTAACCCACAAATAACCCGACCCTAGAATAACCCAAACCTGATCCGTATGACCCTATTCCCCCCTATACTTTTGAATGTGATTTTGTTAAGTGCTAATATTACCATGTACCTATGTGATTCTATGTTTATGACATGTTTTTTTATTTTTATTGTAACATAGAATCATGCTAGGATTAATATGGTAAATTTAAATGAAAATTCCATAAAGTGGATAACAAGTTTAGGTGTTTATTTGCCTAGACCAGTCAATAAGTTAGTTGGACCAATTGATTGGTTGTGTGAATAATCACTTTGTTTGAGATTTTTGATTAGCTAGTTGTGAGATTAGTTCATTGATTTGATGAATCGGTTGACTTCTTCTATTGAGCTATCTGTCAGTTTGCCAAACTCATCAATTAGTTGCCATGTGACCAAAGTGGCCTGGTCCCTACAAAAACCCATCAATTATTTTGGTTGAACCCATCAACATGTTTCTTATGATCAGTCGATTGGTGGGACCAATCTATCGAGTGGTTTACTAGTTTTATATTCTATTTAGTTCTTGTACGACCTGACCAATTGACCAGTCTTAGGGACCAATCAACTGGTCCTCCTATATTTTACCATGTTTTCTTATTATTTATTATTCTTTCTTTGGGCCATCTATATTAATGTTTCCATGCAATTACAAGATATTAATCATTATTCCATCCATATTTACCCTAAATTGAATATGGATCAAAATGTTGATCTTTTAGGCCTTGAGTGGTTAAGTTTGGTGTCACGTCTAATCTCCCTTTGGTGGCTTATATGCCTTTTGATGTGTTTTGTGTTATCACTTAGAAACACCCAATTTGGTCATCAATGGAATTAATTTGTGATTTGTGATATCACCAAGTAATTTATAATTAATAGATTAAGATTTTATTTGATCTTTTTCCTTCGACTTTTGGGGTAGTCACCTAGGAGTTAGTGGGTGAGTCCCCCCATATTTTTATATTTTCACTAAGTACCTATTTTCTTCTCTAAAAATTTGAAGTCAATAGGAGGTGTGAATATATATTTGTGGTATAGGATAATATTATGCAAGGTCAGTATGGCATTGGTGTCCACTATAGGTGGATGAGGCTTTTTGGTACAAGCCCCCTAGCATTTTGTATTATCTATTTCTTTAGTAGGTGTGATATCCATTTGTTAAGACCACATAGGAGAGGCATTCGAGTTACAGTGGGTGATGTATCCCAAGACAACCCCCTTTATGTATTTGAACCCCATATGGTGGGCATAGTATACCAATTTGTGTTTTCCCTTGTGGTAGATGCACTCAATGGCTAGTGGTTGTGGTATCCCTAAAGAAAAGCCCATTCAATGTATTTGATCCCATGTGGTGTGTGTGATACCCTATTGTGTGTGTATGCTACCATGAATTTTGTTTTAGGTATGGTCAAATGAATTATCTTAATAACTTAAAATGATATAGTCACTAAAGGAAGATTATTACAAAATGGTTTACATTATGTGATTCTAATGCATGATCTGTATTATTATTCATCTAGGATTTCCATGCAAGCATGCCTTGCTATATTGCTATCATGAGATTGAGTGATTTATTATGTTAGTATTCTTAGCACCATGCTACTGTGTGACTTCAATGTGTAATATAAGCCCTTACCATGATTTATGTAGTCTTTTTTTTTACCAGTACTTAACCATAATGATACTAAATTTTTGTGCTTACTATAATGATCTGACTTCCAATCTGGTGAGCAGGGAACAATTCTTATGGTTATGATTTTCAATTAGAGTATATTGAGGATAATATTATGGGCCACTAGTTGGCCATTACTTGAGGTTTGAGAGTTACATTCCCATTTAGCTAAGAGTTAGGCTAACTGATTAAAAGTATTTTTGCTCATTGTGTTGGGATGTTTTTGGTTATTTGAGTTACTTAAACTCTAGATTGTGATTCCTATATTTGAATTTTGCAAAATCCTAGGATCCCATCTTTCTATATATATTATCATTATTATCATCATTGTTATTATTGGTATTGTTGCATTTTTAATAGAGGATGCATTCTTTTATGGTTTTTCTGCTTTGCCTAGCAGTTGGCATGGGCTAGTTGGTGATCACATCTCTCTCATGGTTGATATGGTAGTAATATTCCCTGATTTTTCTTTTTAAAAAACACTTTCAAATTTCCATTAAAGAGAATGTTTTCATTCAAAATTTAGGGGTCTTACACTTTTTGGTTAAGATATTTCAAAGTAGTGAATAACTACACTTAGGTAGGCTTTAATTGACCTTAGCCATAAGATTGACCATTAACTATTGAATTTTCAAATTTTACTATTCTTAAGAGATGGAATTTAATATGAAGTGTTGAAAATATTCTAAATGTTTTATTTACCTTTTTTTGAAAGAGGAAGTGTGATGCTTTGATCTGTAGAAAATTAAGAAGGTGGTTAATTATAACATCCCTAATTTTCTCAGCTTAAAATTTTCATGTTAAGATAATGTGGAAGCATTTGAAAATAAAACTGGGGAATCTTACCATCACATCAAATATGAAAGATGTGTAATCTTAATCTAAAACATCCTTCATACAAGAATAAAAAAATAATGCCTTCTAATGAATGAAAGAACTTGCATAAGATAACAATAATTAGGGTAAAGATGAAAATATGATAAAGGGAGATGATACAAGGTCCTAAATATAGTGATTGAAGTCAAAAGTTTAAATTACATAAAAGAAGAAAAAATATCCCAATATAATGGAAAAAAACTATCTTATCTGTTAATCTAATCATTGACTATAAAAAACATAATAGCGTGTACCCTAAGTAATAGTTAAGAGTCATGTCCCTACAAGTCACCATCTACATGTTGGAATAGATAATGGCCATGACATAATGGCATTAGCATGGTGAAATACTAAGAAAAAACAACTTATCCTATAACATGGTAAGGGATATTTTCATGCTTTCAAGTCATATGATAACAAAGCATAATAATGACATCCTTGGAAAACATATCATTGCATAATGACAATAACATAGAATAACTAATGCATATCAATAAGATAAACCATATTATTATCATTACATTAGGTGACCATAAAATTCTAAATTATTAATATATTTGAGTGACCCCACCTATTTCTCCACCATGAACAAAATTCATGAGATCATAAAACACCTAATTGTAATATTACACTCACTACACATGGTGAACATATATTGATGGGGTTTTCTAAGGGGATATCACAACTAGCTCACAATGAATATATATTTACCAAAATAAAAAGAAAAACTCATTGGGATACAACACCTACTTAATATGGTCATATGAAGCATTAGGTAGCTTCTATATGGATACCACACCTACATAACCTAGACATCTAATGGCTTGTCCACTTGCCACAATGTTATTCCTAACCCTTATAATATGCACATACCCTCTTTTAATCACAACCTAGTGTAGCATGAAAGGTATTGAGTGAAAAATGAATCAATAAAAATATAAATAGAACCCACCCACTAACTCTTAGCTAAATACCTATGGAGTTAGATAAAAATGCTTGAATAAAATCTTAATAACGGATATTAATGTTTTATAGGTGATAACACAAATTATAGCTCAATTATATTTATTAATTCAAAGTGGGTATTTTCAATTGTTAACACCAAACACAAGCCAAGGAATCCAAGCTACCATTTAGGTGTTTAGAAGATAACACCTAACTTATGGAAAATTAAGCATCCAAAATCACAAGGTACACAATTAAACATGTTTAGTCTTTTTCTAGATTCAATTATTAAAGGTCAAAGCCATAATATAATTTCAAAGATTAATGATCAAAGCTATTTCAATCTTGAGGGTCAAACCCCTAAAATATTACCTAATTCTAAGGGGAACGAGTTGATAAGTTCCACAAATCATTGGACTAGTTTAAGGCATAAAAAATAAAATAAAAGGATCTAGTCAACTGGTTTAAGGGTTAATAGACAAATAATGCACTATTGGGTTGCTTGGCTCTTAACTAGTTAGTTGGCTCCAATGTAGAAGAAAGAACATTTTTTGCTTGACAAATCAATTAGTTAACTAATAAGAGTCAACTTGTTTAATTGGGAATAAAATAAACATAGTATGCGATTAATCTTGTATAAATTTGTAACATAACTAATTAATCCTAGAATGTTCCTATAATATTATAATATATATCTATAATCATGCTTAGCGCTGTAAAAAACATTGATTTATGTACATAAGTTAAATAAAACCACATTTACTCATGTTTTTCACATAACCTCGTGTCAAAGCCACAATGGCTAGAATATGTTCTTAATTCTTATAATATGACAATATAATAGCATGGTCAACTCATATAGCAACAAACTCATGCCTGAAAAGGGATATGCTTAAGATCATGGCAACACACACATTAAAATATAGCACTTAACCACATTAGAGTTAAGACTACCTTACCTTCTAGCAACTAAACTTACTCCTAGATTTATGGCTTTAGCTAAGATTCTTAATAATCTTCAAAATATCAAGGAACTAAAAGTAGTAAACAATATATTTTAAAGCAATTTAAAACTATGAAAAGAGAAGAAGATAGCAGCATATGTTTCTCAACGTCCTCTTTAAATGATGAGTAATTAAGAGAAGAGAAAATATAAGAATTATTTAACCTTTTTATAAACATTATTCATTCCTTATTTAATGGAAAATAATAGAAAATAATAGAAAATATTAGAAGAAGAACAAATGAGAGGGAAAACTTGGAAAGAAAGGAAGAAAGGAAGTAAGAGCCATGATTTTTGTTGGAAGGGGATGAAGAGAATGAAGGATTCCCTAACACTTGGTGATGTGTGTGGGAGGATGAAATTCCCACATTGGCAATCTTATGGCTCATTTATATTGGAATTAATTAGAAGAAGGTTTGGTTATGGTGTATTAGGGTTTAAAGTGTCAAATAGGATGGAGTGATGATGGTGATGAATCGAATACAATAGTGATGATTCGGTGATGATGGGTAATTAATGATGATAGTGCGAATAAGATAAGTTTGGTTTGAATATAGTAAGTTAATTATGAGATGTATTCAAAAATGATATGTAGATGATGATGAGGCTTCAAAGGTTAGGGTTTGGATGGAAGATGATGTCATGGTTTAGGATTAGGATTAGGGTTTAACTCGAATTACAGGGTTAGGATTGAGTTAGGGTTTGAATGAAGGGTTTAGGATTTTGAATGATGAAACCAAATTAGGGCTTCAATTAGCTTCAACTTAGGATGATTTTTGGATTATAATGATGGCTGGAAAAATATGGATTATTGAGAGAAGAAAGGATAGGACTTTATCTCTAATTCACACAGATAAAGAGATTAAGATTTTCAAGCTAAATCATTCACACATATTTGATTAACTTGAATTGAACTCACATAGAATTCAAATTTGCATTCAACTTCAATATTGATCATCAATGGCTTCCTCTATTCATGAATATCATGTCTCTATATAGGCAATCTACCATTTAGCTGAAAAGTGTAATTCAAAAGATTCCAAGCTAAAAGATATTATACTACTTTATGCTACTTTATGCTAACTTTATGCTCTATCTAATATCCAACCGTACTAATTAATTAATTAGCTAAATTAATAATTTTGCACAACCAAGCTGCAAATAATCTTTCCATACACGTAGCCATGCATGCCCTGCACGTGCATGTAGACACTTAGTAGTTTGTTTGGTACATTTTTAGTAACATAACCATTCATTTGTCTTTAAATTTTTAGGAGATACTTTCCAAATGAAGAAAATATGGTTCCATAATTATGAAATCCAATTCTTGAGTATTTTCTCCTACATCATTTATATTTTTGATTTAAATTTTCCCTCCAATTTGAATCACTATAATAAAGGCTAATGTCTCCAACATTGAATTTCCTTGATACCCCACCACATGAATCTGGCAAATAGAGCTTATAAGCACTTTTCCAAAACTTTTGAAGTACCTTGAAAGGAACATTCTCCCTTGACATAAGCTTATGTTTCCTTATATTAGGAAATCTCTCCTTCCTCAAGTGTAACCATTCTAAATCTCCTCATTGAAAAACATGTTGACTCCTATGCTTGTTTGCTCTTATCTTTTATACTTCATTTACCTTATCAATATTGTGCTTGATTTGTTGATAAAGTTTTTGAAATAAATCCACTCTCTCTTGTTCATCATAACTCTCCACTTCACCCTTCTTCAATGGTATCATATCAATAAGCATATATAGATTAATGACATATACTATCTTGAACGGACTAGAGCTTGTTGTAGTAGAAGGACTTCGACTATAAGCAAACTCCATATGTGCTAACTTAAAATACCAATCCTTAGCACTCTCACTCACCAATCCCCTAAGTAAAGTGCCCAAAGTTCTATTAGTAACTTTGGTTTGTCCAATTGTTTGAGGATGAGGCAACGTGCTAAATAAAAGCTTCGTTCCTAGCATGTGCTATAACATCTTCCAAAAAACAACAGAGGAACTTCACATCTCTATCTCAAATAATACTTTTCAAAATTTCATGCAATCTCACGATTTCATTAAAATAAAAATCAAAAACATGGGTAGCATTATCGGTCTTGTGACGTGGAATAAAATGAGTTATCGTGGTAAATCGATCCACCATAACCATAATAGAATCCTTACCTCGTCATGTCCTAGGCAATCCCAAAATAAAATCCATACTAATACCTTTTCATGGTTGAGTAGGCACAGGTAAAAGTACATATAACCCTTTGTGAAAGAAACTCTTACTCCTCTAGCACATAGTACAGCTAGCAACCATGGCTTGTACTCCCTTTTACATTCCCGGCTAATTAAAATGTTCTTTCAGTAACTCTGAAGTCTTCTAAAATCCAAAGTCTTGAAATTCCTCCTTCAAGCACCTCTTTGATTAATAAATGTTGAACTAAGGTCTTTGGAACATATAACTTATTGTGTTTGAATAAGAATCTATATTGAACAAAATAAGTTCTAGAAATTTCTTATTTCTTGTAATCTTTGAAGATCATAGCAAAATCATCATCCATTACATATTAACCCTTAACATCTCAAACCCCAAAAGTTTAACGTTCATCATGGTAAGTACCATGGTCCTCCTCGATAATGCACCCACCATAAAATTTTCTTTTCCATCCATATGTCTTGTAGAGAACATAAATGTCTGTAAGAAGCTTATCCACTTAGCATGTCTTAGACTCACCTTCTTTTGACTATGCAAATACTTCAAACTCTTAGGTCTCAAGTAATGACTCTATGTCTCCAAACAATACACATAGCATAGAACTTTTTATCGTTGGTCGAATAGTTGAGTCTTAAACCATTCAACTTCTCACTAAAGAAAGTAATCGACTTTCTTTCTTGTGAAAGCACACCCCCAATGCCTACCCCACTCGCATCACATGTTACTTCAAATAATTTATCGAAATAGGGTAAAGATAATATCGGTGCATTTGAGAGCTTTATCTTTAAGTCTTCAAAAGGCCTTGTCGGTTGATCATTCCAATATAATTAATTGGTTCCATAATAATAAAAACCAATTCTTGAATGTTTACACCTGCATCACTTGGTAAATTTTATGTAAATAGAAAAGAGAGTATTTTTCAAGTGATGGAGAATGAGCTGAGATCATAATGAGGGTCAAGAGGGGATTTTTAGTTGACAAATAGGGAAGGAAGAGAGAGGGAGAGTTGGCCTAGTGTGGAATGTATTAGGTATGGTGAAAAAAATTCAAATGATGAAGCTTGGGCTAGGAGTGTGATTAGGCGAGAATGAAATCAAGAGAAGGTAGGGTTGTAGGACTTGGCCTATAAGCATCACTACAATGGAAAGAAGTTGGAAATTGAATGAGAGGGGTTAGGTGAAAAAAAAAAGTATCTCAAACATTCTTTATGGAATTTTTTAGTTAAAAAAAATATTATAATAATCTAAATATTATAAAAACAATCACAATACACCAAAAGATGCTTATTAGTACAAAAGGACACTAATTAGAGTCTTAAGAAATCATTTGAGCAATGATTGAAGTAAACCCAAAAAAGGATTTGGAAAGTTGAAATGCCCCGAAAACTTATAATCTTAAATATTATATTTAAATGAGACTTTATCATAAATATTAATCAAATAAATGATTTTGATTAAAATAAAAGGAAATTAATTAGGGAAAATCAAGGATAAATTTATAAGTATTTTAATTAGGAGGAATTTGGGGTATTTTAACTAATTAAAGATTTTAATTCGGGAATTAATTAAATAAATGATTTTATTTAAAATAAGAATGAGAAAATAGTTTTAAATTAATATTAATTTTAT
This sequence comes from Tamarix chinensis, assembly GCA_030549775.1. Classification (NCBI taxonomy): domain Eukaryota; kingdom Viridiplantae; phylum Streptophyta; class Magnoliopsida; order Caryophyllales; family Tamaricaceae; genus Tamarix; species Tamarix chinensis. The sequence goes on from CM060177.1 coordinate 39,743,680, forward strand.
AAATAATTTAATGGAAGAAAATTAGGGTGTTTTGCTAATTAAAATGGAAGTTATGGAAAGTCTTTTAAAAATCCTAATTTAGCCTAAAAAGGGATTTAAATATTATTTTATTTAAATATTATTATTTTTAAATATCCTAAATATTTAGATTAATTTAATTGGGCCTAACCTATTTTATTTCTCCTTTCCTTTTTCCCTTTTTCTTTTTCTTTCTTCCTTTTTCCTTTTCTTTTTCTTTCTTTTTCTTTTTCCTATTCTCCTCGCCGAACTGGGCCAGCTCGCGGCCCAGTTCCCCTTTTTCTTTTCTTCTTCTTCTTCTTCGGCGCGGCCCAGCCCGCGCGGCGCCCTTCGTCGCCCTTCCAACGCTGCGTTTTGGCTCGTTTTCCTCCGAAGCTCGTCGTTCCATTAAACGCACACTCGACCGCGCGCGAACCGGCCCGTTCTTTCTTTTTCTTTTCTTTCCCGGCCGACCCGACCGCCTCCTCTTCTTCTTCCTTCTTCCTCCTTTCTCCTCCGTCGACGTCGCTGCAGTTCCCTCCTCCGTCAATGGCATCTCCGGTTACAATGAATAATACCGGCCGTTTCTTGTCTCATTGCCTTCCTATTAACTCCAGAAATAACTTCATATAATTATTGGACGTTAAATATCTCCCGTTTCCTCTCCCCAACGTCCCGAACCTTCGAACCAACCCAAACGTCGACCTACCGTTTACCGCCACCGGCCATCCAAATTATTGCAATTAAAACTTCCATGTCGACCTCCAGATTCTCATTATCCATTCCAACATCTATAAATAGCCTTGTTATAGGAGTTTTTAGAATTTTTCTTTCCCGAAACCCTCAGCTCGAGTGCGGCCACCCCAACTTCAGACGCCTCTTCCGCCTCCGTTAGCCAATCTCAGCGCCACCGAAACCTTTCATTTTATTCCCTGCATTTTCCTCTAGCTAACTACGTTTCTCAAATTCCTCGATTCTTCTTGTACTGGCTTACATAGCCGTGCCAAGTTGGCTTCTTGTCTCGCCTGAAATTTTACCCAGAAAGCATTAAACCGCCTTCCGCCGCCGTGCGCCGCCACCTTTGGCTGCACCAACACCATCATTTTGTCCCTCTCCTCCTGGGCAACAATAAACACCTCTTATATCACCTCAATTCTCCCTATCTTTTTCCAAACATCCATCTTTCCCTCTTTTCTTCTGTTTTTCCGGCCACCGTCGCTGCCGCCGTGCACCACCGCCGGTGACACCTATCCCCACCAGCTTAAGGTTGAACCCTAGACCCTCTCAACCATTTTACATATTATTATAAGCCTTGATTTAATTTATTTCAATTATTTGCATATAATTACCATTATTATTATTCTTAATATGTTTTATTACTATTTGATGAGAAATTTTATTCTGAATTTTACTTGCAGGGTGGAGAGTGGTAATAAAACAATATTATTGTTAGTTTTGAATTTTAAGTTATTAATTGAATTATTATGGGATTATTATCATTCTTCTTAGTATTATTATTAATATTATAATTATTAGAATATTTATTATTATTATCATTTTATTAATTATTCTGGAAAATCTTAGGCCCTAATTTTGTATTAACATTTGCACTTATTTATTTTAGTATTATTGTTTCTATTGTTCTTATAACTATTGATAATAATATTATCATTATCTTTATTATTTTAATGTTATTATATATGTTAGTAATTTTATTATTATTATTAAATAAGTGTTAAGTCATTAGTTATAAGTAGGGTCGAAACCCCACTTTAAATTTTAAAGCTTATTATTATTATTATTATTATTATTATTATTATTATTATTATTATTCTCATTGATATTAGTTTTATTATCTTTGATATTATTATATTAGTATCATTATTATTATTAGGGTAAAGTCTTGAATCCTATATTATCAAGTTTTATAATATCTCTATTATTTTTATGTCTTTAGCAAAGTTAGAATTTTGTTAAGGTTATTATTTGGTCAAAGCCCTAAGGAGGCGTAGGAACGTGCTCCAAGACCGGTGTCGTTTCAGGTAAGGGGTGCTAAGGCCTATTATGTGCTAATGTGCATTGTGTGCCTCGTATTCTATGCATTCTATGTTTATGATTATTAATTATGCCGTATATGCTATGACATGGAGTTGAAGTATGTTTTCGTATGGCATGTGTATTATTTGTGTATGACCCTGTAAGACATGCATGTGAGGATGTTGATATGATTTTTATGTGGGAGAAAGGATGAAAAAGGAGGATGGAGAAAGAAGTTGATTAAGGGATGTGAGTTGACCTAAGTATTCCATTGATTCATGAGTAAAGGAATAAAATGGAGAATTTTAGGGTTTCGTGTGTGAGAATCTGATTTATGATTTTTGAGGTTTTGTATGGAGAAGATAACTTATGGTTTTATATGGGGAAGTTTAATTTATGGTTTGGTATGATTTTATGTGAGAGAAATTAATATATGGTTTGTATGGAAGAATTTAATTTATGATTTGATTGGGAGAATATAATTTATGATTTGTTTGGGAGAATCTAATTTATGGTTTTGCTTGGGAGATTCTAATTTATGATTTTATGGGGAAGAATCTAATTTGTGGTTATGAAAGGGGAGAATCTAATCAATTGTATTATGTGGAAAAATCTTTGGGTTTTATATGATTTGAATCTTTGTGTTGGTATGGATTGAATTTAGGGTTTTGTGTGAATGAATCTTTGGGTTGTATATGGTTTGAACTTAGGGTTTGGTAAGGATGGATACTTAGTTTTGTGTGAATGAATCTTTGGGTTTTATATGGTTTGAATCTGAGGTTTGGTATGAATGAATCTTTGAGTTATGTGGATTGATTTTAGGGTTTTGTATGATGAGACTCTGGGTTTGTATAATGGTTAATGGTTGTATGGTGGTATTAGGGTTTGCATGGAAGTTAATAATTGCATGGGATGTGTAAAGTTTTTATGAGAGTGAAGTTTATGTATGGAACGCTGCTTTGGGATTTAAGGAAGGTAATGTAAGTGTTGTTTGGGTGTTTAAGCACTTGGGATGAAAAATATCATGTGGAGCAAATTAAGGGTACGAAGTAGACTAAATTAGGGTTTTGGGATAAAACCCTAGAGTGAGATGTGAAGTAGAATTGGAGGATAATTGTGAAGGGAGCAATCTATGCATGTCTAGGGTTTGGTGGTAGCACGTGTGTAATTGGTGAATAAAGTATGATGATGAATATGGAATGTATGATTTATGATTCGTGCTTGTGCATGGTGAAAGCTTTTGAATAAGATACTTAAGACACTAATCATTTGAAGTGGAAGATTATTGAGCCGAGTCCAAACCGATCCACCGGTCAGGAATAGTGGTTAGGACGCGTAGTCCTATGTGCGACCGATCCACCGGTTATAATAGTGGTTAGGACATGAGGTCCTATATGTGACCGGCCCACCGGTAATAATAGTGGGGTGACTCGAGCTCAATAAACACAAACCAGTATCATTAAAGCTCTTAAAAGATACTAATTACTTACAGTGGAACACCATGCGAGGAGGAACCAAACCGATCCACCGGTTAGGAATAGTGGTTAGGGTTGCTACCCTATGTGTGACCGATCCACCGGTAATAATAGTGGTTAGGGCGTGATGCTCTATTGTGACCGATCCACCGGTAATAATAGTGGTTAGGGCGTGATGCTCTATTGTGACCGGCCCACCGGTTATAATAGTGGGGTGTTCCTCTGCTCGCATGGATTTGATAAAAGGCATGGTGTGAATTGGATTATGATAAGAGATTAATTAAACAATTAATCTGGATTATGATTGGGCATTTGTACTTTTACCTGAATTGTTCATATACCTTTATATTGTTATATTGGATTATGCCTATTATTATTCTGCATGGATTATGTGCTTACGTGTTGGCCTTAGTGCTCGGTTACCTTACTCAGTACGTAGCGTACTGATCACCCTTTTTATGGGTGCTGCTCATTCCCACGAGTAGTATGCCCTTCTGATTTGTGCAGGTGGGCGAGATATCAGTTGGGGATGAGTGTTGAGCATGTTTGGCTCGAGATTCAAGAGAGTTGTGGCCATATTATAGTCTTTATATGACTCTAATTCTTTTTGTTAATCTTTTATCGGTTGTAAGTTTAATTCTCTTTTGGAAATGAATTACATTTCTTGATGCGTACTCTGATTTTGTTTTACAACCGTTTAATGCTTATTTGGAAATTGAATTGTATTGATTATTTCTTTTCTTAGCCTTAGCACTTGGTACTGGAACGGTCGGAGAGAACCGGTCTGGTACTAAGTGTGGCGGTAACATTTCCAGAATTCACAGGTTTTCAGTGCTTCTAATTTAATTGCTTCCGCTTTTAAGAAAAAAAAATTTAGTGAATTTTGGGGTGTTACAAAGTGGTATCAGAGCGGTTGTTCCTTTCGGACACGCTCTTTTGTTTTTTTAAAATGTTTTAAGCTGATACCACAAGTGGTATCAAAGCAGGTTTCAACCATGCTCTTCTACTTTTAAACTTTTAAGATGATACCACAAGATGGTATCGAAGTTGATTTCAACCAAGCTCCTTGTTTTTAAATTTTTCTTTAAGCTGATACCACAAGGTGGTATCAAAACTGGTTCCGATAACCACGCTCTTGTTCGAAAATTTTTAATTTAACCAAGTGTTCCTTGTTTTAAAAACATTTACGCTCAGAATTGGTTTTAAAAAAACCATTTTCTACTTTAAATGTTTAGCTAATACCACAAAGCGATATCGGAGTGGTTGATTCTTCGAACACGCTCTTTCGATTTTAAAAATTTTTAGTTGATATCACAAATTGGTATCGAATCTGGTTTTGACCGTGCTCTTTTGTTTTTAATATTTTTAAGTTGGTACCACAAGTTGGTACCAGGTTGATTTTTTTTTAATTACGCTTCTTCTTGAAATTATATTTGGCTTACGAGTTTCTTTGTTATTAGTTTTGAAGCGTGTTTCGGTATCTTTTGATTTTAATCTTTTTAATTTGATACTAAGAGTAGTATCATTTTCAAAATGAATTGGGATTAAAAAGTTCTCCTTGAATTGAAATCGTTTTTAAACGAAAAAGAATTCATTTATTTTAAAATATTTTCATTCCGGCCACAGTGAGAAGAGAAGGGTAGAATTTTAATTAAGTTTATTCTTAAGGGGGTAGTTTTTACAAGTATTTTTTTTGTATGGTGTCCTTATTTCCGTTAATTTAAATTTTCTTTGGTAAGTTTATCCCTAAGGGGGTAGTTTATATAGATAGTAATGTTATTTTGGTTTCTAACAACATAGAGCATTTCCTCCCTAACCTTAAGCGCTCCCGGAGACTTCGGGGGCGAAGTCTGTTTTTAAGGGGGTAGTAATGAAATGCCCCGAAAACTTATAATCTTAAATATTATATTTAAATGAGACTTTATCATAAATATTAATCAAATAAATGATTTTGATTAAAATAAAAGGAAATTAATTAGGGAAAATCAAGGATAAATTTATAAGTATTTTAATTAGGAGGAATTTGGGGTATTTTAACTAATTAAAGATTTTAATTCGGGAATTAATTAAATAAATGATTTTATTTAAAATAAGAATGAGAAAATAGTTTTAAATTAATATTAATTTTATAAATAATTTAATGGAAGAAAATTAGGGTGTTTTGCTAATTAAAATGGAAGTTATGGAAAGTCTTTTAAAAATCCTAATTTAGCCTAAAAAGGGATTTAAATATTATTTTATTTAAATATTATTATTTTTAAATATCCTAAATATTTAGATTAATTTAATTGGGCCTAACCTATTTTATTTCTCCTTTCCTTTTTCCCTTTTTCTTTTTCTTTCTTCCTTTTTCCTTTTCTTTTTCTTTCTTTTTCTTTTTCCTATTCTCCTCGCCGAACTGGGCCAGCTCGCGGCCCAGTTCCCCTTTTTCTTTTCTTCTTCTTCTTCTTCGGCGCGGCCCAGCCCGCGCGGCGCCCTTCGTCGCCCTTCCAACGCTGCGTTTTGGCTCGTTTTCCTCCGAAGCTCGTCGTTCCATTAAACGCACACTCGACCGCGCGCGAACCGGCCCGGTTCTTTCTTTTTCTTTTCTTTCCCGGCCGACCCGACCGCCTCCTCTTCTTCTTCCTTCTTCCTCCTTTCTCCTCCGTCGACGTCGCTGCAGTTCCCTCCTCCGTCAATGGCATCTCCGGTTACAATGAATAATACCGGCCGTTTCTTGTCTCATTGCCTTCCTATTAACTCCAGAAATAACTTCATATAATTATTGGATGTTAAATATCTCCCGTTTCCTCTCCCCAACGTCCCGAACCTTCGAACCAACCCAAACGTCGACCTACCGTTTACCGCCACCGGCCATCCAAATTATTGCAATTAAAACTTCCATGTCGACCTCCAGATTCTCATTATCCATTCCAACATCTATAAATAGCCTTGTTATAGGAGTTTTTAGAATTTTTCTTTCCCGAAACCCTCAGCTCGAGTGCCGGCCACCCCAACTTCAGACGCCTCTTCCGCCTCCGTTAGCCAATCTCAGCGCCACCGAAACCTTTCATTTTATTCCATGCATTTTCCTCTAGCTAACTACGTTTCTCAAATTCCTCGATTCTTCTTGTACTGGCTTACATAGCCGTGCCAAGTTGGCTTCTTGTCTCGCCTGAAATTTTACCCAGAAAGCATTAAACCGCCTTCCGCCGCCGTGCGCCGCCACCTTTGGCTGCACCAACACCATCATTTTGTCCCTCTCCTCCTGGGCAACAATAAACACCTCTTATATCACCTCAATTCTCCCTATCTTTTTCCCAACATCCATCTTTCCCTCTTTTCTTCTGTTTTTCCGGCCACCGTCGCTGCCGCCGTGCACCACCGCCGGTGACACCTATCCCCACCAGCTTAAGGTTGAACCCTAGACCCTCTCAACCATTTTACATATTATTATAAGCCTTGATTTAATTTATTTCAATTATTTGCATATAATTACCATTATTATTATTCTTAATATGTTTTATTACTATTTGATGAGAAATTTTATTCTGAATTTTACTTGCAGGGTGGAGAGTGGTAATAAAACAATATTATTGTTAGTTTTGAATTTTAAGTTATTAATTGAATTATTATGGGATTATTATCATTCTTCTTAGTATTATTATTAATATTATAATTATTAGAATATTTATTATTATTATTATCATTTTATTAATTATTCTGGAAAATCTTAGGCCCTAATTTTGTATTAACATTTGCACTTATTTATTTTAGTATTATTGTTTCTATTGTTCTTATAACTATTGATAATAATATTATCATTATCTTTATTATTTTAATGTTATTATATATGTTAGTAATTTTATTATTATTATTAAATAAGTGTTAAGTCATTAGTTATAAGTAGGGTCGAAACCCCACTTTAAATTTTAAAGCTTATTATTATTATTATTATTATTATTATTATTATTATTATTATTATTATTATTCTCATTGATATTAGTTTTATTATCTTTGATATTATTATATTAGTATCATTATTATTATTAGGGTAAAGTCTTGAATCCTATATTATCAAGTTTTATAATATCTCTATTATTTTTATGTCTTTAGCAAAGTTAGAATTTTGTTAAGGTTATTATTTGGTCAAAGCCCTAAGGAGGCGTAGGAACGTGCTCCAAGACCGGTGTCGTTTCAGGTAAGGGGTGCTAAGGCCTATTATGTGCTAATGTGCATTGTGTGCCTCGTATTCTATGCATTCTATGTTTATGATTATTAATTATGCCGTATATGCTATGACATGGAGTTGAAGTATGTTTTCGTATGGCATGTGTATTATTTGTGTATGACCCTGTAAGACATGCATGTGAGGATGTTGATATGATTTTTATGTGGGAGAAAGGATGAAAAAGGAGGATGGAGAAAGAAGTTGATTAAGGGATGTGAGTTGACCTAAGTATTCCATTGATTCATGAGTAAAGGAATAAAATGGAGAATTTTAGGATTTCGTGTGTGAGAATCTGATTTATGATTTTTGAGGTTTTGTATGGAGAAGATAACTTATGGTTTTATATGGGGAAGTTTAATTTATGGTTTGGTATGATTTTATGTGAGAGAAATTAATATATGGTTTGTATGGAAGAATTTAATTTATGATTTGATTGGGAGAATATAATTTATGATTTGTTTGGGAGAATCTAATTTATGGTTTTGCTTGGGAGATTCTAATTTATGATTTTATGGGGAAGAATCTAATTTGTGGTTATGAAAGGGGAGAATCTAATCAATTGTATTATGTGGAAAAATCTTTGGGTTTTATATGATTTGAATCTTTGTGTTGGTATGGATTGAATTTAGGGTTTTGTGTGAATGAATCTTTGGGTTGTATATGGTTTGAACTTAGGGTTTGGTAAGGATGGATACTTAGTTTTGTGTGAATGAATCTTTGGGTTTTATATGGTTTGAATCTGAGGTTTGGTATGAATGAATCTTTGAGTTATGTGGATTGATTTTAGGGTTTTGTATGATGAGACTCTGGGTTTGTATAATGGTTAATGGTTGTATGGTGGTATTAGGGTTTGCATGGAAGTTAATAATTGCATGGGATGTGTAAAGTTTTTATGAGAGTGAAGTTTATGTATGGAACGCTGCTTTGGGATTTAAGGAAGGTAATGTAAGTGTTGTTTGGGTGTTTAAGCACTTGGGATGAAAAATATCATGTGGAGCAAATTAAGGGTACGAAGTAGACTAAATTAGGGTTTTGGGATAAAACCCTAGAGTGAGATGTGAAGTAGAATTGGAGGATAATTGTGAAGGGAGCAATCTATGCATGTCTAGGGTTTGGTGGTAGCACGTGTGTAATTGGTGAATAAAGTATGATGATGAATATGGAATGTATGATTTATGATTCGTGCTTGTGCATGGTGAAAGCTTTTGAATAAGATACTTAAGACACTAATCATTTGAAGTGGAAGATTATTGAGCCGAGTCCAAACCGATCCACCGGTCAGGAATAGTGGTTAGGACGCGTAGTCCTATGTGCGACCGATCCACCGGTTATAATAGTGGTTAGGACATGAGGTCCTATATGTGACCGGCCCACCGGTAATAATAGTGGGGTGACTCGAGCTCAATAAACACAAACCAGTATCATTAAAGCTCTTAAAAGATACTAATTACTTACAGTGGAACACCATGCGAGGAGGAACCAAACCGATCCACCGGTTAGGAATAGTGGTTAGGGTTGCTACCCTATGTGTGACCGATCCACCGGTAATAATAGTGGTTAGGGCGTGATGCTCTATTGTGACCGATCCACCGGTAATAATAGTGGTTAGGGCGTGATGCTCTATTGTGACCGGCCCACCGGTTATAATAGTGGGGTGTTCCTCTGCTCGCATGGATTTGATAAAAGGCATGGTGTGAATTGGATTATGATAAGAGATTAATTAAACAATTAATCTGGATTATGATTGGGCATTTGTACTTTTACCTGAATTGTTCATATACCTTTATATTGTTATATTGGATTATGCCTATTATTATTCTGCATGGATTATGTGCTTACGTGTTGGCCTTAGTGCTCGGTTACCTTACTCAGTACGTAGCGTACTGATCACCCTTTTTATGGGTGCTGCTCATTCCCACGAGTAGTATGCCCTTCTGATTTGTGCAGGTGGGCGAGATATCAGTTGGGGCTGAGTGTTGAGCATGTTTGGCTCGAGATTCAAGAGAGTTGTGGCCATATTATAGTCTTTATATGACTCTAATTCTTTTTGTTAATCTTTTATCGGTTGTAAGTTTAATTCTCTTTTGGAAATGAATTACATTTCTTGATGCGTACTCTGATTTTGTTTTACAACCGTTTAATGCTTATTTGGAAATTGAATTGTATTGATTATTTCTTTTCTTAGCCTTAGCACTTGGTACTGGAACGGTCGGAGAGAACCGGTCTGGTACTAAGTGTGGCGGTAACATTTCCAGAATTCACAGGTTTTCAGTGCTTCTAATTTAATTGCTTCCGCTTTTAAGAAAAAAAAAATTTAGTGAATTTTGGGGTGTTACAAAAGTCATCATCATGACTAATCAATTAGCATGTGAGAATAAGTTCATTGGTGGCCTATAATCAAAATGCAAGTCCCTGGATGTACCACTTAACTAGTTTTGGGTATGATAAGTTGACTAGTACCCCTAAAATTCACATTTTCATAAAATTTTTAGGTCCTTTTCAAAATCAATATAGTTTTTTTTAATATTAATATGTTTGTAAATACAATTTGAAATAGTTTAGGATAGGGTATTACAATGCTACCACCTTAAAAGAGAATTCATTTAAATCTACTATATAAAGTACTTTGGTAAGATTGAAATGCATCAAATCTCCTAATTAAACAATCAAAAGAAAATAATATAAAAGGTTTAGAGCAATGGAAGAGGTACTAACCATGTAAAATATTTTCCTTAAAACTTTATAAATCCAAACCCTTAGCTTTAAATTTAGCACCTTTGAAAAGTAAAGATAATGATTTAGAAAACCTCATAAAAATTTAATTAAGGCTTCAAATGGTGAGAGAAAAAGTGGTGCAAACTCAACCTCCTCAAAGTTGAGGAAAACTAAGGGGAGAAACATAATTCTTCAATTTTTCCTAAATCTAACTCCCTTTGTTTAAGAGAAAAAACAAAAGAGATCTAGGCAAAGGATGGGAAGAAGGTGAGATAAGCCATATGTCAAGCTAACAAACAGAGAAGAAAAAATAGGGTGGAGGAAGGAGAAGTGAATCTCAATTGCAACGAAATAAAAAACATAGAAAGGATAGCAAATTAAGTGTTAGTGTATGAGATAAATGAAAACAAAAATAGTAGTTTAGGGTCTTCTAATTAGATTTTCTCATTCCCCCACAACCCTAAACAATAGGGATATTTTTTTTGGTGGGAAAATGAGTTGGAAGATAGAGGTTACCTAGAATAGATACAGTAATGCATTCCTTGATTCCCAAGTTCAAGCATGACTAAAAAATCAAGGGGAGATAAGGTAAAAGGGAGGAAAAGGATAAAATAGGCATGTAGATTAGCATGCCATTTGACATCTAAAAGCAAATTGTGCAAGGAATTAAAGGTACTATAGAAGACATATGAAGAAATAAGATAATAAGAATGATGAGGTCATAAATATTTCATTTGAGATTTGAATAATTAAATCCATTTAAATCCAGCAAAATCAATTTACAAATTCTCATTAAGCTCTTATAAATGATTTATAAACTATTACAAACTATGTCATATATTTGTAAAATCATTAGAAAATATTTGAATTGAAATTGGGCATAAAAATAATTAGGTTAGGTGAAGTAGTTGATTGGCTTAACAAAATCAAATGACTAATTAAACCAATGAATTGGTATGTTAGAACCAGTGAATTAGTTCTTCCAAACTAATAAAGCCTAAAACCAATGAACTAGTCAGTTTGTATAGGTCAACTAGCCAACTAGTTTCCACATAAGCCAAGCTTCTCTATCCATTTTGAAAACCAAACTCAAAACACATCTAAACCACAATTAGGCACATATAAATCATAATCAAACACATAAATTAACATACATCATACATATAATACCTCATTTCTAGAAACCTTAATTATAATCAATAATTATGTGTGATTATTTATAATTATTATTTTAGAAGGTTTAGTATTAAACGTATTATTATTATATGTATTATTTTGATGGTTTAGGAATAAATTTAATTAGACTAAAATTTGATAGAAATTGGGTTATTTAATTTTCATCCTAGTTTGTACCCGTAAATTATAGCCTAATTATTTGATTAATAACATTGACCCGTAGCCCAAAATAAATCCCTAAAAATTTATTCCTAAATTATTTTATCTTTTTATTTTATTTTATTCAAATCCATCGCAATCTGAATTATTTTCTCAGGTTATTTTTCTACCCGATATCCTAATCTACCCAAACTAAACCTAAAATAAAAATAAAACTATTTTTTACCCCACTATTTTACTTACCCCTTTCTTACCCCAATTTCCTCCCTTAGTCACTCTCCCTGTCTCCCTCATTTCCTTACCTCACTCAACCCTTCACTTCTTCATAGCACCCTTTGCATTTTTTATATATATACATGCTCCATACAATCACGCACACCCCCCACCAAAACAACCCCCTAGCCTCATCCAGCCTTCCCCAAGACAAAACTAACCCCTACATTATATATACACACACATACACTCTAATCAAACATCCCTTTACTATCCAACTCCCTTCCTCTATTTTGTTTGGCCTTTCGAGCCCCCGACCATCACACGCATACCCAACCACCATAGCCCCTACTCCCTTTCTTCCTGCCCCAGCAACTGCAGCCTCCCTTCTCCCTCTACACTGCCACCTTCCTCCTTCACCATCACCTCTCACTTCCTTTCCTGTCCAGCCAACTCCTCCTCTTAGCTTCATTGGTTTCGACCCAACACCCAAACACACCACCTCCCGTGCACGTAACTTCCCCAACCGTCAACCAACATCCACCTTCCTTCCCATGCCCTATGCCTTTCCACCCATCACCCATCTCCCCATCCTTGTCTTGCACCAGCCACCTACAAAACTATCACAGCCTCTACACCATCACCCTCGACCCAACAACACCCAGCAGCCACCACCGAGCCTTCCCTCCTCTCCTTCCTATATCAGCCGAACTTTTCCCCATCACCTCCACCATCACAAACCCCTAAAACCATCACCTAGCCCTTACACCACCTTGATCCTACCACCACTCCCTCACCAAACTAACTCCAACGTAGCTCCACCACTGAACCACTGCCTTCTTCCTCTTCTCCCTACTTCCTTGCCTGCATATGTATCTAACCAGACACCCTCCACTATAGCCTCTAGCCAACAGCCAACACCTCCACCACTCTCCCTCGACGCACTCCCCCTCAACAAAACAAACTGATTACAACACCACCGCTACTTTTCCCATAGCCATCCATCACCCATAGCTACTGCCCTTCGCCACCGACCACCGACTAACACCACTGCATCCACTGTCTCCTCCACCCCTGACTCACCCAGCCCTTACCCCCATCTAGCACCACACAACCTGCCCTCTTTCTTTCGTGCATGGCTTACGTTGCATGCAGCGTGATTTGTGTTTTATTTTAAGAAATTTGGTACCTATATAAAATGTAAGGGTATTTTGGTAATTTAAAAAATTAATATTTTTATATTATAATTATTATTGTATCTAATAGATATTAACTTGTTAATTGTGGTATTATTTTTAGGTATGAAAGTTGATTAGCAGAACCTAATAATTTTTAGTGGATACCATTACTTTTACATTTTTGTAGGAATTTAGGTAACCATTATACCCCTAGTATTAAAAATCGGACCGGACCGGCTGGTCCGACCAGTGAACCGGCAAACCGGTCGGGTCACCGGTCAAATTTCATATGCCGGTTTTTAAGATCTCAGAACCAGTGAAAACCGGTCAAAAACCGGTCTGACCAGTGAAAACCGGTGAACCGGTCAAAAAATCGGTCTTAGAACCGGTCGGGAGTCGGTCAAAATTATGTAGAGTTTAATTTTCTTATATATTTCATATTTTTTGACTTAAAATGTACCACTGGTTCGACCAGTCCAAACCACTGGTTCGACCACTAAACCAGTGAACCAGTTATGAGATCGGTTCGATGACCGGTCCAGTTTTTAAAACTATGATTATACCCTACTAAAATGATAAATATTATGTGATAGCACATTAGGATTTTTCGTGTATGAAAATATGTTAAGCATGATTTTTTATAATATAATCATGTGTTAATAATTATTATTATGAAAACAGGTAAAATAAGCATGTTATCTGATGTAAAATATTTCAGGTACTAAAGTATGATTAAAATGATTATAATGGTGGGAAAATATTTTGTAAGATAATTATGTATAAAATATTAGGTTAAGCATGCTTAGATATAATTATGGAATAATAATTATGGATGTATGCAATAGGGGCAATTTAGTCACTTTTAGTGTATTATGATATTTATCCTAAAAATCATGTCTAATATGTATTATCTGTTGTTAATTATGTGATCATGTGTTTTATACGTTTTAAAGGTGTATGATAGGGTTTTGTATACAAAAATAGGTGTAAGGGCAAAATGATCTTTTACTATAGCTGATAATTTAAATTACATAATAAAAAATTAAATTATTTTGAGCCTTTTCACAAAAAAATTAATAAATAAAATAAATTTAATATTTAAATGAATAAAAATATGATAAGTATTGGTCTTAGGGGTATTTTGGTTATTTTAACCTAATGTGCCCAAATTTGAATAATTAGATATAGGATGGCCTTAGACGTTTGATAAGTTGAATTAGTGATAACTTTAACCTCGTTTTGATCATTGACCTTAGGGTCGACTTGGATAATTAGAAAGAAATGAAAAATGGATAAGTATAGAAATGAGAATAAGTATAGAAATGAGAATAATTATACAATATGTGTTATCTGTGATCACCTTATAAAATATTAATATGTAAAGTGGAAGACCTCAAGTTTGGGAAGGGTTTCTCTCTAGAGGTAGCTACCCTAGAGATGAGATAGGAGTCCTCGATTTGTTTAGTTTTCTTGTATGTTGGTTGCACCCTAGTAAATCCCTAGTCTTCTTTATAGATGACCTACATGCCCCATAGGGGATATCAATATGTAAGGATTAGGTGTCCAAGATGAGGAGGGTATTGTGTGTCTTGTGCATCAATATGACCACAGTGTTGTTATGCCTATGGGTTGGATGGTTGGAGGGTACCGTGATGCTTTGTATTCCTGTATAACTGGTGTACTTTTATGTCTCCAGGTTATTATTACATCCTACTCGAGTAAATAAAAATGAAAATGATTTGATTAGATTGGAATGATTATTATTGGATATTGGATTAGTTTGGTAGTAGCCTTTGTGCTTACCTATGGTTTTGGGCAGTAGCCTTTATACTTATATGTGGTTTTAGGTAGTAACCTTTGTGACTACCTATCATTTTAGTACCAACCTTTGTGTCTACCTATGATTTTGATTAGCAACCTTCGTGCCTACTTGTAGTTTTGGTAACAACCTTTATGCCTACCTGTGGTTTTGGGTCATAGCCTTTGTGCCTACTTGTAGTTTCAGTAGCAGCCTTTGTACTTACCTATAGTTGGTAGTAGCCTTTATGCCTGCCTTGGTATTATGTCTGTGAGCATACTTGTGTTGTTATGGATTTTATTATACTGCACCAATAAGTATACATGTGAAGTTATGGGTTTTATTATATTGCACCTATAATCATACCTATGCGTTATGTATTTTGTTATACTATATCTATAAGTCTACCTGTGAGGTTATAGATTTTATTATAGTGTACCTGTAAGTATACTTGTGAGGTTATGGATGTTATTATGCTATACCTGTAAGTATACCTGTGACATTATGTATGCTATTATATTATACCTATAAGTATAACTATGAGGTTATGGATTTTATTATACTGTACCTATAAGTATACCTATGATGTTATGGATTTTATTATATTGTAACTGTAAGTATACCTATGATGATATGGATCTTATAATATTATACCTGTGAACACACCTGTGATGTCATGTGATTGGTTGGGAATTGGGATTAATGCTGAGACATAAATTATGCTGTAAAGGTTATAATCGTGGTGTAGAGTGGGTTTTGACTATTGCTTCAAAGAGCATCTAGGGATGCTTAGTTGATAAGTGTTAATATATTCTGAATGAACACACATGAACAGTATGTAGACTGGTGACTATTGCTTATTTGTTATGATTATTGTGTTTGGATCATCTCATGTATGTCTTAATGATTATACCATGTATTATTGTGATACCTTATGGTTATTGTGTTATGAAATGCCCCGAAAATTTCTAATTTTATAAATTATATTTAAATGATATTTTATTAGAAAAATTATTGAAATAAATTAATTTTATTAAAATAAAAAGGAATTCATTAGGAAAAATTAAGAAGACTTTTGTAAGTATTTTTATTAGAGAAATTTTGGTATTTTGGATAATTAAATATGTTATTTTGGAAATTAAATAAATAAATTATTTTATTTAAAATAAGAATGAGAAAATAGTTTTAAATTAATATTAATTTTATAAATAATTTAATGGAAGAAAATTAGGGTGTTTTGCTAATTAAAATGGAATTTATGGAAAATCTTTTAAAAATCCTAATTTAGCCTAAAAAGGGATTTAAATAATATTTTATTTAAATATTATTATTTTTAAATATCCTAAATTTTCAGATTAATTTAATTGGCCATAATCTAATTATTTTTCTCCTTTCCTTTTTCCCTTTTTCTTTTTCTTTCTTCCTTTTTCCTTTCCTTTTTCTTTCATTTTCTTCTTTTTCTTTTTCCTCTTCTTTTTCCCCGAACTGGGCTAGCTGCGGCCCAGTCTTCCTTTTCTTCTTCCTCTTCGGCCCAGCCCGCGCCGTGCATCCTTCCTCCGCCCCTGGAACGCTGCGTTTCATTCCGTATTATGCCGAAGCTCGTCGTTTCATTTAAGCATCTCCCTACCCTGCTTCCGCCCCTCTATGCGCGGCGTTCCGTCTCTCTTTTCCTTGGGACGCAGCGTTTCATTTAAAACCTTACCGCCCGCGCCTGAACCGCCTGGTTCTTCCTCCTTTTCTTTCTTCCTTTTTCCTTCGCGAACCGCCCGGCCAGCCGTCTTCTTCTTCCTCCTTCCCCCGTCGTCGACGACGCTGCAATGATGGCCGCCATCAATGGCATCTCCGGCTATGGTGATTAATACCGGCCTTTTCTTGCCTCGTTGTCTTCCTCTTAACTCCAGGATTAAATTGGCATAATTCTTGGACGTTAAATCTCGCCCGTTTTTTCTCTACTGGTGTGCGAAATTTGAACCACCCCAAAACGAAAGTCGAGCCATTACTGCCACCGGCCACCCAAATTCTTGCATTTAACACTTCCATGTCGACCTCCAGCTCCTCATTATCCATTCCAACGTCTATAAATAGCCTAATGGTAGGAGTTTTGGATTTCTTTTCTTACCTGAAACCCTAAGTGCAGGCTGCCACCACCGCAACTTCAGACGCCGTTTTCACCACCGATAGTCAACCTTAGCGCCACCGAAGCATTCCAATTTCTTCCCTGAAACTTCCTCTAATCAACTAAACCATTTTCAACCATCGATTCTTCTTGCACGGGCCTCCATAACCGTGCAAAGTTGGCTGCTCGTTTCGCTAGAATTTTTACCCCGAAAACCTTAAACAACCGTCTGCCGTCGTGCGCCGCCACCTTTGGCTGCACCACCACCATCATTTTTTCCCTCTCCTCCTGAGAAACACAAAAAACCTCTTATCTCACCTCAATTCTCCCTATCTTTTTCCCAACATCCATGTTTCCCTCTTTTCTTCTCTTTTTCCGGCCACCATCACCGCCGCCGTGCACCATCGCCGGTGCCGCCTATCCCCACTAGCCTAAGGTTGAACCCTAGACCCTCTCAACCATTTTCCATATTATTATAAGCCTTGATTTAATTTATTTTAATTATTTACATGTAAATACCAATATTATTATTCTTGATATTTATATTCTTAATATGTTTTATGATTATTATTAGTAGTATTATTGTTTTATTATTATTTATGTTGAAGGTTGAAGCCTTATTGTATTTTAATTCTATTTTATTATTAGAATAATTATTATTAACATTTTATTATTTATTCTAGAAAATCTTAGGCCCTAATTTTGTATTAACATTCGCACTTTTTATTTTAGTATTATTAGTTCTACTGTTCTGATAACCATTAATAATAATATTATCATTATCTTTATCATTTCAATATTATTATATATGTTATTAATTTTATTATTAATATTAAATAAATGGTAAGTCATTAGTTATAAGTAGGGTCGAAACCCCACTTTAAATTTTAAAGCTTATATATTATTGTTATTATTATTTATGTTGAGGGCTGAAGCCTTATTGTATTTTAATTCAATTTTATTATTATTCCCCTTATTATTTCTTTTATTAATATTATTAATATTAATATGTTATAAGTATAATTATTATTATTATTTTCTATTTTGAATTTCTATTATTCTTATTCCATTATTATTAATACAAATATTTTACCATTAGTATTGTTAATAATTTTATTATGGTTATTACTATTGTTATTACTATTAAGATTATTATCATCATCATTATTATTGTTATTGTTATTTATATTCTCATTAAAAGTAGTTTTATTATTTTTGATATTATTATATTAGTATCATTATCATTATTAGGGTAAAGTCTTTAACCCTATATTATCAAGGTTTATAATATCTCTATTATTTTTATTTAGCAAAGTTAGAATTTTGTTAAGGTTATTTTATTAGTAAGTTATTATTTGGTCAAAGCCCTAAGGAGGCGTAGGAGCGTGCTCCAAGACCGGTGTCGTTTTAGGTAAGGGTTCACTAAGGCCTTTTATGTACAATGTGCATTGTGTGCCTCGTATGTTATGCATCCTATGTTATTATTGTAATTATTGCATATTTGGTATGGCATGGAGCTCAAGCATGCTTTTGTGCTGTTATATGGCATGTGTACTACATGTATGTGATGATATGTGTTGTGACCCTGTAAGACATGCATATGAGGATGTTGATGTGGCTTGTGTGGGAGAAAAAAAAAGAAAAAAGGAGGATGGAGAAAGAAGTTGATTAAAGGATGTGAGTTGACCTAAGTATTCCATTGATGCATGAGTAGAGGAATAAAATGGAGAATTTTAGGGTTTCGTGTAGGAGAATCTGATTTATGATTTTTGAGGTTTTGTATGGAGAATATGATTGATGGTCTTATATGCTGAAGTTTAATTTATGGTTTTGTATGATTTCGTGTGACATAATTTAATCTATGGTTTTGTATGGAAGAATTTATTTTATGGTTTTGATTTGGAGAATCTAATTTATGGTTTTGTGTGAAAGGATCTAATGTAAGGTTTTATATGGATGAATCTCTTGTTTGATATGGTTCAAATCTAGGGTTTGATATGGATGAATTTTTGGGTTGTATATGGTTTGAATTTAGGGTTTGCTAAGGATGAATACTTGGTTTGGTATGGATGAATCTTTGGGCTTTATATGGTTTGAATCTAGGGTTTGGTATGAATGAATCCTTGGGTTATGTGGATTGAATTTAGGGTTTTGTATGATGAAATCTTGGGTTTTGCATAGTGGTATTAAGGGTTGCATGGTGGCATTAGGGTATTCATTGTGGTATTAGGGTTTGTATGGTGGTATTAGGGTTTGCATGGGAGTTAATGATTGCATGAAATTAGGGTTTGCATGAAAATTTTGAATGGTCGCATGGGATATGTAAGGTCTGCATGTGAGTAAAATTTACGTTTGAAAGGTTAATTTGGAATGTAAGGAAGGTAATGTAAGCGTTGTTTGGAAAGTTAAACACTTTGGATGGAAAATAATACGTGGAACATTATCTAGGTACGTAGGAGACGAAGCTAGGGTTTGGAGTGGCTAATTGTGAATTGTCGTGGTTAATTAAGGTTTGGAATGGCTAATTATGGTTGTTATGGTTAAATAAGGTTTGGAGTGGTTAATTATGGTTTGTGGTGGTTGATTAGGGTTTGATGTGGCTGCTTAAGGTGTAATTATGAGAATGGAATCGATGATTTGTGATGTGTGGAGTGTTAAAATGATTTGGGTGATGTGAGGTGGAGTAAGAGGGGATGTTAAGGCCTAAATTAGGGTTTCGGGATAAAACCCTAGAGTGAGATGTGAAGTAGAATTGGAGGATAAGTGTAAGGGAGCAATCCATGCATGTCTAGGGTTGGGTGGTAGCACATGTGTAATTGGTGAATAAAGTATGATGAGGAATATGGAATTTATGATTTATGATTCATGCATGTCCAGGGGTGAAAGCCTTTGAATAAGATACTTAATACATTAAACACGTAAAGTGGAAGATATTGAGACGGGCCCAGACCGATCCACCGGCATAATAGTGGCAGGGAATGTTTTCCCTCGCGACCGATCCACCGACTATAATAGTGGGGGATCCCGAGCTCAACAAAACAAAACATTATATGTTGAAAGATACGGGAAGACACTAATCACTTATAGTTGAACACCGTACGAGAAGGGGCCAGACCAATCCACCGGCTAAAATAGTGGGGTTCCCGTAATCGTATGGACTTGATAAAGAGCATGGTATGAAAATATTCCGATGAAGGATTAATAAAGCAATTAATCTAAACTATATTGGATCTTGGGTTTTTCACCTGTTCGTTCATTGTCTTTATGTTATTGTATTGGTGATTATGCCCTGTTTTTATTCTGTATGGATTATGTGCTTATGTGTTGGCCTTAGTGCTCGATTACCTTACTCATTACGTAGCGTACTGATCACCCTTTTCATGGGTGATGCTCATTCCCACGAGTAGCATGCCCTTCTGGCTTGTGCAGGTGGGCGATACATCAGTCGGGGCTGTGTGTTGAGCATGTTTGGCTCAAGTTCGAGAGTGTCGTGGCCGTATTTCAGCCTTTATGCAATTATAATTCCTTTTATTATTTATTTTGTATTGGAGTTATCCTCTTTGATTTATTACCTTGTATTAAGTATTTATCCTCTTTGATTTCGCACTCTGACTTCTATTTTATTATAATTCATAAACGTTTATGCGTACTCTGATTTTTAACGTATGATCTTTCGAGTTCTTTTATGAGTTGTTGGTTGAGTTTAATGTAATTTTTTTCTTTAGCCTTAGCACTTGGTACTGAAACGGTCGGAGAGAACCAGTTTGGTACTAAGTGTGGCGGTAACATCTCCAGAATTCATGGGTTTTAATTCGATTACTTCCGCTTTTAAAAAAGAAATTAGTGAATTTTGGGGTGTTACATGCTAGGGTTTCCTTCGAATCATACTTCATATAGTATCTATGGGTTGTTTATTTAGTAAGTTTAGTTGTTTTGTATGAATGAATATGAGTAGTTTGTGACCTAGATGGAATTTGATTATCTAAATGACTATTGTATCTCAATCCTCATATGTGTATATATATATCTTATACAATGTTAATTATATGTCTTGCATGTGTTCCATATTGGTTTATCATATTAGCTTGGTATAAAGGGTTACTTAGTACCGTAGTACTGAAATGTTCATTTTTGTGGGCCCTTGCCTATTCAATGGGTAGTGGACTTTGCATGTTAGCTTCTAAGTTCAGTTAAAAGTTATTAGTCAGTTTTGAGAGCGTAGGTATCCGATGTCCCCTTTGCTATCTGATCTCTTATTGTATTTAGACTTTCATATGCTCCTGTAATTTCTCTTGTAAGTTTTGGTAGACTACTAATGTTGCTTTTAATTGGCACTGTTCTTATCTATTGTCCTATATATAATTATGTTATTTAAGTAAAGTAATGTTTTAGTCTTAGCACTTAGTATAAAAATAGTAGAGGATGACAGACTTATATTGATTGTGTAGCGGTAACACCCGTTAATTTTGTAACTAACGCTACCGCAAAACAAAAAATTTTTATTAGTAAAAAATGGTGGTGTTACAATACGCCTTGAAGAGTGGGGCACTACACAATTAGGTAGAAAAACTGAAAAAAGCTCAAATAATATTAATAATAACTATAAATATCACCAAAATTTTAAAGCACAAAGACATTCTATTGGGCATCTGAAGGATCGACCAAGATAAGAAGAAAAAAGAGAAAAAGAAAAAGAGATGAAACCAAAATGGTTAGAAAAAGAAAAGTTGCTTACCCCTATTTTTCTAACATTAGTTTCATGTCAAATTAAGTTAGATAAAAGTAGCCCAAATTAGATAATTATTACTATATATAATAATTAAATATAATTTTTTATAATAATCATAATAATAATACATTTATGATACTAAAAATAACTAATTGTTAATTTTTTATATTAATAATTATTATTCAAAAAAATTCATAATGATAATATGCTTATTATAATCATTAATGTATTATTATTATTATTATTATTATTATTATTATTATTATTATTATTGTCATCGTTGTTGTTGTTGATGTTGTTGTTGATGATGATGTTGTTATTTATAATTATTATCAATTAAGTTATAATTTCATAATAATAATAATTATAAGTATTATGATAATAATAATAATAATCGTAATTATAATCAATATAATTATAAAAATAATAGTACAATTGTTATTTGAATTATAATAACGAAAATAATAATACTATTATCATCAAAATTATAAGAATGACTCAAAATTATTATTATATTTGTTTATAATGATAGCTTTATTATAATTATGATAAAAACAATTTAAATTATAATACTAAAAATATTTATAAAGAAGATATTATTAATATTAAAATAATAAATTTTATTAATTAACTTATTATTATTTTGATTTTAATAATATTATAAATTACAATAAATATATTTAATTATAATATTTATATTATAATTATTATTAAAAATGATAATTATTATCATAAAAGTTAAAAAATATATATATACTATATTATTATTCAAAATAATAGTATTATTATCACTATTATTTATAATAATTATATATAAGAATAAATTTTGAATAATTATATTATTATTTTATCTAATGATAATGTTACAAAAAATAAAATTATATTATAATTATAATTATAATTATAATTATAATAATAATAATTATTATTATTATCGATATCATAATTATAAATATATTTTTATTTAAGATAAAGAACTAAAATAAATATTATAATATTTGCATGAATATTATAATTGGTATATTACTTATTATGATTATTATTATTTATAAAAATATAATGATAATATAATTTTTCCCGTAAATGAAATTAATTATTATTATAATACTAAATAGAATTGTTATTCTTTACAATGATGACAATGAACATTAATGATAATGATAATAATAATTATAATGATGATGATAATGATAACAATAAGTATAAGTTAATTTTAATTCTTATCTGGGCTATATATATGAACTTCTATTGACCATCATTAATTACTGCCAATCATCTATTACTACTAATAGCTATCATTTGAAAATATCAAGATTTTAGATGTGTGTATGTTTGTGTGTGTGAAATTAAAATATATAGGGAGTGAAGTCCCCCTCAAGATTTGAACATTTTCAAGCAAATCACAAAGATAATTTTCATACACAAAATCAAGACTAAACAACAGGCGTAAAGTAGACATGACAAGATCACCCATTAAACTAAACCTAGGATGATAACACAAGCGATCAATTAAAATAATTATGATTCTTCTCAAGGTATTCATATATCAACAATAAAATAAAGATTATAATATGACTACTAATATATTGTTATCTCACACAAGAGAAATAGAGGAAGTGGATATATGAGTATCTAAGAAATAGGTGAATATCTCAAATAAGAAGATGTTAAATCTCATAAGATTTCATAGTTACAATGTTTATAACAATGAGATCTTTATTATTTAATGAGTCAAAAAAATATTTGAGTAAAAAAAATATGATATAATAATGAATTTCAAAGTTGCATTAATCTAACAAT
This sequence comes from Tamarix chinensis, assembly GCA_030549775.1. NCBI lineage: Eukaryota > Viridiplantae > Streptophyta > Magnoliopsida > Caryophyllales > Tamaricaceae > Tamarix > Tamarix chinensis. Next base: position 39,767,283 of record CM060177.1, read on the forward strand.
GCCAACAAAAATGAATGCAGGTGTGCTTAGATGAAGAGAGGAATCAAGTTGGTGAAATGTCATATTACAATGACCTCAAGATTGCAAGTTTTAAGATGAAATAATATAAGGACACAGCATAAATAAATACTTATAGAAGAATATGTCATTAAGGAGTTATATAAACTGAAGCAACATAATTAATGTGAAGGAAAATATATGTAACACCAAAATTTCTTTCTTTAAAAATAATTCGTAGAATATTAAACAATATAACAAAGGGATTTTATGTTGCATCTAATATATAAGAGGTATTTCCTATACCTATTCTATGTTGGTGCAAGACAAAAGTAATCTTATACCTAGAAATCAGGTGTATGGAGCATTTGATCCCACCACTATTATATTCGATGGAACAGTACAACCATAACTCACACTCAACTACTATTATATTTGGTGGAATGATAACAAGTACAACTAGTCTTGAATCATGTGATATTTCACTTTAAATATTAATTTTGTATTAACCATCATACTTAATATAATCCATATCAATATAATCAAGTATAGTGCATAAAGGCAACTATAAAACCACAATTCAAAACCCATCAATAATAAATCACTATTTACTTCTATTTTATTTACTCAAGGGATGGAAGAGACAATTATAAAATGCATAAAGTACATTGATCATGCTAGCACACTAAAGCAATACATTATTCTCTAACCATACAACCTATACATATAAAATACATCAATCATACTAGCACACTAAAGGTACCATAATATCTTCCAACCTAGTTTGCCTAATCTTGAAGTATCAATACCCTCTATAAGGCCCATATGCCACTTATAGATTAAACTAGGGCCTTGGTGGGTAACTGAAGATACCAATGATACTAAAATAACCCTAGATGGAGTGAATATGGTTTTCAAGAATGAAAATGATAAAATAAAAATTAGACACACAATATATAGTGGTTTGAGAAGAAAATTTCTTGACATCCACAACCAAAAGGGATTACCTTTTGAGTTTGAATATCCCATCTATTTTATTGATAATCACTTATTTATTCATTTATGTTCCTACTATCTCAATAATATTCTAGGAGATGATTTACAAGTAAGCCTAGTCATCCTATCTAGGTTTATGGATCTACTGATTCAATGACCTTTATCAAGAATGTTATACAACACACAACCTTAATATAATGAATTTTGTGGGAAGTTAAGGTGGATTATAAGATATCTCACAATTGATATGACTATGAAATTGAAAGAGAAACTTATGAGTGTAATCTATCAAGAAAGAATTATATATTACAATAAAAGAGCAATTTCTTTCTAATTAATTTTTGCACAAACACTTTTGAAAATATATCAACTTGAGATGAATGTGAAAGGCAGTAGTTGAGAAGTAATTGCAAGTAAGAGTAAAGAATTGAGTGCAATTAAAGAGAGATTAAAAATGTGTTTGTATACTACCACATAATGTTATTTATACATATGCCAAATAATTTATTTGTTGGAGTAAAAAATATATATCAGTTGTGCGAGAAATGGGAGAAATGTTTAGTATTCAATATTGACCTATTGATTGGTAAAGGGACCTAGTAGGTCAATTATCCTAAATAACCAATTTGTTTGTCAAACTATTTAAAGGATTAGGTTGAAACCTAAACTAAAAGTGTTACCATTTAATAAACTAGTCAATTCATTATTTGAACCCAATAAATTGTTTTTGTGATGTACATTATTGTTCCTTTGAACATATATAAATAATCGATCAATTTAGCAAACTAATCAATTTGTCATACTGACTAATCCATTGCTTTACTCAAACCAATTGATTAGTTTACTCCCTGGGAAAAAAAATCATTTTACACTTTTTATCAACTCTTCTCCTTGTTAGCCAGACCAATCAATCGATTTATTAACTAGTCAATTGGTTTGATGAAACAATTTAAAATGTTTAAACAAAGAGTTAAACCTTGAAGATTAACTATGATATTTGAGATCACAAATACCACAAATATTTTATTAGGTTTTCCACTTTAAATATTACTATTTTATTAGTTAATCATAAATATCATGTAATCCACAAATAATTCTATTTTCATTATTCAACCACTTTTCCTTTATTTCTAATTATTCAATTAAACCCTAAAGTCAACACTTAAAATCCACTAAGAACATCTTATGTCTAATTAGTCACATTTAGGCACATGAGGTAGTAAATGACCAAAATGTCCTTGATATCATAATTACCACTTTGTCATCTATTTTAAATGATAAATTTATTTTATTTAATAATTTTTCATGAAAAAGGTAAAATAAGATAATTTAAAATGCCTTAGTATACAAGTAAACTACAAAATAAGGTAAAAGACCATTTTTCCCCTACGCATATATAATTATATAGAACCCTAATATATGTATCTAGCACATTATAAATCTCATGATTTTATATTTAATATCATATAATACTTGTTATGTATACACATTGGGATAAAATAAATTGGGTACACTTAAGACAAATGTACCTCTAGGGAATACAAATAAATATGCAAAAATACACCTAAATATGCTCAATCTCTCATGTTATAAATATACATCATGCATTTTAATCCACAACATTAAACCTATTCTATCATTGTTTATACAAATAATATCAAAAATAACTTAACGTGTTGCATTATACATAATGTTTTACTGGCATACTTAGAAAATGAAATAAAATATAATAAGATATGATTAGGACTATAATTATAATTTAACACATTAAAACCTTCATCTACTATCATGCACTTTTCACACTTTAGTAGGGAATATGGATTACCTTAACTCCAAGGAAAAAAATATATAACTAGAAACAAGAAAAAATAACTAAACCCTAACCTTTATTAAAACATCCTTCTCTACCTAAACAAAAAAAGCCCACATATTAAAAATAAATAAATAATAGCCAAATTCATCAAAATAACTACTCAAAACCCACCAAAAAACTTCAACTAAAGCTTAATTGCCAGGGGAGAACTGCGTGAAGGTACAATGTAGCAAAGGGGAGCCAAATATCATCAACTCACATGACACAAAGTAACAAATGTGAGGGTCTCATAGTACTAGAGCTCATTAACATAGAGGTTTAATGCAATAATTGTTCAACAATCTAAATAAGGGTCATTACATGGTAGGGGATCATAGGAATTTTTTGCAATAAGAGGGATAATAGTGTGAGGAAGGGTGAGGGTAGTGGTTTTACATAATTTGATGGTCGAAAAATAGGAAATCTAGGAAGGGTCATGGTTGCTCAAATGATTATGGGTGTTGGTGGGATTTGGGGTGACAATGTAGAGATAATATGGAGAACAAGAAAGGAGAAAAGAGAAATAAAGAGAGGTTTAATGGTGGCAATGATCAACGTCATATGTCACTTTATTGATTGCTTATTGTGTAAGCCCTTCACACTATTAGGGCTAAGTTACATGAAGATGGGACATTTTATAAGGATGGTTGTGTGAGGGGAAAGGGAAAATAGGGTGCCTTTAAGTGAATGATGGTGGTTGGGTGGTGTTTGGTTGTGCAGAAGGGAGGAGGTTTAGGTTTATGGTGCTATGAAATAGGGTGGTACACAAGCTAGAAGGACATAGAAATCCATGGGGAAGGAAAAGAGAGTTTGGGGGTGTAGGGAATAGCCAAAATAAAATGGGCAAGGAAGGAAGAGTTGTAAGAGAGATTTTGTGCATAAGATAGGAGAAATGAGGGAGATTAGTTATAAAGAAAAGAAATGGAGGTTGTAGGGAGTGGGTGTGTGCAGAAGCTAAAGGCATAGTAGGGTTGGCATGAAAAGGGAGAAAATAAGATTTAATAATAGTTTAGGAATAGTTTTTTTTAGGTTTAGTTAGGTTAGTTTGGGAATTATTGTTAGAAAACCAAAATGGGAAAAATAACTAGTTAAAGGATGGGTAACAAAAAAGGAAAAAGGAGGGAAAATAATTAGAATAAAATATTTAAGAAATGGTTTAGATCATATTTTAAGGATTAAAAGGTAATTAAGCCAATTTTTATGGTTATGTTTGAATAAAATAATAAACCCCCAAAAAAATTTATGAAATTTTAAGGTGGTACAATATCAGAGTGGACAGTATATAACAAGGAAATGAATGAGAAATATAGTGTTATAGTTGGTTGTGTGAAATCATGAGACATCTATTCAATATGATGAGAGAATTAAAATTGAAGGTTGAATTAATGGAAAAAAACATATAAATGTCACATATCAATTTTTCATAAGTATGCTCAACTAAAGAATTGTCTCAACTCCCTTTTATGCCCATCTTAAATCATGTGTTTCCCTTTTTCTTGTAATAAATGGTAAAGGTATAGTAATGCAGGAGAAAACACTCAAGAATTTTATTTCATAATTATGGAACCAATTATTCTTCATTTTTAAAGTGTCTCCCATAAATTTGAAGACCAACGGATGGTTACGTTGCTAGAAACATAACAAACAAATAACTAAGTGTCAAAGTACATGTGCATGGCATGCAAGGAATGATTACCATGTGCATGGGGGATATTATTTGCAGAATTGTTGAGAATTATTAGTAATTTAGCTAATTTATTAATTAAGTAGTAAAGTTGGAAATAAAATTAGCATAAAGTAGCATATTGTAAACATAAATGTAGCATAATATCTTTTAGCTTGGAATCTTTTGAATCATTCTTTTAACTCATGGTAGAAAGGTTAAAATCTGGTATGAATGTTGAGTATGGACATTGAGAATTGAATTGGAGTTGAAGATCAACATTGAATTTGAATACAAGTGAATTATGTGTGAGTTCAAACTCAAGTAAATCGAATATGTGGAACAATTTAGCTTGAAAGTTTTATTCTCTTCGTCTGTGTGAATTAGCAATTAATGGATATCTTTTCTATTCTACTTAATCCATATTTTTCCAGCCATAATTAACATCAAAATCCTACTCTAATTCAAGGTTAAACAAAGTAATCAAAACCCTAAACCAACCATTCAGAACCCTAACTTTTCCATACGAACCAAACATCACCTTAATCATCCTATTCGAATCAAACCATAACCCTAACCATAAACCATGACTTCAACCTTAATCTCATCCCTAAGCTTCATAGCTTAAAATCACCACCAAACCATTTTCAAATGCATAAGCTAATTAGTACACACCATTCAAACCATTATCATTAACAAACTATCATCACCAAATCATCACCATATTGTGCGAATCATCTTAATATTTGTTTCACCTTATTCTAAGCTTCTTATCATCCATAAACCATTTTTAAATCTTCCTCTAAACTTTATTGATGCAACTGAGTCATATTCTCATTACTTTGAGAATTCCACCCTCCCACACACAATAATTTTGGTATCAAAGCCAAAGGTTAGCAGAATTGCAATCAAGATTCAATCTTTCTTTCAATATTCTTCAAGATTTATCAAGAAAGTGTCCCATCTTCAAGGATCTATGGGAATTAATCAAGAAAAATACAAAGGGTTGAGTAATTAAGGGCATGTTTAGGAGTGTCGTATTCGGTTGATAAGGAGTGAAGATGGTGGGCCAAGGAGAGGACTTGAGAGATATTCTCAAGACCTTGATGGACAAAATCAAGGAAGTAAAATAGCATGTGGGGAGAATAGAAGCTTTCCATGCCTACGAGTCCCATGTACATGCACAAAACTAAAGGGAATAAGTAGAATAAGGGCACGTGAGAAGGGCACAAAATGGAGTGGAAGAAAAAGAAGAGAGCGTGGGAAATTATGTGCATGACACTTCAAGGAAAACTTATGATGATGTGGTAAAAGGAATCTGCTTTGATCTTCCCAACTTTGAAGGTAATCTCGACCAGAAATCTTTTCTTGAATGGTTATAAATTATTGAATCTATTTTTGAGTATAAGGAAAATGATGATGAGAAATGGTGCCGAATAGAGATATTAAAGTTTAAGAAATTTGCTAGAGTGTGGTATGATATTATAGAAAGAGACGAGGTAGAGAGAAGGAAAATCAAAGATTAGGTCATGGGAAAAATTAAAAAAAGCATTTGAAGAAGAAATTTGTGTCTCGGGAATACGAGCAATAAAAATGAATGTGTTGAGGTAAGGGTTACTTAGAGTTGAAGAATACATTCGGGAGTTCGAATGGTTATCTCTAATATGTGATTTCCAAGAATGAGAAGAACAAAGGTGTGTATGATTCATTGGGAGTTTAAATATGAATCTTCGAGAGGAGGTAAAGGAGTATCCTTATGAAGTGTATAAAGCCTATCCAATTTAGCTATAAAGTTCAATAAATAATTGAAGAGGACAAAGCCACCAAGCAAGTCAACTAATACTCCATACGGTTCGAATTTCAAGGGTGTGTCGACACCACCAATTTCTCAATCCCCAAATCAAGATAATGCTAGAAGGTTCACTCGTGAAGAAAAGGGCAAGGATCAAGAGGTTGATAAGGTGAACAAATAATGCTTCAAATGTAGAGGTTATGGCCACTTTGCTCTGGATTGTCCAAACCAAAGGGCATTGACTGCGAAGGAGATAACAAGCTTGATATAATTTGTAACACCAATACCTTATATTCTTGAAATATTTTCAACAATGCCTCTTCTTGCTTAATGAGCTTGGAGAACCTTTTCTTTCTTCTTGGTTAGAATGTGTCAAGAAAAAACATCCAAAAAGAGTATAAAATCAAATATGACTATTTTTGTGAAGATTATCATACATTGTTAGTTGGTAATATTAATTTTTCTTATATATATTAGTAATAGGAAATAGTGTATGAAAAATTAATAAGTATGTCTAATATGACATACAAATTTTAATCAACATTTATCAATCATCTAAGGTAATAAGAGTAATTAACAATTCATACACTTAGTCCGAAAACAAGCCATCAAGATTGAGAGTTGATATTTCTCATTACCTCAACCTAAAAAGGATATATTTTTCAAAGATAAATATTAATAACATGATTTAACTTTTCTAACACAACTATTAATGTATGATGAAGAAAATAATAATAATCTAAGTTCTTGTGCATAGCAATCCAAAAGCATATGGTTATGAAGTGTACATCAAATAGTAGAGTAATCAACCTAACTATAATATATTGAATAAAGATAATAAAAAAGAAAGGCATGCATGAGATACATAGATCAACTTATATATACAAAAATATATCACTAGGTTGGTACTAAAATCATAAGTCGATCTAATATGAAGAGTTATAGTGATAAATAAAAGGGATGAAGATTTTAGTCCTCAAAATGATGAGATGTGACCACATCTAAGTCATCATAAAGATCTAAACTAGAGAACTCAATTATCCCATCATGAACATCTTCCTTCATAGGATAGGTTACCTCATCATGTTATTCTCTATGATGAAGCTAACTATGATCAATACCCTTTATAGATGCATTTGAGTTAATTGGCTTATTTCACTATGCTCAATCAATGTCCTTAGGGTGATTTGTATAATGTGAGGACCAAGGAGAGTCATGATCATCATGAGGATCAATACTATACCAATGCAGGATCATCTCCCTCAAATGATAATAACAAGGATACTAACTTATTAATTTCTAAAAGATAGAAGAATTCAAAACTCTTCTTACTTGGATTAATGAGTATACAAGATTATTGGAGGCCATGCAAAGCCTTGCAATACCAAAATAAAAGCCATCAACTCCACACTTCATGGCTCCACAAAGCCACATTTTCTTGGCTCCATTATGGATTCAATATTTCTCATCAAAGCCATATTTTTCTGGCTCCATTATGGGTTTAATATGTCTCGACGAATCTAAGACAACTCTAGACCATATGTAACACCTTTGGTCAATTACGCACCCTTGTAATAGCCATTTCATGGAATATTTTAAGGAGTATTGGGAATATAATTATGGGAAGATTAAGGAATCAAATTAAGCTTGAACTATGGGAGAAGACACCCCCATTTTCAGCCCTCAAATCCAGCATCCAAAGGCCCATCCATCCATCCATCAACCTGCACTCAACTTGAATTTTTTACCTTTCTTAGTAAGCATGGTTCAAGAGTATTGTTAGAATTTCCTAAAATGTAATTTATGTTTTCTAAGTTGTTTTCATAGGTTATAAGGAGTAGCCATGTTGTGATGGGGGCCTAAGGTGGTCGACATTCAGTATAGTTGAATGTAGTAACTTATCAACCTTAATTATTATGTATTAATGTATGTTATGGTTTGGGTGTAACGAAATCTGCTTACTATGATTTAGAAGTGTACTTTATAATTTGTTAAAGCCTAATACACTCTATATAGAGGTAAAGGGAAAAAAATAAATGGACACTTCTTTTCAGTTAAAATTGTTGGTTGTTGTCAATAACAACATTCTCCCAATTCCTAGAGTTAGCCTTATATTATCCTCTAAAATATTACACCATTCATAATAATAGTTGAAACCTTAGTTGGTTATTCTAAGTACTTAACCATGAAGGTATTTTAAGATTAAGTTTTACTCATTCTCTTCTAAATTTTCTATTTTGTTAGAATCTTATCCAATTCCATCACTAACATTTGGCTTAATCCAATATGTCTAGTCTTTTTATGAGATAAATCAACTAAGCTACTATTTCCTCAAAAGGTGACATACATGAAATGCATGAGATGATAGAGAAGCTTCATCAAATATGAGAAGGATGCATAGAAAAAGAGGGAGTATAAGGATATGGATGAGAAGAAGTGGATGAAGAACGGGCATGTAGATTTAGATGAGGTATAAAAAGAAGCTAATACTTGAGGAGGTGAATGGACCATCTCTAAACCATCCACAAACCATCAATCAGAGTAAGTCATATCATCATAATAGCATAAGACTCAGATGTCAATCTCTTACCAAGTGACCTCAAAGTATATGGGACTAAAACCCTCAATAGATATATGAAAATAACTAACATACGCGTTAGAAGATGTGTGCAAGGAAGGTGAGTAGGACTATAATTGCTCATGTGATGCATGTAAAGAATAATGTCATGAGTATTATGCACAATACTATTTTGATGAAAACAACCAATTACCCTAAACCTAGATAAAAAAACCTTTCCTAGGAAAGAACATGGTAATTATCATATGATGAAGCACAAGGTCCTTAGCAAAAGGGAAATATGAGCTCACAATATAACCCCTCCAACCACCAACAAGGTAAGTCTTATAAAGTGGATCTAAGAAGGGATGGCTCTCTGACCATAAAGGAAATGTATCACCTTTATAAAGATACCCAACCACCCTAATGATTTGTACTAGAGTGGAATGATCCATAACAATAAGAATGCCACACACATACTTATGAAAAGATCCCTCGTTAAATTGGGAATTAATATAGAATACTCTCAATGGATTGGGGTATGTAAGGATAGAGATCTCAAATATTAAAATCAACCCTAGATCATTAAATCTCTAATAAATATAAATTTTTATTTTACAAAGTGTAAGGAAATCCATCTTCCTATCAGGACTCCTTTAGTGTAATAACTGCAAATATAGTGAGATTAAGTGGAGAGGGTATAAAATAGTGTGCTATAAAGGGTTAGAAGAATCTAGAAGCTCTAATGGAACTATAGCAGGAGGTGTTTGAGGCATAGAAGGATAAATAACATAGTGTGATCAACTAGGTTGATCATATGCTTTATGATGCTATTGAGATGAAGTTCCTTCTCTAGATTTCTTATACCTCATGAATTTGAGATGATGAGAAAGAAGTAGGATAAGGGATATAAATAAGGAAATTATTGGGAACATATAAATCAAAGGCTAAAATATCAAAGAACATACGCTAGATTAGAATCAAATTTTATAGTCACTTGGACTAGGTTGACTGATTGAATCAAACTGAATCTGTAGCACCCCCGTTTTTTACTATCGAAAATTTTCATTTTCAAACATTGTGGGAGTGGAAATATAAGTCCTATATCTTATTATTCAAGATGTCATATCACATAAAGGTCTTCAAACAATATCACACCAAATGATAAGGCATTTCTGTTTAATGCACCCATATAAGGTTATCACATCATCAAGTGTTCTCATCTAGGGTATCTTCAAGTGGTCATTCTATTACCTGAACAAATATGCTAAAGGGTGGAATTATATAATATTAACATCATCCACACTTGTTAGAGCCAACATTTTATTTCTATTTATTCTGTCTTGTTCACAATTCAAATCTAGGTCAAAGTCTGGGGCTAGAGTGAAAGCCATAGTTCATTTCTTAACCACAATCTTACCATTCATTGAAGGATGTTCCAATTTAATCCCTAAGGCTAAAGATGAAGCTCCAATTAGATGTCAACTAGAGTCCAACCTTAACTCATAATTATGTATCCATTTATTTCAATAAGTAAGTGCAACACACTATTTATAGATAAGGTTAACTTAAAGCAACCATATATGTCCATGTTATTTCCTTCTATTCTTGCTAAGTCATTTAATATGCAAGGTTTCACAATTTAATGCCATGATATAATTCATTAGAGGTCTAACCATCTCAATAGCATCTACTCATTTTATGATCAAGAGAAAGGACCAAATGCCAAATTAAGGTCAACATTGGTGAACTAGAATAAAATTTCTCTTTACTAACTTTAATCTATTATTTAAACTTCATTAATCTAAGTAAATTTATAGCTAATAGCATCTTAGGTCATTATATAAGCATGAGAAAATTCAGAACATCTCATTTGGAAAGAAATAGGTAAGAAAGCAAAATTGGTCGAGACTAGTCGATGGGTTTCCAAAACCAGTTGATGGGTCTCATTGACCAGTCGATTGATCACATGTACTAGACAATCAGTTAGGTCACTATCAACCTTCCTAGTGGTGGTGAACTAGTTAATCAATCAACAACATTAGTCGACTGTTTTAAAAACAAGTCGATAGGTTTAGTTAAATCATTCGTATCTAACCTACGCCTAATACTGCAAAGGTCACAAACTAACTAGTTAATTGTTCTGGGAACTATTCGATCAGTTTGGTCAAATCATGGGTTTAACCCAAGACCAATACCACTAAATTCACAATCTAATAAGTCAATGGCTCTACTAGACAGGTCGATTGGTGGTGGGGACCAATCAATTGGTCATGGAGACCAGTCAATTAGTTAGGGCAAAAATGGCCCCAACATAACACACTTACACACCATTAAATTCTATAATCTTTGTTATATCAATCCAAATATAAATCTCAGGTCATATAAGGTTCTTAACAATCAATATTCATGAATCGACATACAAAATACCAAAATCATGCTGGGAATCTCAATAGAATCAATCTTACTCTCCATAGCCTTAATAAGAACTAGAAAAGCATACATCACATTCTCTTCTTGCTATAACCTCATGGAAACCATATAAGTATCATATTACACATGCTAATTTAACTAGGATGCTTAGAATATCACTGACATTACAAAACTTAAAACCATATTTATAAGGCTTATACCTACAAGACATCAAGTTAATCTTGCTACTAACTCCTCCATTATTTCAACATCTTCCTACTCTACAAAATATTATCATAAGAAACCATATTTTCTACTAAAATCTAGAATATAACTTTACTTACTCATACCATTTTCCACAAAATAGGGAAGACAATAGTGTACCTCAAAAGAGCTAGAAAAAGTCTTTAAAAATCCAAACCCCTTTCTTATACTAGAACATCTGTTAAGAAAGCTAGATTAAAACTCAGTAAAAACATTGAAATCATGCAAAGAAGATTAGTAAAATTGGTAACCAGGGAGAGAAAAAAAAAAGAAAAACTCACCATTCAAAGGGAAAAATAGAGAACACTAGATATTAAATCTAAACCCTCTCTCCTTTCCCAAACCTGACCCTATCTTATGTAAGATCAAAAAAGAAAGTGCTAGATAAATGATTAGAAGATGAAAGGAAAATTAGAAACAAAAGTCAAGGAAAGGAAATGCGGTAAATAAAGTGCGAATAAAAATAGAGATGTTCACTTGTTAGGGAAGAAGGGAGAAAATGAAGTCACTAGGTTTGAATTACTCAGCATTTCTACTAAAAGAAGAAAGGTAAGGGAGTTTATAAATTTAGGACCCAAACCTATAACAAATACAAGATTCAAAGTTCAAGTTTTGAAGATTTAAAGCTGGTATTTTGTTTTCTTTGAGCTCAATTAGTGAAACTACAGTGTTCTAGGTGATATACCATAGAGATCTTGAATACAAGAAAGGAATAATGCTAATAAGGGAAGGGAATCAAAGTTTAAAAATCAAAAGTGGTTGAAGAAGCAAATAATAGTCTCAGGAACCTCATAGTAGAGAGAGAAAACAAGAAAGAAGAAGAGAAATGAGCTAAAGTCATGAAAATGACTTCTCATGAATTTACCTCTTCATGAATCCATTACAAATCAATAAAATAGGTTAGGACACTTGAAATCTTTGTAAAAATATTAAAAAATTGCTCAAAATATAATCAAAATGTTAGAAAAGTTATGGAAAAGATTCACAATGAAAATTGAGTCAAAAGAAAAACCAGTTCAGTTAAACTAGTCATCTAGTATCCTAAACTAGTTGATTGGTTTATCAGGTTTCAAAGCTGAAATTTCATGAATAAACTAGTTGGTTAGAACCTCTAACCAGCCAATTGTTTTTTTTTATAAAACCAAGTATCTTTCAAAATCCAAATCACGCTCAACTAAAACTACACAAATCCTAAACACACCTATAAAACTAGATCAAACACACTCAAATTATCGTTAAATGTATAGATTAGTACACATTAAGACCCTAAAAAGTGGGGTATTACAGTATATAGAGATGGGAATGATTAAATCTTATCTTTTATTCTAAATCTGATTGCTTATTGCTTCAAATTAGGATTAGTGCTTCCTTGAGTAAGTGCGAATTACATTGTTCCTCTAAAAGTATTTGTACACAACAAATTATATTAGCATTTAATGCATGCTAGTGCTAATGGGAACTCATTCTATAGTCATGGAGTGCTAGACTTGATGGTAGTAATGCTCAGAAACCGCAAAAGGAGAGAGAATAAGGGTAGTTATATTAAAAACCTAATCGGTTTTTATATTCAAACCTTAGCCCATAATAGTTGCATTGGACTTAAGATTTAATCATAGCAAAGCCAATTAAGTCTTAAAGATATATTAATCATATTAATACCTCATTTTACCTAGTTTTAAAGTCCATATTTTAATCCAGATCAATTGGTGTGATCCTATAGGTTTGTGTAATGTTGGCAGTGGATCGAAACTTCTTTTAGGTCCATAAATTATAGGAAGTATCAATTAAGATATTATGACTATCCAAATTTTGTAAATATTATATGTTCAACACAACTTATTAGTAACATGTATATTTATCCTTTTGTCATAGGATATTTAGATTCAACACAAGGCTTTAATCATGTCATCCTTGCTTTATTCAATCAAATTCTTTCTCGATCACCAAGTAAGACTAATCCTTAAATAAATGCACCTTCTTTGCACATGACCTTGCTTACATTATTCATACTTATCGATGGGGCTAAAGATATCTCTCTTATTTTATAAGATGGGCAAATCCCATCTTGATCAACCGAATGCCTCTACATGATTCTTACAATTTCTTACCATTACATTTATGATCACCCCTTAATACAGGTATCATTTGGTAAATTTAAAGCATGAATATCATCTTACTAGCATATATAAATATGCCATGTTGAAGGAAAATATACTATTTGGAGAACACTAATGATATTACACACATTATTCAATGCAATGTCCTCCTATCCGTCGGCCTAATATCATGTTCCATAATATGTATCTATGATATTATATTGACATCTCATATTATTGATCAGTGTAACTTGATCATCAACTAATCAATATGTTGGCCTTATGATCACTAATATCCCTTAATTAGGTAATGTTAGACTAGGGGTGGTTCTTGAATAATAATCTTTTTATCATTTAGTAGAGTTAGACAATCTAATCATATACCCGATTATCTACATGAAGAACAATTACTCAAATAGTAAACAATATTTTAATAGATACTATCAAATGATATATTACTAATAAGCACAATCACTGAATATACGAGTACAAATCATCAATTATGATTGGCTCTAAGAAATATTTCCAACACCTGCAAAGATATTTCACCTTAGATATTCAATAAGATTCATGGTCTTAATCCTTAGGAAATGTGTTTTACAAAGTAATTAATTTCAAGTTCAAATTTGAAAGAATGAAATTTAATATGCACAAACCTTTTAAAATTACTAAACATTCAATGAAAAGATTAAAGAATATTTTAATTTAAAGTGAATACACTTTAAAAATCAATCAAACAATTTGTCAATATAATAATGCTTAGAAATCATTTAACATAAACAAGTTTATCCACTTAGAATTTTAATAGAGGTTTTCCCTATTGTTGATTTGATTAAAAAAGCTACAACAAAGACTTATCCTGAAGTTGACATCCAATGGCAATAAACCATATATATAAGAGGGTCGATAATTCTAGTGTAGATCTTATAGGTCAAAGAATTTCATTGCCCTTATTTTAATGATAACAAATGGATCTTAAGAACTAATGTGTTTTCTTAAATGGGCATGTACTATGATTGACAAACAAAGAAATATAGACACATTTACTACCCCGAAAAGCAGTTTTAATAACGATTATTTTATAATTTAAATAACAGTTTTCAACCATTATTAAAACACCCATTATTAAATCTTTAATAACGGTTCATAACCGTTATCAAAAATATAAAAAAACCCGCCAATATGAGCCTAAATTGTATGTTTAATAACAGTTTTTAAGAAAACCCGTTGTTAAAAAACAAGGTTTTAATAACGGTTACTACAAAAACCGTTGTTAAAACATCATCCAATTAGACTTTCTGACATTATTTAGGCATTTATTAAACCCTAATACGTATTAAATGAGCATAAAATTGAGATTAAATGTACATTTTTAATAACGGTTCTTATAAAAACCGTTATTACAACCTAGGTTTTAATAACGTTTTGCATAAGAACCGTTATTAAAACTACTATTTTTTTTTTAAGTTTTTGCAGTTTTGTTCCTGCCCACATACACAGTTGTATGTTCAAATCATTACCAAATCTGCATTGTAAAACAACATCAATTCATAACAAATATGCAATCACACCATAATTTCAATCAATCCTTAGTTAATATGCATGTCTTAATACACCGGACATATATACTCAAGAATCAAAATTAGTAGGCATACCACAACTTGGTAGCTCTACACCCCAAAGTAAAATGTTCATCAATCTAGCCTAGAAGACTTAAAGACATAGACAAAATACAAACCTAAACATGCATGTAAAAATATATAGATCTCTACCTAATACCGAATGAATGAGTGCACGTGCTTGGCCCATTGTTCTCTCACTTCATCAATTTCTTCAACATTATATTGTTGGCCTTGTGCATAATCATCGGTGAAAAACTACAATGCCCAAGTTTCGATTAATATACAGTTAGCACTTACATCAAGTACCAAACATATATGTCATGATTCATTAATGGAAAAATATCGAAAAGAAAACATACATGGCTTGGATCTATGTTGACCGATCTATTTTGGACTATTAGATCTATTGCTCTACATACATAGTATCTACAATCATTGTCGTTTTGCTGTTGTGGACACTGTCAAATGAATTCAGTTAGCTCTCTAACTATTAGATATTAATTTTAATTAAAATAAAATATGAAATAGTTATCTTCCTACTTACTATGATAGGCTCGTATTGAACATTCTTTGGGTCTGGGACACCATTCCCACCTCTCCTTTGATGCGCTGTCCGTAGTGCCCTAGGAAATAGAGTTGGATACACAATATTGTAAGTACGCATATATACCTCAAATAATGAAAGCTAGTAGAATATATGTATAAATAAGCTAATGAAGTAAGAAGTGAAAAGTATACTAACATGTCGATAAATTCCTTCCCACCACGACGAACGACTTCAAAAGGCACGTCATAGGTTCAAAGGGAATCAAACACATAGACTTTATTAAGATTAGGTCGGACGGCGTACAAAACCCAATGTTCAGTTGCGAGGTGAGGAATGAGATAGAGCTTGTTGTGTCCCTCAATCAAAATGCGATCCGCTAAATAGTTTATGTGCCTACCCTCTCTTATTGTACTACCGTCAGATATGTAGTATGGGCACACAAACACAATAGAGGACAGCATTCCCTCCATCGCAACTCGAGTAGCTACCAACCTATGGACGATAAAAACAATGCATATTTGTTAATAACTAATAACTCATATAATAGGTCATAAAAATTCCAATTGTACAAGTTAAGAGTACTAAAATCTCAAAATAAAATAATACTTATGTGACATAGACGGCGACACTCATGGTTGACATCCATTCCTGATTATAAATGTCGTTTATGTCAACCGTCAATACCATATAAGTAGCATCGTCCCTCCCAACATACTCAAGACGACAATCAATGAAAATATAATTGTCCCTGAGGTAGTTTTGGGCATAAAAATATAATAAAGCTAATGCTGGTGGAGGTTGTCTTTGCTGATTTGAAGAAGGAATCTTTCGTGGGGCAACTAATTTTTCAGATTTAGCTCTCTTTCCTTTAGCAGCGCCCTGTTTTGTGTTGCTTGTTCTGCTAGTACCTCTCTTAGTTTTACTAGCAGAAGCAGTCTTATTTTTTTATTCCTTTTTTGATTCCTTAATTGATAATATTAAACAAAATATATATTGAGCATATAAATATATATATGAAAAAGGTATGAATAGTATAATTACTAAATAAGGTCTAATGAAGATGTCAAATGTCAATACATCTTCAGTAGTGAGACGTATTTGATCCGCCATAAAGCTTCCATGAGCTTCTAGTACTGTGGTTGCCTCATCGCCCTCTTTATAACAAGGCATGTGCGCACTGCCAATTATTGGAGTGTCAATACTCACCGGCCTTGTACTTAGGGCTAAATTGTACCCGTAGATTGTTTGCGTTTCGGTACTGTGACTGATGCGGACCCTTCCTTTCGCCAAAATTGTTGAAAGGTCATTCGCTAATAAGTCACATTTATGCAAACCCTAAACAAAAATATTACACATTATTAATAATTTATTACACTGAATACATTTAATAACAATTCATAGTTTGTAATGCTTACCTCGGGAAGAGTAGAAAAACATGCATCAGCTTCACAACTATCTCTGACGCTATTTACATTAGGTATGTGAAGTTGATCATGCTCTACTGAATCAGATGGCTTATACCCTTGAGATTTAATAAATGAAAACTCTTGCTCCATTGTTGCCATCTGTTCAAATGCCACGTTCAATTTTTGGGTGAGGATGGCGACTTGCTCATTAGTGCTACGAGAACCATGAGATCGACCACATATGCTCGTTCTCGTAACACCCAATCCAAGGCCCCTGTGTCTTCTAGGGTGTTCTACAATTCCTGTAGCCTAGGACACAGTGTTATATTGGTCCAACTCCTCACCATCTGGCGTTTCAAGTTCGTCCTGTAATGTATATAATATATGTAAATTGAACTTATAGGAATAAGCATAATATAATAGTTTTCTAAAAGAAAACTAAGTAGGGTTCTAGATATCTACAAACTTACAATTTTTTTGGCTGCAACATCAACATATTCATTAATATATCCATCTATTGTTGCTCTAGCCTTCTTCCATAATGTACCAATATTGATGGACGAGGTACATGGGTCCAAGTCTTGGGCTAGGAGCTACAATTCAAAAATATTCATAATTAAGAATATTATTATAAAATTCGACATTTACATGTAAATAGATAATCACAAAATGCATACCAACTCCTCTTCAAGGCCCGCATAGCCTTTGCGAGCCATATTACACCGGTATTTATTTTGCTTTGCAATCTCTTTATTTTGGGTACTTTTTTCCTATGTGACAAGCCAAAAAATAATGGCATGGTTATTTCAATATTAAGCATAATAGTGGAATTGATACAAAAAGTTTCATTGTTATCTAACAAGTACCTTAAAATCCCCCGTAAGACGATAAGCAATGAATTGGTTCCAAATTTCTTGATCGATGAAACCGTATCGTTTGGGTGGGTTCTGTCGTAGAGAACTATCCCTCTTTCTATACATTTTTCTATGAGCTAGATATGACCTAAAGGTTCTTAGACGCTCCCCACAATGTCTAAGAAACCATTTCTTCCTACTCTCTGGGACATTGAACACTCTCTGAAAAATAAGACATGTAGATATATACCGATGTTAATGTAATAAAATTAATAATATTTGACATACAAAAATGATTACATAAAATAGCATATTTACCGTGATTTCCTGCCAAATATGCTCCTTATGACCCTTTGGAACCTGCTTCCAATTATTATAGGAGATAGGAACACGGTTATGGGTCACAAGTGAAATATAAGTCAAGAACATATCTGCGTAAGGGCCGATGGGAAGATTGTAAGCATTCCATCCCAACTCGACTAATTCTCCTCTATTCCTTATGTCTGTGATGATTCTCATAATCGCATGTCCTCTCTTCCCTTCTTCATCACTGTTGTCCCTATCAATGTTTTTGTTGGCCATATCTCTACAAAAAATAAATGAATAAATTATGTTAGAATATTATATATTGAGCATAATAATGTACCATTATATTATCGATACGAATCATGCTTAGAAAGAACTAATCTCAAATGTATCATGCTATTATATATATATACGAATCATGCTAACACGTTTCCAAAAAGATATTAATATGAACCCTAACCCTAATTAACCATAATTAACCATAATAAACGATGAAACCTAACCCTAACCCTAGCTAATTAACCATAATTTATTATAATAAAACCTAACCCTAAACCTCATAAAACCCTAATCCCTAAACCTAGCTAAATGTAATTAAACCATAATATATAAATCATATTATTAATTATTATTATTATTATTATCATACACAATTATTTCTCTGTATTTAATTATTCACTTTTATATATTCCTTATTTTTTATATCTATTTAATCCTCATCAAATAGCAATCATTAACATATGCATCTGTAATTGAAATTTTCATTTAAGTATGCATGTGCATATGTAAAATATATTTGCATTTCATTATATGACATTTCCTATATCTTATTGCTAGTCTCCTATACTTATTAATGAAAATGTGTGTGTGTGTGTGTGTGTGTGTATAGAGTTTTTATGAGTGTGTGTGTATAGAGTTTTTATGAGTGAAAATGTATATAATTCTACACTCACATTTATATTATATATATATGTAAAGGTCTCGGCCGGCCAACACATGCATTTGTTAATATATAACAATAATGCAACAAATTCAACAACGAACGACAAAATTTTCAACCAACACATTCAACAACACATTTTCGAATGACAAACCGCAATCTTTCAATAACAAACAAACGAAACCCTATAGCAACATGCATGCATTTATATATATATATATACATATATAAGTAGATAAAAAGTTACTAGAGGAAGAACAAACACATACATAAAGTGAGCTAGCTACAAACACGATGGCAAGCAATTTGAGAGAGGCAAGGGCTTCAAACACGACGGAGGATGAAGGTGCATGTGCTAGCTAGCTAACTTCGGAACAATGACAGCACGCACATGCAGAGCCGACAATGGCAGAGGCGTGGTGGAGAGTTGGCAGTGCGAGGGTTTCCCTTACTTGAGAGGAGCCGGAGTGGTGGTGAACAGTGTGGTAGTGCGAGGGTTAGCAAGGAGAAGGAGAGCAAGAGAATGAAGGTGCAGAGATTCTGAAAAATTTTGGCACGAAACATAACTGAGCGAAATAAAAGTTTGATTTTGGAGTTTTAATAACGATTCCTGAGAGAACCGTTATTAAAAAGAGGATTTAATAACGGTTTCTGAGAGAACCGTTATTAAAACATCTTTTAATGACGGTTCTTCCAGGAACTGTTATTAAAACATTCAGCCTTTTGACAACGGTTCTAATATGAACCGTTATTAAAACCTCTTTTAATAACGGTTTAAATAAAACCGTTATTAAAACATCCGTGTAAATTTTAACGTTGCCCTTTTAATAACGGTTTTGAACTAGAACCGTTATCAAAACTCTCCCGCCCATTAATTTTCACGCGTTTGACAACGGTTCTTGAACCACCGTTATTATTGTCCCGTTATTATTTTCCGTTTTCATAGTAGTGTTACTCAAATCATCTCTCTAATGTGTAATTTAAGGAGAAATCAAGTTTCAAATAAAAAGTGATGATCATATAAAGATAAACAAGATTCAAGTTTTAAGGATTACATTTCTAAATTCTTAGGTTTCTTATAAATAGTAAAGTTGAGCAAGTTCACATTTTGTTCAAAACTCTATAAAAAGGTTTTAAAACACTTGATTTGAAATCAATTTATAAGAGTTCATGTTGAACTTGATTTCTAAATTTGTTAAACTGTTTTGAAAATGATTGGTAAATTCCACTTAAAACTAGTCAACCAGTCTCAAGTTCGATCGACTAGTTCAATTTAAGCAAAGAGCATGGAATGAGTTAAACTCAGACATATTGATTTTTTTAGTAAAATGATCTAATGGTTTAGAAATCAATCAACTAGTTTAGCCAATTAGTTTATGGTTTTCACTCTTGTAGAAACCTATTCATCCCTACTTAAACTCATCAAATAGTTTTTCTAAACCGATCGACTAGTTTTTAACCAATCAAAAGATTTCAATAAATCGATTGACTTGTTTCATGAACACATCAACTTGGTTACTAAACCATGACACTAATCATATATGCTCATAAGACCAATTGTGCACTATGCATAACCAATTAGCAAGTTTGTGTAATGGTAACTTTTCATTTCTAGTATGAACATAAACTATGTAATACCTCCAAAATTTACTACTAAAAAATTTCCTTTAATGAAAAGATTTAGCATAAGCGAAATAACAAAACCGTAAATTTTGGGGATATTACCGCTACATTTAGTTCTAGACTGGTTCACCCCTACCATTCCAGCACAAAGTGTTAAGGCTAAATAGGATTAACATCAAACACAAGTCGATAATTACAATGAGCATTCATAAAAGAACTAAATATTTCATCATACATAAAATCAGAGTGCGATAAATAAAAGAGTTACAACCCAAAAGTAAGGATTTAAAGTTCCAAACAACTAAAAACACTGTACAAGAGAATAAAACCAAATCATAACAATATAGGAAAAATGAAATGGAATCTAGAATATGGCCAAGTCACTCTTGATCCCCAAGATAGGTCCAGCCTCAACTCTCAGCCCTACCCGATGCCTCGTAAGTGTCGTAGGCATCAAAAATAGCATCACCAACCTGCACAAAGTTAGAAGGGCCTTCTGCTTGTGGGAATGAGTAGCACCCATGAAACAGGTGGTCAGTACGCTACGTATTGAGCAAGGTAATTGTGCATTAAGGCCAACACATAAGGGCACATAATACAAGCACAATAACATGACAACATACAATCTCTCAAATAAATAAAGGCCAAGCTGTAGTATGAATAAACTGATTATTTAATCTCCGAATAGTACTCATTTCGCACCATACTTTTTATCGATCCATGCGAGTATAGGAACTCCACTATTATAGCCAGTGGATCGATCACTTACATGGTAGAATGCACCTGACCACTATTATATGTTGGTGGATCAGTCTCCGGGGCACGATGCTCTTGGCCACTATAATGCCGGTGGATCGGTCTAGCCCCTACTCTCATGGTGTTCCACTATAAGTACTTAGTGTCTTTTATATGTCTTATCAAACTTAGGGTTTGGTTTATTGAGTTCAAGATCCCCCACTATTATAGCCGATGGATTCATCACTTATAGGGTAGAACGCACCTAACCACTATTATATACCCGTGGATTAGTCTCTAGGACACCCCGGCACCAGACCACTATTATGCTGGTGGATTGGTCTAGGCCCGGCTCAATAATGTTCCACTTTACATAATTCATGTTTTACCGTGTCTTATTCATCAAGTTCCACCCTAGACATGCATGACTAACTCTATCCACGCTTATCCCCCATAGAAAGCCCGTCCCATATCTTGGGACTTCTGCACCTCCTAACTCGCCCAACATCCTTTCTTTATTCCATTACTCATACTAGAGGCCAAACTCCTAGGTGTGTGGGTCAAGGCCCACTACCGAACACCAATAAGCCCATTCACAGCCTTCCCTCTAATTTGGGCCTATGTGGCCCATCCTCCTCTGCCTCACGTAACCTAACTATTTTAACACCCCGCACATCACAACCCTTAGATTTGACCCTCATCATATCACATTGCTCCCCCAAATACACACATGACCATAAAACCCTAAGTGACCACACCAAACCTTAGTTGTCCATGCCAACCCTAGAATCCTCCTTTCCACATGTCACCCTTATATTTCTCACCTTCCACTCTTACTTCCTATGGTACCCATGCTTGCCCAACTCATGACAATCCCCTATTCTCACCTCACACTCCACTTACCCCCATTTATTTTCCTTTTTTCCCCCTCTCAAATTAGGGTTTCCTCCCAAACCCTAGCTTAGTCTCCTATGCACCCTTATACTGTCTCATGTACTATTTTTCACCCAAAGCCTCCAATCACCCAAAAAACTCTTCCATTACCTTCCTCACACCCCAAGGCAACTTTCTATACGTAAAATTCACCCCCATGTGGACTCTATCAATCCCATGCAAATCCTCAAAGTTTTTCATGCAAAACCCTAAAGCTCCCATGCAAAACCCAAGAATCTCCCATGCAAACCCTAGATTTCCCATATGAACCCTAGATTCTCCCATGAAAAGTTCATCCACTTTATTTTGCTTAAAGTCACCTTTTATTCTCCCTCTCATGGATCATGGGATGTTTAGGTCAATCCCACATTCCTTGGTCAATTTATTTCCCTTTGGCTAACTTACTTCCCCATTTTCCTTTTTCATCCTTCCACCCGATATCACTACATTAATTACCCTAACTTGCATGTCCTAAAAGGGTCATATCACATCACATCACCATTCACAGCACAAACATAATGTACACATTCCATAAGAGAAAACAAGAGCATAACTCAACTCCAATCTGCGCTACACATAAAATGGTTAAAACAATAGCACAAGATATACAACATATCATTATACATGGAATCCAAGGCATATAAAAACACATAGCACACATAAGGCCTTAGCTATACCTTTACCTAATACAACATCGGTCTTGGAGCACGCTCCTACTGATGTGAATCTTATGAATTTATATTTAATTAATTTTGAAAATTGCTGTGAATTAATTACTTATAATTGTTTGTCTTATTTGATGAATTAATAGGAGTATAATGCAGCATATGGATTCTGTGGACTTTGGATACAGTTGCTGGCAAGTGTAGAATATGTATTGGAGTGTACAGATTATGTAATTTTTGTTAACAACTTGTAATCCCATATGATGCATTCGCCGGTCGGAATGGGCTAATGGAAATTAGGACGGCTGTATAATCCGCCACCCGGTCCTTAATTTGGACTAGATGGATTGCGGATTAATCAATCCTTAATAACCATGATTAGCTAAAGTTGTTATAGCTGATGGGAAATTAAGCTTTAAGCTTAATTGTATTTGGGACATTTTATGTTGGTTTGGGCTGGTCGATTTATTGTGGCCCAAAGTCTTTTACGCCCGTTCTATCCAGGCTTGTATTTGTTCCGTATTGTATGTGTCGACATATACAGCCTTTTGTGTAAATATAAATAGGCGAAATACTTGTAATACGGATAACTTTTGACAGAAATATATCGGCTGATTTCTTGAGCTCTCTCACGACTTCTTCTCTCTCTCTCGGCGATTCTCTCTTTCGCTCGTCTTCTCTGATTCTGCTCTCGCTCTCACCTTGATCGATCTTGATCATTCACCTTTGAATTTCAGTTTCCATTGTATCATTTGTGCTTCTGAATCTTTGGTCTTCCTTTGGAATTTTTCCTTAGGCTGTACCGGCGAAATCGAACTTTGCGCTCGATTAATCGTTCTATCCTTCGTGAAACCCTACTAGGTTTCCATCATTTGGTATCGGAGCCTCGATTTCTAGAGTGCTCGTATATTCTGTGTTACTGATTAAGTTTTCTTCATTTTTGATTAGATTTCTGTATTTCGCTAACCCTAGCTTGAGGTGTGAAAATTTAGGGTTTATAGCGACGAAGTCTGTTTCGATTATTGTCAATTCTAAACCTGCGATTAAAGTGTTTTGGTCCGCTATTTTCAAAAGTCTGAAGAGAAACCCTAATCGACCTAGGGTTTGGTCAAGAACATGAATCTTGACTGACAGTGCGATAGATTGTTGTTGGTAACCTTCGATTCGTAAATCTTCTTGTTTAATACTACTAACTGCTATACTTAATTTCCATTTCTTCGCCAATTACCTGTTGTTAACATGTATACAGGTTAAGAACATAACCGGCGAACCATTTTGGTTTCAAGAAAAGGGAGAGACCTCCAAGAAGAGGGGTTACCTTAGATAAGTGAATTGATTGCTTAAGCAGACGCGGTAATATCGTTCCCTTTTACTTAATTAGTATTGTCGAACTGTTGTAGACATTGAATAAATCTGAGTAAGCTTTACTGTTGCTATTACTGTTAATATTTGATACTGTGATACTTCTTGAGACTATACTATGTGTTCTGTTATCTGAAATTCTTGAATAAGTTGTTTCTGTTGATTAAATTGCTGCTGTGTTAGTTGATTAAACTGCTGTTAAATTTCATTATGTCTAACAATGGCTAGTCAGTGAATCAATCTGTGTCTAGTAATGATCTTTTAGAAACCCTTAGGACTTTTCAAGAACAAATGACTGCACAATTTGCTGTTTTATCTGCTAACCTAGAACAAAGACTAGGGGAACAGGAAGTAAGACTCAATGAATTGCAACATAACAGAGTAGAAACTAATCAGGCAGGAGTTTTAGGAAGGGCTCCAATGGATCCTAGGACTAGAATTCCACCCATGGCTAATCTAGAGGAGCTGGAAGACCAAGTATCTCACAATAGTGATAGGATGCCTAGACAGAACAATAGGCAGGATAGGGAATTAGAATTTATTGATAGGAATTTGAATAATCTTAAGCTTAGTATACCAGGGTTTAATGGCAGGAATGACCCTGATTATTATTTTGAATGGGAAAGGAAAATAGAATTAGTATTTGAGTGTCATAATTACTCTGAAGAAAAGAAAATTAAGGTGGATGTAGTAGAATTTACTGAGTATGCGTCCTCTTGGTATCATAATTTGGTGTTAACTAGACGAAGGTGTGGGGAACCACCTATACAGACTTGGGCAGAGTTTAAAACCTTAATGAGAAAGAGATTTGTGCTGAAGAGTGTAACTGAAGTAGGAAGTTTTCATGGGCTGTGTTCTTTTTACAGAAGATTTGTGAGAAACTTTAGTACTATAGCTGCTCCCTTGACTGCCATAACAAAGAAGGATAATGGGTTTATTTGGAGATTAGAACAACAGCAATATTTTGAGACACTTAAGACTAAATTAATCCAAGCACCTGTATTGAGTCTTCCTGACTTTGAAAAAAGGTTTGAATTAGATTGTGATGCTTCAGGGTTAGGAATAGGAGCTGTACTTTCTCAAGAAGGAAAACCAATAGCTTATTTTAGTGATAAATTAAATGGTAGTACATTGAATTATTCTACTTATGAAAAAGAACTGTATGCTTTAGTAAGGGCTTTAGAGGTATGGCAACATTATTTGTGGCATAGAGAATTTGTAATTAATACTAATCAGGAAGCTATTAAGTATTTAAGGAGTCAGTCAAAGTTAAATAGGAGACAAGGTAGATGGATAGAATTCATTGAAAGTTTTCCTTACATAATTAAATATAAGAAAGGTAGTGATAATATAGTTGCAGATGCTTTATCCAGGAGATATGCCTTATTAAATGCTGCTGATACTACTTTATTAGGGTTTTCCAATATTAAACTATTATACTTAGAAGATATTGATTTTAAAGAAATCTATAAAAGGTGTGAAGTTTCTTCTCAAGGAAAAAATTTTATTAATGAAGGATACTTGTTTAGGGAAAATAGATTGTGTATTCCTGCATGCTCTTATAGAGGATTATTAATTCATGAAGCACATAGTGGTGGGTTAATGGCACGTCTAGGAACTCAGAAAACTTTAGATGTTTTAATTGAACATTTTTATTGGCCATACATGAAAAAAGATGTTTTGAAACATTGTGTCAATTGTATTAAATGTAGGCAGGCAAAAACGACTTCAAAACCTTTTGGATTATATACCCCCTTACCTGTATCTAACCATCCTTGGGTTGAGTATCTTTGGATTTTGTTTTAGGATTACCTAGGACTAATAGAGCTAAAGATTCAATAATGGTTGTAGTAGATAGGTTCAGTAAGATGGCTCATTTTATACCTTGTAATAAAACAAATGATGCTGTAGCAGTGGCTGAATTATTTTTTTCTAATGTGGTTAAATTACATGGAATTCCTAAGACTATAGTGTCAGACAGAGATGTTAAGTTTTTAAGTCATTTTTGGAAGGTTTTGTGGGGAAAATTAGGGACTAAGTTATTGTTTTCTACAACTTGTCACCCTCAAACTGATGGTCAAACTGAGGTGGTTAATAGAACTTTGGGAAACATGTTGAGAGCTGTCCTTGGAAAGAATCTTAAATAATGGGAATATGTTTTACCTCAAGTGGAATTTGCTTATAATAGGAATTTACATTCTACAACTAATAAAACTCCATTTGAGATTGTGTATGGTTTTAATCCATTAACTCCATTAGATTTGAGTCCTTTACCTCATGCTGACTTGCAAAATTTTGATGCTGAATCTAGAGCTGAAAGTATAAAAAGATTACATGAGAATGTAAGGCAACAGATTAATAAGAAGGTACAACAGATAGCTGAACATGCTAATAAAAGAAGGAGAAAATTGATTTTTAAACCTGGAGATTTAGTCTGGGTTCACCTAAGGAAAGAAAGGTTTCCAAATTTTAGAAAGTCAAAGTTGGACCCTAGAGGGGATGGACCATTTACTGTATTAGAGAAAATTAATGATAATGCTTATAAAATTGATTTACCTGTTAAATTTGGAAATGTGAGTAACTCTTTCAATGTGGCTGATCTTAGTCCATTTCTGGGACTTATTCAGGTTTCAGAGGCGAAACCTTTCCAAGAAGAGGGGAATGATGTGAATCTTATGAATTTATATTTAATTAATTTTGAAAATTGCTGTGAATTAATTACTTATAATTGTTTGTCTTATTTTATGAATTAATAGGAGTATAATGCAGCATATGGATTCTGTGGACTTTGGATACAGTTGCTGGCAAGTGTAGAATATGTATTGGAGTGTACAGATTATGTAATTTTTGTTAATAACTTGTAATCCCATATGATGCATTCGCCGGTCGGAATGGGCTAATGGAAATTAGGACGGTTGTATAATCCGCCACCCGGTCCTTAATTTGGACTAGATGGATTGCGGATTAATCAATCCTTAATAACCATGATTAGCTAAAGTTGTTATAGCTGATGGAAAATTAAGCCTTAAGCTTAATTGTATTTGGGACATTTTATGTTGGTTTGGGCTGGTCGATTTATTGTGGCCCAAAGTCTTTTACGCCCGTTCTATCCAGGCTTGTATTTGTTCCGTATTGTATGTGTCGACATATACGGCCTTTTGTGTACATATAAATAGGCGAAATACTTGTAATACGGATAACTTTTGACAGAAATATATCGGCGGATTTCTTGAGCTCTCTCGGGACTTCTTCTCTCTCTCTCGGCGATTCTCTCTTTCGCTCGTCTTCTCTGATTCTGCTCTCGCTCTCACCTTGATCGATCTTGATCATTCACCTTCAAATTTCAGTTGCCATTGTATCATTTGTGCTTCAGAATCTTTGGTCTTCCTTTGGAATTTTTCCTTAGGCTGTACCGGTGAAATCGAACTTTGCGCTCGATTAATCGTTCGATCCTACGTGAAACCCTACCAGGTTTCCATCACCTCCTTAAGGTTTTGGCTGGTTTCACCTATAAGAGGAAAAAACTAAGGATTAGTTTCCCTCCTACCAAAAATACTATTATTTCCTATTTTATTCTAAGAGGAGGGTTACTATTATTAAACGCAACTTTACAAGTGAAAACTAGGGTTTTTATCCTCAAGTTAGCCTACTAGATATTACTAATCAAAATAGATTTATGTTAATATTTATAGCTACATTTATATTATTAAACCTAATAGCTTCATTTCTTCTAATAATAGTACTAACACTAATTATTAGTAAAAATAGTGATATTAGTAATAATAGTAATACTAATGCTCCTAGTAATAGAAACCCTAGTATTTTTTTTGTAAGGCTAAGGCTAATAAAAGTGTTAGGGATAAAATAATAATAATATAATAATAGTAATAACAATAAAGTACTGATATTGCTAAAAATAATAATGATAATAATTATATTTGAAATAATGATAATATCAGGGTTCAAATGTTTTTACCACAATAATAATAATAGTGACAACAATAATAACAATAATAATAGTAATAATAATAATACTTTAGTAACAATGTTGATAATAAAGGCATTAGGAATAATATTAGCAATATTTGAATAATAAATAGTATTAATATTAAGGCTTGAGTAATCTTCTTCTATAGTAACAAAATGATAGCATGCCAACTTCAGTTTCAATAACATTAATAATAATAATAATAATAATAATAATAATAATAATAATAATAATAATACTAATAGTAATAATAATCAAAATGGCCATAGTAATATAAGGGTTTAAATATTTACCAAAATAATAAAGGTAATAATAATAGGCCAAAGCTAGCATTAATAATAGTGGTAATAATAATGAGGGTAATAATAATAGTAGTAGTAACAATAATGAAAATCATAATCATAATAACACTAAAGTTGTAGACCAATAATAATAATAATAATAGTTAGGAAAATTCTGAAGTAAGGTTAAATAACAATAATAATAATAATAATAATAATATTATTATTATTATTATTATTATTATTATTATTATTATTGGTAATAATAATGATAATATTATAGATAATACCATTAATATTATTAAAAATAGCTAATACTTGTATAAATGGGTTTAGGGGTTGGGAAGGTTAGAGCACCACCTAATATAAAGCGAAAGATAATCAAATTGTGTACGGGTCTGGCTTACCTGATCCTCAATTAGTTACCAAGCATTAGTGTTCCTTTATTCGTTTATTGGTGCCTTCTAGCATTGCCTTCAGGTAGGATCCTAGTAGATCCTAGTGCCTTACCCACTCTAAACACTTATGATGTATTAGAGAGTATCGATACTAAAAGGCCTGGTTACCCAGATTGAAATGCCCCGAAAATTCTAATTTTATTATTTATTATTAAATGAGGTTTTATTATGAAAAAATAAATTAAATAAATTATTTTTTATTAAAATAAAAGAAAATTAATTAGGGCTATTCAAGAAGAAAATAATAAATAATTTTTATTAGAAAAGTTTTGGATATTGTAGCTAATTAAGGATTTTATTTTGGAAAATTAATTAAATAAATTATTTTATTTAAAATAAGAAGGATAAAATAGTTTCAAATTAATAGGAATTTTATAAATAATTTAATTGGAGAAAATTAGGGTGTTTTTCTAATTAAAATGGAATTTATGGAAAATCTTTTTAAAATCCTAATTTAGCCTAAAAAGGGATTTAAATATTATTTTATTTAGATATTATTATTTTTAAATATCTCAAATATTTTAATTAATTTAAATACCCAATCTAATTATTTTCCTTTTTCCCTTTTCCTTTTTCTTTTTCTTTCTTCCTTTTTCCTTTCTTTTTCTTCTTCTTTTCTGTTTTTTTCCCTCCCCCGAACTGGGCCTGGCTCACGGCCCAGTCTCCCTTTCCTCTTTCCTTTCCTTCGACGTGGCCCAGCCCACACGACTCCTTCCTTTCTCCTCCATGCTGCGTTTTAGCTTTTTCCTCCTCTAAATGTTGCATCTTGGCCCCGTTTTAATGATCGCGCCAGACCACCCGGCTCCCCTTCTTTTCTTTGTTTCTTTTTTTTGCCCCGAACCACCCAGTCCAGCCCACCTTTCTTCTTCTTCCTCTTTCTCTTTCCCCGTCGACACCACCAACCTACAACTCGCCGCCGTCCGTGCGAGGAATCTGTCGCCGATCTCGCCCCTTTGACCAGCCTTTTCCCTCCTATTTTTCCCTGCTGATCGTCGACCTTTTCAACCCAATCAACTCCCCATTCCTCACATGATCTCCCTCTCCCCTAGCCACTTGCAGACCATGACAGGGAAAGTGTGCCGGCTATCCTCGTCGGCCGGTGCCCACTCCTGCCTACCACTCCCCCACTTTCCCTTCGACCCTAACTTCCTTTCAAGCCTATAAATACTCCCCATAGCAGCGTTGAGTCGAGTTTTTGGCTCGAGTTCAGAAAATGCCTTCCTTCGCGCCACTGCCTCTTTAGACTCCAACCCTGCCGCCGTCGGCCAACTCTGCCTACCAAACTCATCCTTGCACCGCCCTCTAACTACCTAAACCTCCCTCCTCCATCAATTCTTCCTACATGAGCCACCCCGGCTGTGCAAAGTTCTCTCCTCAACCAAACCATTTTCTGCCACCGCCGCCCTTCGAACCACCATTAGCCACCTCCTCCGCCGCTTCCGCCACTTCTTTTACCTCTCAAATTATTCTGCAAACCACCCTCTACCTTCCCCTACCCTTCTTTCCCTCTTCCTCCCTCTCCTCCTCTCTTTCTCTCCTTCTTCTCCATTCGGCCACCACCACCAACGTCCACCGTCGTGCGACGCCACCTTTGGCTATGCCGCCACCTCCATTCTGCTCCTCTCCCTCTAGGTATTCTTAAACAACCCAACTTCCACCTCCATTCTCCCTATCTTTTTCCCATCATTCAACTTTTTTCTTTTTCTTCTCTTTTTCTAGCCACCGCCGCCGCCTCCGTGCACCACCACTGGTGCCGCCTATCCCTGCCAGCCTAAGGTTGAACCCTAGACCCCTCAACCCTTTTCCCTATTTTTACAAGCCTTAAATTATTTTATTTCATTTATTCTAATATAAATCTTATTATTATTATTATTATTATTATTATTATTATTATTTCCATTTTTAATATGTATTATTATTGTTATTAATATTAATGTTTTTATTATTATTCTATTGAAGGTTGAATCCCTATTGTAATTTTTAATTCAATTTTATCACTATTACCCTTATTATTTCTATTATTAATATTATTAATATTAATATGTTATAAGTATTATTATTATTATTATTATTTCCTATTTCAAATTTCTATTAATCTTATTCCATTATTATTAATACAACTATTTTACCATTAGTGTTGTTAATAATGTTATTATTGTTATTGTTATTGTTGTTGTTGTTGTTGTTGTTGTTATTATTATTATTATTATTATTATTATTATTATTATTATTATTATTATTATTATTTTCAAGTGTTAAAATTATTATTTTATATAAAGCTGAAACCCTATTGTGCTTATTTTCAATTTTAGTAGTAGTATTATAAATATCATGTCTTGTTATTATTAGGGTTATTAGTATTTTTATTATTATTAGCCTTTATTCTTATTAATTTTTTTATTATTATTTATTAATGTATTATTACTCAATGGAGGGTGGAAACCCTACTTCTTTTTATCTTCAAATATTATCCTTACTATTATTACCATTATGATTATTATTATTATTATTATTATTATTATTATTACAATATTATTATAGTTTTTATCATTATTATTATTTCATCATTATTATTATTACTAAATTTGGTTATTTATTTTAGTAATATTTTTATCATTATTATTATTTTAGTAAAGGGGTTGAAGCCCTTATTTCACTTTGTTTTGAATAATGTCCTTGTTATTATTATTGTTACTATTATTATTATTATTATTCTTATTTATATTATCATTGATATTATTTTTAGTATCTTTGCTATGATTATTTTAGTATCATTATTATTATTATTAGGGTAAAGTTTTCAACCTTATATTACCAACTTTTATAATATTTCTATTATTTCTATATCTTTAGCAAAGTTAGTAATTAATTAATGTTATTTTACTAATATATTATTATTTATTTAAAAAATCTAGTCTTATAATAAGTTAGTGATTAATAGTATTTTTGGTAGGAGGAAGTCTAATTTTAGCTTTTCCCTCATAATAGGTGAAACCAGTCAAAGTCCTTAGGAGGCATAGGAGCGTGCTCCAAGACCGGTGTAGTTTTAGGTAAGGGGTGCTAAGGCCTTTTGTGTGCTTATATGTATTATGTGCTTTGCATGCTATGTATCCTATGTTTATTGTTGTAATTATGTCGTATATGATATGATGTGGAGTTCAAGCATGTTCTTGTTTTGTTATATGGCATGAGTATTATGTATATGTGATGATATATGTGTTGTGGCCCTGTAAGACATGCATGTGAGGGTGTTGATGTGGTTTGTGTGGGAGAAAGGATTAAAAAGGAGGATGGGGAAGGAAGTTGACCAAGGGATGTGAGTTGACCTAATTATTTTAATGATTCATGAGGGGAAGAATAAAATGGAGAATTTTAGGGTTTCGTGTGGGAGAATCTAATTTATGATTTTTTTTTGTTTTGTGTGGGAGAATATAATTTATGGTTTTATATGGGGGAATCTAATTTATAGTTTTGTATGGGAGAATCCAATTTATGGTGTTATATGGGAGAATATAATTTATGGTTTTATATGGGAGAATATAATTTATGGTTTTGTGGGGGAGGATATAATTTATGGTTTTATATGGGAGAATCTAATTTATGGTTTTGTATGGAAGAATCTTATTGATGGTTTTGTATGAGATGATCTATTCTAGGGTTTGGTATGGATGAATCTTTGGTTTTGTGTGGATTGAATTTAGGGTTTTGTATGAAGGAATCTTGGGTTTTGTACGGTGGTATTAAGGTTTGCATGGTGGTATTAATGGTTGTGTAGTGGTATTAGGGTTTGCATGGAGGTAATGTTGCATGGCAGTATTAGGGTTTACATGGTGGTATTAGCTTTTGTATGGTGGTATTAATGGTTTGCATGGTGGTATTAATGGTTGCATGGTGGTATTAATGGTTGTATAGTGGTATTAGGGTTTGCATGGTGGTATTAATAGTTGCATGGTGGTATTAATGGTTGTATGGTGGTATTAGGGTTTGCATGATGGAGTTAGGGTTTTGCATGGGACTTAATGATTGTATGGGATTTAGGGTTTGTATGAAAAGTTTGAGAGGTTACATGGGATGTGTAAAGTTGCACAAGAGTGAAATCTATGTATGAAAGGTTGATTTGGGGTATAAGGAAGGTAATGTAAGTTTTATTTGGGTGTTTAAACATTTTGGATGAAAAATAGTATGTGGAGATTATATAATGGTCTGTAGGAGACCGAACTAGGGTTTGTACAGACAATTAAAGTTTGTTGTGGTTGCCTAAAATTTTTGTATTACCATGTGTATTTGGTGATTTAAATGTAATTAGGATGGTGGAAATTTATGATTTGTGATGTGTGAAGTATAAAGAGAATGATTCATGCATGTCCATGGTGAAAGCTTTTAAATAAAATACTTAAGACACTAATCATTTAAAGTAAAATATTATTGAGCCGGGTCTAGACCGATCCACCTGTCAGAAATAGTGGTTAGGGTTTTACCCTATATGTGCGACCGATCCACCAGTTATAATAGTGGTTAGGACATGATGTCCTATATGTGACCGGCCCACCGGTTATAATAGTGGGGTGACTCGAGCTCAATAAACACAAAGCAGAGTCGCTAAGACTTAAAAGATACTAATTACTTACAGTGGAACACCATGCGAGCAGGAACCGAACAGATCCACCTATTAGGAATAGTGGTTAGGGTTTTACCCTATATGTGACCGATCCACCGGTAATAATAGTGGTTAGGGTACCCTATATGTGACTGATCCACCAGTAATAATAGTGGTTAGGGCATGATGCTCTATGTGTGACCGGCCCACCAGTTATAATAGTGGGGTGTTCCTATACTCGCATGGAATTGATAAAAAAGTATGGTGTGAATCGATTTTTGATCAGAGATTAATTAAGTAATTGAATTGGATTATGTATGGGCCTTTGTACCTTTACCTGGATGGTCACACGCGTTTATGTTATCATGTTTATGCTCTTTGATTTCTTCTGCATTATTTATGTGATTTTATGTGTTGGCCTTAGTGCTCGGTTACCTTACTCAGTACGTAGCGTACTGATCACCCTTTTCATGGGTGTTGCTCATTCCCACGAGTAGTATACCTTTCTGACTTGGTGCAGGTGGGCGAGACATCTGGCGAGGCTGAGTGTTGAGCATATTTTGGCTCAAAGTCCGAGAGTGTCGTGGCCATGTTTTCTTTTCATGTGACTTTATTTCACTATGTGATTTCTTTTGCATCGCATTTATTATTTTATGAATTATTACTCGATTGAGTATTTTAAACGAACCTTTTATCGGTTGTAAGATTATTTCTCTTTTGGAAATGAATTACAATTCTTTATGCGTACTCTGATTTTATTTTACAACCGTTTAATGCTTTAGTTTGTCTTAATTTATAATTGATTGTTCATCTTTTCTTTAGCCTTAGCACTTGGTACTGAAACAATCGGAGAGAACCGGTTTGGTACTAAGTGTGGCGGTAACATCCCCAGAATTCACGAGTTTTAATTTAAATATTTATATTGTAATTTCTTCCGCTTTAAAAAAAATAGTGAATTTGGGGGTGTTACATAGGTGGTTGGCTTCAGCTTGGAATTATATCCATATTAGTTGGCATTAACCTGGACTTATGTCCATATTAGAGTTCTTTGGCCTAGACTTATGTCCATTTAGATTGGATTCAGCTGGACTTTATCTCCCTTGGTTTGGGTAGACTTCCATGGCATATGAGAGCATTGGGTGGTGCACAATACATTACTTGTTGATGAATAATTGGATAATGATAAGAAATAATGGTTGGATGGTAATAATGGTAAAAGTTTAAATGAATACTTGGATAATGATTTGAATGAATGAATGGTTAATAATAGGAATGATTTGCTGGATGATGACCTATATAAGTATATGGATAAGGAAATGGTATAACCTAATCAATTGAGTAAGTTAGAAAATAAACTTTAGTGTTTATCTAGAATATCTACTTAATACGAATGTGCGACTATTATGCTATGAAAATGAGCATGATACATTCTTTGTTGCTTGAGTTATGCATGATAGAGATTCCTAATGCATTATCTAATTCTCATAGAGTAGATACACTTACTTCTATAGCATTAGTGTGACATATGTTAAGTATGGTATATATATTCTGATTGAACTTGGTATGCTTGTGAGTTGCATTAAGGAGGTAAATTGACTTATTTAATACATAGCGTACTGATGTACCCGTTTGCTTGGTCATCTGCTCATTACCATGAGTAAAGGGTCATGTGTAGGCTTTTAGGGATGACCAGTAGTGGGCCTACCTCAGCTTGGGTTTGCGGCTTTAGAGCGTGGACATCTAGAGGTTTTTATGTGGTCCATGACAAACCATTGTTTTGGGGCCACTCCCCTAGTATTCTTAGCTCATCATTCTCCTTGTATTTGACTAAGTCGGGGACTGTCAAGGTCCTATGTTATAAATGATATTTTAAATATTAAAATAACTTGATCTAACACACTCTACTTTAAATTGGTTAGTTTGGTTTTAGCCTTGTATCTGGGATGGGCGGATAACGTCTATCTTATGTTAGGTATAATGGTAGCACCCCATTTTTCCTTTGAATATTTAGTATTTTTTTTTTCAGACTATTTGAAATTTAACTTTTTTGTTATTGAAAAATGGGGGTGTTACAAGTTGGCATCAAAGTGTTTTCTTAAAATTTTATCATTTAAAGGATTTTTAAGCTAATACCACAAGATGGTATCGACCTTGGTTTGAAATATTTTCCCCTTTGATTTTTTCTGCAAGTTTAAGTACTTTCAAACCCGAAATGTCCATGAGTGAGAGTGGGTTGGGATTGTGCTACAGATAGTCTTTGTAGCAATATTTTGTGTGAGTCTTGGTACTCAATAAATTGATTCTCTCCTAATTACTTCTAGTCTTTAGGTATCGATGGTCGCTATTCACCATTATGAGCGCATTAACGCATTTATGAAGATAATCGAGGCCTACACAGAAGGCCAAATCTAAGCACCACAACCACCACTAGTGTTGATAGCTACACTAGTTCTAGAGGATTAGATCAAAAGGGCAAAGCATTATCACCCACTGATCTTTGAGGGCTAGAAGGACCCTGACATCATAGGGAAATGGGTCAGGGACATGGAGAAAACCTTCACCACATGTGGTTACCCTGCGGGTAAGAGAGTTAACATGGTAATATATTATTTAAGAGGAAAGGTTGGAGCTTGGTGGAGAAGCATCCAACGTAATGGTGGAGAACCTATGGGATGGGGACCTTTTCTAGAGGTGTTTCGTGCTTGCTTCTACCCTACACACCTTTGCATGATGAGTTCATGGCCCTTCTACAAGGAGGCATGTCTGTTGAGGAGTATTACACACAATTCATGGACTTAGTCTACGTTGCTCTAGAAGTTGAGGCTAATGAGGTGATGCAAGTTCACCATTTTAAGATCGACATGGGGACTTGATATCAAGAGCTCTTGGTGGGATTTACTTATCCATACATGGTAGGAATGTACAAATAAGCTTTAGAGGCTTATCGAGTCATCCAAACCTGAAGTGCTTAGTTAGGGAGCAAAAGGAATTTTGAGGGTTTCCATCATTCTAGCAAAAGGAAGAAGGATTTTTAGGAGGAAGCATGTCACCTAGATATGGTAGGAGGGAGCATGGGGTCAGCACCCCAAATTGGAGGTATGTCTGGGAATCATGCCAAGGATAGGCACTACCACTCCAAGCAATGCACAACAAATCACCTGAGTGTAAACTATAGAGGCAACAATGTGACATGTTATGGATGTGGCTTGGTGGGGCACATAGCTTATGAGTGCTAAGTTGGAGGTCGTAGTGTCTAGAGGGCCTAGTATAGAGTTCAAAGTACCAGATTTATTCAGCAACATAGCCATAGACTTAGAGAGTTCCTCTATCACCATCTAATGTTGCTAGTCGAGCTAGTTAGCCCAGAGGTTAGATACCTTGCCCTTTTCAACAAAGGCGGGGATCAGCCAGTGCAATTGTAGTCCCTTTTGTAGGAAGGCTAAATGTGATGAGCCAGGTAGAGGCAGATCGCTAGGCTGTTGTGGTGACTAGTATGTTTACTATCTCTATTTCTCTAGCATGTGTGTTGTTTGAATCTAGTGCATCACACTCCTTTGTATCATTTGTATTTGTAGCTAGAGCTGCCTTATCTTCTTCTAGTAGCATTTCCACTTCTATTATCTTACCTTTTGAGGATAGGATTGCATGCTCTAGGTTCTATAAACAAGTGGCTTTGATAGTTGGGGGATAGAACTTCTATTGGGTCTCGTAGAACTTGAATTATGTAACGTTATTGTGATCGTCAGAATAGATATGTTGGGGAAGTATCAGGTGTTGACTGATTGCATACAAGAAAGTGTGGCTCTACAAGGACTAAAGGGTATTCAAATTTTGTACTTGAAGCATGAACCAAATCCTTCTACAAGGATTTTGTCAGCAATTGTTGTAACACCCCAAAATTTACACCTATTTGTTTTTTTATATATACTTTTAAATTTAAGATCATAAATTGTAGGGATGCTATTGCCACACTTAGTACCAGATCGGTTCAATCCTACCGTTCCAGTACCAAGTGCTAAGGCTAAGAAAACTACTCACAACATTATTAAATAATCCAAAGTTCATAAATACAAAAATCAGAGTATGCATAAGTCTTTACATAATCCAAAATATGAGAGTTAGTTTTTCAGAGAAGAGAGATAGCTACAATAATAAAATTGTTTCTGAAGTATTAAACATAATTAAAGGAGGACAGGATTAGTAATCTTATAATGGAAAACGGTCACGCCACTCTAGGACCCGATCCAGCCCAAAACCATCACTCGGCCCCATCTAATGTCCCATAGACATCAATGGCATCAAAGAACGTATCTCCTACCTGCAACATGTCAGACGGACCTTTTGCTCATGGGAATGAGCAGCACCCATGAAAGGGACGATCAGTACGCTACATACTGAGTAAGGTAATCAAGCACTAAGGCCAACACATAAGCACATAAAATCATGCAGGGAAATATTCGACTTACACATTCAAACCCACACATGTAATACATAAGGTCATGTATAAAATTATACAGCTTATAAATAATCAATCCCACTCATAAAGGTCCAAAAGTCTGGATTAATTATTTAATCAATCTTTTATCGGAAGTTGATATACACCATGCCTTTTATCAAATCCATGTAAGTACAGGAACACCCCACTATTTTAGCTAGTGGGCCGGTCACTTGTGGGATAATAGTCCACACCAATATTTTTTTTCGGTGGATCAGTCACATGCAGGACAACAGTCCACACCACTATTTCTGATCGGTGGATTGGTCTGGTTCCTACTTACATGGTGTTCTACTGTAAGTAATTAGTGTCTTGTAAGTACCTTAGCAAACTCTTGTTTTTGTTTATTGAACTCGAGGTCACCCCACTATTATTGCCGGTGGGTCGGTCACTTACAGGACAATAGTCCACACCACTATTTCTGACCAGTGGATTGGTCTGGACCCGACTCAATAATCTTTCACTTTAAATGATTAGTGTCTTAAATATTTTATTCAACAAATTCCACCCAAACATGCATGTCTAACTTCTACTATTTTATCCTCTAATTTCTAGTTAACCACACCAACCTATGGTAACCATAACAGACCCTATCTCCCATGCAAACCCTAACCACGTAAACCCTAGCTCCCATGCAAACCATTCCCTCCCATGCACACCCTAATACCACCATGCAAACCCTAACATCACCATGCAAACCCCAGCGCCATCATGTAAAACCCTAACACCACCATGCAAACCCTACCACCATCATGCATGCAAACATTAACTCCATGCGAACTTTAACTCCATATCAACCTCAATTTCATACAAACATTATGACACTCCCATCATTATTTTACAAACCATATCATACATTTCTTATGGACCACATCATACCACAATAATAACACAATCCATACACATAATACACATGCCACAATTGAATGCACAATCTCACCTTAACTCCATATCATGTTGCACATATGATAGTTATACAAATACACATAAAATCCATGATAGTTCACATCACATGGCATGCATGGCATATAAAACATATAATACACCAACGGCATTAGTACTCCCTTACCTAAAATGCCACTGGTCTTGGAGCACGCTCCTATACCTCTTGGGGGCTTTGGGAAAAACTAGAATTAGGTTCCCTCCTAAAAATACTATCATTTACTAAGTTACCCTAAGACTAGTTTTTTAATTAAAATAATATTATACTAAAATTAACTATACAAAATGCTACTAAAAAAAACTAATAATAATATTAATGTAATTCAAAATAAAAGGTGATATAAGGGTTTCTACCCATCACCAAAATAATACTAATAATGATAATAATAATAATAAAAATAATATTAATAATAATACAAATATTAGTAATAATAATATTATTAATAGTAATATTAATAATAATAACCACATAAGTCCAAAATACAAGGTAGGGTTTTCAACCCTACCTCCAAATAATA
Source organism: Tamarix chinensis (assembly GCA_030549775.1). Classification (NCBI taxonomy): domain Eukaryota; kingdom Viridiplantae; phylum Streptophyta; class Magnoliopsida; order Caryophyllales; family Tamaricaceae; genus Tamarix; species Tamarix chinensis. The sequence goes on from CM060177.1 coordinate 39,807,184, forward strand.
AAGATACTATTTAATAATAGTAATAATATTATTAATAACATATATTACTTATAGTATTAAAATAATAAAGATAATAATATTAATAATATTAATAATAGTAGAAATAGTAATAATAATAATAAAATAGGATTATACAATTAATAATTATAATTTAGGGCTTTGGACCTCCTTGGATAAATAATAGAAATAATAAAAGAATAATACTAATAATAATAATATTGATAATAATATTAATAATGATAATAAAACTTATAATAATACAAACAAATGCCTAAAATTCGAAACTAACAACTTCATTATTTTATTCCTACTCTCAACCCTGCCAAGAAAATATGACATCAATATTATATCCAATAATAATAATAATAATAATAATAATAATAATAATAATCAAATAAATATTGAAATTTGAAATAAAAATAGAATAAATTTAAATAAATAGGGGAGAAGGGCTGAGAGGGTATAGTGTTTCACCTTGAGTCGGCGAAGATGGGTGGAACCGGTGGTGGTGTACAATGACGGCGGCGGTGGCCGGAAAAGAGGGTAAAAAGGGAAAAATTTTGGGGTTTGAGAAGGATGGATAGAGAATAAGGATGGGGGTTGAGGTGCTGGTGGTAGCCCAGGCTGAGAGGAGTAAAGTGAGGGTGGCAGCGCGGCAAGTGGCAGCGGCGCACGGCGGTAGAGGTGGCGGTCAAAAGGAAGAGATGAAGAAAGAAAGGGGAGGAGAAGGAGAAAGGAGAAAAAAAGGTTATGGCTTGGTGGAGGAGGATTAGTAGCAACTTTTGGGTGGTGTAGAAGGCAGTAGAAGTGGCGGATGTGGTGGCGAACGATGGCTCGAGGGTTGCGGGGGTAAAATTTTAGTTTTATGGGCAGGGAACTTTGCATGGTTGTGGTGGCTCATGCGAGAATAATCGAGGGAGGTGGGCTGCTTAGTTAGTTAGAGGACAATAAAAGGAAGACTTTGGTAGGCAGAGGTGGCGGCGTAGTTGGCTAACAGAGGAGAGAGAGTCATCTGAAGTCGCGGTGGTGTACAGTGTCAGCTCTTAGGGTTTCGGGGAAAATGTTTTGAAGATGACCAATCAAGGGGTATTTATAGTGTTTAGAGGGAATGGTAAGGTTCTGGAGGTCGGCAGGAGGGTAATGCATATAGGGTTTGGGGTAGCCGGCGGCATTAATCGGCGGCACGATTTTTTGTCGTGTTCAACCTTTCGCAAAGGAAAAGGGAGATTTTGAGTGGGAGAAAAGGAAAATGAGTTAGACCATGCTGAAGTGCGAGTCAAGCAGAAGAGAAAGAGAGAGGAAATGGCCGGTCAAGTCACGCGTGGCCGGCGGCGCCATTTTCGGAGCTTCGAAGATGCAAGTCGGCGGTAGAGGAGGAAGGAGGAAGAAAGAGGTGAACCGAGCAGCCATGGGAAAAAGAAAGAAAATAAAAGGAAGAAGAACTAGGCCGATTAGCAACGGTTATAAGGATTTAAATGGAACACAGCATTTCATGGGAAGAAGCCATGACACACAGCGTTTGGCTGTCGTAGGATGGAAGAAAAGAAACGGCGCTGGGCCGTAGGAGAAGGAAAGGAAAGGAGAAGGATTGGGCCGCGCCACAGGCCCAATCAGGAAGAAGGAAAAGAAAGAAAAGAAAAAAAATAAAGAAAAGAAAAGAAAAAGGAAGGAGGAAAAAGAAAAGGGAAAAGAAAATTTTAAGTAGGTTGGGGTCAAAGGAGTTAATAAGAATATTTTGGGCATTTAAAATAAAAATATTTAAATAAAATAATATTAAATTTCCTTTTTAGTCTAATTTAGGATTTTTAAAAGATTTTTCCTAAATTCCATTTTAATTAGCAAAAATCCCAATTTTTTTCCTTTATAAAATATTTGTAAATTCCTTTTAATTTTCCCTAAATAAATCCTTCTCATTTCAAATAAAATAATTAATTAAATTAATTCCCTAATAAATCCTTATTTAATTTTATTTCTTAAAATAAATATTTTTGAAGCATTTCAATTGCAATGAGCATACATGTTCTTAAAGGGTATATGCTCTTCTTAGGTAGATTTCAACACACTAAAGAAGTTGAGATGCTATTGGAGCATATAGCAATGGTCCATAGGTATCTTTATGTATTCATTGAGGAAATTTTGGGAATGCTACCCATTTGAGAAGTCAAGTTTATAGTGGACGTATTGCTAGGGATAGAGCCGGTATCTAAAGCCCCATACCATATGGCACATGTGGAGAGGAAATAACTCAAGGCCTAATTGGATGAGTTATTGGAGAAGGGTTACATCCAACCAAGCATATCATCGTGGGAGCTCTAGTCTTGTTTGTGAGAAAAAAAAGATGGGACATTGAGGTCGTGCATCGATTACTAAGGATTAAACCAGGTGATGGTAAAGAACCGTTATCCATTGCCAGGGATTGATGACCTATTCAATCAAATCAAGAGAGCCAAGTTATTCTCTAGTATTGATCTTCAGACAGGATACCATCACTTGAGGATAACAGAGCAAGATATCCCTAAGACTTCTTTTCGAACAAGATATGGCCATTATGAGTTTACAATAATGCCTTTCAGACTCGCTAATGTGCCAATGGCTTTCATCTACCTCATAAACCAAATATTATGTCTATTCTTGGATTAGTTCATCATAGTATTCATTGACAACATCCTCATCTACTCTAGTGATCGAGAGATATATGAGCAACATTTAAGGTAGACTTTAGCATTGCTAAGATCACACCAACTGTAAGCTAAACTCTCAAAGTGCAAGTTCTGGGTAGATCAAGTGGATTTCCTTGGACATATAATCTCTAAGGATGGAGTGGCAATATATCTTGCCAAGATTCAAGCCATTTTTGAATGGCTAGCACCCACTTCTGTCATGGAGGTGCAAAACTTTTTAGGATTGGATGATTACTACCATAGGTTTGTGGTAAACATTCCTAAGATAGCACAATCATTGAATACATTACTATAAAAGGCTACGCGTTTTCAGTGGGATGAAAAGTGTGGTGAAGCTTTAGAGGAATTGAGGAAGGTCTTCACTTCAGGCCTAGTGCTCATATTATTGAGCGGGTATGATGATTTTAAGATATACAGTGATGCTTCTAAGTATGGTTTAGGTTGTATGCTGATACAACACAAGAGAGTAGTGGTGTATGCTTCTCAACAACTGAAGCAACATAAACAGAACTAGACAACACATGACTTAAAGCTTGTGACGATAGTGTTCTCCCTTAAGATTAAAAGGCATTACCTCAATAGAGTTCATTACAAGTTCTACACTGACCATAAGAGCCTCGAGAACATCTTCACGTAATGGGAGTTGAATCTGAGACAGTGTCGATGGTTGAAGTTGGTCAAGGATTACGAGTTGAAATTGACTTACAATAAGGGTAAGGCTAATGTAGTAGCAGATGCACTTAGCCGAAAGACATCACATTCCTTGAGGACTATCATGTTTTCATATCATTTGTGCCTAGAATTCAAGAAGTTAGAGATTGAGATGATTATTACTAGTATTCTAGAGGCAAGAATGAATGCATTCACCATCACCCCTTCAATCTTCGAGGAGATATGAGATAATCAACTCGATAATGTTAAGCTCAAGAGGATCCAGACTAGTATTGTAGAAGGTAGAGCTAAGGGATTTCAAATATATGAGAACAGTAGTGTTAGATACCAAGGTAAATGATATGTGCCATGAGGATATGTTAAGGTTAAGAGAAGGATCCTTGAAGAAGGACATTGTACTCCTTATTCTGTCTACCCTAGAGGTCACAAGATTTATAAGGACTTAAGGAAGGTATATTAGTGGCCCCACATGAAGCAAGAGGTGGCAGAGTTTGTTTACTTGATGTTTAACCCATTAGAAGGTTAAGAGACAGGGTTAGTGTAACCACTAGAAGTTCCCAAGTGGAAGTGAGACAGCTTATCTATGGGCTTTGTGGTTAGTCTTCTGAGGAACCATAGTAGATTTGATGCTATATGGGTTGTTATGAATTGTCTGACTAAGTCAGTCGTGTTTAAACTAATGAAGGTGACATAGAATATAGAGCAACTAGGTAAGGCTTATATGAAGCGTGCTGTGAGACTACATGGCCTCCCTAGGGATATCATGTCAAATAGAGACTCTAGGTTCTTGTTACACTTTTGCAAAAAGTTGCAAGCCCCTTTGGTACTCAATTGAAGATGAGTACTGCTTTACACCTAGCTATATGTAGTCAGACAGATAGGGCCATTCAAACTTTGGAATAGATCATTTAGGCATGTGTGTTAGACTTTAGGGAAAGTTGGGAAGATATTTTGGATTTGATCGAGTTCTCTTACAGCAACAATTACCACACTAGCATCAAGATGGTACCTTTTGAATCCTTTTATAGAAGAAAATGTTATAGGCCTTTGTGTTGGAGTGACATTAGTGAGATGCTTGTGTCGGGACCTAAAATGATTAAGGAGACGATGAGGTACATTCGATTGATTCAGAACCAAATGAGAGTAGCCTAAGACTGACAGAAGAGCTACACAGATCTAAGAAGAGAAACCAATGGTTACGAGGATGGCAACAGAGTCCTTTTAAGGGTATTGGAGTGTACAAGATTGTGGATCGTGCTGGAGAAGTCCCTTATTGTTTAGCCCTACTAATGGAATTATCACTTGTGCATAATGTCTTTCACATATCTCAGCTAAGAAAGTGTGCAGCGGATCCTTCACTCATTATCCAACCATATTCAATAGAGCTCAATGAATCTTTAACTTATAAAGAGCAACTAGTGAGCATTCTAGATACAAAGGTGAGAGAGACGCGTACATATACAATTCTGTTAGTAAAGGTTCTTTGGTCACGATATAGTACTGAGAGTCTCTTTAGAGGATGAGGAGGAAATTTGAGCCAAGCCCCCAGAGTTATTTTCTTAGTATGTTAACTTACTATAATCATTTTTCTTTAAGGGAGTCTTTTTCTTGGATGTATTATTTGATGTGTGTCTTAATATATGATCGGTAATGTGATTGGAATGTTCATAGGCTTCGAGGATGCAGCCTCTTTAAGGGGTTAGTGATGTAATACCCTATCTTTTTATAAAGTGTAGAATGAGAAATTTTACCAAATTTTTATGTTTGAGTTTGATTTGCAACTATGATTGGGTTTGAGGTAAAGTTGGGTTTGAAATGATGTTGGATAACTAAATTAACTAAGTTTTTCAAGCGAACCGTTTGACTAGTTCCATGAACCTATTGACTAGTTCGTCATTTCAACAAAGTGGTTTTACTCAACCAAACTGATTGATTAGTTGGGGAACCAATTGACTGGTCTATAGAATAGTTGACTAGTAGGCCAAATAAATCGATTATTTTGATGAGCTGGGTATGTTTTTGAAACTCAATTTTTTCAGAAAATTTCTTATGTTGAAATGAAACCTTGTTAACTCATGCCTAATTTTTCCTAAAAGATTCTTAGCCTTTTTATGATGCATTTAGCCCAAAAATACAACATCAAATTAAACTAAGGAGTTGATTAGGACAATTGAAGGGAGGAGATAACCTCGGCTTTATCTTTTTCCACCTCTCTCCTTTGTACATTTTTGGGATCATTGCTTCAATATCAAACTCAATTCTACTTAATTAGGAGATTCCTTCCATACTAACTTCCATTTCGCCTATTATGTATTACATATATGGACCAATCGACCTGTACTCCTTCAGAATCACCATTTGAGCTCAGGAGGATAGGTCATTATATCTTAGACAAAATTTTCCTGTTTAACTTAAATTTGAATGGTAAAAATTAGGATTTTTGATCTAATACTGACCACATTTGTGATTTTTATCAAATTATTAGCTATAAATAGCCCTAATCACCCCTTTTATTCACCTTTATTTCATCCATAGTAATACTTAAATTTCTAGCATTCACCTTCTCCCTCTACACTTCGAGCCTTACAATTGAATTTCTTTTACTCTTCTGATCCTTTCTTTATGTCCTTTTTGTTTTAATTATTAGGCAAGAAAGAGTTCGATTTAGCAATAAGGGCATGCTTGGTATGGGAGTAATAGGGGTGGAAAAATTCTCCTTTATTTTGTATCTTTTATATTAAATATTTAATAATAATAAATATATTTTTAATAAAATACCCATTGTAGACCAAATTAAGACCTAAAATGGGTATTCATTAGAACAAAAATATTTAATTTTAATTAGATTATACAAGATATATAAAATATGGGGGTAATTTGTCCACACCTATTACCCCCAAAACAAACGAGCACTAAAGGTTGAGTAATTCAGCTAAATTACCCTCTTTTTTTCCTTTAGGTGTGGTATGTTCATTATTTCCATTTCATTTCAAGTTTGGATTCCTAAAAGTTATTCACGATTTTTTGAGTTAAAACTTGTTGTTTTTAAGGTTTTGAAAGTTGAGGATTTCACAAGTTGAGTGTTATTGTTTGAGGAAAATTTTGCTTGCATCAAGTAAGTTATTCTTACTTCTAAAATGGGTTATGAGTAAACTTTCATGTTATAAAACTCTTTAAGTTTGATATTACATTTGGCATGAATATATAGCTTCTAAAATTACATTGAATGGTTAGATTGTGTATTTTGAGTGAAAAGCATAAATATTGAGGAAAGAGTAAGTTGTGATGCTTAATAGTGAAATGTGCAATTAAAGTAAGTTAAAAATGTGTTATGTGATGTTATTACATGTTTTAATATGGTATGATAGGAATTATAAGCATGATCTACATGAAAACGACTAATTAGAGTTGTTGTAGGCTAAACCAATTGACTAGTTAGGTTAAATCAATCGTCTGATTCCTTAGAATATTCAACTGGTTGATCCAACCCATTAGCTAGTAGGCCTATAGAGACCCTAGTCTTGCTCTCTGGTTGACCCTATCGACTAGTTTGGTAGAACCGATTGACTTATCTATGAACAATCAACTAGTTTGCCCAAATTGATCTACCCAATTGAGGAAAGCCTGGTCTGGGTGAGGAAAACTAATTGACTAGTTGGGCCAAACCGATCAACTAGTTCAGTTGATTTGTGTGATTTTATTCTTCTCGATTTGGATATGCTTTGAAACTATACATGGGATTATTATATAACTAATTAATGGAAAAAAATAATATATTACCATAGATCAATGACCTAACGAATGGATTTAATGAACCATGATTCATGACACATTCAATGGGTGTGGCAAAGGCTTAATGGGTATACCACATATGAAATCTTATGGTTCTTGAGAAATATGGTGGTGAATTAAGAAATGTGCTTGGATGAAATAACATAAAGAGTATGGTTTATATTAAACAAGCATAATAGAAACCCCACACATGGTTGGGGAATGGAAATGATTAATATGGAAGAAATATATGAACGTCGTGTCTACTCTTTGTATGGGCCTTGTGTGTTCATGCCACCTCATAAATAATGTACTAACCACTTAAAGTGAAAGACAATCGTGTTGTGTATAGGTCTAGGTTACCCGATGCTTGATTATCTACCAAAGGTTAGCCTGCCTTTGGGTATTTATCGGTGCCTTCGGGAAAGATCTTAGTAGATCCTGGTGCCTTACCTACTCTAAACACTGATGATGTACTATAGCGTATCGATACTAAAGGGTCTATTAACCTAGGTGGTTGGCTTTAGTCTAAAATTATGTCCATATTGGTTGGCTTCAACCTAAACTTATGTCCATTGTGGTTGGCTTCGACCTAAACCTTATTTTCCTTAGTTTAGATAGGCTTCCATGATATGTGAGACTATGGGGCAGTGCACAATGCATCAATTGATGATGAATAATTGGATAATGATTGGAATGAATGGTTCGATGGTAATAATGGTAAAATTTGAGGGTGTCACAAACCTACCAAAGGTAAAAATAAAATGAGGAAGAAAAAAAAGTTTAGGTTTAGAATTAGAATTAGAATTATTTTAAGATAATTTTAGGTTAGGGTATGGTATAATTTATTTACTAAATTTATGTGGTTAGGATTAGGTTAAAGTATTAAGAAACCGAAATAGATATTAGGATAAAGTAAAATATTAATTTTTTAGATTAGAATTATGTTACAATATTGATCACTCGAGATTATATTTAGCTAAAATTTGGGGTATTACAAAGGATGTGAACTTAGAGAATGGAGTGTGTAAAGAGATAAGAGATTTAATATTTAAAGGTTGTTAATGATATATTTAAGGTTAATGGTTGACCTTGACCATTGATTTGACCTTCAAAATAGTAATTTGATGGATAGTGAATTGATGTAAACAGTAAATCTTACTAGTAGTAAATTTTCATTTTTTAAATATAAAATTCCTAACATGTTTCTATGAATCTTGTTATACATAAATAGTGTTTGATAAATAGTAAACAAAAAATATAAAAATGGTATGTGAGCATGTTATATGTTGTATAGAGTTCATATCTTAAATTTATTATTATTTCATGAGAAAAACTAAGGTTTGGAATTAAAGAATAGTTTAACCTCGGGAAAACCTCCAAAGTATAGTATAATTCAGCAAATGTCAATAATATTAGTAATATGACATCTCTCTACTCTATGGGTAACCTAGAGCCCTATAAGAGGTATTGGTGCTTAAGATTAGAGTGTCCTAAGGAGTAGATAGATTCTTAACTTGTGTAGCAAGGGTCACAAACAATTTTCCAAGTGACACTCGTCAAACATTTAGCCACTAAAAAAATATATAAAGAACGTATGTTATAAAGTAAATAAGTAATAGATTAGCCTATAGTCCTCATATGTGTGGGAGTTTTATCATTTCTATGTGTTAAGTATCATTTTCACAATGTTTATATTATTTTAAATGTTTTATTGGATTTTTAGGGTTTTGACAAATAGTATGAATAATAATGAATAGTGTGAATAATGTAAAATTTATGTGTTCTAAAATCATAAAATCACATATTCTTCCGTATGTAAGCATATTCTACCTATCATATATTACGTTTACCTATGATCATGATTGATAACTGTGTGACCATAGCATCAACAACGTTAACACACATCTAATAGAAATCTTTGGATCCAAATAGTGTATTCCCTCCATTCAAAAAGAAGTAGTAATGTATAGATACATAAAAATAAAATAGAGAAACGGTTACAATAAAAAAATGATAAATTTTTAAATTATAAAATATATTTATATACATTGTTAAAAAAAAATGGGTGTGAACTTGAAAATAAAAATATATTTTTGGAATGAAGATGATTAGTCAAATAAAGTTTTGGTGTATTGGTGAATAGAGTTTATGTGTATTCCAAAGATAAAATTTGACTATTAATTTTTTAAAATATAATATATTATGTTGTAAAAATATAATTATTATACTTATGTTGAAAAATATTTTTATTATTTTATTAATACATATTATCAATATATATTAAAAAATATTAAAAATAAAGTGTGTCATAAAAAGCTATAGTAACTTTCTTTTTAACAAAAAGTGTTTTTTAATTTTCAATCCTATCTCCATAAATATAATATGGCTAAATTGTGTAATGAAAAAAAAAATTGCGTGCAAATTTTCTTCCTTTTATACACGAATGGTAATAGAGCACTCCTAAATATATATTCATCCCTATATTTTTAGATATTTTTATCAAGGATTTTTTTAATTTAGGTTCATGTTTGGGAAATTTTATCTGAATTTTTTTAAGGATGGATTTAGAATGTTCATCTCTATATACACGCTAAATATATATATTAAAAATACATTATAAAAAATAATATCATGTGGTTAGATTTTAAAATTAATAAATAAATAAAGAATATAAAATAAATAGAATACAATTGGCGTACGTAGATTTGATCTCCGCAGAGAGCTGGTGACAAATTTAAAATTATTTTATTTATTAAATTTATATACGGACATAAAGTCTCTATCCTGAAATTCTTCATTATTGTCATCCCCACCTTTATAAGTCTTCTCTTTTGGGGGCGCAGTCCTTTTTCTTTTCGTCAATGTGCTATTTGTAGCAATGTTCATACGTAGCACAGCTATATTAATATTTTTTTCAATCGTGATTCATAAGCAATAGCATCATTTTGTTTTTTATTGGTAAGGGATTCCTGAAAATAATTATAAAATAATATATATACGACGATCCTATAAAAACTTAACAAGTTTAAGTGGTTAAGGATAATCTTTATTATATATTGATAGTCTCATATTCAAACTTTTCATTATATTATTTAAATATTATAATATTTTTTAATAATTAAGACTATTTATATACTTTTTCTATATTATACTATGGGTTAATTTTTTTTATATAAAAAATTATTATTTTAAAATATAAGTCACATTATAAAAACTCATAAAAATTAAATGCTAGATTTTCTTTACTATATTATATATTTTCTCATATATTAATAAATAAATAAATTTTCAAAAACATATTTATATAAAAGTATGTTAGTTGTATTGAATATTTTATCTCTTCAAATTTTTTAACTAGTGATAAAAGTAATTAGGACCGTAAATAAGTTGAGTCAATTTGGTATTCAGCTTAGCTTGACTTATTAAATACTCAGTTCGGTTCGTTCGTTTAATTAAATAAGTCGATCTTGAAACTCATTTTTGGGCTTATTTTTTAAAAGAGTTGAATCCAAACTCAAAAAAATGAGGTTCAATACATTTTTTAGCTTTGACTTGTAAACTCGACTTAACTTGACTCATTAATTGACTAAACTCTTTCGTTTAGTTAAACGAGATGAGCCTAAACTTTATTTTAATCTCATTTTATTAAATGAGCCGAACTTGAGCCTAGAAATATTAGACTCAGTCCAGCTCATTTATAACCTTAATAACCTATATTTTAAAATCTATATTTTATATGTACTCACCTTTACTTTTTTAGAAACCAAACAATTTCGGATTAAACTGACCTTTACTTTTTGTTATAATCTTGGATAAAACTCACCTTTACTTTCTAAGAAATCAAACAATCTTGAATTAAACTCACCTTTACTTCTTTTATAAATCAAACAATTTTGGATTAAACTCGCCTAGAATAATAAAACTTTAGGGCAAAAATAAATTCACACGAGACCTCTGACCCATCGTTATCTGTACTGCTGTTTTTAGATTGAGAGGTGGAGCGTGAGAGGGCAACTTGGCGATGGAGTTCACCGCAAAGCCAAACCCTAGCGTCAACGCAACTAAAGCCGAAAGGAAAATCACAGAGAGGAATAGAAGAGATCACATGAAAACTCTTTACTCACAGCTCAATTCCCTTCTTCCTCACAGCCAAGGTTCGAGCACATCAAGGGTAAGTCCCTTTCTTATCCTCTCCTCCTCCTCCTCCTCCTCCTCCGCCGCCGCCGCCGCTGCCGCAGCTCCGTCCACCACCAAAAATGAAAGCGAAATAAACTAGCGAATGGGGTTTAGCTGTGTAATCTATTTATTCCGAGAGGCAGATCAAAAAAAACTAAAAAGAGTGGATGAAATGTATTCTTCCCTATTATTGAATCGGCCGGGCTTGAAGAACGCCATATATTGTTTGTTTCCTAAAATCTTACTAGCCGATCGGAATCTTGAGAGGTTTGTGTATGTAAAATTCTCTTTTTGTGTTTTGTTTTGTTTCTGGGTCGATGTCCCTAGTGTTGTATGAGGTAGCAGATAGGATGTTGCGAATCTTCTCGATCTTTCTCGAAGGTAAGGGGAGATATTTGGCCATGTAGTTTGATAGGCCGGCACACATGATTAATTTGTACGGACGGGTGTGTTCCCCGCTCTTCCGGTCTAATAAATTTCATTTCCGTCATCGTATCATATATAATTGAAGAAAGAGAAGAGAAGAAAAGACAAAAAATGCTAATGGTGGTGCATGAATGTGGTTGCATGAGTCGCAGGCGATACCCCTGCCGGACCAACTAGAGGAGGCGACCAAGTACATAAGAGAACTGAAAGACAAATTAGAGAAACTGAAGAGAGAAAGAGAGCAGCTGCTCGGAACCGCCGGTGGAGTGAGGCATACGCGTAGGATCGGATCGGACGGGAACAAGAACAATGATAGCAGCCGCAGCGAAGGGTATAAATCACCAAAGATTGAGGTACACGAGAGAGGCGGCGCAATCGAAATCATCTTAACTACAGGCTTGGAATGTCAGTTCATCTTTAATGAAGCGATTCGTATCCTTCATGAAGAATCCACGGAGGTTGTTAATGCCGGTTTTACTGTTGCTCAAGACACCGTATTTCACACAATCCATGCAAAGGTACCACTAGTAATTCTTCTTGATAATTCTGTGATACTATTGTCTGTCTGTATGTTACTAACGCATCTTGTATAACGTCAGAGGTGAATACATTTTTTGATATTTTAGGATAATTTTATGTGGCTACCACGTATCTTATATTATCCTTAGGTTACCAAATGATAAGCTTTTAGTGTCACCTAATTTTCTAAGCTAGTTTGCAAGATTTTCAATCATTTGAATTACTTTTTTCCTTGGAATTTTACAGAAATGTTTTAAAATAACCACGCTTACAATCTCCATATATATATATATATATCAAAGTTCCCAACAAAATTATTAACGTTGTGCTATCTTTGTTTGATTTTTTCTAATTTAATTTGATTTACTATTACTATTGTTATCATTGCTTTCATCGTTATATTTATTTTCATTTTATTATATTATTTTTATTCTTATTAAAATGTTGTTTCTCTAATCTAATCTGATTTAATAAGTTTTAAAAATAAAGTCAGATACACATAACCTGATTTATTTATTCAATTGATTAAACTATGCTAAAAAAATATTTATTTGTAATAATTTATCTTGGAAATGGCATTGTATAAAAGTGAAAAAAAGTTGAAACACCATATCCGCTTTATAAAATTATTTAAAGTGCATAATACTTAAATAAAATAATATAAAATTTAATGATAATCAAGTGAAATTTATCTTTAATTATATCCTTGTTTGGAATAAAATCGGTTTTTGTCGGAAAAGGTTTTCATACATTTGAAACACTTTATTCAAGAAATATAAAGTTGAGGAGCATCTTTTCTATCTTCATTGCCCTAATACCAATCGCTATCTTGTGTTTATTTAATATAGCGATGATATTTGATTTAGTGATAAAGAGCAGCTCTTGAATGTCAGAAGTCTCATGTTCAAATCCTCTTCCTCCTCTTAGTACTATTACACTTTTATAGAGTTATCATTTATATAGTGATTTGTATTTACCTTTACAGCCCCTATAAATCAAATATATATATATATAGCGGTGATAAGGGTAAAAAGATACATTATAATTTAATTCTCTTACATAGTTTATTTAAAACTAAAATAATAAATCTAAGATGTCATTTAAGACCTTTATTCCATTTTTATGAGTATTTGCTTGGAAAAATGTTTATGGCTTTCAAATACATTGCATAATTTATGTAAAATTTAAAGATATCTTTCATCTTTGTTACCTCCCCTTCGAACAATCACAATATATAATATCTATTCTTTTATATTCAGAAAAATTATATAAAAATCCCTATTAAAATTATTTATTTAAAATTATAACTTAATTTATAAACTTTAGTGCATCTCCAAATAAGTTAAATCATTTGAGATTTAAAAGGTCACACATGGCAAATTATGAAATCAGTTAATCTATATTTTAATTCGCATGTGATGCCTTTAGTGTCCTTTTGGAATTTTTGTTGTGTAGACCGAGGAGGTGGTACCAAGCCATAAAGCCGCGCGGATAAGTGAGAGATTGAAGAGGTTTATCATTGACCCCTGATCGTGGTTGGCTTTACTATTCCAAGTCTTAAAGTCTAGTTGTTTATATTAAGTTTAGGCTTCATTTTTAGAGTACGCTTCTTATTATAATAACATAATTTTCTATTCGAAAGTCGGTGAGTGGAGACTCAAATGAAGAGAGAGTTAAATATTATTTGAGTCTATGTAAGTTATAATTTTATTTTAATTTTTGTAAAAATAAAATATTTATTTTAAGTTATAAAGTTTATAATGTTATTTGTTTTGGCCTTTGCAAAATTAAAATGTTCAATTTTTTTCCTCTAGAATTAATTTATATTCAAATTAGTCTATAAATCCTATATGAACCTATTATTACATATCAATCTATATATTATCTCTCTAGTAAGCACATTATATCTTAATCACCTAATTACCAAGCAATATAATTATTAACCTCTCACTAATTTTAAATCTAATTACATCCCGGTGACGAAATTACATTCTAGTAGGGCCAAAAAATGAGAGGTTTAAATTATTATTTTTATATTATTCATATAGGTTTACCGAATTACATTTTAGTTGGGCAAAAAAATAAGAGGTTTAAATTATTATTTTTTTATTGTTGATATAAGTTTTTTTAATTAGATTTAAAAGTAGTAATAAATTAATAATTATAGCACTAAGTAAGTAGGAGATTGGATGTAATTTGCTAACTAAGAGAGAGAGAGAGAGAGAGAGAGTATAAAGACTAATTTGTAATAGTATGTTAGCATAATGTTGAGAGATTACTTTGAATATTAAATGATTCTACAAAGATTAAAATGCACATTTATTTTTACATGGACTAAAATAGGTAAAATTGTCAATCACAAAGACTAAAATGATTATTTTATTTCCATGAAGACCAAAATAAATAAAGTTATAAATCATAAAAATTGAAATAGTATATACCTTAAATGAAGAGAAGTCTAAAATTTGAGAGAATTCCGCATATATGTTCTAACACGTGACATACGTTGGGGATTGATGTAATCGTGGAATTGGGTTTTAGGAGAATACAAGCCTCGTGCACTTTGCGATCACTTATAGATTTTGTAGTTTATAATTAATTTGTTGTTTTTTTCTTGTTGGAGAGGAATAAAGGTCCTAAAACACATGTTTTACTATCTATACAATATTATATTATACTTGTCATCATCTATATAGTACATTTTTATGTATCTTCATTAACATGTTATGAAGAAATAAATGAAACACTAGATTGTAATCATTGCATACTACTAGTGCTTTTACCAATTAAGTAGAAGTAGATACAAAAACTACATTAATTATGTTTCTTTTTGCATTTGAAATCTAATATGAAGTAATAATGATATTTTATAGATACATTTTATTTATGCCTTAGGTTATAATGGTATTTGATAATACTTATGATCTAAAATGAAATTATGTGTATTGACAATATTAGACATTATTTATTTTAATAAATTATAATCTTACAATTTTTTTATTATTTATAGATTTAATTTTAATAGTATATATTAATTAATAAATAAACATAATTAGAATTAATGTTTGTAATATTATTTATTACTATTATTATATTAATAATAATAATAATATATTATTATTATTTTTATTATTATTATTATCAATTAATATTAGTATCGATAATTAATAATGAACCTTAAATAATTAAGAATATGAATAATTAATAATATTAATAGTTAATATTTATGAATATTTATAATTGATAATTCATAATAATACAAATAATTAGTAATTAATAATAACAATTCATAAGCAATAATATTATTAATCATTCATAATTAATTATATCAATAATTGATAATTGATTAGACTAATAATTAATTATCAATAATGTTAATAATTAATCATTCATAGTATTAATAATTAATAGTAATAAAAATAATAACTAATAAGTTATAATATTATTAATAATTAATATTGATATTGACTAGTTATTAATAATAAATAATTATTATTTATTATTATTCCTTAATAATAATAATGATAATTAATTATTAATATTAACTTATATGCCATAGATAAACAGAGATAAAGTTAGATTTAATATTTTAAATAATAATTAATAGTATTAAATAATTATTATAATATTAATATTGATGATATGTGAAAATAATTAATAAAAATAAAAGGATAATAATATAGAATAATTTAAATAAAAAAAAGTATGTAGTAGATAATTTTAATACTAAAATTCTAAAAATAGTATATAAAATAATTATTTAAAAGAACGATTGATTTAAAACAAGTCTTAAACAATAATATAAATAACAACAAATTATATATGTATATATATATATATATTAACAAAAGATAATATGATTTAAGTGATGTGGGATGTTTATTCTTTGACTCTAATTTTGAGTTCAAAAAATTTGGGTCAGATTTCAATCATTTGCGAGTGTGAAAGTTTGATTCCGCTGTCGCAAATACGTGAACATCGCGTAATTTGCATCTGTTATATTGGACTAGCGTCTGAACACTACTAAGTATCAACGAAACAGCTCGTGAGCTCAGCCATGGGCCGCGACCATATGTTTCGTGACTTTCGTCTCCATCTCTTATCATTAATTTTCTGACAGACGCTCTTTTGGTTGCATCGAAGACGTAATTTTGTGCCTATGTAAAATATCGAGTGGTCCCCGAATTCCGAGCTTGACCCATGCAGCCGGTAGGTCATGGACCTCGTGGTGCAATTTGTGCGCTGCTAGTCGACGTCACACATCATGCCCTTTGAGCACGCTCCCTCTCTCGACAACGTAGACTGATTAAACATGATGTGTCATGTAACTACACGATGTACTTGTTTTCAGTCGATTCATTCTACGTCATTAATTTGAGGGGAAATGCATGATGATACCGTACGTCCAAATTTAAAATTCAAATTTAAATTTAAATATATACTAAAAGAATTTTATATTAATATACTAATTTTATTTTTTTATTAATAATTAAATAATATAAACTAATGATAATATAAAATAAAAAAATTAATAACTAATATTATTATTTTTTCGTCTCATAAATTTCTACAACCCCATAATAAAATCGTTAATAAATCAAATTAAATAGGATACCTCCTAGTATTAAAAATCGGACCGGACCGGCCGGTCCGACCAGTGAACTGGCGAACCGGTCGAGTCACCTGTCAAATTTTATATGACGGTTTTTAAGATCTCGGAACCGATAAAAACCGGTCGGATCAGTGAAAATCAGTGAACCGGTCAAAAATCGATCTTAGAATCGGTCAAAAAATCGGTCGGAAGCCGGTCAAATTTATGTAGAATTTAATTTTCTATATTTTTCATATTTTTTGACTTAAAATATACCACTGGTTCGACCAGTCCAAACAACTGATTCAATCACTAAACCAGTGAACCAGTTATGAGACCGGTTCAATGACCGGTCCGGTTTTTAAAATTATGGGATACCTTCTCCTTAAACTTAATTAATTAAAAAAATTTAGGTTCAAAGTCACCGGTCCTCTCACGTGTTATAAAGCAAACCAGGACCAAAATTTAAATAATAAAAAAATATTGTTCCCTTTCCGATTTAATTTGAGCATACATAGATCCATCTGAAAAGCTAAATTACCTCACTTTCTTATCCCTTCCTCCTGTTATTCCATTCCGTTAATTTCAAAAATTATCTCCGCTCCAACTTTATATTTGTGTAACAATTAATAACTCCTTCATCTCTATAAAAAAAATTTATTTCAGTAATTTAAATATATTTTTTAAAACATCATAAAAGTAATTTTAAAATCTTATACTGTTTTTTAAAAACTAATAAAACATTAAATGTATATATGATTAAAAAATATCAACTTAAAATAAAAAATAAATTTTAACTTTTTTAAAATAAGTTTTATATATAATTTAATAATTGAATAATTTTTTTAATACGAAGAGAATATTTTATTTTTAAAAATAAAGGAGATAAAATGTGACAACTTCAAATAGTTACGATCATTGAGTATGTATGTATATACATTAATTTATTAATTTTATTTTTTATTAATAATTAAATAATATAAACTTAAAATAATAACAAATAAAAATTATGACATAAAAAGTATGATAAATTCATTCCCTATATTATTTTTATAATCATCGTTACTTTTTATTGTTATTATTATAATAATTTTTTATATCATTTTTTTTATAGCGGTGATGAGTGGTGGCTAGCTTTCGATTTTATGGGGTAGCTAGAATTTGGTGGCTTCACCTAATCAAAACCTCAAAACCTGAGATAAGGTTGTGGTTGACTTTTCATTGACATCGATTCTAAAATCATACTTCTATAATACATTTCAGCTGGAAATATTTATTGGTATTAATAATGTTGTTGAAAGTGAAGTTTTAATGTATTTTTATTTCACAATTTATTTATTTACGTATATTTTTCTTATCATATTTAGATGAGATTTAATCTTACCAAAGCTTTGTAAAAAAAATATAGTATATATTTATTAAAAATATAACAAGAATCTTTTTTATGGGTTTATAATTTTTTTTATAAAAAAACTATTTTCATAAAGAAATAGGAAAATGCTAGAATTATGTATGAATTTGTATAACTAAGTATATATTACATAAAAATATATTATTTATCCCTTTTTATGGGTTCATGATTGAAAAAACCATATCGTGAAGAAATACAAAAAGCTTGTGGAAAAAAAATCCTTATTTTACTAAAAGAAGAAAGTTAGTTTTTATCATATTTTACCATTAACTATTTTTGCAGATAGATTTATTTTTTTTTTTAATTTTTGGTTAGTATAAGAGAGGAGAAATCATATTGCATGAAGTGCGTGTTTAGTTTTATCATGTTTTACCATTTACTTTGTTTGGAAACTTATATAGAAAGTTCACCTCGAATAGCTCTATTTGAAAAATTATTTAGAAACATTATTTTTAAGGATAATCGAGGTGAAAGGTAAAACTTTACCGATATAGCATTCATTTACCCTAATCAAAAAGCAATTAAAACAACTTTTACTCAAATAAGGTTAATATTATCTTAACAATATTTTAAAACATTTACCTTAATTTACATCTATTTCTGTCATCTAGGAAATTTTTTAATATTTATCATTATCCCAATTTACCTTAATACAAACGAACCACAAGGTTAAGTTTGTAATAAGCAAGGGAAAACTAGGAATATGTTAGAATAATTAATGTCATTAGTAAAAAAAAAAGGACTATAATATCACCAAAATTCACTCTTAAAAAATATTATTTTAGAGAAAAAATATGTAAAAGCCAAAGTAGAAAATAACAAATTTTACTACCACACCTAACACAAGATAAATATCTATCATCTATTTCATATTAAATGCAAAGTTAAAACCTATTCAACTAAAATTTAAACATTATCTATACCAAGAGAAGAAACTTACACAAGGAGATACTCCAATGGTAGATAGAAAGCAAATAATTAAACTAAATAAAATCATTGCTGATAAAATCAACAAAACTCTATAAAATAACACTGGATTTTAAAAACTTGGCAAAGTGAAGAGAAGCTTAAATTCGGTTACAACCTTGTCAAAAAATTTTTATACAATGCTTGAAAGTTTTCAAAATGTATACAACAAATAAAGATAAATTTTTGAGTGATAAAATTTCTAGTGGCTTATCATAAAAGCCTAAGTCTTCAACCTAATAATATCAATTAATCTCAAGCTTGCACAAGAGGTTTGCTTCCTACTATTACTAGTTCGTGATAGGACTCATTCAACCACGGTAGTATCAGCACGGGTCTAGTACCAAGTAAATAAAAACTACTTAACTCATGGAGGGCAGATGATACACAAGAAGGATATGGTAATCTTTAACTTACAATAATCATACTTAAGTATACATGTGATATACACACCATTCCACTCATATAACAACTTATATGATTTCATGAAGTATATAGTATATCATTAATCATTCTGCCAACATGCATTAAGGAAATTCAGACATGAAATGAATATAGCAAGATACTTGCAATACCTAGATAAAGACAAGCTAACATAGAATATCATTGTCATAACTATTAAAGGTATACATGAGTACATGAAATAACATATGATAGAACATGCGATCATGGAATCATATTTATAAACGCACGACAACACGTAATAAGACACAAGTGAACTGATGTTGAATAACACAACTATCCTATAAGATAACATTTTGCACATAAGATCCACATATGATTAAAATAATAGATTGTGTGATAACAAGGTAAGAACAGGAGTCATATGATAGCATAATTGTAAGGAAGACAACTGAGAGACATGTGTAGAATAATGAAATATAAATTCCAGGAATGAATGAGAATACTCGATTATTGTATTCCATTATTGTGATCACAACCATTTGATTATTTTAACTTCAGGATAGAGACTTAAAGAAACTATAAAACTAATATAGTGCTTAAATGGTACTAACCTTAGCTGACCCACCTAGAAACGTCATCAGACTACAAAATAATAGGAAACCTAATTACTTGAGTATACATACCCCTATTTTTTTTTGATAAATTTATGTCTCCAAATTCCGAAGAATTAGGAAACCATTACAAAAAGGCATGGACATTATGAACCACTTCCTCTATTCTATAGAGGAAAGCCTTCCTACTGAACTTGATCCACGATCCTATTTTAACCTTAATAAGCAAAATAAGCCACCTAACACACACATGGAAGTTGTCGAAAACAGATGTGTTCCTAAACTCCCAGATAACACTTATAATAGCGAAAAACGCCGTACACCAAATGTCTCGATTCAAACCGAATCTTCTAACCCCCAACCATGTAACTGCATGCTCCTCGAGGGACCTAGACATCACCCAATTAGACTCCAGCCAACCACTAATCTCGTACCAAATCGTTCCTGTCACAGAGCAATGCAGAAAAATGTGATTCACCGATTCTCGCTCCTCCTTACAAAAAGGGCATACTGCCTCCCTTTCTTCAATGATCTGGAATCTGACCAATCTATCTCTAGTGTTAAGTCTTTTCTGGATCGCAAACCAGGTCAACAGTTCGACCCTCGGTGGAGCTAAGTCGATCCACACCAAGCTAGGATCAAACCCTGGAGATCTCCCTTCTTCACAAAGCTGATAAGATGCCTAACAAAAAGACTTTACCGAGAACGTACCACTATCCTCAAACGCCCACTTGAGCGAGTCCAACTTGTCCTTTGATAACGGAAACTGATTGATAAGCCCTTCCAACTACTCTCTTAGCTCTACCTCCCATTCAAACAAAGGCCTCCTCCACCTCAGATTCCACTCCCATTGGGACCCACGCCATCTACCCATAGTAGCGATCTTTTCTTCCTGCTGTCCCGAAACTGAGAAAAGCCTTGGGAAAACCGACTTGAGTGCACCTGAACCTGTCCAGTCATCATGCCAAAAACTAACGTGCTTCCCATCCCCTACAACTACAGATAACCCCTGTTTTAGGACAGGGTTCAGTCTCCCTACCTGCAAGATGTCCATCCATGGCGACCATCCAATCTGAGAACTAAAATAGCGAATGCCCCTTGACTGATCCTCATAATGGATAGAAGATACAACATCCTTCTAGGTTGCCCCTTCTATAGTGAAAAAACGCCACTACCATTTAAACAGTAAAGCATTGTTCTTCATCACAAGGTCCCCTACCCCAAGTCCTCCCAAGGATTTGGGCTTCTGGATCACACTCCACTTAACCAAAGGAAGGTTACTCCTGTCTCCCCTACTCCCCCAGAAGAAGTTACGATGAATTCCAATGATCTCCTTAGCAACCCCTTTCGGTATCTTGAAGAGGCTCATGTAATACATCGGGAGACTATTAAGGACGCTCTTGATCAGGACCAACCTTCCTACTCTAGAGAGCACTTTCGATTTCCACCCTGCAAGCCTTTGCTTCACCTTATCGATCACCAGTTTCCACGTTTGTCTGCTACTGGCCTTTGCACCTAATGGAAGGCCAAGGTAAGTAGTAGGGATCAACCCAATAACACATCTCAAGATGGATTCTGCCTCCCTCTGAACCTGTTCATCCACCCCGAGTCCAATAAGCTCCGTTTTATCGAAATTCACCTTAAGCCCCGAGAGCAAGTAAAAACAGTCGATCAGTCTCCTCCAATTCCTTATATTCTCCAGGGTTGGCTTACAGAAGATCATAGTATCACCAGCAAACTGAAGGTGTGTGACAGAACTCACATGTCTCCCCACTGATAGCCCATGAATCAAACCCCTGTCAACACCTCTCTTGACAAGCTGGTTGAAAGCCTCCACTACTAAGACGAATAAGAAGGGAGAAATGGGATCACCCTGTCTAAGCCCCCTGCCCATATTAAACGGGGGAGTAGGGGACCCATTCACTAGAACCGATATGGAAGCAGAAGATGTACACTCCTTTATCCACTTCCTGAATCGACCACCAAAACCCATAATCCTTAGCACCTTATCAATGAACTCCCACTTGATACTATCATAAGCCTTCTGAAAATCAAGCTTGACCATGATACCTTTCTGTCTCTTCTTTCGTCTGAACCATTGCACAATTTCATTTGCAACCAAGGCCCCATCTAGAATGCTCCTTCCTTCTATAAAAGCGGACTGCGAATTACCAACCAAGTCATCAATCACCTGCTTCAGTCTCTGTGCCAGGATCTTGGAGATTACCTTGTAAATGCATCCTACCAGACTAATAGGCCTGGATTGGTACACCTCCTCTGCATCAGCTACTTTGGGGATCAGAGTTAACAACGTTGTGTTAATAGCAGGCGGCATTTTCCGGTGGCGAAAGAAATCCATAACCCCTTTCGAGAACTCCTGCCCAACCACTCCCCACATCTTACGAATAAAGCCCATATGGTAACCGTCATAGCCCGGAGCTTTCAACGGATCACACTCCCAGACTGCCTTCTTGATATCCTCCTCTAAGGGAATACTATCCAGAGCCAAGATTTTCTCCCGTGACAGCTTACGGAACCCTTCCTCACTAATCTCGACCTCCGGAAGCTCCTGCTTCTCATACAGATTCTTGAAGAAAGAAACGATGATCTCCTTGATCTTTGACGTCTCTGTAACCTCTTTGCCCTCGTGAAGGAGCCTGCTGATAAGGGAATTTTTCTTTCTAACAGCTGCAATCGTATGAAAATACTTAGTATTCCGATCCTTTTCCTTGAAACCTCGAACCCTAGAAACCTGAAGCCAATAGGCCTCCTTCCTCTTATGCCATCTCCACAATTGACTTTGTAGCGCCGCCCTTCGAGCTAACTCCACCTCCTCATTTCCCCCCCTTCCATTAGAACCCTCCATTTTTCTCATTTCCTCTTCTAACAGATTAATCTTGAGATCCATATCCCCGAAGACCTCTTTATTCCATCTCCTGAGCAAACTTTTCATGGACTTCAATCTATTCTGACACTTCTTCCCCTTCAAACTGGCCCAACACTTGGCCACAAAGCCTTGGAACTGAGGATGGGAGAACCACATATCCCAAGATCTGAACGGACGCGGTCCACTTTCGTACTTCTTGAAGCTGACCCGAATAGGATTATGGTCCGATAGTGATTTGCTTAAGCAGACACAAGAGAGGTCTGGAAGCGCCACCAA
Source organism: Tamarix chinensis (assembly GCA_030549775.1). Taxonomy (NCBI): domain Eukaryota; kingdom Viridiplantae; phylum Streptophyta; class Magnoliopsida; order Caryophyllales; family Tamaricaceae; genus Tamarix; species Tamarix chinensis. The sequence continues at coordinate 39,830,579 of CM060177.1, forward strand.
CCACCTGGGATCCACCAACACTCTGTCCAAGAGACTCGCCGACCTCGCCTTATGCCAAGTAAACTTAAGATTTGAGGATTTTACCTCGACCAGGCCCATCGTGTCAATCCAATCATTAAACTCTTTCACACTTCTGCAATCCACCCACCCACCTTTTCTTTCCTCACCAGTCCTTACTTCATTAAAATCACCCAACACTAGCAGAGGATTAGGGCAATTACGGCCCACTACCTCCAACTCCTCCCAAAGAGCCTTCCGGTCTCTCGAGGTAGGATTCCCATAGACTAGGAGAACCCCACACTCAAAAGAGAGAGGTCGAAAGCATCCTTCAATCAAAATCCACCTGTGTTCTCTTTTGGCACATCTCAAGTCAAAAAATTGGGTGTTCCACCCAAGAATCAAACCACCGCTTCTACCCTGCGCCACTGAATCCTTCCATTCGAATACTCCCGATCCCCCCACTTTATTCTTCCACGAGTCCAGGATCACGTGATGCTTTGTTTCCACCAACCCGCACACCTAAGGCTTTTCCTTCGCAGTCAGAGCCTGTAAAGAAGACATCTTCCCTAGAGCCCCTATGCCCCTTATATTCCAACTAATAACCACCATAACACCATCGCGAAGACCCCCTCTTCCTCATATCCCTTACACTTGCCTTTTCCTAACCTTCCTCTGGCTCCTCCTTAGGCCTATCAATTTTTCCACGCACTTCTTCTCCTCCTTTGAAGACAGTCCTATTTTCTTCCCAAGTAACCAGCATTCTTCTGCTTCTTCCCATCCTTCCTCCTCGGTATCCTCCCTCATAAATCCAAGGTCTTCTGATTGTGTCTCCCTCCCTAAACCATTCGTTCCCTTAGCAGGAATCAACTCCTCAAAACCGGGTGGAGGTGCATCATCACTGGAAGGGGATACATCATTCAACGCATCCCTTATTACTCCTCTCCCCCCTTTAGACTTCCTCCTCCCAATCTTAACTCTACCCCTCAGCCCGAGCTTCCTTCTATTTATCTTAATAAGCCTCCTTTCCTCTTCAATATTATGCTCCACTCCTGCGAGAATTGTTTGGTCCGATCCACCTGGCAGGGCCTCATGCCCAAATCCTTTCTCATGCACCCGTACATTCCTACCCTGTTATATAAATGCCTCAGCCGGTCCACTCCCCTGCTCGGTATTTCCCACGACCGACAGCAGCCCACAAGACTCGCCTACCCCCTCTTTTCCAGCATTCCAAGACCCTTCCTTACGCCACGATTCTGCCACCTCATTCTCTTGCGTGTGTATCCTGCGCACTATCTCCTCCCCAGGCCACGACAACGTTTCATCTCCTCCCATTCTGTCACCGCCTACCACCTGCAATAAATCCTCCTCTCCCCACTCATTTGATTTTTCCTTTTCCCATGCAAACCCTCGAACCACGTCCTTCGCCTTCTCATGCTGCCTGTTCCTCTCCTCGGGAAAACTCCCAGCGTGCTTCCCTCTTGATCTGTCGCTGCCTGTCTCTTGATTTTCCTCCCGCCCGTGTCGATTCAACTGCTCATCATCAGACCGTCCCTCTTCCTCGTCGGACTCCGTCGCACACGGCTTTGCACTGTGGTTGCCTACCATCGCATTTTGCCATGGGACATAGCCTCGACCTACCTCCTGGACTTGCACCACCACTTCATGCCCTGCTACATTAACCACCACCTGTTCCTTGATCTCCTCCATTCTGTGTGTATCAATAAGGACCCTTGTTGCTACCAGCGAATCACCATAGTCCTTATCCTCCTCCCAGCAGACCCAACGTCCCCATCCATGCGCAATCTGCCGAATAACCACCTCCTTCAATGCCACCACCGGCAGGCCACGTATTTCCACCCAGGTTCTTCTCACACAGCAAGCCTCTCCCTCTGTCCACTTTCTAACTGTTCTGAACGTTTCGAAGAGCAAGCTATCCTCCTCCATCGCCACTACGGCAGAATCCATAGATTCGAAGGTAATAAGGAACTTGTAAGGACCAAAATCTCTTACCTTGCAGATGGTGCTCCACGACGACATCAACCGCTGGATTACGAGCTCGGGCAACAAGGGATACTCAGACTCCACTATGACACTCCTTTGCAGCCACTCGACCTCCTCCTTGTCCACATTTAGCTGGATACGTCTCCCTTTGTCGTCCCCCTGATTCCATCGTCATCCCCTCTAATAACTTCAGCAAAAGACCTACCATCCCTCCATGCAGGCGATCGAAACGATGGCAGGCTACTTCTTCTCCATGTGGGTGATCGAATCGGTGGGCGACTTCTTCTCCCCAGTATTCCCCTAAGACCCAGGTCCCTAGTCACCCCTTGACCCTGTCTGCCAAACCTGGCCAACTTCACAAACAACCTACTACCATGCAGGAGCATCCCATCACATTTCCTTACCGCTTCATTCGCCTGGATCAACTCTCCAAACCGCACGAATCCAAACACTCCTTTCTCCCCCCTCCTTACCTTCCTGCTAATATAAACATCCTCCACAAATCCTGCGCACTCAAACACCTCCTTGATTTCCTTCTTAGAAACATCTCTCAAGATGTTGTCCACAAAAATAGAGAAAGTTTGCTTGTTCGGACGTGGAGGTCCCTCCCAGGTTGGGAATCCTCTCCTTGTTTCCTTTAAAATGTTGTCGCCGTGGCTGGAAGGTGCTCGGACGTAGGTTAAGGGTGCTCACAAGGCTGGGAGATTATTGAGAGGGGCAACATGGTTACCCGGGTAAACTAACTCCCCATGACGCGAGCTTGGTTCGACACCAATCTCCCCATGGTGCTCGACTCTGCCTGCATGAACCACAGGGTGACCTCGCGGGTGAATACTCTCTTGCATGGGACTCTCTCGATGACTCTCTTGCTGCCGATGGTGGGTGTATACATACCCCTATAGGGCTGAAATATATTGAGACACCTATAGTGTAAAAGAGGGTCTTTCCAAACCTCAAAAAGCACCCACGATCACATAATGGAAAAATACTACAATGATATTAAGTAAATATCAAACCTAACTCAAATAACTACCTTAAGTGGTATAAGTCTCAACTTAAGATATTTGACTTTAAATGATTAATATTTTATTTAAGGATTTAACCAAGCATAAATCAGGCTCACATAGCAATACTCAAATCACTTCATCACATAATGCAATTCCATTATCACATCCATTCAAAGTGACACTAAAGATGTAACCCCCCGAGTCGATATGACTATGCGGAGGCTACTTTGAAGTACTTTCAGATTGATCAGCTGACCCCACAAATCAACACAAGTCCTTTTAGCACTCTTTGTCCTCACTCATACACTTCTAGAGATTTTTTTTAGAAAATTTTCGAAACTAGGAGGATCACCCATCTTAAAAATTACTCTACAGCTAACACACTTAATTATGGAGTTCTTAGGATGAAATCACCAAAAGGATGGTATACTATATTGATATAAGTAGCCAAATCAATCTTTATAACACTCTACTCAATTTGGAGAATTACATTCATCCCCACTTAAAGAACACAACGTCCTCGTTGCGCCTCAACTATTAACTATCTCAATACAGTTTATCCTAAGAATTGTCCCGCTAGGTGGCTAACTGGATCATCTAAGTTCAACTTATGGTCGCGATGTTGCTCTGATACCATTTGTAATACCTTAAGTCAATATAACTATGTGGGGCTACCTTGAAGTACTTTCGGATTGATTGGATGACCCCACAAATCAACACAAGTGCTTTTAGCACGCTTTATCTTTACTCAAGCACTTCCCGATAAATTTTTTAAAAATCTTCGAAACTTTCCAAGAGGGTCAACAATCCTGAAAAGTGCTACAAGCCAGCACACTTAACTATGAAGTTTTTAGAATAGAATCACCAAAAGAATAGTATACCATATTGATATAAGCAGCCAGATCAATTCTTATAACATTCCATTCGATTTGAGGTATTACAAAAGCTGAACAATTTCAAGTGGCACTAAATTCAATCCATTATAAGTGACATTAAAGCCGAAACATTCCAAGTGGAATTAAAGACAATCGATACATTAAATCCAATCAATTTCAAGTGTCATTGAAGACGAACAATTCTAAGTGGCATTAAAGCTGATCTATTCCAAGTGACATTAAAACCGATCAATTCCAAGCGGCATTAAAGTCGACCGATTTTAAGTGACATTAAAGACAATCTCTTCCAAGATGCATTAAAGATGATCATAAAGCATCACATAATTTCAATCCATAATTAACTAGTTATACAATTCTCTAAACCAGGTATAGTTGAGACACATCAGAACATGTTCTAAAATCATCATACATTTCATGAACTATATGAACATATTAACCACAAAATCATATTCAACTCTTTACATACTCAAACTCATACAAATAATCCAAATCATTGCTAACATGTGTCTACATTAAAAGTTATAAACTCATATATACATGAAAGTACCATATAAGACATGGTATATGCTTTCCATACTTAAATCACATAAAACATACTCATCACCTTCAACCTCAAGAAGTCATACATCTCATGATTCTACCATAAATAAGAAAAATGTGTGTGTGTGTGTGTGTGTGTGTGTGTGAGAGAGAGAGAGAGAGAGAGAGAGAGAGAGAGAGAGAGGTTGCTAGCTTGAGAATCCACAATAAATGATTTCCTAAATCGGTGATAGAAAACGTAGGACTAGATTAGAAATTATCTTATCAATCAATAATTCAAGTACTACAATTTAATCAATAAAAAAAAGGTACAGACAATCTTTTTTGGAAAATATGTCCAAAAGCGTAGTTCCATCAAGATTTAAAATTAAATATTAAACAAATTGAGTTTAAAAAAAAGATCACTTAGAGCATCTCAAGTTAATTTGAAGAATTGAATGAAGGACTATAGAGGATAAGTTAATTTTATAAAAAATGACTTATTAATTAAATTTTGCAACTACAAAGATAAACCAACTAATTTCAGAGAATTAATCTAAACCGATAAGATAAAAATACAATTCAAATGATTTTAAATCAAAGCTAGTAATTAATTAGGTAAAATAAGCATAAAAAATCAGTTTTATAAAACTATCTCAAGAAATTAGGGTTCCTAGACCTAAATTGTAAATCAACTAATTAATTTTGATTACCTTAAATTGATGGATTAACAATATAGTTAAATTAACAGTAGATAAATTTAGATAATTAATTTTAATAAATTACAAATAACTAATTTAATATAATTATTTGTGAGTGCGAAAGTTTGATTCCTCTGTCGCAAATACGTGAACATCGCGTAATTTGCATCTGTTATAATGGACTTGCGTCTGAACACCACTAAATATCAACGAAACGGCTCGTGAGTCATTGAATAGCGACCCTATGTTTCGTCTCCATCTCTTATCATTAATTTTCTGACAGACGCTCTTTTGCTTGCATCGAAGACGTAATTTTGTGCCTATGTAAAATATCGGGTGGTCCCTAAATTTCGTGCTTGACCCATGCAGCTGGTAGGTCGTGGACCTCGTGGTGCAATTTGTGCGCTACGAGTCGACGTCACACATCATGCCCTCCGAGCACGCAAGCTCCCTCTCTCGACAACATAGACCAATTAAACATGATGTGTCATGTAACTACACGATGTACTTGTTTCCAATCGATTCATTCCACGTCATTAATTTGAGGGGAAATGCATGATGATACCGTACGTCCAAATTTAAAATTCAAATTCAAATTCAAATTTAAATATATGCTAAAAGAATTTTATATTAATATACTAATTTTATTTTTATTAATAATTAAATAATATAAACAAATAATGATATAAAATAAAATTTAAATAAATAATATTATTATTTTCTTTGCCTCATAAATTTAATAAATCAAATCGAATAGAATACCTTCTCCTTAAACTTAATTATTTAAAAAAATTTAGGTTAAAAGTCACCACTCTTTCTATGTGTTATAAAGCAAAACCGGACCAATTTTTTTTTTTTTAAATATTGCTTCCTTTCCAATTTAAATTGAGCATACATAGATCCATCTGAAAAGCTAAATTACCTCACTTTCTTATCCCTTCCTCCTGTTATTCCATTCCTTTAATTTCAAAACTTATCTCCGCTCCATCTTTATATTTGTGTAACAATTAATAACTCCTTCATCTCAATAAAAAATTTATTTTAATAATTTAAATATATTTTTTAAAACATCATAAAAGTAATTTTAAAATTTACTTATACTATTTATTAAAAACTAATAAAACATTAAATGTATATATGATTAAAAAATATCAACATAAAATAAAAAATAAATTTTAACTTTTTAAAAATAAGTTTTATATAAAATTTAATAATTAAATATATTTTAATACGAAAAGAATATTTTATTTTTAAAAATAAGGGGGAAAAATGTGACAACTTTAAATAGTTATGATCATTGAGTATGTATGTATATATATTAATTTACTATTTTTATTTTTTATTAATACTTACATAATACAAACTAAAAATATTATAAAATAAAAATTATGACATAAAAAGCATGATAAATTTATTCCTCATATTATTTTTATAATCATCATTATTTTTATTGTTATTATTATAATAATTTTTTATACCTTTTTTACTATATATCTTTTTTTTTTCTATAGTGGTGATGAGTGGTGACTAGCTTTGGATTTTATGGTGTAGCTAGAATTTGGTGGCTTCACCTAATCAAAACCTCAAAACCTGAGATAAGGCTGTGGTTGACTTTTCATTGACATCGATTCTAAAATCGTACTTCTATAATACATTTCAGCCGGAAATGTTTATTGGTATTAATTATGTTGTTGAAAATGAAGTTTTAATGTATTTTTATTTCATAATTTATTTATTTACGTACTTTTTTCTTATCATCTCTAGATGAGATTTAATCTTACCAAAGCTTTGTAAAAAAAATATAGTATGTATTTATTAAAAATATACCAAGCATCTTTTTTATGGGTTTATAATTTTTTTTTATAAAAAAACTATTTTCATAAAGAAATAGGAAAATGCTAGAATTATGTATGAATTTGTATGACTAAGTATAGATCACATAAAAATATATCATTGTTTATCCTTTTTTATGGGTTCAAGATTGATAAAACATATTGTAAAGAAATACAAAATGCTTGTGAAAAATAGAAATCCTTATTTTATTAAAAGAAGAAATTTAGGTTTAATTTCATCATGTTCTACCATTAACTATTTTTGTAGATAAATTTATTTATTTATTTATTTATTTGGTTAGTGTAAGAGGAGAAATCATATTACACGAAGTGCCTGTTTAGTTTTATCAAGTGTTTACCATTTACTTTGTTTGGAAACTTCTATAGAAACTTCACCTAGATTCACCTCAAATAGCTTTATTTGAAAACTTATTTAGAAACATTATTTTTAAGGGTAATCGAGGTGAAAGCTAAAACTTTACTGATATAACATTTATTTACCCCGGTCGAATAGCAATTAAAACAACTTTTACTCAAATGATATTAATATTATCTAAACAATATTTTAAAACATTTACCTCGATTTACATCTATTTCTATCATCTAGGTAAATTTTTAATATTTATCATTATCCCAATTTACCTTAATACAAACGAACCACAAGGTGAAGTTTGTAATAAGCAAAGGAAAACTAGGAATATGTTAGAATAATTAATCTCCTTAGTAAAAAAAAATTGACTACAACATAATCAAAATTCACTCTGAAAAAATTTTATTTTAGAGAAAAAATATGTGAAAGCCAAAGTAGAAAATAATTTTTTTTGCTACAACACCTAACACATGATAAATATCTATCATCTATCTCATAGTAAATGCAAAGCTAAAACCTATTCAACTAAAATTTAAAAATTATCTATACTAAGAGAATAAACTTCAACAAGGAGATACCCCAATGGTAGATTGAAAGCAAATAATTAAACTAAATAAAATCATTGCTGATAAAATCAACAAAAATCTATAAAATAACCCTAGATTTTAAAAACTTAACAAAGTGAAGAGAAGCTTAAATTCGGTTATAAGCCCATCAAATTTTTTATACAATGCTTGAAAGTTTTCAAAATATATACAACAAATAAAGATAAATTTTTGAGTGATAAAATTTCTAGTAGCCTATCCTAAAAGCCTAAGTCTTCAACCTAATAATAGCAATTAATCTCAAGCTTGCACGAGAGGTTTGCTTCTCACCATTACTGGATCGTCATAGGACTCATTCAACCATGGTAGTATCAGTATGGGTCTACTATCAAGTAAATAAAAACTTCTTAGCTCATGGAGGGTAGATGATACACAAGAAGGACATGGTAATCTTTAACTTACAATACTCATGCTCAAGTATATATGTGATATACACACTATTCCACTCACATAACAACTCATATGATTTCATGAATTATATAGTGCATCATTAATCGTTTTGCCAACACACATTAAGGAAATTCAGACATGAAATGAATATAGAAAGATACACAGGCCATACCTAGATAAGGACAAGCTAACATAGAATATCGTTGTCATAACTATTAAAGGTATACATGAATAAATGCAATAACATATGATAGAACATGCGATCATGGAATCATATTTATAAACGCAAGATGAGACATGATAACACACAAGTACAAATGTATAACAAAACATGAACTCATGTTGAATAACACGACTATCCTACAAGATAGCATTCTACACATAAGACCCACATATGATTAAAATAATAGATTATATAATAACAAGGTATGAACATGAGTCATATGGTAGCACACTTTTAAGGAAGACAACTGAGAATACTCGATTATTGTTTTCCATTATTGTGATCACAACCATTTGATCATTTTAACTTCAGAATGGAGACTCAAAGAAACTATAAAAACTAATTTAGTGCTTAAATGGTACTAACCTTAGCTGACCCACCTAGAAACGTTATTAGACTACCAAATAACAAGACAACTAATTACTTGAGTATGTATACCCCTATAGGGCTAAAATATATCGAGACACCTATAGTGTAAAAGAGGATCTCCTTGAACCTCATAAAGCACCCACGATCACATAAAAGAAAAATAATGAAATGGTATCAAGTGAATATTAAACCTAACTCGAATAATGAACTTAAGTGGTATAAGTCTCAACTCAAGATATTTGACTTTAAATGATTAATATTTTATTTAAGGATTTAACCAAGCATAAATCAGGCGCATATAGAAATACTCAAATTACTTCATTACATAATGTAATTCCATTATTACATATATTCAAAGTGACACTAAAGCTAATAAATTTCAAGTGGTACTAAAGTCGATCCATTATAAGTGACATTAAAGTTGATGCATTCCAAGTGAAATTAAAGCCGATCGATTCCAAGTGACATTAAAGCTAATTGATTTCAAGTGTCATTAAAGATGAATACTTTCAAGTGGCATTAAAGCTGATCCATTCCAAATGGCACTAAATCAATTCCAAGTGGTATTGAAGTCGACCAATTCTAAGTGGCATTAAAGACAATCTATTACAAGTGGCATTAAAGTCAATCATAAAGCATCACACAATTTCAATTTATAATTAACCAGTTATACAATTATCCAAACCAATTTTAATTGAGACACATCAGAACATGCTAAAAAATCATCATACATTTCATTAACTAGATGAAAATATTAACCACAAAATCATATTCAACCCTTCACATACTCAAACTCATACAAATACTCCAGAACCTTGCTAACATGTGTCTACATTAAAAGTTATAAGATCATAGATACATGAAAGTACCATATAAGACATGGTATATGCTTGACATACTTAAATCATATAAAACATACTCATCACCTTCAACCTTAAGAAGTTATACATCTTATGATTCTACCATAGACAAAGGTATAAAGACTTACCTAAGTTTAAAGCTAGCTAAGAAAAATATGTGTGTGTGTGTGTGTGTGTGTGAGAGAGAGAGAGAGAGAGAGAGAGAGAGAGAGAGAGAGAGAGAGAGAGAGAGATTGCTAGCTTGAGAATCCACAATAAATGATTTCCTAGATCAATAATAGAAATCGTAGGACTCGATTAGAAATTATCTTATCAATCAATAATTTAAGCACTACAATTTAATCAATAAAAAAGGCATAGATAATCTTTCTTGGAAAATATGTCCAAAACCTAAGACTCAAAAGCGTAGATCCATTAAGATTTAAAATTAAATACTAAACAAACTGAGTTTAAAAAAAAGATCACTTAGAGCATTTCAAGTTGATTTGAAGAATTGAATGAAGGACTTAGAGGATAAGTTAATTTTATTCAAAAATGACTTGTTATTTAGGTTTTGCAACCATAAAGATAAACCAACTAATTTTAGAGAACTAATGTAAACTGATAAGATAAAAACACAATTCAAATGATTTTAAATCAAAGCTGGTAATCGATTAGGTAAAATAAGCATAAACAAATCAATTTTATACAACTATCTCAAGAAATTAGGGTTCCTAGGCTTGGATTTTAAATCAACCAATTAACTTTGATTACCTCAAATTTATGGATTAAAAATACAGTTAAATCAATTTTGGATAAATTTAGATGATCAATTTCAACAAATTACAAATAGCTAATTTAATACAATCATTTAAAAAAATGGGTTTTAAAGGCCATGATAAAAATTCATACAATTCAAATTAATTAATTTAAATTTAAGGTGTTAGAATACAAATAAGTTTAATTCAAATATTTCCACAAAATTAATTTTAGAAGAAACAACTATACAAATGACTAATTTCATAATTTCATTTTAGAGATAGGGGTTTTAAGCCCAAAAATATAATTCCATTGAATTTTACTAATTTATTTAAAATAAATATTTATAAACACAATTAATCTTATTTTATAACGTACTGTATGATCAATTAATAAATAAATAATAAAGAAAAAAATCTGATGTAATAAGATTAGGGTTTTTCAATTTAAAATACAAATTGGATCAACGCTCATTAAAATACTTAAATTGATGCATCAAAAATAAAATTAAACATATTGTAATGAAAATTATATAAGCAATTGAATATAATAACATAGTTATGTAATCCAATTTAAATTTGTAAGAGTTTTGACCTAAAAATCCAATTCCAATGTATGTTACACAAATTTTGCAAATTGACACTTATAATAGGAAATTAAATACATTCAAATTATATTGTAACACTAATTGAATAAAATAAATCAATTATGTAATTTAATTTCCATACTCAAAGGTTTTGACCTAGAAGTCTAATTTTGATTAATTCTACAAAAATTTCTTAAATTGATAGTTTCAACATGAAATTAGATATATTTTAAAGCTTATTATAATATCAATTTATCTAAAATATCTTAATCAGATGAACCAAAAAAATCCAAATATAATTGGATTAATAATCAAATTTTCACAAATCAACAACGTACGCTACAACTAACTACTTCAAATTACTCACTCACTCACACTCACACACACACGCACTCTATAATTAAACAACTTATTTGGCCTAATTAAATCTAATTTATGTAAAATTAATTAAATTTAGAAGTTAGGGTTTGAATAAGTTATACTAAGTGAAATGTTGTGAATTAGAGTCGGTGAAGATCAAGGAAGCTTTATCTAAGGTTGGAGGCCACTCCTCGGTAGCTGAATGGTGTTATGCTGGGCTATGATGCAAGCATCATTATGGTTGCTCTACCTGTGTGGTTTCTACTCGATGCAGTGAATGATGAAGATAAGGGTGAGTGGTGCATTGTGTGGCATCATGGTGGCTACTAGTGACGAGTTAGAGCAGCAATGTATTGGACTATGTGGTGGCGTGGTGAAGATTGCAACAGAGAAGAAGGATCAAGGATTAGGGTGGGGTTCTCAGCATAGAAATTGGAAAGGGAAAGGAGAGAAAAGAGAGAAAGAAAATAGGGAGATAGAATGAGAAAAGGTAAAGGGAGGGATCAATCGATGAGTTTGGGTTTCGTTTTTTTACTAATACATATATACAAAAGAGGGCACAAAACTTTTGAAAAATATCAAAAGATGATTTTATTTGATACCCACTTAATGAAAATATTTTGTAGAGATCAATATATATATATAATCAATATAAAAGGTATTTAAAATTTTTGAAGGGAGGGATCGATCCATGAGTTTGGGTTTCGTTTTTTACTAATACATATATACAAAAGAGGGCATAAAACTTTTGAAAAATATCAAAAGATGATTTAATTTGATACCCAATTGACAAAAATTCTTTCGTAGAGATCAAAATATATATAATCAATATAAAAGGTTTTTAAATTTTTTCAAAAAAGTTTTTGGAGGAAAATACCAATAAGCTTGAAATTTCTATTACTTATAAAAATACTTAATATGACCTAAAAAATATTTAAAACTATCAAAAAATATATTTAAATAAAATTCTAAGTATCTAAGATTAATTTAAAAAATTAAAAAAAAGGTTATCCACAAACCAAAAAGAATAAAATGGAAGAAACTTAATTTCGGAAAGAAAATCATAAATAAGTTACAAATATAATTTTAATTTAAAACTTTATGGACATCTTAACAAACTTTTAAAAATAGATAAATTTAAATACAAAATGTTTTCTACGAATAAAAATATTAAAACAATTTTATTATTTTAAAAAGAATTTTATACTTTAAACACCTTATGTTCTTAACGGAATGTAACCCCAAAATAAAGTTTTAATCACATGAAGAAGTTATAATTGAAAATGAATTTAAAAAATTAAAAATTAAAACACATGATTTGACATAAATATATATTTTGAAAATAAAATTGAAATTATATTAATATAATAAAATTATGAGAGTGAACAAATTTGGCTTTGTTTGGTTCTATTTATAAAAAGTATTTTATTACAAAAGTAATTATGAAAAGTCATTTTAGTTTAATAACAATGTTTGGTTTTACATATAAAAAGCTATTATAGAAAATTAATTACTAAAAATTACTTTATAAAAATTATTAATCAGAAGTAAGTAAAGGTTAATTCTAAAATCTACTTTTGCAAAATGGTAAGGTTGAGTTTAAAAAAATCGTTTAAAACGTATCTTCTCCCTTGGCCATTTGCATTGCAACGACAAATACTAGTTCGTGTCTACCTCTTGATTTGTATAAGTAGCTTCGAGCTTCTCCCTCCAATATGTTGATTTGTAGAAGCAACTTCAAGCTTCTCCATCATCCTTTTTGCATCATCTCTCAAGCATGGTCGATTTACACTATCGTCCATAAACGCCCCCATCAGTAGATTTGCACCACAATTTTTGAGCTTCTCCAACGCCAATTTCAGTCACCTCCATCAGAAAAAATCAACAAGAAAAGGCGGTTGAGGTATGCAATCTCCCTCTTCGAATCTTATAGATTTTGGGATTTTTATTTTATTTTTCACTTTGATTATTCACTCAAATATTATATCTTGCTTTTTTCCCTCGATTTTCTATACATTTGAAGATATAGTTCTACAAACTCTACAAATAGGTAGCTCATCCTCCAAATTTATCTACCTAGTTGCATCGCCATTTTTGAGCTGCTCCATTGCTGATTTCAGCCACCCCCATCACAAGAAAGTAACAAGTAAAGGCAATTGAGGTATGTAATCTCCCTCTTCGAATCTTATAGATTTTGGAATTTTTTTTTAATTTTTCACTTTGATTATTTTGTTGAATCTTATATCTCACTTGTTTTTTCTCCAATTTCTCTACATTCTACAAATTCTGCAAATAGGCAACCCATCCTCCAAATTTGTCTATCTAGTTGCGTCGCCATTTCCAAGTTGCTCCATTATCAATTTTAGTTGCCCCCCATCACAAAAAAACAAGTAAAGGCGATTGAGGTATGTAATCTCCCTCTTCGAATATTATCACGTCTTTTATTTTGGAGTGTTCTATTTTGGTTTGCAGGTCATATATAATCATCTTTGTGTTCTTCTTGTTGTAGTGACCATTTGTGTGTTGTATATGCAAAATGTGTTTTGGTTAGTCTTGTGTAGAAGCATTATTGTGCTATATTAATAAACAATCTTGCCATCGCTTGTTATGTGACATTATATGGTTTGGTATATAAAGTTTCTATGCCAATCTTGCTTTATGTATTAATGGGTATGGCCCGCAAAACAAATTTGTATAGAATCCTAATGTAGTTTATATGTGAATAAAGTAACTATTGTAATGCACTACATAATTTGTGACAAAAATATTGTGGAAAAGCCTATGCCTAGTAGCTGGGAGCATTACTATTCTTAAGCGCCAAATGGATATTATTGATTTACTTGAGGAGGTGCCTTTGATTCCAAAATTGGGGGACTGTACTGATCATGTCATGTCCAGCAACACCCTAGGATGTTTTATTAAAGCATATATTAAAACTGTCCAATTCTAGTGTTTTTAGATCCCTCATACTAAACACAACATCCTTTACCTTATTATTTGTTATTATCCTCATTATTTTTATCCTTCTATGATGTGAGAGCACTAGATTGTTTTCAAACACTTGTGGGCCAATTGCATACAATTGACTAGTAGCAATCTTTATTTTATGTTGCAAGTAGTTTTCTTCAACATTTCTCTTATGCCAACATTTCTCTCTAGCTTCCTTTTCTTTCTAAATCAGTGTAGGATTTGTTTTTAAGGCTTGTTGCACATCCTCCCTTTGTAATTTGGCCTTCTCTACTTCCTATGTCATATCTTCTATGACTTTTAACTCCTAATTGGATAATCCAATATTTCGGAACAAACAAGTGTGTGAAATTCTTGGTGTGAAATATTTTTTATTCTTTGAGAGAAATTTTTAGGAGAGATCCTCAGCAATAGGATATATTGTATAACTTTGGATACCATTCTGAATTGCTTTAAGAATAAAAATATCAAGAAGAATAGGCAAATTTTTTGGAATAGTTAAAGAACTAAGTGGTGAACTATTATGCAAATATGAAGGAATAGGAGTTGGAATAAAATTCTTGAGTTCACAGTGCCATTTGCAGGTTTTTAGATTCATATTATATAGCTTGTTGGTCAAGTTTTGAACAAAATAGGCATGGTACATGGACGTATACAGTAGATCCAAAAACCATTTCATGTAGGTCAGGACACCCAGTTTTGGATAATGGTTTGGGCAACTCAAATGGTGTTTTGTATTTTAAATCTATAGTGAGTGTCCTCCTATTCACCAAATAATTACATTGATATGGGCATAATAAAAATTATAGCACCTACTACTTTTTGTTCTGGGGAATCAAGACTAGCAGATTGGTGGCAAATGCCCAAAGGTTACCCAAGCATTCATAGAAATAGTTTATTCTATTCTCATATTTTAAATCCCAATTTTAGCATAAAAATAATTTACAATCATAGCATAAAATATTTTGAATAAGTTTTTTCCTTTAGATTCTTTACTCATCAAAAAATCTTACACAATTGTTAATAAATGTAACAATTGTGTCATAATGGTTTTAGCAGATGCAAGCTTTATTCACGACAAGTTAGTTTGGCCATGATAATATGCTGTCATAGTGTCAAGCTGCTTGAAATTCATCTTATCTTAGTTGCTCATATTTTTCCTTTTGTACCTGATTATCCTCCTTAGATATCATTGTGGATCCTTAGATCATCCCAAATTTTTTTACTGCTTTAGCGCACGTGATGTACGTGCTAACTACGTTCCCGACTCTACCAAAAAGCATTATATCTCAGCAAATTCCCATGTCTATTCTGAAACTAACAATAGAAAAAAAGTTTGTGGCCCTTGAATCTTTTTTATAGTGATGTAAGCGGTCCCTTTCCTTAGCAAATAACATTAGAAAATGAGTATGATGTTGCAAACATAATCTTTCATAGTTGCAAATAATAATCACTTAAATTCTGGAAGGATTAAGTAGACTTAACTCAAGAATGTAACAATATAATATCAAAGTTGTAAGAGTAATGAGAAAATGATATCTCTATTTAAATAGAAGTTTCATCTTGTAAATGATCTCTCATCATTGAGAGTATGTAAGTATATTTGTAGGATCTATGACATCTTTATCAGATACTGCACATTGGAGTGAATTAAGGCATTAAACCTTTATTCAATTATGTGTTGAGGAGGTTAAGAAAGGCAATAGACCTACTTCAAGTTTCAACAAGATTAAATGGTCCAATATTGTTGATGGTCTTAATAAGCTTGAGAACATGCGATACCAAACAAATTCACTTGAAAAATCATTTTACCTCAATAAAAAAATATTACTTAGCATGGATAAAATTTGAAAGTGAAACTGGACTTAGGAGAGACCCGATTGGTGCAATCACTTGTAGGGAGGATAGATGGAAGATATTTATTCAGGTAAATTACAATTATATATTTTTTCACTTATTATTTATTATTATATATAACTTGTAATACTTTCAAATTTTTTATAGCAAAACCCAAGTTGTAAACACTTTTGCAACAAGCTAATTACCCATTTAGATGAGTTTCATTTAATCTTTGGTGGTACTCATGCAACCAGAGAACATTCATGGGCTCCATCTCAAGGGACTCATCCAAGTTTCAATAAGGATGATAAAGAGTTAAGAACAATTAACGCAAGTCCTTCTAAATGCAAAAAAAATTCATTGAGATTGAAGGTTGTGATTCTAGTGATTTAAACGATGGGACATGCCAAAAGGAAAATTCAAGCAACAAGCGTTCTAAGAGTAAACAATCTAGTTCTCATAAGAGAAAGGAGTAAGCTAGTGAGAAGCTTGATAATAAGTTGCTAGAATTTTGTGAATTTGCATTTAAGAGTAACGATAATCCTCCTTTGCCAACACCTCAAGCTTCAACAACCCCCACTATAAAAGAATGTTTGGCTACTCTAAATGCCATGGCTGATGAAATTTCTAATGAGTTATTTATCCTTGGTATTAATACTTTAAAGGATCCTAATAACAGAGACATGTGGATGTATATGGCTCCCCAAAAACGTGATGTTTGGTTCAAATGTTTAAGGGATCCATCTAAGAATTGATCAGGGATGTTAGGTTATTATGGTATTTTGTAAAAAACTAGTTTGTTTAAGGGTTTTTTTATTTGTAAAATCATGAAGTATAAATTCTCTTTTTTATGTTGAAGTTATGTAATTTTCTTAAATTGTGACTTTTAGCTATATCATCCGTTCCTTAAATGATCTACATTTGATAAACTTTGGCCAATCAATGAAATGCATATCATATTTGCTTGAATTAGTTCGGAAGTATTCATGTTCTTCGATGAAATATGTAAATGTTTTTTGTTGTATATAATTTGAATTAGCATTTAGTGGGATACAAGATTATATTTTATGCATTCTTATTAATTCAATACTTATTAGGTATATGTATAATACAAGTGATGCCTTCATTTTGAATAGATGGATGATCGGAAAAAAGACTACTACTATTTTTACTTGTACTACAACGTTTGCGAAAGAGAAGGAAGACATCTATTGAGAAACAAGTTTGTTTAGATTCTTCTGAAATAGGTCACCAGTTTTCCCAACATATATTAAATGGTTATGATAGGCTATGTCATGATTTATTTAGAATAAAGAAGGATGCTTTTCTAAGGTTATCAAGTTTATTAAGATCAAGGAGGTTGCTAAGTGATACTTATCATGTGATTGTTGAAGAACAATTGGCATTTTTTTTTATATACAATTGGTCACAATGAAAGGAATAGAGTTGTGCAAGATCGATTTTAGCGATCTAGAGAGACCATCAGTAGATATTTCAACAAGGCTTTAATTGCTATATCAAAGATTGCTGGTAAAATTATAAGGCCTCATCGAAGAATTAATGAGGTCCCTCTTGAGATCATAAATGATTCAAGACTTTGGCCTTATTTTAAAGATTGTGTAGGAGCGATAGATGGAACACATATTAATACTTGTGTTCTAAAGAATGAACAAACTCCCTATCGTAATCATAAAGGTGTGTGCTCCCAAAATATTATGGTAGTTTGTTATTTTGATATGTTGTTCACATTTGTGGAAGCTTGATGGGAGGGGTCGGCTCATGATTCTCAAATATTCCAACATTTGTATTCGAGATCCTAACAAAAACTTTCCTCATCCTCCTCGAGGTAAATTGAACATTAATTTATATATTAAGTATAAAATATTATAGTTGAATAATATGAACTTACATTTTATTTAGGTAAATATTATGTGGTTGATTCAGGTTATCCTAATACATCTGGCTATCTTGCTCCATTTAAGGACACAAGGTGTCATGTATCTGATTTTTAAAGAGTTGGTGGTCCACAAGGAAAAGAGGAGTTATTAAATCATTTACATTCATCGGTGTGAAATGTGATTGAGCATTGCTTTGGTGTTTTGAAGACTCATTTTCCCATCTTAAAACAGATGCCAAATTATAGTTTGGAATGATAAATGTTCATTGTCATTGCAACAATGACAATCTACAATTTTATTAGGATGAATGGAATAAATGATATATTATTTGATGATTTTTGTAGCACAGAAATATATGAAGAAAATAATAGGAATAGGGATATTAGACAACATGTAGAGGGTAGAGCTGCTAGAGAAATGGAAATATTGTGGCATAGGATCGTAGATGATATTTACTATGCATGTCATTTAATTGTTTTATTTTATGATGTTTATTATGAATGTCATAATATTGATTGCATAATATAAAATTTTATCATTATCACTATTTGAATTTTAGATGCTAGTGAGTTTTATAAAATTTGGTTCATAACTTTTTTAATAATTTAATAATTTTTATTTAATAATTTTTAGTACTTTATAATATCTTTATATATTTTTATATTTTTATGTTTCATATGTTTTTTAATATTTAATATTACATAATTTATATAATAATTATTACCAAAAAAATATATATGGGAAGATAAAAATTGAAGATGGAAATTAAAAAGTAAATTTGTAGCAAAATGAAAACCAAATACTAATGAGGTACAATAAGTAGTTTTTTTAGTAGTAATCACTTATACGACAAAAGTAAAAGCAAACACATATTTTACTTGCCAAAGTACTTTTTGAAAAGTATATTTATAGAAGTAGTTTTTATCTGAAAGTAATTATTAAAAATAAATAATACCAAACGAGGGCTTTATCTAGAATCATTCGCAACTACAACGATTAACTAAATTCAAATATAGATTCGAAACCATTGATAAAACCATAAAACTAATCAAAATTAATATAATTAGAAGTTTTCATCAACTTATGCTGATAAAATTATTAAGCTTGAGAAAATTAAATTTAAAAAATATGGAGTATTATATAGATATAAGGATAATGTGTTCATAAAAAATAATATACAAGTACATTTGATATAAGTACATTTTGCATAAAATAAAAGTATTTGGTGTACTATCTCTTAATAGTAGTACTAGTTTAATAGGGAAGCAACAAAACCTCTTTATATTATTGAAAATAAAGATACTATGTCTAAAGACTATAATATTCTACATATAGATAACAAGTACAAGGCAGGTCATGAGAGTTGAGTATAGGTCTTTCATCAAATGGGTTAGCATTGATACCACACTATAAGAAAAGGGGGATTATGACAATATAAATCGTCTCCACTTGTATTTAGTGATGACATATTGTTGATAGAATGCTGTCGCAAAAATAAGTTGGGACAAAAATTAAGTTGTAACAATTACCTTTATTAGCAACAACATATGTTGTCTTGATAATTCCTTTTCAAATGATTCATATTTTTTTGGAAACAATATTTTATCATTAATAATAAAAAATTATGTCACTCTTCCTTATATGGGATATTAGAAACAACATTATTATGTAATTATTCTATTTTGTACAATCATTATTATTTGATTTGTTATTACTATTAAGTATATATATATATCATATATTAATTTTTTATATATTATAAAATAAATATTTATGAACATTAAATAGTCAAAATAAACATTAAATACAAAATTGTTTACAAAGCTAATAAAAATGTCCAAAATCTAAACAATCTACAAAAAAATCATCATCATCCTATTGTTTGGGTTAGGCATAAGGAGGTTGATTTGGATGATGATGGAATAGTGGATGAGAAATATATCTAGATCTTTGTATCATAAAAAATTTCCTTAACTCATCGATCTAGGTATAATGTGAATGGAAAATGTCTATAATATTAGCCAATCCAAGAATAAGGGCAACAATCATAGATGACAAACTACTCTTCTCTAATGGTGGACTGCGACTATCAATAGAAAAAGGGGAAGAACTCAATAATAAATGCCCCAAACCCTTCCTAAATCCACATTGATGACAAGAAAATCCCTTACTATCATAGTTTTATTAATTGGCCATATGCTTTATAGAATTAGTAAAAGGGCCTTCACTTGCTCTTGCCTCTTGTACTTACACTTTTTCCTACGTCTCATAATGCTGTCTAACCATTTCATTATATAAATGAAACATTAAATCAATAAAATAATTGATTTTAATTATTTCATAAAATAATAGAAGATAATATTAAATTACTTATATAATTCTTTTTCACAAAACCGGTGATCCATTAGTTAGCTCTTGAGTGTAGATCCTTATAAGTTTCAATTGGTGATGACAACTCTTAGTTATTTTGATTTTCTTATGAAGACACTCTATAGGGGGTGAATAAGGTTTTATGGAATGGATATTAAAAAATAAAAAAGTGTACATACAATGTAGAGTGGTTAAAGAGTAAATTACTCTTTACATCTACTACCAAAAAGTTCATCCTTTTGGATTTTGAAATAGCACTGGGTTTTTATTAATGATCACTCTTCTATCATTTTATAAGCCTTAGATTGTCAAAATAATTTAAAACTTAATATTTATCTTCTCTAGAATCTCCACAAAAATCTGACAAGAATGATAGGCAAATACTCACTAATTCCTTGAGAAGAATTTTGTAAGATGGTTGTGATTACAAATTATTTTCACCAAGAATACAAGATATGAAATTGTAGAAATTTAAATGAGATGTAATCTAGATAGATGTGATAAGAGTTATTACAATTTAGGAACAATTTTAGCTTAGATAATTGAGCAAAGAACACTTTTTATAAAACATAGAGTATGAAAGTTCAAAGAGTTTGAATAAGCAATTGAATGATTTGAGAGTAGATGTTTAATTACAAAATCAATGTAATTGGAAAAATTGTTGTAAAAAATGTAGAGAGACCTTATTTATAAGACTTTCTCTCATCAAATATCCATTAGATATAAAATCTCAAAAATTTGTATCACCCAATGGGTGGAAAATCAACATCTAAGACTCACCACTCAATTTGTCTAACCAAACCAGTAGATCTGTCTGACCGAACTAGTCGATTAGTTGTATGACCAGCTGATTGGTAGTTCAAACCTGTTGATTGATTATGTTCAGACTAGAAATGTAAAGTTGCTATTATGTGAACCAATTAAAAGGTTTATGAACATATAAGAACAATGACATAGTATGGTAAGACCACTTGATGTGTTCATGTCACTATTTAATTGGTTTTTTTAAATCAATTGATCAATTATAAACTAGTTAATTGATTTGGCAAAATCAGTTGATGAGTTTAAATAGAGATGAATGGATTTCTATATGAGTGAAACCCATGGAAAAAAGATCATCGATGTTGGTAGCATTAGTATTGGTAACTTTAAATCCTTCATAAGTGATGTGTATTTGGTCGATGGCCTTAAGCATAATTTAGTAAGTGGTGTGACCGTAGCCAGCACACAATTTAAACCCTCTTGTTGTCAATTGTAGCACTGGTAAATAGGGTATCGTTCTAGCCGGGGATTGAGAGGGTGATGCACTGTCGTATGCACAACAAATTTAATAAATAAATCCTAATTCCCAAATACGTAGTATATGGCAAGAAGGAGTCGAACCCACAAGGAATGGTATATAATCAATAATTCTGTAATCGATGTTAAAACCCTGGTTATGTAATAACATATAATTCTATCATCAATATCTAAACTATGGATAAATAATAAAACATTGTACTCACTAATTAATGAATAAGGATAGGAAGTTATTGATTATGGAATTAGGATATCAAATAATCATGGAGAAAAGAATGATTCCAAATGATTTAATGTTGACTTGTAGAAACTCATATTAATTCATCTCTTTGCTTTCTCTCAATTCTAATAAATTGAATAAGCTCTCAATTTATCACCTAACCAATTAATAACCTAGGTTAAGAACACTAGATTCAATTAATGGCAGCATTACGAATGGAAAGCAGTCAACTACGACCATAATCACATAAGCTCGGATCATGCAATCGAACGAATTAATGGACAAGATTAATAATTAATCTTTTGCTACTTTGGAAACGTTAATTAACAATTACGTATTAATTCCGTTATCCTAGCGTAGATTAAGATCTAAACTAGATAGGTGATCAGTCTAATTAGTTTAAATTCTTAATCTATGATGCGAGATCATTCAATTCCGTCCATCAATTCAATTAAATTCCATCTAGAATCATGAATTCAAAATCCAAAACCCTAATTCCATCATCAAATCCTCCTACCTTATATTATCTACATAATTGCAGTAACACACAATTAAATGCAATAATCTATAATTAACATCAATGCTTATAAATAAATTAACAATGAAACACTAAACACAAGAAAAATAATAATGCAGCAAAGAGAATTGAATTGCATTCAATCAAAAATCAAAACTTGCAATTAAAAGAGGAATGGAGAAGAACTTATCGAATTGAATTGCAGATTGTTGATTGTTCAATTGAATACAATGGAGAGAAAAAGAATTGGAATTACAAATTACATGTGGTATCTAGAGAGGATAGAGAGAAAGAGAAAATCCCATTCTCGAACTCCCCCGAACCACCTTTTCGAATGTTCAAACTTTAGAAATATATCGGGGAAACGTTGCGCGAACGGTTACAGAATTTGAGAAAAACACGGTCCGTGTTTAGGAAACACGGGACCCCCGTGTTTTTCCTTGAACTCTCGGCCAAATGCTGAATTTTAAGTGCTGAAATTTGTGTGCTGATAGAAAAACACGGGGGGCCGTGTTTCTTGTTCCTTCATTATTTCTTCATGAAATTTCAACACAATCTTCCCTTTGATATATATTCTTCATTTCCAGTCTTTTCTTCCATTGATTCCATATCTATTGATGTGTTCTTTGTTGCCTTTTCTCTTTCCATCGATTTCTCCTTTGAATTTCTTCATTTTTATCTTTTCCTGCAAAATCTATCCAAAAGAGAAAAACTCGAGAAAAGATTACATGTTATAAAATTAATGAGGAATAAATGACATTTTTACTTAGCAAAATAACATATAAATCTCATCTATCAGAGGGCTCACCTCTATCTAACTAGCTTAAAAGTAAAAACAAAACTAAAAATCCTAAATAAAACAAAATAAATAAATAAATAAATAAAATACTAATGGGGGTTATCAAAATAATAATAAAATAATAAAATAATAAAAGGAATAAAATAAAACAAACTAATAAGAATAAAAATAATTAAAATAATGAGAAACCCGCAGATATGAGAAACATGTTAGGGAAATAAAAATCCACCACTAGATTAGGTCGTAATATAATATTTACTTTTAAGTCATCCTTTAATCATGAGAAAGAGATCGACCAAGTTGCACACCAAAAGTAGGTCTATACACCTTATATTACTTCCCTTAATTAATTAATACGACAAAGCGCCAATATTAATCCTATTAAATACTAGCAGTATAGCAGCAACAAGCGGCTCCTATATTTAACTAGATTTAATGCATTAAGTGTAAGTGGAAGGCTGTCAATCTAAGTACCCAGACTAGTACAAAACGTATGTCTAGCTGTATTTCCTATCCTTGACCCACACGTATCGAAACGTTTTACCACTTCGGTTAGAATCACAAAACGATTAGGTGAATTGTTATCTAACCTAGCTGCAATTTATACATATAAATTCTAGTATATTTAGATGGCCACCTAGCAGGCAAATAATCCTACATACTGTCACTTATGAGGAACCAGAACAAGGCATGCACCAAATAAACTATACTGGACAGAATTATACATATAAACGATAGCAATTAATATAGAATCAAAAAACAATCTCACGAAACAAAGAAAATAAAATTATAATTTAAATCCTAATCCAGGGTTTCAAATTATTCCCTAACAATAAATAATCAGCCACTCATAATTAAAGAATTAATTACACAGAAATATATATCTAAAATATAAATTAAAAATAAGAGAAAGAAATAACCGGAATTAATTTTGGATAAAAGATCAAGAATTTGTTCAGATAAAAATTAATTTTATCTGAAATAAATTCTACCGGTATAAATTCTTCCCTAATTTTCTTCTTTCTCGGCCTTTATTTCCGTGCACAATTCTTTTCTTCTTTTTTCTTTTTCCGGCTGGCTCTGACTGTAGATGGAGGCTGCTGCGTCTCATTTGGCCTCGGTTTCCATGCGACTTCCCTGTGCGCTTCGTCCTTTGCGGCTCTGCCGCACACCCAAGCCTCTGTCTTTTCTTTCTCCTGAGCCTATAAAGGCTCTGCCGCACGCCTCGAGCCTGTTGAGGCTCTCGTCCGTCTCTCCTTTCATGCTCTCTGTCAGAGCTTAACAGCTCTGTCCCCCTTCCACGTTAGCCCAAGCCTTGAAGGCTCTCGCCTTTCGCTTTCTGCTCTTGGCCTGCAGGCCTACTGCCTGTGGCTATGTCTTCTCCTCTCTCACGCCGAAGGCTCTCTCTACATCCTTTGTCCTTTTATAAATTTTTGTGCCTCCACGTCAGCCCTTCGTCTCCTTTTATTTCCATGCGTTTGGCTATCGTGGCGTTTGGGCCTTCGGCCTTCGGCTGTTGGTCCAAACGTTGAATTCTTTTTCTTTTCTTTTTTAATTTTCTTTTATTTAAAAATAAAACCTACAAAATAAAATTCAATAAATATTAATGAATAATATTTTATTCTAAATTTACTTAATTTGTATCATTTTAGCTCAAATAATAAAATTTATGCAATTTTTACCACTTAAGCATAAAACAATAATTATTTCCCTATATTAGTTAAATAAACTACCAAAAACTAAGATTATAAGGGTATAAAATGTGTCAAAATATGAACTCATCAGTAAGCATTATCCAACTAGGTGATAAAGATTTCTAGTAAAATTTTTAAATTCACATTGTATGATTTCAAATGGATTTGATAACTCTATTCTCTTTGTAAATTAGAGTAATTAATTGTCTTACCAGACCAAAAATCCTCAGGTGTCTTCAACTCAATGGACCGATTTAGTGACTGGTTCACCAGGTATGCTACCATATGAATTGTCTTTGCCCAAAACTCTCTATCTATCCCTCCTTATGATAACATACAATGAGCCTTATCCAATAGGGTTTTTTTTATCCACATAGAAGCCCTATTCTATTGTGGTATTCCAACACAAGTACGGTCTCTATATCCCATAGTCATGGAAAAAATTAGTGAAACTCTAATCAACAAACTCAAGACCACTATTTGTATTGAGGCATTTAACCTACTTTCCAAACTGCTTCTCTATTAAGGTCTTCTAGAGGTTGAAAATACCAAACACATCATTCTTATTCTTTAAAAAAAAACCTATACCTTTATAGAGAAGTTGTCAATAAAAGTGAGCAAGTACTTCAAACCACCTTTGGAAACCACTCTTGCTAGACCTCACAAATCTAAATGGATATACTCAAGGGGCTTCTTGTACTATGCTTAGCCATCAAAAATCTAACCCTCTTCTACTTTTTAAATATGCAGTGCTCACATAAGTCTTTATCCATCTAGCATCCCCCTCTTAGAGATCTTGTCAGACTCTTGACACTCATATATCTTAGTCTCATGTGTCAAAGTCTTGCAACATCTGAGTTTGACAACCTCGACGATGTCACAATAGCTGTCCCCATAATGATGGAACCACCAACTTATATAGTGTCCTAAATTACTTCCCTTTCATCACCACCAGTGCCCCTTTTGTAACTCTTAGGGTATCATCATCAATAACACACCAGTACTCATTACAATCTAAGGAACTAAAAGAGATGAGGTTCTTGGTCATCTCAGGGATATGTATCACATTAGATAGTGTCCCGATCACACTATCATGCATTGTCACCGTCTCAATCCCAAAAACTTTTGCAAGTAACATCATTACCTATCAAGACAAATCCACCCTAAAACTAACTATGGTTGGGACATATATGATAAGAGAACCCTAAATCCAAGATCCATCTATCACTTATCTTGTTTTCATCTATCAGTGGCCAATAACATATCTCCATCATTATCACCATGGGAACCTATAGTATCATCCTTTGTATTGGATGACTAACTAGACGTAACATTAGGCTTCTTGTTAGGATAAAACTTCTTAACATGTCCCTTCTTATGACATCCAAAGTATGACACATTCTTCTGTCAACATTTCGACTTATATCTGGACTTTTTATGGTCACTGGATCCCTGCTCCTGTGTCCTCCCCTGGCTACCAATCTCTCACTATGCGAGTCCCCAGAAGTACTGCTTCAACTCAACTGAATATCAATCAACTCCCAATATAGAAGGTCAGATTTCACATCCTTAAGGACTAACTTGTCTTTCCCATACAAAATAGTCTCACAAAAATGCTTAAAACTTACAGGTAAAGAACATAACATAATAGCCAAATATTCATATCATTTAACATTTGTATTATGCAAATCTATAATTATAGAGTCAAATTCATCCAAGTGAATTTTTATTTATTGAGCCTCACCTAAATTTAGGTCATGAAGCCAACTCTTCAACAGTAGCTAATTTGCTACTAATTTTGTCATATACAATGGCTCAAATTCAACCATAAGGCAGTTTTTGTTTATTCTACCTCATTCGACAAACACTGTATGATAGAGAGGACCTTTTTATCTAATTCTTTAAATCCCTCATCCATAATTGATTTTGGATTCTTCAAGTTACCAAGCAATGTCTTTTTCAATCCATTATGAATTAAAATTGCCCGCAACTTCAATTTGCATAATTCAAAATTAACGAATCGATTAAATTTCTCAATATTAAATCTTGTACCCGTCTCGATAACGAGATCTCTTCAGTAATGCAACTATAATACCAAATTATTTTAGACTTAGCATATATTTATAGAGATTCGAACCAAATAGGAATTAATGAGATTATGATAAAATAAGGATTCGATCACAAAATAGAACAATTAAGGAAAAAGTAGATATCTTTACTCACATTCTTGTGTAATTACAAGATAGTTAAACTAATCAATCTATCAATTACATAAATATATAATTATCTTTTAATGGACAAACTAATGTGTTTTGAAAATAAATAAAAAACATGGGACCCCCATTTTTATTTCTTTACTCTCAAATTTTTCCCAAAAAACATCAAAAGATTCTCTCAAAAAAACATACCATGTTGTTTATCAACATGGACCCCCTTTTTGTCATATAAATCTCCATAATATAGTAAAATTCTCTAATACTTGTACAAACCAATACAATGTTATATTAACTCAAATACCTAGTCAAAATTCACATATATCAAATGGAACCTAAGTCTCACTTGGAATCCATGAATGATGAAATTTGGATCATGGCAATGCAAGATAAGCTTAACCAATTTCAGATAAATCAAGTTTGGGAATTAGTCCTATTGCCTCCAAATAAATCCATTATTAGGATTAAATAGGTCTATAGAAATAAGCTAGGTATGGGTGATGTTGTGGTTAGACACAAAGATCAAGTAGTTTCCAAAGGATACAATAAATAGGAAGGTATTAATTTCGAAGAAACTTTTACCCCCATAGCTAGACTCGAGGCTACATGTATGCTTATTCCATTTGCATCATCCATGTGTCTTACATTATATCAAATGTATGTCAAAAGTGCTTTCATTAATGTTGTTATTGAAGAATAGGTGAATGTTAAGCAACCACCCTATTTTAAAAATGACTAAAAACCTTTTTTTTGATAATTGATGTTACACAAAGGTCAACATAAGAGTACAAGACAAGATAAACCTCCTAGCTTATCAGAGCCTGGATATTGTGAACCACTTCCTCCGACCTATAGGGAAACTCTCTCCTACCATTCTTAATCCAGAACCCAATTCTCATCTTTATTAGCATAAGCATCCATCGGTTACAGACTTCTACATTGTCAAAGACTTTCTTATTTCTGAATTCCCAAATAGTGCCCAGGATAGCAAAGAATGCAACTCGCCAAATCTCCCCTCTCAAACCTTTGCTGGAGGCTCCCAACCATGCTATTGCGTTTTCATCAACAGACTTTGGTGTCACCCAGTAATACCCTATCCACTCATATATCTCATACCATGTTTTTCCTATCACAGAGCAATGTAAGAACAAGTGGTTGACCGTCTCTTGCTCAGTGTTGCACAAAGGGCACATAACATCTCTCATATCGATGATCCTCAGTCTAGCCAGTCTTTCTTTCGTGTTGAGCTTTTGTTGAACCGCAAACCATGCAATGAGATTAAATCTCGGAGGTGCTATGCTACTCCACATAAGGTTCACCGCTTCAGATATCCCATCATTTCCAATGGAAAGCTGGTAATAAGTCTGACAATATGAACTTACAGAGAGCATCACATTAGCTTCGTACTCTCAGCTTACAGAATCGCGCTCGTCCTTCCTCAAATAGTGCTGATTGGTCAACTCCTACAATTGCTTCACTTGATTTTCCTCCCATCCGAATAGTCGTCTTCTTCATTGAAGGTTCCATACCCATCTCAATCCATCCCACTTCCCCATCTCTGCTATCTTCGTCTCCTTCTGCTCGAAAACCGTGAAAAGTCTAGGGAAAGATCCCTCAAAGGGCCTACCCTTGTCCAATCATCGTGCCAGAACCTGACTCTCTGTCCATCCCCTATAATGATCTTAATGCCCGATCTCAGTGCGGGGCTATCTTTCCCTGCTCCTACAATATCAACCCATGGAGACAACCTTCTTCTTGAGGTAGTAATCTCAAACGTCCCTGAATTATCCCCCGAGTGGATAGAGGAGATAATTCTCTTCCATGACGCACCTTCCACAGTGTAGAACCTCCACCACCATTTAAAGAGAAGATAATTGTTTCTTAAGATTAAATCTCCCACACCCAGCCCTCCTAGTGACTTAGGCCTCTGGATCAGACTCCATTTGACTAATGGTAATCCCTTTTTGTCCCCTTTACCACTCCAAAAAAATCTTCTCTGAATTCTTATGATTTCCTTAGCAACCCCCACTAGTAACTTAAACAAACTCATATAATACAGCGGAAGACTATTCAACACACTTTTGATAAGTACTATCCATCCAGCTCTTGATAACACTCTCTCTTTCCACCCCGCTAGCTTCTGCTTTATCTTCTCATTCATAGGTTTCCATACTTCCAGCTTTCCTGTAGAAGCCCCTAAAGGTAGGCCAAGGTAGTTTAGAGGGAGGGATCCAACTTTGCAATCCATGACCTCTGCCGCTTCCTTCTAAAGATTGTTGTCCACTCCCAACCCTATAAGAATTGTTTTGCTGAAGTTTACTTGAAAACCTAATAGAAGATAGAAACAATCAATCAGCCGCTTCCAATTTCTGATGTTTTCGATCGAGGCTCCACAGAAAATCCTTTCCCACCTTGATCCCTTCTAGAAGGCCTTGCTCCACTCCTCTCTTAATGAGTTGGTTAAACACCTCCACTGCCAAGACAAAAAGGAATGGTGAAATGGGGTCACCTTGTCTCAGTCCCCTACCCATCTGGAATGGAGCTGAAGGGGTCCCATTCATAAGGACCGATACTCTTACCATAGAGATACACTCCTTAACCCATCCTTTGAATTTGATGCCGAAACCCATAATCTCCATTGTTTTGTCGATAAAATCCCACTTCATGCTGTCATATGCCTTCTAAAAATCCAGCTTGATCATTAGTTCCCTTGACCTGCTCTACCCCTTTGTCCACTGTACAACTTCATTGGCAATCAAGGCACCATCAACTATACTCCCTCTTATGAACGCTGACTGCGAATCACTGACCAGTTTATCCACCACCTGTTTTAACCTAAGGGTAAGGATTTTTGCTATTACCTTGTAGATGCACCCCACCAAACTTATAGGCCGAAACTGGCTGACTTCCTCCGCATCGCCCACTTTTGGGATCAAGGTTATCAACGTTGTATTAAGAGCCACTGGAAGAATGCTTGATTGGAAAAACTCCATCAGTGAATTAGTGAATTCCTCCCCAATAATTCCCCACATCTTTCTGATACACCCCATATGGTACCCATCATACCCAAGCGCTTTCGAAGGGTCACAAGACCACACTGCTCTTTTGACGTCCTCCCTACTAGG
This sequence comes from Tamarix chinensis, assembly GCA_030549775.1. NCBI lineage: Eukaryota > Viridiplantae > Streptophyta > Magnoliopsida > Caryophyllales > Tamaricaceae > Tamarix > Tamarix chinensis. Next base: position 39,860,977 of record CM060177.1, read on the forward strand.
CATCTCTTCCAACTCTACTCCTTCCTCCCTAGTTAACATGTTAAACCCATTAGCAGAGAGCCTAACTTCTGGTAGATCCGCTTCTCTATACATATCTTTGAAATACTCCGTAATAACCTTCTTGAGCTCCGTCGGTTCTAAGATCACCTTACCCTTCTCCACTAGCCTACTAATGGTTGCTTTCTTCTTCCTCACTGCAGCAACCATATGGAAGTATCTTGTATTTCTGTCCCCTTCTTTGAACCCTCTAACCCTATCCACTTGCATCCAATATGCTTCCTTCTATTTATGTCACTTCCACAGTTGTGATTGCAACACTGCTTTTCTTGCTAGACTTTCTTCGCTACTCGGTTGACCCAACTCTGACCTGTCGACCTTCTTCACCTCTTCTTCGAGACGATTGATTCTAGACTCCAGGTCTCCAAAAACCTCTTTATTCCACTTTCTTAGTAAGCCTTTCATCTCCTTAAGCCTGCTCTGGCATGTCTTCCCTTCTAACTTCGACCAACACTCCATAACGAAGCCTCTAAACTGGGGGTGTGTAAGCCACATATCCCAAGTACGAAATGGTCTCGGCCCATCACTTATTGAGTTATCATACAACCTAATCGGATTGTGGTCAGAGAGTGATCGGCCCAACCCGGTACACTGAAAAATGACTAAAAAACTAACCATGTTTACAAACTCAACAAGTCACTATATTGTTTAAAACAAGTTCCTAGAGCTTGGTATGAAAGGTTGGGTAAATTTCTATTAGAAAAGAAGTTTTGAAAGATGAAACTTGATAGAAATTGCTTTATAATAAAAACCAAAATGGACTTATAGCTTGTATAAATTTATGTTGATGATAGAATATTTGGTTCTACTAATGAGTCCATATGCAAGGAGTTTTCTACCTTAATGTGTAGGGGTTTTAAAATGAGCATGATGGGTGAGTTGACCTAATTCCTTGGAATTCAAGTTAAGGAATAAAAGGATGTAATATTTGCCAAATAAGACAAGTATACAAAAGAATTGCTTAAGAATTGCAAAATGAATGAGAGAAAACCTTATAGTATACCCATGGCCCCTACTACAAAGCTTGACATGGATGAAAAAAGGTAAACAAGTTGATCAAAAGCAATATCGAGGTATGGTTGGATCACTTGTTTGCCTTACAACATCTATACCTAATATCATGTTTAGTATATGCTTATGTGCTAGGTTCTAATATAATCACAAGGAATATCACATGACTACGTTTAAAAGAATCCTTAAGCATTTAATTGGCGTGCGCACACACACACACACATGAAAGCCTATCTTACGCTTTATTAACCAAGCCCATCTAACTAGGCTAATTAACAAAGATCAACTAGACTCCATGCCTGTGTTACATATATAGTGACTACAATGACAAATTACAAACATTACAAAGTATATAATAAAATAACAAAGCTACAAAAAACCCTAAGTATGTAATGTATTGAATAATCTATGTAATCAAGCTTTGTGTCATGTAGCCTTATCTTCCATGCATCTTTGTAATCCTTGTAATTCCATTATTCTAAAAACTAAATATCTTTTATGGATTGATCTTGTAAGTATATATAATACTTACAAGATTTATTTAAAAAAAGATTAGACTTATTAGGATCTTAAAAAATAATTGGTACCATCTCTAAGTATGTTAACTCTTGTTCTTAAATATTAGAAGAGTGAGATTGAGATACTCCTACGTTAATATGTTTGATCCATGACCCCTCAATTCCCTATGCATGAAAATAATAGTGCATATGAATTAATAACATTGATGAATCATACTAGATTCCCCCACAAAATACAAAATACTAATGTATTAAGATGATATCAAATAATAATTACTTAATATACATGAATATTATGGTAAATAGCACCAACTTCTAGTTAATCAGTTTGTTTATTTCATCTTTTCTGATGGGAACAATATTGGATTTAGTTTGACCAACTAAATTGATAGGTAATTCAGCAAAAATCAGATCCATACAAAGGAAATTTTGGGTATAGAAGCTACACATGGCCAAAATTGGTATCTTTAAAATCTGTGCTTGGGTGGAAGTTTTAGATTTTTGTTCTAGAAGTTTCATCTCTCAAGGAGCTGCTAAAGCATCTATGTCTTTTCTTTCCCTTATTATGACTTTCTTTATGCTCTTGCCATCATCTTATTTTTTCCTTTACCTTAGAATTATTAAAAAACTTATAGTAAGCATAATATTAACTAATGTCCTTAATTTAATGTAAAAATGGATATTGGTAGCGATAGAGTGTGTAACTACCTTTACCTTACAAGCTTTCCTTAGCTTTAATTTCTTAAATCATAGAAACAAAATAATAATCATATAAAGACCAAATTAGTTTAATGTAATAAAGAAATTAGTTACTGATAATAGTGGAGATTGTCATTACTTCTTTGTCCGTTAAATGTATCTAGTTTGTAGGATAACGTAGGGCTGTAAACGAGCTGAGCCGAGCCAAATACCCCTAGGCTTGGGTTCGTCTCATTTAACTAAACGAGCCTAAAATGATGTTTGGGCTCGGCTCGTTTAACTAAACGAACGAGCCAAACCGAGCTTTTAACGATCCGAGTCGAGCTGAGCTCACGAGCCAAAGCAAAAAACTAAATCGAGCTGAGATTTTAGGCTCGTTTAACTAAACGAACGAGCCAAACCGAGATTTTAATGAGACGAGCCGAGCTAAATACTGAACTGGCTCAGCTCATTTACAACCCTAAGGACAAGGCACGAACCTTCCTTTAGCTTGTACCATGGTTACAACCTCCTCTCCTTCTTTATAAAAGGGTAGTAAAGCATTAGGAATTATTGTAGTGTCAATATAACAACACTTTTTATTTGTTGATAAAGGAGTCTATGGACCAATGACATGATGGTACCATAAGAGATTTCCATTTTACCCTTCACCAAGAGAATTAAAGGATTATCGGCGAACAAACAACACTTATGCATGCCTTTATTTTACATTACATACTTGATATAAAAAAAAATGTAAACCATAATTTATGATGCTTACTAGAGAAATAGAAGAGAAACGTGGATCCTCTTCACAACTATATATCACGCTATCTACATTAGGTATGGGAAACAAATCATGTGACATTTGACTAGATGGGTTATGTCCTTGAGATTTCATAATGGACAATTCATGTTGTATCCTAAGCATTTCATTATCACTTGTTTTATTGTTCATTTAGGTATGCCTTGTGGTTATTGGTCTTTCAAGACTAATATGTTCGACCACACACACTCATCCTTGTAACCACTAATCCATGACATTTTAACCTTCCATGATTTTCTTGTGTTTTTATCATTAATGAAATGATACTTTATTCATCATTGTCCTCCATAGAATTCAATTACTCAAGGGATTTATGATATATACTTAGATATTGAATAAATAAATTTTGAAAATAGAAATAAACATATGTAGATTTATAGTGACATATAACTATCTAAGGTTAAGGAAAATGATTTGAAATTATTATTTTCTCGGTCACTTGTTTCACTTCATCATTGATATACTTTCCCCTTACACTTCTAGCCTTATTCCATAGTGAGCATAGAGGAATATTTGAGTGCTTGGATCCTATTCTTGTTGTATCAATTGGAAATTTAGCTATAAGGAATACATTTTGGAGTTGTTATAACATTATTATTAGACATTTAATTGATATAAAGTGAAAAATTCATATTAACTCTTCCTCACAACTAGCATATTCATTTTGTGACATATTTTGGGTGTACTTTTCCTTATTAGATAACTCAGAATCTTTGGCTATTTAACATCTATATTACAATCCTAACACTTATAATATTTTATTCTATATCTATTAAGCACCTATTATTATCAAAAATCAATATATCAAAGTATTACATACCTTAAAATCATCCGTGTTTCAAAGTACTAAAAATACATCCCAATTTTTTGAGTTATAAATTTATAATGTTTTGGTGGGTTCTCCCATAATGTAACATCAAATATGTGTAATTTTTCCTTGGTTAGGTGTGAACTAAAAATTTTACATCGCTCACCACAATGCCCCATAAACAATTTCTTCTTAGATTCTAGTACCTTAAATAACATCTTTAAAAAGTGTAATTTATTGAATTTAACAACAACCAACATACTAAAAACATGTGTAATCAAGCCAATATACTTACATTGGCATCCATCTAAATGAGATTATTGTTTCCTTCATCATCTTCTTCTGGCTTCTTATATTGATGGGAACATGCAAATGAGTAGCAACACTTATGTAGGTCATGGACTTCCTATGATGCTTGTACATGGGTAAAACTATAGCATTTAATTACATCCCCACCACTTTAACTTTATTATATATATATATCGCTTTCTTCATTATATGCAACCCCTTATCTTCTTCTCCATCATTATTAGCCATTTCTATGACATTTTTCTTCGTTTATTTACTAAATATTAAGGTTATAAATGAGTTGAGCTAAGATAAGCACCTTTGGGCTTGGGCTTAGCTCATTTAACTAAACAAACTATACAAGCTGAGCTTTCAATAAGTTGAGTAGAATTGAGCTCACAAGCTAAATTCATAAAAGCAACCGAGCCTCATTTTTTTTAAGCTCAAGCTGAGTTATTTAGTAAACAAGCCCAAAAATGAAGTTTGGGCTTGGCTCATTTAACCACATGAATGATATAAACTAAGCTTTTTATGAGCTGAGCCAATGCGAATACTAAGCTGGCTCAGCTCATTTACAACCCTAATACATATTATAAGAATTTCCCTTATTATGTATAAATAATACATAATAAGCACAAATTATTAAGAAATAAATAAATTAGCATAAAATATAATTAAACTTATTTATTTTCCTTTTCTCTCTTTTCCCCTTCTTTTCAAACTAGTTTCATGATTTGACACATATATCACTTCACAATGATCATCCTTTACATAGACTTTATCCTCAATAATGTCATTGTTATTATCCATGAATGGTTGAGTTTATTGCACAATTGTGATACCCCATATTTCCTAATTGGCATCATTTTCATCATCACTTTCGTTGGCATTATTTTCCTTAGTGGATAGTACCACACACCATCTTTTATTAGTAGGATAAGATAAAAAGAAAACATGTATTGTTTGTGATGATAATATATAAAGGGTCATGTTTGTGCCCTATCATGTTGAGATCTATTAATGTGAACCCATTATTATATTTAATTCATTGATTATTATCAACCCACTTAAACCTAAAAATTTATATTTTAAACCCAGTGTAATCTATCTTTGATATATTTTCAATAATGCCATAATAATTCATATATACTTAAGTTAGATTATTATCCTTCTCACTAGCAATAAGTATTGCCTCAACCACTAAATTTCACCCAATATTCTATCTTGTACTCTTATAATCTTTTTCTTTAGTATAAAAGGTTATGGTAACATAACTATTGTATGAGAATAATTCTTGAAAAGGCTTGTAACCCATTTTTCAATATAAAAAATTTATTTTAAAAACATTGTGGAAGTGAAAATACAACACAACCTTATAAAAAAATGAGGTGTTATTGATATATCTAACATAAGATAGGCACCTCAATATGTACCTTACATTAGGCACAAAGCTATGTATCTAACTAGCCAAACACAAAGGAAAACTAGAGTGCGTAAGAAAACACTTAAATGTATGAAAGCCAAGGTTTACAACCTAAGGCGACGTGAGCCTAGAAATCCATACAAAAGTTACACCAAAAGAAATTGTTGAATAAAGGAAATATATTAGAAGGAAGAATCATTTGGTTACTTAAGGACCATAAAAGAAATTCTCTATGAATTCCTACAATCAAACACCCCAACTATGCTGAAGAAGATGATGGACCACTCACTAGTCATCATAAAAAAACCTATATAAAACCTTCTGTTTATGGGATTGAGAAAGGGATTGTAGCAACAACCCCATTAGTATACACACATACTAGGCATACCAATCTATGGCTAATGCAGATCAAGGTATAGTTAAGAAACACACAACATACTCATCGTTTGACATACCAAAATGTACATGCAATTCTGCTACTATGTCGTTCACATACTATCATACTATGTCATCAAAGCATATTTGGATCTATTAGAACATGCTTGGCCATAATCATAAAGGCATATAAGGATATGCAAGCTATATTATACAAATCATTTTTTTAAGGAAACTTGAATCACTTAGCATATCCATGTCATATTGCATAGAAGTGTACATGTACATTAATGGGAATAAAGTCATACATACATGACTCCACAACCATAGATTCTTACAGTATATGGATCATGATTATATTCACAAGAGATAATGTGATAATTCATGGAAACATGCTTCAACAATGGAAACACATTACAATAGATAATTCAAGGGAAACATACGATAATACATGTTGTATACATAAATATATATGTACAATGATTGGTATGCCACATTATACATTTTTAGGAACACATGATTGGTAAAACATTTAAGGGAGAGAAAGTGGGTTACATAATATAATTATCAACCATCGGTTGTTATCTTTGGTTAGAGTGATAATATCATTCCTACTATGTCAATCATGTGTTACATAATTATCAACCATCGGTTGTTATCTTTGGTTAGAGTGATAATATCATTCCTACTATGTCAATTTAATAAGCAATGAGCACAATTGTACACTACCTCATAACTTAAGTAATGTGTGAGTTATTAAGTACTTGAGAGGAAAAACCAATTAGCATTTCAATGAAATAATCATATCAAGACTGAGCATAAAATATGACAAGGCCAATTTAATACATTTTTAGGTTTCATTATGGTTATTAACTTATGTTAGGAGAACATAGAACTTATTTAAAAAATTATTGAGTAATAGGTGGGATAGTTCACCATGGTATCTCAACACCCATGGAAGTTAAATCAATAAATGGACATAATTCCTAGTTCATGCTAAAGTAACGTGGTGGGAATAAGTCCTGGCTCATAACATAGTAATTCTTCTATGGTAACCAAATAGTTTAGCATCGATAATTTTTCTATGATAACAGACCTTTTAGTATTGATACCCCATAGTACATCATTAGTGTCTAGAATAGGAAAGACAATAGGGCTAACTAGGATCTTGGGATCAATGAGGATCCTTCCTGAATGCACCTAAAGGCAGACTAACCCCTGGTAGCTAATCGAAGATCAATTAATCTAGACCTATTATAATGCTCATTCCACTTTAAGTAATTAATATCTTATTAGTTCAAGATCTCATAACACACCAAAGTTCATAGATAATATGATACCAAAATCTAAAAGTAACCATATAAGGTTCTGACATCATCCAGTGTTCCTATTAAGGGTATGTTGAGTGATCAACCCATGCCTTGATAAATTACACCAAAAGAAAAAATTATACAATGTTAATATCAACCATAATGTTCAAGTTAACATTTGATTTCCATTTAATTCTCTCATTCAAAATTCAAGTCTAGGGATAAGGTCAAAGCCATAATTTCATTACTTAACCACATTCTTACCTTAAATTAAAGAGTATTCCAAGTTAATCCATAATGCTAAAGATGAAGGTCCAATTAGAGGTCAACTCAAGTATAATCCTAACTCCTGTTATTTATCCATTTGTCTCAGTAGCTAAGTGAAGATAAACTTAAGGCCATCATATAGATCCATCTTATCTTCTTCCATCCATGCTAAGTCATTTAATATTATAATGTTACATATTCTAAGGGAGTGATATAAGTCATTAGAGGTCTATTAGCCATCATTATGATTCTTTACATAGATCTTAGTCATAAGAAGATCCATTTTTAGCCAGCTAATCATCTATTCATGTCATTGTTAAAGGAAATGCCCAATTGCTAGGCTAAGGTAACATTATTTAACTAGGCTTAATTTTTTCTTTAAAAACTTTAATAAATCAACTAAACTCAATTAATCTAGGTAAACTTATAGATACTATAATTTTAGATCACCTTCCATGCTTAAGGAAACTCAAGTATCACAATTAGAAAGAATTAGGTAAGAAATAAAAATCTCGTAGAGCCTAGTCAATGGGTTTATAAGAACTAGTTGATTGGTCCTTGGGACTAATCGATTGGTCTGGGCACTACGAAACCATCACAGTGGTGGTGAACAAGCTGACCGATCAATTCTATCATTCAACTATTTAAAAAAAAGTCAATTAGTTTAGTCAAATCGGTTAATGGGTCTAAACAGAGGCTAAGACTACTTGGTTCATAGACCAACCAGTTGATGGGTTTAGCCCGAGACCAAGGTTGCTGAAGTTACAAGCTCATCGATTGAGGGTCTACTGGATCATTTTATTGGTATTAGAGACCAGTTGATTGTTTGGGGCAAAAACAACACCTACAGAATACGCTAACAAACAATTAAATTTCACAATCTTTATTCAATGAATCTAAAAATTAATTATCAATCATTCAAGGTCTTGAATAAGCAATATTAATGTATTGATATGTGAAATACTAAAATCATGCTAAGAATCTCAATAAAATTATGCTTACACTTTATGAACTTATAAGAGCTAGGGAATAATACATAATATTTTGTTCATGTTAGGCGATTATGCACACAACTTATACATCATATTAAGCATGCTAATGTTGTTGAGATGCTTAGAATATCAAAGTTAGCTACTAATCCAAATTATACTGATAAGGCTTATTCACACAAAATCTCAAGTCATGCTTCCAACCATTCTTTCATTTATTCAATATTGATAAGTTCAAGAATAATTTCATCACTAATACTCATTCTTCCCCATAAATATAGAAGGTATGCTACACTTACCCATACCATTTTCCATAAAATAGGGAAGGTAATGGTTTACCTAAAAGAAATTAGCAAATCCACCAAGAAGAGCAAAAGCCTTTAGAATTGTAAACCCATTTTCAACACATGAATACCTTTCAAGAAAAAAAGATTAAAACTTAGTAAAACTTTAAAATTTTATAAAAAAATAATAAAAAAAGAGGATGAGGAGAGAAAATGTAGATAAAACATCTCCTAAAGAAGAAAATATAAAACCTTATAAGATATATACTAATCTCTCTCTCTCTCTTTTCCCAAATCTAACCCTATCTTATTTAAGAACAAAAAAAGAGAAAGTGTTAGAGGAAGAATTAGATTAGGAAAGAAAGATTAGAATTGAAGCCCAAAGAAATAAAATGTGGGAGAAGCAAGTGTGATGAATAGTAGGGAAGTTTGAAGGTTTGGCTAGGAGGGAAAAAATTAAAGGCATTTATTAGAATTATTAAGGGTTTCTAGTATAAAATAAGGGAAATGGGGTTTATAAATTGTGACCCCAAACCCTACCCTAAATCCAACCTTCTAAGTGCACACATCTGAGGTTCAGGGCTACCCTTTTTGTTTTTGAGCTTAAATGGTGAAAACTAAAATGCTCTAGGGTAATGTGCCTCAAAATTTTGAATATGATAAGGGAATAAAGATAATAATGAGAGGGAATCAACAATATTTAGAGGTTATAGGGATGAATCATTTGCTAAAGAATCTCATAGAAGAGAGAGAAAAGGAAGAATAAAAAGATAAATGAGTTGAAGTTATGAAAGTAAATTATGAGAAATTACCTCTCTAAGAATCCATTAAAAATTGATAAAATATTTTAGGTATGCTCAAATGTTTTGAAAAAAACATAAATAAACCACTAAAAAGTAATCATGATGGTGCAAATTTTTTGGGGAAATATTCACAATGAAAATTGATACTAAAGAACAACTAGATAAATCAAACCAGTAGACTGGTACCCTAAACTAGTCAATTGATTTGTCGAGTTTCAAATCTCCATTTTAAGGAACAAACAAGTTGATTATTACCTCTAAATCAGTTAAGTAGTTTTTCTATAAAACTAATTATCTTCCAAAATCCAAATCAAACTCAACCAAAACCATATCACCTTTAAACACACGTAGATCACAATCAAATGCATAGATTAATGCGCATTAAAGACCCTAAATAGTGAGGTATTATAGGGCTTTTGAGATAACCACATAAATGCATCAAAAATTAAAGTTGGTGAATGCCTAACTTTGAGCCAATATATGAATGAATGATTATGTTTATCCATTATCCACTTTTTATTCTTTAATGGATTTTTGGTATTCAAACATTATGATTATTCTTCAACATATGCTCAAACATCATCATTGTTGTGCAATATATACAGATGTATTTTATATAACATGTCATTACCTATATGTCCCAACCTTTTGCCCCTCATACCCAACCCTTTAATTTTCCTAGCATGATGAGATTCACAAATAGCTCACCATTTGACAAGTAATTTGTGCAAAATTCAATTGCCTCATCCATTAAGTAACTCTCAACAACACATCATTCCAATTGATATCGATTCTTTACATATTCTTTATCATTTTCATAAACCACTCAAATGGTTACACTCAATGCCCATGAACATGTCTGAACATTTTAACCTCATAAGTTAAGTGAATAGTTGGATGTACCATAATATCAAACAATGTTGGTGTAAAGTACATCTCAAGCTGCCATAAATTAACCACGACCCCTCACTGCAAAGAGTTCAAACTATCTACGTGCATAACTTTGAAGCAACATGCCTTGAAGAAAAAATAAAGCCTAGTGATAGCAACTCGAGCATGCTTAAGTAAAATCCCATTTATAGCTACCATTAACTAGTAATGCATGAAAACATAACAACCATAGGAATTTATACCGATTAGTTTCAACTCCTTCATCAATAAAAGGGTTTTAAAATATAACGAGTACCCTTTTGGAACCTTAACATTGCTAAAGATTTCATAAAATTCTATCTTCTCTTTTATAATGAGAGTATGAAAAGCCAATGGTAAATGTGTTCTTGTTCTTTTGGTTTGTGGTGATAATACCTACCGGATTCCCATTTCATTCATATCCATTAAAGTATTGATACCATCTTTAGCCTTTTGTGAAGCATTAAGTAATGTACCAACAAGACTATCACATATATTTTTGTTGATATATATTATGTCAAGGGCATGCCTCATGTACAAACATTTCCAATAAGGAAGTTTGAAGAACACAAACATCTTCTTCTCCCCAACTGATGGAACCACATTTTTGTTCTTCTTCTAAAACTTGATTTTCAATCATTTTATCTTCAAATACACTTGTCAACTCGTCAATGGAATTGGTGTTCCCTCTCTTCCTACAAGTTATTGAAAGGTTTTATATACGTATGATAATGGTAATTCTTCAGTAAAAAACTATGATGTTCGAGGAAAATAGTCTTCCATTTTCTATCCATGCTTTAGCCGGAAAATAAGGTATCTTACTCACATATCAAACATGCATAATGGCCTTTCACACTATAACCCGACAACTTTCCATATACCAGAAAATTAATTATGGTAGAAATCAACATTGCTCTCAAAGTAAAGTGTTTTTATGATATACACCAAATACACCAACACTAATGTTCCATAATAACTTTAAATCATTGATGAAATTTCTAAATAAACATCAATATCATTTCCTTTTTTGTTTGACTCCCAAATAAGTAAAGACAAAATCATATATTTTTGTTTCATGTATAGCCATAGTGGCAGATTATATATCACCAAAATCACTAGCCATATGCTATAGGTGCCTTGATTGTGTGGATTCATTCTATCTGTAGAAAGTGTAAGATGCAGATTTCTCAATTCATCACTAAATTTGGGATCATGTTATTAATTGTCATATTTTATGGAAAGTTAACTATATGTCTAAGAAACCCATTATCTGTCTTCTCTTCAACATGTTATGTCAATTTGTTATCATATTTCTCATCATTAATAATCTATTTAAATCTTGGTATTAAAGGAAAATACCATAATACCTTAGTCGAAACCTTGTTCTTTTTATATCATAGTACTTTGAATTTGGGACTGGGATAACTATTCAAGGATGAATGCTCATGAAGACACAATATGAAATCATTAGGGCATGTATGTATCTACTTATATTGCATGCCCATGGATGAAAGAATCTTTTTGGCTTCATACGATCGGGAAAAACATTATCTTGGGAAGCATATCTTTCAAACGTGTCAATAATTCTATAAAACTCTTATCACTCCATCAGTTGCATAATTTCAAGTTGTAAAACCTTAAAACAATAGATAATCTAGTAAAAGTCTTATAATAACCATATAAATAATTTTTCCGAATCATTCACCAATGTCTCAAAAATTTTAGGATAATCCCGAACACTTTCATCAACTTTCTTAGTCATCTATTGTAAAAAATATCCCTTATAGTACTCAAATCTTATATTACTTCCCTTCTATCTTCCTCATTATTATATACATACTATGTCTCACCATGCCTTGGTTGGGTCTAGTACCCTATAGTGTTATGATCACTCGGCTTCTATCTTGAAGTATGGGATGTAGGTCATCAGTAGCCCTAAACCTTTTAGGTACAATAAAAATTAGACCTTTATACCTAATTTCCTTCCTCTTTTTATGGAAGTATAATATACTAAATTCTCTAATAGAATAATTTATCAACTTGTATGAAATTTAAAATTACTTTAAAAAAAAGCTCGAAGAGTTAAATCACCACTAGGGGTCATGTTATATTGAAGAAAAAGGATTCCCTAAAAGAGTGGATAGGTATTCATAATCAATTGATGTAGAATCTTTTGAATGTTACTCTACTTTATCAATAAAGGAAGGTATATGCATTATGTAAAAAAACAACAACTAACGAAGAGGTATATTGCCAAAAGAAATCGCAAATTGATTTCATTTAACTTGGTGATGGTAACTTGCATTATTTGTATGCTATTGTGAAAGGATGGATATCTCATAATTGCATTTCTAAGTTATTAAATGATTGAGATGAAGAGGTGTTTGGTGCTTCTATGGTAAATACTATGTTAGGTTTTTACAAGCAATTGTTGAGTACAAGACTAGATATTTTGTAGTACACTAATCCATAGTTATGCCATATGAAAGCTCTTTCCGAGGACAATAGAAGCAATATTTTACAACTTATTATTGATAGTGATATTCGGGTTGTAATTTTCTCCATAGGGGATCTTTAAAGCCCAGGATTGGATGGTTAAAATCCTCACTTCTACAAGAAACGTTGGAGCATAGTTGGAGAGGATATAAGAGCAATAATGAGAGAGTTTTGGGATAAAGGGAGATTGTTGAAACATGTTAACAATACAACTATTAAACTCATCCCTAAGATTTTAAATGCATTAAGACCTAAGTATTTTTGCCATATTAGTTGTTGCAATGTAATTTACAATATCATATCCAAAACCCTAACTAACATAATGCAACATATATTACATGAACTTGTTAACACTTCATAAGTTGCTTTTGTTAAAGGGAGATATTTTGGCGATAATGCGTTGCTAGCTCAAGAAATTATGAAGCATTATGGTTGGAAGAATATTAGTCCTTAAATTATGCTTAAACTTGACATTCAAAAGGCTTATGACAACATTAAATGGTCTTTTATTCAACATATTTTCATTAAATATGGAATGTATAACCAATGTGAGATTATCCTTGTAAATAAATGTATTTTTGATACCTCATTTCCCTATTAGAATAGGATTGAGACAAAGGGGACCCTATATATCATTATCTCTTTATTCTAGGGATGGAATTTTTACACAAGAGTTTGAGTTCTCTATGGGGAAATATAATGTTCAAATGTGACCCAGGCTATAATTCTCTTGCGATCAAAGAAATTTGTTTACTAATGATCATCTTATTTTTAGCAAAGAAGATTTAGTTTTTTTTAAGCTTATTATATAAAAATTAGAGGATTTTTCTAAGGTTTCAACGCTAAAAGTTGACCCTAACAAAAGATGTGCTTATTTGGTAGGTGTAACTGAGGCCTACAAATGACTTTTGCTGTAGAGTTTGGATTTTACTTGGGGTGCCTTTCCTTTGAGGTGTCTAAGAGTGCCCTTTACCACTACTACTCTTGTTACTCAACACTATAACCACTATTGGATAAGCTTATGAGTAAAATAAGCTATTGGACCTCAAAGCTTCTAAGTTACTATAACACCTCATTATTAACTACTTCTAATTATATTTAATTAATTACATAAATTATGGTAGAAAATTTTATGGCTTTAAGATTTTTTGGGTGATTCAATTTTAATTTTAATTTTATAGATACACGTACTTTGCTCATAATATACTATTTATATATGTAAAATTTTAAGCTAAACCTTGAATAATCTTATAAAATTTAATTTGAATCCTAAATAGGTTTAAATGTAAATCTAAAAATTTTGGTTTAATTTTTTGTGTGTTTTTTATTCCTTATAATTTTTATATGCAAAATATATAATCAAGGCATGCTAGATGAGACTTATATCAATTAGGTGATAAAATAATTGAAATATTTATATTTAGTTTTAAAATGAATAAATAAGATGATATGTAATTTTTTTGTGATTTTAGGAATTTATTTTTATAATTACTTTATAAGCTTGTAAGTTGACCATCTAATCAATATTTTATACATCAAAAAAATTTTTAAATACATGAAATTTTATATGTGAGTTTAAAATACTATTTTAATTGGTATCATAAATTTATGAGTTTTTTTATATTTTTATTAATTTTATCCTATTTATTTATCTTTCCACCACTAAATATAATCCATAAATCCTAAAATTATTATTCATTCAAAAAATTACTTCCCTACACTTCGATGATCATATTTTTTTTTATCAAATTGACCACTGTCTTATGCATTTAACCAAATTTTGAGCTAAAGTCACTTTTTTACACTTTCTACCTACACAAGTTATGTCTTTTTGGATTTTTTTTGCACCCAACCTCCTTCACATGCATTCTACATGCTTAAATCTAAACTATTACCTTCACACCATCATCTCCCCCATCCCTTGGTTTATTTTTTGGTTTTCATAACTTTATTCAACCTAAATACACTACACCAGCTTACACATTCTGTCACCTTATCCTTTATCATTCAAGCATTGAATTAGTTACCTCTCTCCTTCTTGTGGCTGCATATTTTTGTTCCTCCACCTCCTATTTATAACCCATTTGTCTTGCTTTGTTTTCATTTATCCTTTCTCTCATTTTCTCCTCTTAGTTGCTCAAACCTGTCTCTTCATTTTGGTTATTTTACTAAGTGTTCTTATGCTTTGTTAAGCCTATAACCATGATTCATCCTCCTCTCTTTCTCATTATTTTGTTTTTAGTTCTAAATTTCCTTATATATAGTCTTTATTTATTTTTTAAACAAGTAAAGAATGTTATATTTTTGGTTAAATTGTGAAGTTGCCATCTATTGTCACCTCCTCTTATGTCTCCATTTTTCAAAGGTGTTGAAGTTCTTTTAGCGATTCTTTGTTATATGTTGCTATTTTTGCTTGAAAAGAAGTAAATTATATGCTCCTACTAAATATGTAAAAATTATTTGACATCATTTTGGGGGTCCCCTATGTTTTGCTTAAGCGTAACTTATGCTTCTTTTTATTCTCATGAAAAATATGCTTGCATCATGTATTATTGTTAATTTCTCTAAGTATGTGATCATGTATTTTTTTTCTTCTATGCAATATCATGTTAAATTTATGTATTTTAATATATGTATGATATCATGTTATAATAGGGTTATTATAGTAAAATAATTATGCATGATTAAGGTTATATGTGCTAAATGGGCTTACTTGTGTTTTAGAGGCAAAATAGTAATTTTTTAATTTCTATAATATTCAAGAATTGAAATTTTATATCAATTTACCTTTTTTAATGTTATTTATTCATGTTGTAAATTTTACTTAATTCTAATAACAATTGGTATTGAAATAAGAAATTATTAAGTAAATATTATGTCTAAAAGTATAAATAATATGACTAGGATGACCTTAATAGATTCCTAGGTTGATGTGAGTATTAACTTTGATTTTGGTTTGGATCGCCGAACTTATGATCAACATAAATAATTAAAATTGGAATCATTATGAATTATGTGATACATTATCATCACCTTATTAATACATTAATATTTAAAGTGGATGACCTTGAGATTTGGGCATGGTATCTCTTTAGAGTTATCTACGCTAGAAAAGAGATAAGAGCCATCGAATTGGTTTGGTGGTTTGTCAAATGCCTCGACATTTCTGTTAAGGCCTTAGTCTACTTTATAGGTGACCTATGGGCCTTATAGGGAATATTGATACTTAAAGATTATGTGTACCATGTTGCACTAGTATGACCAGAGTACTTGTATGTCTCTACGTTATAAGTTGGAAGGATACTATGTTGCTTTAGTATGCCAGTATGGCTAGTGTACTTCATATGTCTCAGGGTTATTATTGTATCCCCTTGAGTAATTAAAAATGAAACAAATTTTTGTATAAATATTTAAATGGATTATTTTGGTTTATTGGTTTGGTAGTTGCCTCCACACACTACTTAGTTTTGGTATGTTGGTTTGATAGTTGCATATGTGCACTCTTTAGATTTGGTATATTTATTTGTAATTATCTTAATGCTTTCCTTATCATGTTATAAGTGGTATAAAGGTGGTTATTATTAAAGGCCTTAATTAGGGTTTGGTGTTTTCCTTCGTCGGACACCCTTGGTGTAATTATATTAATGAAATAGTCGTAATATGGTTAAGTTTGATGTGATGAACATGTGGCCTATGGTATGATATGAGTTATGGTATGAATTTGGGACTTAGTTATGGTATGTACTATTTAATGTGTTATGCCATGATACTTTGGGTTGCCTTTTATGAACTCCATGTAATGTTTGCATGCTTAGTATTATGTACTGGTTCACTCAGTACTATTGTATTAACGGGTTCCATTTTATAGCCGCCTGCATATTCAATGGTTAATCTTTACTTTGTAGGAGTAATATGAGGGTATAGCTTGATGGATTTTAATAGGGTTTGAGAGTTAGGACTATCTGGTATACATTTTGACATATTTTGATCTAAATATCCCTTAAACTCTTATGACCCATTTTTGTATTTCTTTCCCGTTTCAATTGTAATTCTTTTTTCTGATCTTTTGTTATCCAAAAAATATATTATTTTAATAAAAATATTTCTCTACTGATTATCTATTTTTGTTCTTAATTTAAGCAAATAAATGTTTTAACCTTAACACTTAGTATAAGAAAGGTATAGGAACGAAATTTATATTAAGTGTGGTTGTAACACCTATGTTTTAATGATTTAATTTCTGCAATCAAATCCTTTTAAAGAAATGTTTAAGTGCTAAAAATGGGGTGTCATAGTTACACAAGAAGATTATAATCAATCAAATCTGTGTTATTTGGCATCCACCATTTCTAGGGTCAAATTTTTCTTATGCCTAAGAAAGTTATTAACTATGTAGTGGCCAAATGTAGAAGGTATTTTTGGACTGAACTTAATTTTGGTAATAAGTCTCTTGTGGCTTGGAATTTCATTTGCTTACCTAAATTAGAGGGTGGATTGGGCGTGTATAACCTATTTTGGTGGAATAGAGAAGTAATTGAAAAGAAATTATGTCATATAATGGAGCATAAAGAGGGTCTTTGGATCAAATGGGTTCATGAAATGTATATCAAATATTTGTCTATTGATACATGTCAATATAAGCCACATTATTCTTGGATTTTCAAAAAAAATCTTAGCCTCAGGGAGGCTCTTTTAACACACTTATTAAATCAGTCTTGTGTCTCAAGAGGGAGGTTCAAAATCTAGGATGAAATGTAACAAACACTAATGACTAAAGATAGGCTTGTTAAATGGGGAGTGTTTGAGGAAATCCACTTGCTCAATCTATGGAACTACAAAGGATGATGTAGACCATCTTTTATTTTAGTGCCCACTAGCTCAATAGTGTTGATTGAAGCTACCAAGCAGGTTACACTTTACTACTTTCTCATGCATCTGATACTAATGCAAGCAATGGCTATATAAGGAAACTAAATGAAGGAGAGGAGTACAAAGCATCTTAAGAGTTGTTTTGGCTTTCCCACTTTATATAATAAAGATAGCTCGAAATCTATTCGTGTTCCAATACAAGGTTATGCATCCCAAGAGGATTATTTTCCATATGATAGTATATACATGTTAGTCTTAGTATTAATGCTATAGCAAAGTTGTATAGACTCATTTTGAAGAGAGTATACTAGTTTGTATAGCCTAAAATCTTTGTACTTCATTTCTCAATTTTGGTATTAATGAAAGTTATTAATTACCAAAAAAATCACCATAAGGTGACATCCACTAATGTAGTGGAGGGTAGTCACATGATCAAAATGTCGTCACATTACCTACAATAGGGGATCAACAACTAGGTCTTATTATCTAAGCTCTAACTCAACCTAATTTTACAACCCATGAAAAAAAACACCAACAAAAACAAGCCAATATTTATTAATCTAAACTAAAAGTATATACAAAAATAAATAAATAAATAAATAGCATACAACATATACTTAATTTAGTGCTAAAATGACCAACAAATCCTACAACCTAAAATCAAACAAAATCAAAATTGAAATCAAATAGCAAGGAAACACAAATTACACACTTTTAAGAAATAGATAAACAAGAATTCTCAACCTATAAACTATAAGCTTAAATAGAAATTTTGCAAGTATTTTCACTAAAACCAAAAAAAATAGCAACATAATCATAATGCTCCTTAAACTAAAATATAATAGGTAGAAATTCTGCAACAAAAAATAACTCCTAAAACTAACATGTAAACTTTCAAGTAATATTTAAGAAACAATTCTCAACACATAAACTTTAATCTTATATAGAAATTTTACAAGTATTTTCAATGAAACCAAAAAAAAATCTATACAATCACATTACTCCTAAAACTAAATTATAATAGCAAGAAATTCTCCACCAACAAGCAAATCCACTTGAAACCAACATGTAATAGCACAAGCACCATACAAACAATAATAGCTCTAAACCATGACCATATATATAGAAAAATTCATAATGATTGAGGATTTACATAATAAAAAACATCGATTTAAAGAAAAAGGACTAAGAATAAATTCAAATTACAAATTACAAATTACATGAAAGTTCAAAAAAATTATAAATTAAAATCTAAACCTGAAATAATGAAGATTGAAGCTTACCTAGCAAAATGCAGACAATCACCAATGAAAATGATGAGGCGAAGATCAATGACAACACCACAACAAGCACAACCTCATTTATTAATGGAGGAGGGGGAAAGAGATAAGTAATAGAGAGTGTGTGTGATATAAGGCATGCAAGCCATTAAAAATTAGAAGTAGAATAATAAAGTACAAGAATAAAGCATATTAAAACAACGATTATGGTTGATGACTACGACGAAAATGAATATGGTCTAAAGAAGACGACTGACAAGATAACCACAAGCAAAAAGAACACAGAAGGCTGCAGAATAGCCACTAGAGGCCATTGTTAGCACTTATTCAACAATGGTGGAGTTTCTATAGACGGGAGCTCCACTAGAGGCCATAGAAACCACCACGAAAACCATCAGTAAACACCAAAGAATGAGAGCTTAAGGTATTCGAAAGTTAAAGGAAAGGGAAACAAAGAGATATCAATGAAGAAAAACCATGAAAATGCTTTTGCAATATACATAGCATTAGCAGCACAAAAAAAAGTGATTGGTAAGGTATCAAGAAAGGGGGAAAATAAGAGGGAATGGATGCAATTTATTGGGTAAAAAGAGTACGTAGATGAAGTGTGGCAAGTAAGGAAAATATTCCAATAATAATGAAGGATGAAAAACCTCAATCCAAGCTATGGGAGAGGCCTGGTTTTGCAAATAAATAAATCAATTATCCTAGCTAACAACAACTACCAATTTGTTCAAGATGCAAAGTTGGGGCTTATATGAGGAATATAAAGCAATGAAACAAGAGGGGAAAGAGTTGGTAATTTTAGTATACCATGTAATATTCAAATAAAAGTAAAGGCCAAACGTAGAGAATAACTAAAGGGAGAATGAGGTGTATAAACTAGCAAATAAGTCAGTGAGAGAAGAGGAAAATGACTAAAATGTGTGTTATAAGTGTTGAAATAGAACATGCAAGGTTGGGGTTGTTTTTGGGTGACCATATACCTCCTCTACTACCTAAATCCAACTTGAATTATATAGGGGAGAGTGCCTTACGTTCAAGCTCACAAAAATACAAAAAAAAAGGGGAGGAGGAGATTGTAATAGAGTTGTTGGATTTTGGTGATATTCGAATATAGCAAGGTTTTTGGTTGATTGTTAGCATATAAAATTTGATATCTAATCGCCCAACATGTGAGAGTCACATGCTAACTATAAAAGGAGTAAGATAGGTATTTCGTAATTTTTATGATAAATAGATAGGTAGAAATGTTAGAACATAAGGCTTTATTAAGAAAAATAACAAATGAATCCCAAAAATTATAACAATATATGGGAAGGTACGGAATGTTTTTAGAAAATAAAATACTAGGTATTGGAGTTAGTTTGAAGTTTAATGGATTGAAAATGAGCAAAATGGCAAAAGTAGATAATTCATAGAAATACATTTTTTTCCGCAAATGAGTGAAACAATAAGGTCCAACATGGTACTGATGGATGCAGAATAATTTTACAAAGTTAAATATGTAAAAATATTTTAACTTTAGAATTTATTTGGAGCTTAAACATATTAAAAATAAGAAGTTGGTAAAAATCATTCATCACATAAAACAAAAAAAAATATGTGACTTTGTAATTCTGAAGGAATAGGTGAACTTAACAATTTATGTGATTCTCGTATAAGATATTTTTAAAAGTAAGAATTTTTTTAGATGAGCCAAAACCAGCAAGAAACAACTTAGAACTAAAAATAAGATAAATTATGATTTTTCATAGACAACTAAAACCTTTTTAAAATAAAATAAATAATTAAGAGAATGATAAATAATAATGAGAAAATTATTGAAATGAAGATGAAAATTATTTTTATGAATGAATTAAAATGTTAGAATGAAAGAAAATGATACTATAAAAAAGCACATAAAAATATAATTTTTTGGAAATGAATGAAATTGGTGTCAAAAAGTTCAAATTTAATGTAAATGGATTAAAAAACTATAGTAGAACATTTTTGAGTGGATTACAAACCCAATTATATGGTAATTAGATTTAGAAAAAATTTAGGGTATTCATAATTATTAAAATCCAAATTTTATCCTATGATTCTATGATCAAATGATCCAAAAATCATAAAATGATCTATGATCCTAGGTAGAATATTAAAGTAGTTGAATAGTTATAGAATCTTACAATCCTATAACAAAATTTTACAATCTTACTATAAAATATTATGATATTAGGTAAAATCTTGTAATATTATATGATAACTATAAATTTTATCAATTTATCTTCAAATCTATTTCTCCTCTTATTCTACATATTTTTTTATATTAATCTTGTGATTCTTAACCCTATATTATTTCACAACATGTTTTGAAAATATGATTAATTAAGGAAAATATGACTGAGAAACCACTAAGCTAATGAAGTTGATTTTTGATTTGAATTTTGATAAATAATATACTCTCCATCTAGATGGTAAAATGAATATATTAAATTTTACAATATTATTAATTATTATATTATATTAAATGTAATTTTTTTTCCTTTTTATAGTTATGTTAGCTCCGTAATGCAAATAAGCTTTATTTTATACTTTATAGGTAGTTTATATAGTAGCTTAACGTATGCACATACAACAAAACTCATTTTCTAAACTTTTATTTTTTATTTTTTATCTTGGTTCAATAAAATTTTAAAAGCTAACAAAAAATTTGTTTGGGTCTTATTATTCTAGAGGATAGAAAATAATGTCATCTTATGATTGCCTTCACTATCATCCACTTTCTTCATTTTTTTATGTATTTTTCTTATGCATAGCAATATAGTATATTTTGAACACAAAGAGTTGTAAGTTACTATTATCCATAATCTCATTGTATTGTTCATATTTCACTTGATAATTAATTTATAATGTTGTTGATTTAATACAGTTCCTAATATGTATGACGAATTCAACAATTTATGCTATTTATGAGTTGCCACAACTCAATTTGTGGTTATATGAGAGCTTATGAGTGTAATCCGTGTGTTCTTTTAAGTAAAATTATGTTATTTTATAACATATAAATACATAGTTTTCATATTTTTATGTTTTTTTTCTTACGATCTTATAATCTAATCCAAAACATCTAAATTTATCCTTATTAGAATCTTAACTCAAACAACATTAAGGTTATTACAACATGTGACATTCATCATTGCAACAACTTGTAACACCCCACTCTTCAAAAACCTAATGCACATAAAATATTTATTTTTATTTATGTGTTTTGACTTTTAATTTTATATATGTTAGATTATTTTACATAAATCATGATTTCTACAAAAGTTTGATAAGTTTTTGATTCATTTTATCATATTATTAATGGTTTTGAGTTCTTATAAAAATTTGTTTAATCATTTATTGTTACCGATAACTCTAGATAAATTCATTCACAAATATAATTTTATTAAATTTATGTGATTTGATTTCCATGTAAAATTTACTTCCATTTCCATTGTGTTATTTGATTTTTGTATTTTTACATTCTTTACCAACTATGACTTTATTTTAGAGTTGTATTTTGTTAACAAAAATAAATTATTTTAAATTATAAAATTTTAAAGTTGTATAATTATTTTAACAGCTTTTATTTGTAATAAAAATTTCATCTTTGAATTTATTTACTTTTTCAATATTTGTAAGATATTAGATGAAATTTAATTAATATGGTTTCTTCAACTTATTTATTTCTTCTATAATTAATTTTCTTCTTCTTCTTCTAGTTCAATTTATAGAGTACTTTTTTGTAAATGTGTTAATTTTTTTAATCACCCAAGCATTTATAAAAAAAATTTCTCTTGATAAATTGTAATTTTATTTTTGGAGTGTGTTTTTAGTTTAATAAGAGTTAGAATTTATTTTAAATAATTTTTTGTATTGAATAAGCATCTTATTTTCTCTTGAAAGTCTTATGAGATTATTTTTGTTAAATATATTCTAGTTGATCTCTTTGATGTTATTTAGATATTTTTATTGTTAAATAAGCTTTATATAAAAAATAACTATAACTATACCATCCTCCTCCCCTCCCCTTTTTCCTTATGATACGTTTGGTTTGGGGTGAATGTGGATTAATGTATCAATTGATTTACCCTATTTGGGGATGAATTTTATTAACTTCAACTAGGTGAATTAGGGTTAAATTTTCATATTCGTTCACCTGAGTTAGCCTTAGTTTTTTTAATCTCTGATTTTGGGGGTAATGGAGGTGAATGTGAAAACATAAGCAAATTTTATACCTTACTAGATACAAATACCCCTATAATTCTCTTCTCTTGCCCTGTCTTCCTCCAGACTCAACCTCAACCTAGCTCTCTCCTCCCTCCTCCTGTTCTTATCAACCCACCGCCATCCTAGTGGTGGTGTCCTATCTCGAGGACCAAAGTTACAGCGTCAAGGGCTAGGGTGGTGGTGGTGAGGTTTTTGTGGTGGAGGAGGTGGTAGTTGTTTTGATGGTGATATTGGTGGTGGTGGAGGATAACCAGGAGGTGGCAGTGATTGTAGTGGAGGTGGTGGTGGTGGAGAAGTTGGTTATAGTGATGGTGGTGGTGGTAGTGGTAGTAGTAGTGTTGTGGTGGAGGTGGTAGATATGGTGGAGGTCCTAGCTAAGTTGTTGTAAAAGAGACTTATCTATTTAATACAAGGGTATAAATGTTATTTATTTTATTCTTTTTAACTCTCATTCAGATCAATCCAAATAGAATTTTTAAAACATTTACCCTAATTAATATAGGTTAGGTTAATATAATCTAAATAGTATTTTAAAATATTCACCACAATTCACCTTTATTACCTTTACCTAGTTTAATTATTAATTTTTACTCTTACCCCAATTCACTCCAATCCAAATGAACTATTATTTCCTTTTCCTTTTTCTTGTTCATTTTTTGTTGCACCAACCCCAACTTTCCTCTTATTTCAATCGACCTGCCATCACACCCTCCTCTTTTCTACAACACCTCCACATTTGAATGACGTAACCAAACATGTGTGAGCAACAAAAATAAGTGAATAAGGGAGCAAGCTCAACCTTGGCGATGCTAGCTCCTCCACTCCATGCCTCCACCACCGTTGACCTCCACCAACATGATGGATAGGATGCTAAAGTAGCAATAGAGATGAGCAATGAATCAGCAACCAACAAGCATAAGTAGCTCGACCTAGTGCCCTCCATCCCATATTACCCTGGGGTGTCACCACCATTAACAACTACCACACATAGGAGTTGTAATGAACTACTAGCCACAATGTTGGCTACAATAGCAACAAAGTACCACTACAACCTTTAGCAAATCTAACCACTATCCAATATAATTCTAATTATCCTTTTTTTTATTGTTGGATACTTTTTTAGCTTCTATTAAGCCAAATTAGTTTTAAGGAATTATATACACGTGTTTGATGTGAAATTCAAGTGGATTGGTTGTTAATTTGTTCCAATTCAAGGTTTTTGGTTTTTAACACGATTATATCCATATAGCTCAGGGACGTTTGATTTAAGCTATTTTATTAATTGATTTTATGCAATGATTTAGAATATATTTAATTTCATGTTATAAATTATCATTTTGAGAAAGCTTTTACATATTCAAGCAAAATTAGATTTTAATGTTAAAATTGTAATCGTATCAAATTGGGTCATTCCTTTATTATTTCTAATCAACTGATTATATAATATGTTTAGGAATATGTCTAATTATATTTCTAAATTTGCAATTGAGTAAAGTAATTAAATTTAACTAAATTGTATTTCGGGACTTAGAAAATCATGTTGGAAGTTATTTCCTAACTTGTCAAATATTGTGATTCCATTAGTTATAATTGATTATCTAAATTTATATTTTGGGCTTTAAAATTCTAATATATAAGATTGGTTTTTATTTAATTGATTTATTTTTTATTCTTTTACTCAATTGATTAATTAATTTTGGTTTAAAATGAATTAAATTGTGATTCTAACTTATTATTTTGGATCAATTCTCTAAAATTGGTAAGTTTGACAGTTTGGGTTGTAAACCTTCTACACTCATAGATAATAAACTCTCATGTGTTGATGTGTATTGCTCCATATCTTGGTTATGATAAGAGTATGTGATATGGTAGATTATCATAAAACAATCTTCTACAACTAGGAATCTTTTACTTTAGAATTACAAGTCACAAATACTTCTTAAACGATTGGCCTCTTCAACTTGAACTTTGATGATACTCAATGGCTTTTATAGGGTGGCGTTGATCTACTTCAAGATCAATTTCCTTCTAGTGATAAATATTATATTTCTCAATAGAAAAATCTTGCTACTCTCTAATACACTCAATTGAAGAAGGATAAGAGAAGAAGAAGGCACACACTTTCTCTCGTGTTGCTCTCTTTCAAATTCAAATGAACTTGTTTCATGTTATTCTCTACCAAAGTTAATGTGTACAAGGATTTATATATGCATCCTCCCATATGGGACTTTTAATTAATAATCCCACTAATTGGCCCAATGAAATTAACCCTAATGTAGGGTATAACACATATTTAAAGAGTTATAATGATAATTTACAAGTATTACAAAGTATACAACAAAATAACAAAGCTACACAACTTTAATAATGTATTACATAGATGTAATCATATGTAGTCCAACTTTGTATCTTGTAGTCTTGTTCTTCCTTGCACCCCATAATCCTTGTAATGCCATTATCATTATCTTGTATATCAAAGATCTTCAATAGCATGAATGTAACACCCCGAGTCGATACGACCACGCGGGAGCTACCTTGGAGTGCTTTCGGATTGATTGGCTGGCCCCACAGATCAACACGAGTCCTTTCAGTGCGCTTTGTCCTCACTCACGCACTTTCCGAGAAATTTTTAGAACTTCCCAGAAGGTCACCCATCCTAAAATTGCTCCACGGCCAGCACGCTTAACTGTGGAGTTCTTAGGATGGAATTACCAAAAGGATGGTATACCATGTTGATATAAGTAGCCAAATCAATCCTTATACCACTCCGCTCAAATTGGGGTATTACATTCACCCCCACTCAAAGAACACAACGTCTTCGTTGTGCCTCAACCAATGACTGTCTCAATACAGTTCATCCCAAGAATCGTCCCGCTAGGTGGCTAACTGGCTCATCCAAGTTCAGCTCACGGTCGCGGTTTTGCTCTGATACCATTTGTAACACCCCAAGTCGATACGACCACGCGGGGGTTACCTTGGAGCGCTTTCGGATTGATCGGCTGGCCCCACAGAGTCACCCATCCTAAAATTGCTCCACGGCCAGCACGCTTAACTGTGGAGTTCTTAGGATGGAATCACCAAAAGGATGGTATACCATGTTGATATAAGTAGCCAAATCAATCCTTATACCACTCCGCTCAAATTGGGGTATTACAATGAACTTCTTGCAAATATGTACCACACATGCAAAAATTACTTAATAAAACATTAGAAGCATAAGAATTTTCAAGCACAATGGGTTCCATCTCCAAGTATGCTAATCCTTCTTCTTCATCATCATTTGAAGAATAAGATTGAAAGTAATCTAGACATTCTCCTGCATCATACTCCCTTTGTAAAAAAAGAATTTTTCCTCAAATTAGCATCACTAGAGTAAGGAGATAAATTACCAATGTTGAAAGTTCTAGACACTCCTCCATAATTTTTGGCCCATTCAAGTTCATATGCATTATTTCCAAATTTTATTAAGATTTTGAAGGACCCGTTAACTTTTGGGATCAGTTTATTCTTTCTTAAATTTAGAAATCTTTATTTTCTCAAATACAAACATACTAAATCTTCTGGTTTAAACACTTGTTGAATTCTGTTTTTATTTACTTGAGCTTGGTATTTAGCATTCAATTTTTTAATATTGTCTTTAATTTGTTGATGAATTTATTTAAAGAATTTGATTCTTTCTTTGAAATCATAATTCTTTATATCTCCTCTTTTAAATGACAACATATTAATGGATAGATAAGGATTAACCCTATAGACAACCTTTAAAGGAATTAATTGAGTTATACTAGAAGGAATCCTATTGTATGCAAACTTAGCATGCTCAAGCTTTTATATCCCAATGTCTAGTTCTATTATTCACTAACTCTCATAGCACAGTACCTAGAGTTCTATTAGTCACTTTCGTTTGACCATCCGTTTGTGGATGATGAGAAATACTAAATAAGAACTTAGTACCTAGCATGTGCCAAAGTGTCTTTCAAAAGTGGATTAAGAATTTTTCATCTCTATCCAATAATATACTATTAGAAAATCCATGTAACCTTAATATTTCTTGGAAATATAAGTCTACTACATGTGTTGCATTATCAGTCTTATTCTAAGGCGTGAAATATGCCATTTTTAAAAATCAATGTACTACCACAAGAATAAAGTCTTTACCCCTTTACCTCTGTGGTAATCACAAAATAAATACATGCTAACACTTTTAACATCTCAAATACCAATAACTTAACATCTAATATGACTAATATGATGGATCTACAAGACAAAGCATCCGCCATGACATTTTTTTTTACCATAAAAAAATTTGACAGAAAACACAAAGATTTATAAGAAACTAACCCATTTTGCATGCCTGAAACTAATTTTCTTTTGCCCATGAAAATATTTCAAATTCTCATGATCCGAATGTAAAACAAATGATTTAGGCCTTAGTTAATGAATTTATGTTTCTAAACTTCATATGATGGCATAGAAGTCTTTATCATATTTGGAATAGTTTAGTCTCACTCCATTTAATTTCCTACTAAAAAATGCAATAACTTATTTTCCTTTGAGAGTATACCTCATATCCCTACCCTTCTTGCATCACACGTAACCTCAAATAATTTGTCAATGTTGAGTAAAGGTAGTATTGGTACATTAAATAGCTTATTTTTCAAATTTTGGAAGGCCCTAGTTGCATCCTCATTCCAATGAAATTAACCCTTTTTCATGAGTTGAGTTATTAGTGCGCCAATATTAGAAAAATCCTTAATTAATCTCCAATAGAAGCTTTACCCACCATGAAAACTCTTCACTTTATGAATATCCTTAGGTGTTTACCAATTCTTAATAGCCTCAATTTTTTTGGGATCACTTTAAGACCTTCGCTACTCACTATTTACCGAAGAACAACTATACTCGAAAGTATAAAGTCACACTTCTCTATTTTTCCATAGAGTTTATTCTCCCTCAATTTATCAAATAATTTATATAGATGAATAAGATGATCATGTTCATTCCTACTATACACAAGTATATCATCTAAGTACAATATGATGAAAAATCTAAGAAAAGGTTGAATTACTTCATTTATCAGTCTCATAAATGAACTTGATGCATTAAATAAGACAAAAGGCATCACCGTCCACTAATAAAGACCATTTTTTTTCTTTTAAATGCAGTTTTCCACACATCCCTCTTTCTTATTCTCATCTAATGATATCCTCTTCTCAGATCAATCTTAAAAAATACCTGTGCTCCACATAACTCATCTAATATACTATCTAATCTTAACATTAGAAATTGATATTTGATAGTGATATTGTTAACAATCCTTGAGTCAATGCACATGCACCATGTACCATCCTTTTTAGGGACTATTAATGCAGGCACATAACACAGACTCATGCTTTCCCTCACATACCCTTTTCCGATGAGCTCTTGTATTTTTTTTTCTACCTCCTTATCCTCCTCTAGATTACATAAATATATGGGCCTACTAGGTAAGGACACACCAAGAATTAAATCTATGGCATGTTCTATTCTTCTATTAGGTGGAAATCTAGGTGGTAATTTACTAGGAAAAACCTTGTGATACTCATCAAGGAGTTTATCTAATTGATTATTATCATTATTTATCTTCTTGTAGAGATTCTTTCATAACCAAAACATAAAAACATCCTTATTTTAAATACATTTGACTGTAGCCTTTTCATGCAAGAATAAAATATTGTTATTCTCTATTATACTATCTCATTATCACATTTCGAAGGTTTAAGTTTATGCTTCTTCTTATCCTTCTCAACTAGATATTTATTAGTAATACCATTATGAATAGTGTTTCTACAAGATTGTCATGGTCTACCTAATAAGATTCCACATACATTCATAAGTAAAACATTGTGTAGCACTTCATTATGGTAGTTACCAATTTTGAATGATACTAAGGCTTGTTTTATTACCTTGACTCCCTTATCCTTAATCAACCATTGAAGAGAATAAGGCATTGGATTTGGTATAGTTTTCAACCCCAAATCCTTAACTATCCTCTCATTGGCTACATTGATACAAGATCCACTGTCAATAATAATATAACAAACTGTATCACTTACTCTCCCTTTTATCTTAAATATATTCTCCCTTTGATTAGGTTGCTCATTATATTTTACTTTAAGTACTTTCTCCAAGAAATAAAATGCACTCTCTTCTTCCTCAGATTCACTAGAAGATTCTTCAAAAGGCTCAAATTTAGGATCTTTCTCACATGCCTCAATAACTTCAATCTCTTGTATGGTTAATACCCTTTGATTAGGAAATTCATGAGTGAAGTGTCCAAACCCTCAGCATTTGAAACATTGCCCAGTAGAGAATTCATTCACTTTATTTTTTCCTTTCTCCTTTCTAGTAATTTCTTGTTTCTTATCAAGATTGTTAGAATTCGAAGTACTTGCTCCAAATTTTGTAGCTTTATTACTTGAGTAGTACTTGGTAGATGGAGTAGTTTATTTAGTATGAGGCTTAGTGGATTTTTTTTTTTCAAATCTTAGGGAAATTTTAATCATGTCATATAAAGAATCATAAAGAAAAGTTTCTACTTTATCTCGAATCATCATGTTAAGGCCTCTTAAAAATGGAGCACAAGTTTATTCCTTCCTTTCATGGATATAACATATATGTGCCAACATTTTGAATTCTCTAACATACTCTTCAATACTTAGTAGTCCTTATCTAAGAGTATTCAATTTGATATAGTTATCTTATTCATACTCTTAGGGATAAGTTTCTCCCAAGATTTAATTTTTGGGTTTACCCTCTTGTTTCATAGTTCTTTTTAGATTGGCATACCATATTCTAGCAAACTTCTTAAAATTAAGAGTAGCAAGTTTACACTTTTTCTCATCTTGATAATATTTAAAATCAAAGATATCCTCCACTTCATGTAACCACTCAAGAAACGAGTCTACATCAAGTTTACCATTAAAGTCATGAAGATCAAGCTTAATACCCTATTTCTCCTTTTGATGATACTTTGGTTGATGGTTATGGAGCTTTCTATTACTTCTACTCTCTATAGAATCTTCATCATAGTCTACTGTTGAATTCAAATACCTTCACTTAGTTGGATTATTCTATTTCATAGCACTCCCAAATCTATTCCCATAGAATTCTCTATATTCTTGAACATTTTGGACCTAATCTTATTCGGAAAACCTAGACTCTAACCTTTATAGTTGAGTTTTATATGGGAGGTATTTGTCTAAGTTAACCATTTATGGCATCCAAATTATTGGAATTTTTTTTAATTACTTCAAACATGACTTGAAAATTTTTTCCCCCTCCATGATTTGATTACCACTGGCTAAACTCCACTCAGGTTTCTCTTAGGTTTTAGTTGATTAAAACTAAAACACTTCACTCTTACTATATCATTCTTATTTGATTCTTGTATATTTGAGTTTAATGAATTAGATACACAATAGTCAAACAAAACTACTAATAACAACACAAAAATGAGTACACTAAAACCAAATATTGCTAAATTCTTGCTATAAAATTAAGCAAGTTTTGAAAAATCATTATAAAAAACACTTTACAATTTCATGCATGCATTCAAGTGTATCAAGCATAATTTCATACTTGGAAAAGAAAAATTTCAAAACACACTAATTCCACTTGATAATTAAATATGGCATTTGGACACACCAGTACCAAACACACATAACCAAAACAAACAAAACACATACACACACCCACTCAGCCTATTTGCCTAAACTAAGTAAACTTTCACAAATTGTGTACACTTAGGCAATTTTAACACCAATATATGATCACCAAAAATTAAAAACCAACATCAAAGGAACCCTAAGAATTCACTTTCTCATACAAAAATTTTAAAACTCAAATGTTTAAAATTAACCACACAACACGCATAAGAATTATGCACATAACTTCAACACAAATATTTCTATCCTTATGTCAAAAATATCATGCATTATCAATTAATAAACATGAAAGATCATACTATCCCATGCAAGATTCATATGTAAAGTGCATGTTTTTATAAAGAATTCATCAAGATTCAAAGAATTCAATCAAGACTAATCAAGAATCTTACTTGACCTTTAATGGTGGTGTTGTCGAAACTTTGAATTACTTGTGCACTTGTAATATCAACTTCAAAAGCTTTCTTTGATACCAATTTCGATATGGATGATTATTATCAAAAAATCTTCTACAATTAGGAACTTTTACTTTAGAATTACAAGTCACAAAAACTCCTCAAAGGATTGACCTCTTCAACTTGAACTTTGATGATACTCGATGGCTTTTGTGGGGTAGTGTTGATCTACTCTAAGATCAATTGCCTTCTAATGAGAAATCTTTTATTTCTCAATTTAATACTATTGCAACTCTCCAATACACTCAATTGAAGAAGGAGAAGAAAAGAAGAAGGTGCACACTTTCTCTTGTGTTGCTATATTTTAAATTCAAATAAACTTGTTTCATGTTATTCTCTACCAAAGTCAAAGTGTACAAGGCTTTATATATACATGCACCCATACAGACCTTTTCATTAATAAGCCCACTAATCGGCCTAATGAAATTAACCCCTAATGCATGGTAAAACACATATTTAAAGAGTTAGAATGACTCTTTACAAGTATTACAAAGTATACAATAAAATAACAAAGTTACACAACTTTAATAATATATTACATAGATGTAATCATATGTAGTCCAACTTTGTATCTTGTAGTCTTGTTCTTCCTTGCACCCCGTAATCCTTGTAATGCCATTATCATTATCTTGTATATCAAAGATCTTTAATAGAATAAAATTCTTGCAAACATATACAACACATACAAGAATTACTTGATAAAACATTAGAAGCATAAGAATGTTCAAGCATAATGGGTTCCATCTCCAAGTATCTTAATATTTCTTATTCTTCATCATTTGAAGAATAAGATTGAGAGTAATCTAGAGATGCTCCTACATCATTGTATGTTAGTGTTTGTTACAAAACCATGCATTTTATGTATTTTGAGTATATTAAGGAATATGTATGTGTTTTATTTTAACCATAAAAGCGTTGATATTGTGTATTCTAAGTGTCTAAAACACGTGTGATATTATGTTAAGTTGTATGTTAGATGAGCAATTATGACCATGTTTATCTATCTCAGCCACTTATTGATGCTGGCTTTCTTAGGTTGTATTAACCTTGTGGTGGGGTATCATGTAGTTCCTCGTGATTATATTTTATAATTTGTGTATACAATGAATTTGTTATAATATTTAATTTGTCTAAGTGTACCATGATCGATTCCTTTGATATCATGTCTATTAATGCAAGTGGTTAATTTCCTTATTGTTAATCATATCTAATTGTGGTTAAGGATACTAGTGATGTGTTGTGTTTTATCGAATATGTGGTTAATGGAGTTTTGTTATAGGCTACCATAGTAGCTATAGCTACTAGTTTCAAACTACCCAATAGATTTGTGCTATATGTCACCATAGTGGCCACAAGTGGTGGTTATATATAATCTACCTCACGTAAACTCCTAATGGCCTCTAAGGTAGGGTCATGCAATGGACACATTCCCTATAATCTCATATGTGATATCATCACTGAGCATTAGTGGGCCTCTTCTCTCTACTTTATATTTGATCTATATGCCTTATAAATAATATATGTACTTAAAGGTTAGGGTTTCCTAAGTAGTTTTGTTTCCCATAGCTAGTTGTGCTATAAGTGATTGTGTATGCCATAGCTAGTAGTTTTATTGATGCAAGAGCATCTCTAAATCACTCTCAATACTAAATTTCAAATGATGAAGGATAAGAAGAATTAGCATACTTTGATATGGAACATATTGTGCCTGAAATTTCTTATGCTTCTAATGTTTAGTCAAGCAATTATTGTAGATATTATAAATGTTTGCAAAACTTTCATGCTACTGAAGATCTTTGATGTAAAATAAAATGGCAATGGAACTACAATGATTACAAATTTTAAGGAAGAACAAGGCTACAAGACAC
This sequence comes from Tamarix chinensis, assembly GCA_030549775.1. NCBI lineage: Eukaryota > Viridiplantae > Streptophyta > Magnoliopsida > Caryophyllales > Tamaricaceae > Tamarix > Tamarix chinensis. The sequence continues at coordinate 39,894,454 of CM060177.1, forward strand.
AAAGTTGAATTATATATGATTAAATCTATGTATTACATTATTAAGGTTCTATAGCTTTGTTATTTTGTTGTATACTTTGTAATACTTATAAATTGTCATTGTAACTTTTTAAATATGTGTGTACCATGCATTAGTGGTTTATTTCATTAATAAGGTTAGATTAGTGGGCTTATTAATGAAAGGGCCTTCATGGGTATATGCATATATAAATACTTGTACATTGATCTCGGTAGAGACACAAGTCCTATATGAATGAAATAATCAAAGAGATAATTTACACAAGAAAGTGTGTTCTTCTTCATATCTTATCCTTCTTCAATTGAGTGTATTGGAGAGTAGAAAAAGTGTTCTATTGAGAAATAGAATATCTCTCATTACAAGGAACTAGATCTTGGAGTAGATCTACGCCACCTTACAAAATTATTTCGAGTATCATAAACATCAAATTGAAGAAGTCGATCGGTTGGAGTATTTTTGTGACTTGCAATACTCAAAGTAAAATTTTTTGGTTGTAGAAGATTTTTGAAGATAATATTCCACATTAGAAGTGGTATCAGAGCAAGATTTGAAGTTGACATTACAAGGGCACAAGAATTTCCAAGTTTCAACAACCACAATCTACCACCATTGAAGTTTAAGATTCTTGATTCTTCTTGATAGAATTATTTGAATATTGATGAGTTCTTTTTGAATATTTTTAAAACTTGAATTTTACACATGAATCTTGCATGGTATAGTATGATATTGCATGGATCTTGCATAAATCTTCAATGATGATGTATGATAGGTTTGGCGTAAGAGTAGAATTTTTTTTGTTGAATTTATATACAAAATGCTATGTGTGTAATGTGGTTGATTTTGAACGTGTGGGTTTAAATTTTTTTTGCATGATAACATGCATGATTAGGGCTCCTTTAATTCTAGTTGGTTAGGAGAGGTGATCACATATTAGTGTTAAGATACCTAAGTGTACATGGCATGTGAAGATTTGCTTGGTTTAGGGTAGTAAGCCGGGTGTTGTGCGTGGGTTTTGTTTGTTTTAGTCATGTGTTTTGGTGTGAGTGTTTTCAAAGGTTGTGTTAAATTATCAAGTAGAATTAGTTTAGTTGGAAGTATTGATTTTTTCTACATGAAATTTTGCTTGACACATTCGAATGCATGCATACTATTGTAGGTGTTTTCGAATAGGATTTTCACAAGCTTGCATAATTCTATAACAAGAATTTAGCAAGATTAGTTTTATTGTACTCATTTTTGTGTGGTGATTTATAGTTTTATTTTATTATTGTGTATCTGATTCATTAAGCTCAAATTATTGTACAAGAACCAAATGATAACCATATAGTTGGGGTAAAGTGATTTAGTTTTAATCAACTAAAACCTAAGTGAAACTCGCGTGTGGTATAGTGTTGGGATAATCAAATCATGGAGGGTGAACAAAATTTACAATCCATATTTGAAGATATTCAAAAACTTTCTAATAATTTGGATTCCACTAAATCACAACTTAGACAAATACTTACTATACAAATGCAAATATAAAGGTTACAGTCTAGGTTTGTGAGCAAGATTCGGTCCAAAATTCCTAAGAACATATAGAATAATATGGGGATAGATTTAGGAATACTATAAAATCAAGTAATCCAACTAAGGGAAGGTATTTGAATTCAATAATAAACCATGATGAAGAGTCTGTAGGGAGTAAAAGTAATAGGAAGCTCCATGACCATCAACTTAAGTATAATCAAAAGGAAGATAAGGGCATTAAGCTTGGTCTTCCCAACTTTGATGGTAAACTTGACGTAGACTCATTTTTTGAATGGTTACATGAATTTGAGGCTATATTTGAATTTAAAGATTATCAAGATGAGAAAAGGTGTAAATTAGATACTCTTAAGTTTAAGAATTTTTCTAGAATATGGTTTAATAATATAAAGAGGACTAAGGAAAAAAAGGATTAGTCTGAGGCATGCAAAATGTGTTAGTTTCTTATAATACTTTGTGTTTTCTGTCAATGATTTTGATGGTAAAGAAAATATCATGGCAGATGCTTTGTCTCATAGATCGATGATATTACTCATGTTATATGTTAAGTTATTGGGATTTGAGATTTTAAAGGAATTGTATAATAAGGATGAAGATCTTGTTGACATCTATAATATGTGCAAAAAGAATGGTAGTTGTGGTAATTATTTACTACAAGATGACTACCTCTTCAAACTTAATATACATCATTCTAGTGTATGTGATTTACTTGTTAAACAAGTACATGAAGGTGTTATAGGTGGTCATTTTGGAGTTCGTAAGACCATGGAGATACTAGAAGAAAATGTCTATTGGTCATGGATGATAAAACTAGTATAGGCAATTATGAGAAGATGTGTAACTTGTCAAAAAGGTAAACTTTTTATCCATAAGGGTTTATATACTCTTGTACCAGTACTTGATAAACCTTGGAAAAGTGTTAGCATAGATTTTATTTTAGGATTATCAAGGATGCAAAGGGGTAAAGATTATGTTCTTGTCATAGTAGATCAATTTTTGAAAATGGTATATTTTATTCCTTGCAACAAGACTGATAATGCAACACATGTAGTAGGCTAATATTTTCAAGAAATAGTGAGATTACATGGATTTTCCAAAAGTATAGTATCATATAGAGATAAAAAAAATTCTTGATTTACTTTTGGAAGACACTTTGGCACATGTTAGGTACTAAGTTGTTATTTAGTACTTATCATCATCTACAAACGGATGGTGAAACAAAAGTGACTAATAGAACTCTAATTACTTTTCTACAAGGGTTGGTGAATCATAGTACCGAAGATTGGGATATAAAGCTTGCACATGCTGAGTTTGCATATGACGGAATTACTTCTAGTATAACTCAAACGAGTCCTTTTGATGTTATCTATGGGGTTAATCCTTATCTACCCATTGATATGTTATCATTTAAGAGAGGAGATATAAATAATTATGATTTCAAGGAAAGAATTAAATTCTTGAAAAAAATTCTTCAAAAACTAAATACCAAGCTTAAGCAAAAAAAGGAATTCAATAAGTGTTAAACTAGGAGATCTGGCATTGTTGCATTTGAGAAAAGAAAGATTTTCAAACTTAAGAAAGAATAAACTAATGCTAAGTGCAGAGGGACCATTCAAAATCTAAAGAAAATTTGGAAATAACACATATGAACTTGAATTACCTGAACATTATGGAGGAGTATCTACGACTTTCAACATTGGTGACTTATATCCTTATTATAGTGATGCTAATTTGAGACAAAATTCTTCTTTGCATGGGGAGAATGATGCAGGAGCATCTCTAGATCACTCTCAATCTTGTCCTTCAAATAATGAAGAACAAGAAGAATTAGCATACTTGGATATGGAACTCAATGTGTTTGAAATTTCTTATGCTTATAATGATTTTTCAAGTAATTCTTGCAAGTATTATATATGCTTGCAAGAATTTCATGCTACTAAAAATATTTTATGTACAAGGTAATGATGATGGAATTACAAGGATTACAAAGTATAAAGAAGAAAAAGGCTATAAGATACAAAGTTGAACTACATATGATTATATCTATGTATTATATTATTAAAGTTGTGTAGCTTTTCTATTTTATTGTATACTTTTTAATGCTTATTAATTTTCATTGTAACTTTTTAAATATGTGTGTATCATGCATTAGAGGTTGATTTCATTAATAAGGGCTTATTAGTGGGCTTATTAATGAAAGGGTCTGCATAGGTGCATGCATATATATATATACTTATACACTGATCTCGGTGGAGACACAATTCATATGCAAATAAAATAATCAAAGAGAGAATTTACAAGAGAGCGTGTGTTATTCTTCTTTTATTCTCCTTCTTTAATTGAGTGTATTAAAGAGTAGCAATAGTGTTCTATTGAGAAATAGTATATTTCTCATTATAAGGAATTAGATCTTAGAGTAGATCTACGTTGCCCTACAAAAGCTTGTCCAGTATCATAAACATCAAGTTGAAAAATCGATTAGTTCGAGTGTTTTAGTGACTTGTAATCCTCAAAGTAAAATTTCTTCATTGTAGAAGATTTTTTTATGATAATCTTCCACATCAGTTATATGCACTATAGTTCCTTAGCCATTGAGTTTTGGATGTGGTTTCTTTGGCTATTGTGCCTTAGATGTAGTTCCTCAACCGTTGAGCTATAGATAGGGGTTCCTTGGCCATTGTAACCTAGATGTTTATAATAATATTATTATAGGTGAATAATGAATCCTATAATATGAATATTAAGTGGGATAAGTGAACTAAGATGATATATGTATATAAGAAAATGAGTAAGAATGTATAATGTAATATCTTTTGATAGAATTGATTATGAGGTGATTTAGTGAACTAAAGTGGAGGGATTACATGGAAATAAGTGAATAGTTTTGTGCAAGTGAATATACCATGTTATTCTATTATCTCATGTTCTCTTATTTTTATATTATACCATATTATTCGGTGAACTCATGTACTTATGCCTTTTCATATTCCTCATATGATACATGCTAGTGTTTATGAGTTTCACCTATGATTTGAGGATATTTTTGTTACTTATGATGATATGAAATGTCATGTACATGAAAATATGTGAGCATGTCATCAATGTCGTTTACATTATTACATGAAATTTAAGGTGTCATTTTTCATTTTTCAAAATCAAACATTAAATGTGCAACTATGGATACTACATTTGTTTAGGTGTTTATATGCAGGCACTCTAGTTTGATTTAGTTGTGATTATTGATTTGAGGTAGAAAGATAGATAGCCCCAAGTTTTTGTCCCTTAGGGACTTTTGTATTTGATTTTTAGATATTTTGTGATTTCAAAACATTATATTGTAATTTTTATGTAGTGTTTTAAGTGACCATTTATATTCCTGTTTCTTGGTTAAGATTGTAAAACCCATATTTTACTTTAGGCTTTTTGTTGATTTTATCAACAATGATTTGGTATAATGTTTTGGTAGTTGATCTTTCAAGTTTAGTTGGATGGAGTTTTAGCCTTGCACCTATCATGAGATTGATTAAGGACATATGTATTATATTAGGTGTGAAAATAACATTATCTATTTATGGTCTTGGCTTTCACCTTATTTGTTTGAACAAAATTTTACAAGAGTGAAAATGAGAATATTGATAACATTCATTAGTGGATAAAACTAATAAATGTACATAATATTTTGTAGGTAAAAATATATAAATGTAGGTGATTATTTTTAGAAAAGAATCTAATAAATATTTTAGTATTTTTTATATTTTTTATTTTCTTAATAATCGAATTCAAATATAAACTCATTTATATATTTTATCAAAATACTTACTATACATATAAGGGATAAACATAGAATATTGAGAAATAAAATGGTGAAAGTATTTTTTTTCATTTGCTTACAAAAATACCACCATGTTATAAAAATACGAGAATTAATTTCAATTAATAAGGAGCTTTAAGATGAAGAGTTATGCACATATCCCCACATAATTACACAATGAAGCACCACTCAAGGACCAAATAATGTATCCCACCATTAAAAATAAAGCTACCACTTGGTCTATTAAAGTGGGTGTGGTGAAACATACAACAACTCCAACTAAATTATAATGACCTCTCTAAAAGAAAGAGTAGATAGATAATACCTATCAAAATTAGCAAACAAAGTAAGGAGAATAACCCACTCTTGGATAGTATATATTACATCTCATAAGTATTGAGAAGGTAAAACTTCCACATTAGCACTAATAGATATGGAGACCAAGATTTAATGCATAAATAAGGAAAGGAAAGCATTCTACCTACTATGGCTAATGGATATGCTAGAAGGCCTCTTGATCTTTCTTGATCTAGTTAACTCCTTTTTCTCTCTTATGATTAAGCCATATAACATATTTTGTGCTATAAAAGGGCATGGGTAATAACTTCTTTTGGTGACATTTTATGAAATTTCATATCAATATGGCACTTCTTTCATGGCTCTAGTTGAAATCAAAGTCAATGGAGATAGGGCAAATGCAACTATAGTTCATAAACTTAGGTTAACTGGAAGCATTAATTAGTTAAAAGCTCTCAATTTCACTAAATTTGACTCTTATGGAAGGAAAATATCCTATAGGTTCAGGTTTGATGGACAATTTCTTAAATATTACACAATACTCATTCAAAATACATATTTTTATTTTTCTAATGTCTTTGCTCCCAATTAGCTTATAATATGTGATAAACTTTGCAAAAGAGAAAACAAAGTCTATGAATTTACCCTGGCTAGTGGGCATGATTTCAATGATATTTGTTATCTCCAAGAGTTTAGTTAAGGTAGTAAATCATTACTTAATCCATGTCATATACTCAATGGTCAACTAAATCACTATTGCTTTCATAAAAAAATGTAATCATTGTGGCCTCTCATACTTTATTTCTTTAATCATGCATAAACCTGTCATGATATGGGTTTCAAATTTAACTTAACTTATTTGATAACAAGTAGATAAATTCATCTTATAGGCTTTTAAATTTGAATCTACATAGCTTTCTAACCCTCCATGTTGAGGAAATGATGCATCTAATATTCACAATACTAAAATTATTGGGATTAGAGAGCAACGTGATGTAAGAATTCCATGAAGTTCTTATTTGAGAGCATTTATTATAGTTTTAAAAAGATAAGGTGGAATCTGCCATACTTTATTTTGAATGCTCATTATTTTCTCTTAACAAACCACAACAAGCAAAGACATCCCCATATTTTATGCTTAAAAGAAGATAAGGGAGAATGAGTGTTGAGTGCTTATAGGTTTTGATGATTTCATATTATATATACAAACATATATTTGATGAATTATTATATAATATGTATGACAACAAAGGGAACATGCCTTAATACAGGGAAAAAGTCATGAAGGAAGAAAGCTAAAGACAGTCACACAAGATATAAGAAGATCAAAACAACAATTTAATTAAGTATTAATGTCTTCAAATATCAAGACATGAGTGGAATATATCTAGAAAAATATAAAGAAAAGTGTGATTCGTGAATGAAAAAGGTACACGGATAGTAAGCTGTGTGCATTACCTATACTAGTGTTAGATGCATTATCATTAGGTTGTGTTGGTTACTAAAGATTCTTTATTTAGTAGCTTCCCAAAAGGTAAAACCCTCGCCCCTAGGGCCTTTATCACTCTATTGGTAGAACATTGTGAATGAAATAAATTGTGGTATGTGTCTCTATAGAAAATGGGGTCATGTGTTGCACGATCAAGTGTGAGCAAGTTTTGAACCCATAACCTGATAAGATAAATAGTTCCCAATAAGACCTCATGATCTAAAACTAATAGAGCAAAGGGATACTATAGGGTTAAAGGTATATTTTCTAGAGAGTATTTTTGAGAAAACTTAAAGAGTTTTTTTCTAGATAAAGTTTCCACAATCATAAAGGGATAAAGAGATTTTGAATATTCCATTTAAATTTTCTTTCCATAAAACAATTTCAACTAGTCTTAGAAATGATCTTGAAGTCTCTTAGCTTCTTTAATGAATTGATGACCAATCACAAAATCTAGGACTCAAGAATAAAGTATTCTTAAAATTTGAAGACTTTACTTTGAGAAATATTTAAAGAAATAAAAAAATTATGTAACGTAAACTTTTTTCCACCAAAATTCCCTATCGTATACTATTTAAATGCCTAAGGATTAAGGCACACATTCAAGCATTGAGCTTGAAGTAGAAGAGTGGGTACTTAGAATATTGAGCGAGAAAATTTTGCACCCGTAAGAGTTATAATTAAGATCAAGAATAAGTATACATTACTTTTGTGCGTATGTGTGTAACACCCCAAATTTTTCTACTGGAAATACGAACCAAGATAAATATAAAATAAGAGCAACGTTATAAATATAAGTTTGGATATTAACTCTAGATAGACTAACAAAATACAAGTATAAGGGATACCAAGGGTCTAAGAGTCGAAAAAGGTATCTGGGTAAAACCATCATCTAGATAGCATGACTCTTTACCCAAACCCCTAGTATAAAAAATCACTCTACCCCATGTAACACATCATAGGCAGCAAAATTATCCAGTAGGTCCTCAATGACCTATACAAAAGCATCAGGATCGTCTATTCATGGGAATAAGCAACACCCATAAAAATGATGATCAATACACTATGTACAGAGTAAGGTAACAATACTATTGAGTTGGAGGTATAATTAAATACATACATTCATAACAGAGAATAAGTACACATAAAAAATGCATAATATATCCCTAGGTAGGTACTAATCTAGGCCTCTCTATTAGATATAATAATTTCCATTCTTTTATTTATGTTAAGTTTAGGGATCCTATTATTCTTAAACTAATAGAACGACCTAAAGTAGCTCTAAGGGAAAACACACCTAAGCCATTATTATCTTCTAGTGGAATGAACCCAACAACTCTCAGGGCATGGTGCTCCTAAGCCACAATTCTTAAACTGGTCGAACAGTTTGAAGCACCTCTTAGGGATAACATACCAGATCCACTATTATCGTGTGGTGGAACAGACCTAATACCTCGATCTTGACTCACGTACTCTTCCACTTAATTCATTAATATCTTATACATTAGGTCAGTTATCTCAAATTGTATTATCTTTCATGTTGAGTTTAGAGCCCACTATTTTTATTCTGAAGGAATAAACTAATGCACCTCTCAGAACGAATTGCTCTCGAGCCACTATTATTGTCTATTGGAATAGACTCATAGAATACCTCAGCCTGACTCACGTACTATTTCACTTTACAAGACTAATGTCTTACTCATGATTGATTTTAAAATTACAAAACATAGTCAAAGTAAGTAAAGCACATCACAAAGATCCTATGTTTTTTCCCTAGGGTTAAGTCCCTTTTTCTCCTGTAAAAACCTTAATTTTATATTTTAATCATATGTCCTCTTCTATTAATCTTTTATCCCTTAAACATAGTACCTTTTCCCTAAATATCAATATTATCAATATAATAGAATTTTAATGCCCACATTTAAGGTCTTGCACATGCAATAATAATCCTACCTAAAGAGTTACTATTCTAAGGGCTTATAAACCCTAATTTCATACGTACATCATCACTTTTATAGTAGCGCCTATACAATTACCAGATTCAATAAAAAATATGAAAACACTAATATTAAAAACATATCCAAATTTCATTGGCTAACTCTACCATTTCACACATGCTATAATAACATTCTCATTTTAGGGTTATTATTCCTAAATCAAGTCATTCCATACTTTGTTAATCTTAGGTCATTCATAACTACTCTAAACACATCATATAAACTCCTTAGCATATTTTAGATAATAAAGCGCATTAAAATACCATTATTACCATAGTAAACCCTTATTGACCAAAATACCCTTACCTATAACCAAAGTCCTTATTTCATACAGATCTTATATGTTTTGATAACATTATTTCCAAATCCTTCATTTATCACCACTTACCTTATGATACTCATTTCCCACTTAGCATACCTTCTTAACCCATATTACAAGCTTATATCATACTGATGGTTTTCTATATAGTATAACAATATTATATAATCTCCATTTACTTATTTTTGCCATCATACAATAACAAATCTCATATCATAGCATTAACAACAACACATTTAAGCACATAATAGCAATAACATGGTATCACACAAAATAATGCATAACACTTAGCACCCAAAACCCTATAATACAACAAGTATCTTTACAAAAAAGGCTCCAGTCTCTAAGCACATTTATCCTACTCCACCTCTTCCAAAAACTTATGATATCTCCTAAGAAACAAAAATAAAATATCATTAGGATTAAATAGCATAATTAGGTAAAAGCTAAAAGAATGGAGGAAAACTGAAACAAACCAAATAAGTGCATTGGGAAAACTTTACATAACCAAATGGGGAGGAATGGAAACAATTTTCAAAGACAAAGGGGTAGAAATGGCACAAGCTATCTGTTCTATGTGGTGAGGAATGACCAAAGGGACTGAAGGATGGAAGGTAGAAATGGTAGGAATGGCTAAAAGAAGGTGAGGGTTTCAATGGTTGAAGGTTGAGGCATGGTCTGGTTTGTTTTGCCAAATCTTGGGAGAAAGTTTTAGTGAGTTTGGCTAGATGGTGGATGTAGTGAATGGATAGGTTTTCTATAAGTATGGGTTGGTTTTGATTGGTGGAAAAGAGAGGAAGGTGAGGGTTGTGGTGGCGATTGACGAAGGGTGATGGTGTGGTGTACTTACTTTATCTAGAAGGTGAGTGTGGATGTGGTAGTTGTTGCTACAACCAAGGGAAGAAAATTAAAAGGAGGAGATTAAGTGGTAATGGTTGAAAGGAAGGGTGAGGACTGTCTATTTTTGAAATGCCCAAAAAATTTAAATTTTAAAAATTATAGTTAAATGAGATTTTATAAGGAAAATTATTTTTGCTAAAATAAGAAATAGAAAATAGTTTCAAATTAATATAAATTTTATAAATAATAATATTAAATAAAATTAGGGTGTTTTGCTAATTAAAATGAAAATTATGAAAAATCTTTTAAAAATCCTAATTTAGCCTAAAAATGAATTTAAATATTATTATTTTTAAATATTTGAAATATCCCAATTAATTTAATTAACCTGACCCATTATTTTTCTCTTCTCCTTTTTCCTTGTCCTTTTCTTTCTTCCTTTTTCTTTCTTCTACTTTTCTTTTTCTTCTTCTTTTCTTCCCCGAATTGGGCTAGCTCGCAACCTAGTTCCCCTCTCCTCTTCTTCCTTTCCTTCGGCGTGGCCTAGCCCGCACGACTGTCTCCATCCTTCCTCCCTCGCTGCGCCGCATTTTTTCTCTTTTCCCCTTGAAATGCATCGCTTTGTTAAAAAATATTTTAACCAACGTCGCCGATTGGTCTATCTTTATTTTCCTTCTTTTCTTTCCCCCAAACCACTGGTTCGGTCCACCTTTCTTTCTTCTTCTTCTTCCTTCGCACCTACCAAGTCCCCTCGAGCACCTACAACTTCTTCTTATCAGCCAAAAATTTCGGCGGCGACTACGCATGATCGTTGCCCACCTCCCCCTCTCTTCCACGTTGACTCATCAACCACACTTGCCTGCCCATTCCTCTCTCCTCACACATTTCCCTTTTCCTAGCCAATTGCCTGCCACGTTTTTTTTTTAATTTCGCCAGCAACTATTGCTGCCGGCGAGCCCAATTGACTTACCGATCCTCCCATTCTTCCAATTGACCTAAGCCAACCTTCTTTTTCTATAAATACCCCTACCCAATCTACAATCGAGCTTTCCCCCGAAACCCAACTTTTTCCGACCTTGCCACCACCGCCCCTTCGGACACCATATTTGTCGCTGTTGGCCAACGCTGTCACCCACTTCACCTACCAAACTCTTCCTTGCACCAACCTCTAGTTAACCAAACCACCCATTCCCCTCGATTCTTCCTGCATAAGCCACCCCGGTTGTGCGAAGTACCCTTCCCAAACAGCCCTTTCTCCTACCACCGTCACCCTTCGAACCACCATTAGCCACCTCCTTCGCCGCTTCTGCCACTTCTTTTACCTCTCAAATTATTCTGCAGACCACCCTCTACCTTCCCCTACCCTTCTTTTCCTCTTCCTCCCTCTCCTCCTCTCTTTCTCTCCTTCTTTTCCATTCAGCCACCACCGCCGCGGCCATGCACCGCCACCTTTGGTTGCACACCCACCCCTATTCTGTTCTCCTCCTTCTGTAAAACCATAATCACCCTTGCTTCCACTCTTTTTCTCTTTCTCTTTTTTCTAGCCCTCAACTTTTCCCTTTTTCTTTCCTTTTTCGATCTGCCACCGATGTCGCCGTGCACCACCGCCGGTGCCGCCTATCCCCACTAGCCTAAGGTTGAACCCTAAATCCTCTGAACCCTTCTCCCTATTTTTATAAGCCTTAATTTATTTTATTTTATTTATTTGAATATAAATACTATTATTATTATTATTATTTCCATTATTAATATGTATTATTATTATTATTAGTATTAATGTTTATATTTTATTTTTGTTGAGGGCTGAAGCCCTATTGTAATTTTTAATTCGATTTTAGCACTATTACCCTTATTATTTCTATTATTACTATTATTAATATTAATATTTTATAAGTATAAATATTATTATTATTATTATTTCCTTTTTTGAATTTCTATTATTCTTATTCCATTATTACTAATACAACTATTTTACCATTAGTGTTGTTAATAATGTTATTGTTGTTATTGTTGTTGTTGTTGTTGTTGTTGTCATCATCATCATCATCATTATTATTATTTTCAAGTGTTAGTATTATTATTTTATATAGGGCTAGAACCATATTGTGCCTATTTTGAATTATCGTAGTAGTATTATAAATATCAAGTCCTATTATTATTAATATTATCATTATTTGTATCATTATCTTTTATTATTATTATTATTATTATTAGTGTTGTTATTATTATTATCATTATTATTATTATTATTATTTATTAAGTTGTTATTATTCAATGTAGGGTGGAAACCCTACTTCTTTTTATCTTCGATCATTATTTTTACTATTATTACCATTATGATTATTATTTAATATTATTATGGCTTTTATCATCATCATCATCATCATCATTATTATTATTATTATTATTATTATTATTATTATTATTATTATTATTTCATCATCATTATTATTATTACTAAATTTGGTTATTTATTTTATTATTATTATTATAGTAATGCGGTCGAAACCCTTATTTCACTTTATTTTGAATAATGTCCTTGTTATTATTATTGTTACTATTATTATTATTCTTATTTATATTATCATTGATATTATTTTTAGTATCTTTTCTATTATTATTTTAGTATCATTATTATTATTATTAGGGTAAAATTTTCAACCTTATATTATCAACTTTTATAATATTTCTATTATTTCTATATCTTTAGCAAAGTTAGTAATTAGTTAATGTTATTTTATTAATATATTATTATTTATTTAAAAACATATTCTTATAATTAGTTAGTGATTAATAGTATTTTTGATAGGAGGGAGTCTAATTTAGCTTTTCCCTCATAATAGTTGAAACCAATCAAAGCCCTAAGGAGGTGTAGGAGCATGCTCCAAGATTGGTGTCATTTTAGGTAAGGGGTGCTAAGGCCATATGTGTAATATATGATTTTATGCTATGTATGCCATGTGATATGAATTATAGTGTATTTCATGTGTATATTGTATAATTGTTATGAATGTAGCATGATATGGAGTTGAAGTATGTTGGTGTGAAAAAATTGTGGCATGAGAATTATGTGTATAAGTGTGTTATTATTATGGTATGATGTGGCCTTAAGACATGCATGATAGGGTTGTAAAATAATGATGGGGAGTGTAACAATGTGGTGTTAGGGTTTTGTATGGAGTTGTGGGATGCATGGTATTAGGGTTTGCATGGCAATGGGCTTTGCATAGAGTTAATGTTGCATGGTATAGGGTTTTGCATGGAGTTGTGGGATGCATGGTATTAGGGTTTACAAGGCATTGGGCTTTGCATGGAGTGTTGTTGTATGGTGGTATTAATGGTTGCATGGTGGTATTAATGGTAGTATAGTGGTATTAGGGTTTACATGGTGGTATTAGGGTTTGCATGGAGATATAAGGGTTTGCATGGTGGTATTAGGGTTTGCATGGCGGTATTAGGGTTGCATGGAGATATTAGGGTTTGCTTGGTGGTATTAGGGTTTGCACGGTGGTATTAGGGTTTGTATAGTGGAGTTAGGGTTTTACATAGGAGTTAATGATGGCATAGGATTTAGGGTTTGTATGAAAATTTCAGAAAGTTTCATGGGAGGCGTAAAGTTTGCATGGGAGTGAAATTTATGTATGAAAGGTTGATTTGGGATAGAAGGAAGATAATTTAAGTTTTATTTGGCTGTTTGAACATTTTGGATGAAAAATAGTACGTGGAGATTATATAAGGGTCCGTAGATGACCGAACTAGGGTTTGTGTAGACAATTAGGGTTTGTTGTGGTTGCTTAGAATTTTTGTATTATCATGTGTATTTGGTGATTAAAGTGTAATTATGATGGTGGGATTTTATGATTTATGATGTGTGTAGTATAAAGAAAATGATTCGTTCATGTCCAGGGTGAAAGACTTTGAATAAGATACTTAAGACACTAATCATTTAAAGTGGAAGATCATTGAGACGGGACCAATCGATCCACTGGTTCGGAATAGTGGTTAGGGTTGTTATCCTATGTGTAACCGATCCACCAATTATAATAGTGGAGGTTCCCGAGCTCAATAAACACAAACCAGAGTTTTGCTAAAACACCTAAAAGATACTAATTACTTACAGTGGAAGACTATGCAGGTAGGAACTAAACCGATCCACCGGTAAGGAATAGTGGTTAAGGTTTTTACCCTATGTGTAACCGATCCACCGATTATAATAGTGGTTAGGGTAAGATGTCTTATGTGTAACCGATCCACCGGTTAAAATAGTGGGAGGTTCTTGTACTTGCATGGGTTAATAAAGAGCATGGTGTGAATTGAATATTGAAAAGAGAATATAATATGGATTAATTGGGCCTTTATATGTGAGCTTGACCATTTACAAGTTGTACAATTTTCTTCATGACCTTATCCATTATATACGTGGACTTGAAAGTCTAAATTGAACATTATCTTGCATGATTTTATATACTTATGTGTTGGCCTTAGTGCTCGGTTACCTTACTCAATACGTAGCGTACTGATTTCTCGTTTCATGGGTGTTGCTCATTCCCATGAGCAGAAGCCCCGTCTAACCTATTGCAGGTAGGAGATGCTTATTTCGATGCTATTAATGTCTATGGGACTTTAGGTGGGGCTGAGTGATGTTTGGGACGGATCAGTTCCCGGAGTGGCGTAGCTGGCTTTCTATATGATATTATTATTCCTATTTTCTTTATTCATGATTAACACTTCAGAAACAATTTTATTATTGTAGTTATCTCTTTTCCTTGAAAAACTAATTCTCATATTTTGGATTGTGTAAAGACTTGTGTGTACTCTGGTTTTCATATTTATGAATTTGGATTATTAATGATATTACATGTATTATTTTCCTAGCCTTAACACTTGGTACCGGAACGATAGGAGTGAATCGGTCTAGTACTAAGTGTGGCGGTAACATCCCTAAAATTTACGGTTTTAATTTATAAGTATTGTTTTAAAAAAAATATGTATATTTTGGGGGTGTTACAAGTTGGTATCAGAGTGGTTGGTCCTTTTGACCACGCTCGTTTTCAAATATAAATTCGGTTTACGATATTCTTATTGGATTTTGAACTGTGTTTCGACCGTTTGTTTGTCTTTAATCATTTTAAGTTGATACTACAAGTTGGTATCATTCTTAAATGAATTTGATTTAAAAAGTTTTATCAAATTTCAAAGTGTTTTCGTTTAAAACCCTTCTATTGTTAAAATTTCGGAGCCTGACCACAGTGAGGAACGTATGGGTAGATTAGGGTTTCTCAAAAAGGAAAATAATAATAATAATAATAATAATAATAATAATAATAATAATAATAATAATAATAATAATAATAATAATAATATAGATGATGTGTGTGCTTTAAACTGGTAGGTTCGTTTCTAATGTCGTTTTTCTTTTATATCTTTTGATGACAACGAACGAACGCCTTGGACATTTGGAGGAGGCCGTCATAGCCCTCCTAGAGTGTACCCAATGTTACCCGCCTCCTCATCTTGTTGAGGGAGCTAGTGAAGATTGGCTTCGGATGGTCACCAGACATCACTCTCCTACCTACTCCGGCGAGGAGGACCCAACAATTCTTGAAGGGTGGATCCGAGACATGGATTGCACCTTTGAAGCGGTGAATTATCCGCCAGCCCAGCATTGCAGCATTTTTCCTTAGGGGCGTAGCAGATGCCTAGTGGGTGGAGCATTGTACCCAAAATAGACCTCCGGCTACATGGGAGGCATTCAAGACTACTCTTTGCACTAGATTTTATCCTGAGAATCTGAGGAGGGATAAACTCTGAGAGTTCATGCAACTTACACAAGGATTGATGATGGTTTGGCAGTATCATGCTTGTTTCACTGAGTTACTCAGATTTGCCCTAGGTATTGCTGCCAGCGAGTCTACGGTGGTGTTCCAGTTCGAGCAAGGGTTGAACTTCAATATTTGCCAACTGCTAGGTGTAGTGCCCTCCACCAATTTGGCAATGTTGTACGAGCGCGCTTGCATTGCTGCCACCTTGATTAAGAAGTAGGATGCCATTCTCAGGAAGAGGAAACACAAGGACCAGAGTTTGAGAAGCAAGATCTAGCTACAAACGAAAGGTAACAGACATCTGCCGAGAGATCGTAGTAGAAACCAAGAAGCTTCGAGAGAACTTGGGTGCAGAAGATGCGGCCGTAATCACCCGGACAGAGATTGTAGAGGCAAACTCATGACCTGGCTAAACTGTGGTAGGCGGGGCCACAAAACCTTTGAGTGTCGAGGATCTTTTCCCTCTCAACGATCTAAGAACCAACATCTCCAGCAACAAGCACTTGTTCCAGTTGAGGAGGTAGATCGAGATGTCAGGGGAAGACCTCAGGGATCCAGATATTTCCCTCAAAAAGGAAGCCATTCAGGCGGGCAACTACATGTGATCTGCCAGATGGAAGCAGACCACCAGCTAGATGACTTTTCGGGTACGTACCAGATCCTCTTACGGATACCTATTTCTATTGATTTGAGTTCTCTTTAGTAAGTTTATTCCTGAGGGGGTAGTTTTTACAGGCATTAGTGTTAGTAAGGTCTTCTTAGCCACTTAGAGCATTTTCTCCCTAACCCTAGTAGTTGTAGGAGACTTCGGGGACGAAGTCTGTTTTTAAGGAGGTAGTGATGAAATGCCCTGAAAATTCAAAATTTAAAAACTATAGTTAAATGAGATTTTATTAGTAAAATTATTTAAATAAATTATTTTTGCTAAAATAAGAAATATAAAATAGTTTTAAATTAATATAAATTTTATAAATAATAATAATAAAGAAAATTAGGGTGTTTTGCTAATTAAAATGGAAATTATGGAAAATCTTTTAAAAATCCTAATTTAGCCTAAAAAGAGATTTAAATATTATTTTATTTAAACATTATTATTTTTAAATATCCCAAATATCCTAATTAATTTAATTAACCTGACCCATTATTTTTCTCTTCTCCTTTTTCCTTTTTCCTTTTCTTTCTTCCTTTTTCTTCCTTTTTCTTCCTTTTTCTTTCTTTTTCTTTCTTCTTCTTTACCTTTTCTTTTTATTTTCCTCCCCAACCTAGGCCAGCTTGCGGCCCAGTTCCCCTCTCCTCTTGTTCCTTTCCTTCGGCATGGCCCATCCCGTGCGACCGTCCCCATCCTTCCGCCCTCGCCGCTCCACATTTTCTCTCTTTTCCGCTTTAAACACGTCGCTTTGTTTAAAAACATTTTAACCAGCATCGCCAGCCGGTCTGTATTTCTTTTCCTTCTTTTCTTTCCCCAGAACCGTTGGTCCAGCCCACCTTTCTTTCTTCTTCTTCTTCTTCCTTTGCACCCAGCCCCGTCGAGCACTTGCAACTTCTTCCGATTGGCCAACAATTTCGGCGGCGACTACACACGATCGCTGCCCACCTCCCCCTCTCTTTCACGTCAACTCATCGACCACACCTACCTACCCATTCCCCTCTCCTCGCACGTTTCCCTTTTCCTAGCCAACTACCTGCCACATTTTTTTTAATTTCGCCGGCAATGTTCTCCGCCAATGAGCCCAACTGACTTACCGATCCTATCGTTCTTCCCTTTGACCAAAGCCAATCTTTTTTTCTATAAATACCCCTTACCTAATATGCAATCAAGCTTTCCCCCAGAACCCAACTTTTCCCGACCTTGCCACTATCGCCCCTTCATACACCATTTCTGCCGCTGTCGGTCAACGCCGCCACCCACTCTGCCTACCAAACTCTTCCTTGCACCACCCTCTAGTTAACCAAACCACTCATTCCCTTCGATTCTTCATACATAAGTCACCCTGGCTGTGCAAAGTAGCCTTCCCAAACAGCCCTTTCTCCTACCACCGCCGCCCTTTGAACCACCATTAGCCACCTCCTTCGTCGCTTCCACCACTTCTTTTACCTCTCAAATTATTCTGCAGACCACCCTCTACCTTCCCCTACACTTCTTTTCCTCTTCCTCCCTCTCCTCCTCTCTTTCTCTCCTTCTTCTCCATTCGGCCACCACCGCCGCGGTCGTGCACCGCCACCTTTGGCTACACCACCACCCCAATTCTGTTCCCCTCCTTTTATACAACCATAATCACCCTTGCTTCCAACCTTGTTCTCTTTCTCTTTTTTCCAGCCCTCAACTTTTCCCTTTTTCTTCCCTTTTTTGGGCCGCCGCCGCTACCGCAGTGCACCACCGTCGGTGCCGCCTATCTCCACCAGCCTAAGGTTGAACCCTAGACCATCTGAACCCTTCTCCCTATTTTTATAAGCCTTAATTTATTTTATTTCATTTATTTGAATATAAATACTATTATTATTATTATTTCCATTATTAATATGTATTATTATTATTAGTATTAATGTTTATATTTTTATTTCTATTGAGGGCTGAAGCGGTATTGTAATTTTTAATTCAATTTTAGCACTATTACCCTTATTATTTCTATTATTACTATTATTAATATTAATATGTTATAAGTATAATAATAATTATTATTATTTCCTATTTCGAATTTCTATTATTCTTATTCCATTATTATTAATACAACTATTTTACCATTAGTGTTGTTAATAATTTTATTATTGTTATTGTTGTCTTTGTTGTTGTTGTTGTTGTTGTTGTTGTTGTTATTATTATTATTATCATCATCATCATCATTATTATTATTATTTTCAAGTGTTAGTATTATTATTTTATATAGGGACGGAACCCTATTGTACCTATTTTGAATTATCGTAGTACTATTATAAATATCAAGTCCTATTATTATTAATATTATCATTATTTTTATCATTAGATTTTATTAATATTATTAGTGTTGTTATTATTATCCATTGTTATTTATTAAGTTATTATTATTCAATGGAGGGTGGAAACCCTACTTCTTTTTATCTTCGATCATTATCTTTACTATTAATACCATTATGGTTATTATTATTTTGTAATATTATTATGGCTTTTGTCATTATTATTATTATTATTATTTCATCATTATTATTATTACTAAATTTGGTTATTTATTTTCGTATTATTATTTTTTATTATTATTTTAGTAAAGGGGCCAAAGCCCTTATTTCACTTTGTTTTGAATAATGTCATTGTTATTATTATTGTTACTATTATTATTATTCTTATTTATATTATCATTGATATTATTTTTAGTATCTTTGCTATTATTATTTTAGTATCATCATTATTATTATTAGGGTAAAGTTATCAACCTTATATTATCAAGTTTTATAATATTTATATTATTTCTATATCTTAAGTAAAGTTAGTAATTAGTTAATATTATTTTATTGATATATTATTATTTATTTAAAAACCTATTCTTTTAATTAGTTAGTGATTAATAGTATTTTTTATAGGAGGGAGTTTAATTTTAGCTTTTCCCTCATAATAGATGAAACCAATCAAAGCCCTAAGAAGGCGTAGGAGCATGCTCCAAGACCGGTGTCGTTTTGGGTAAGGGGTGCTAAGGCCATATGTGTAATATGTGATTTTATGCTATGCATGCCATGTGATATGAATTATAGTGTATTTCATGTGTATATTATATAATTGTTATGCATGCAGCATGATATGGAGTTGAAGTATGTTGGTGTGAAAATTGTGGCATGAGAATTATGTGTATAAGTGTGTTATTATTATGGTATGATGTGGCCTTAAGACATGCATGATAGGGTTGTAAAATAATGATGGGGAGTGTAATAATATGGTGTTAGGGTTTTGCATGGAGTTGTGGGATGCATGGTATTAGGGTTTGTATGGAATTGGGCTTTGCATGGAGTTAATGTTGCATGGTGTAGGGTTTTGCATGGAGTTGTGGGATGCACGCTATTAGGGTTTCCATGGCATTGGGCTTTGCATGGAGTTAATGTTGTATGGTGTAGGGTTTTGCATGGAGTTGTAGGATGCATGGTATTAGGGTTTACATGGCATTGGGCTTTGCATGGAGTTAATGTTGCATGGTGTAGGGTTTTGCATGGAGTTGTGGGATGCATGGTATTGGGGTTTGCATGGCGTTGGGCTTTGCATAGAGTTAATGTTGCATGGTGTAAGGTTTTGCATGGAGTTGTAGGATGCATGGTATTAGAGTTTGCATGGCATTGGGCTTTGCATGGAGTTAATGTTGCATGGTGTAGGGTTTTGCATGGAGTTGGGCTTTGCATGGAGTTAATGTTGCATGGTGGTATTAGGGTTTGCATAGCGGTATTAATCGTTGTATGGTGGTATTAATGGTTGAATAGTGTATTAGGGTTTGCATGGCAGTATTAGGGTTTGTATGGAGATATTAGGGTTTGCATGGTGGTAATAGGGTTTGCATGGCGATATTAGGGTTACATGGAGATATTAGGGTTTGCATGGTGGTAATAGGGTTTGTATGGAGATATTAGGGTTTGCATGGTGGTAATAGGGTTTGCATGGCGATATTAGGGTTGCATGGAGATATTAGGGTTTGCATAGTGGTAATAGGGTTTGCATGGCGGTATTAATGGTTGCATGGAGATATTAGGGTTTGCATGGTGGTATTAGGGTTTGCATGGCGGTATTAATGGTTACATGGTGGTATTAATAATAGTATGGTGGTATTAGGATTTGCATGGTGGAGTTAGGGTTTTGCATGGGAGTTAATGATTGCATGGGATTTAGAGTTTGTATGAAAAGTTTGATAGGTTGCATGGTGGTATTAGGGTTTGCATGGTGGTATTAATGGTTGCATGGTGATATTAATGGTAGTATAGTGGTATTAGGGTTTACATGGTGGTATTAGGGTTTGCATGGAGATATAAGGGTTTGCATGGTGGTATTTGGGTTTGCATGGCGGTATTAGGGTTGCATGGAGATATTAGGGTTTGCTTGGTGGTATTAGGGTTTGCACGGTGGTATTAATGGTAGTATGGTGGTATTAGGGTTTGTATAGTGGAGTTAGGGTTTTACATAGGAGTTAATGATGGCATGGGATTTAGGGTTTGTATGAAAAGTTCAGAAAATTGCATGGGAGGTGTAAAGTTTGCATGGGAGTGAAATTTATGTATGAAAGGTTGATTTGGGATAGAAGGAAGATAATTTAAGTGTTATTTGGCTGTTTGAACATTTTGGATGAAAAATAGTACGTGGAGATTATATAAGGGTCCATAGGAGGCCAAGCTAGGGCCTGTGTGGACAATTAGGGTTTGTTGTGATTGCTTAGAATTTTTGTATTATCATGTGTATTTAGTGATTAAAGTGTAATTTTGATGGTGGAATTTTATGATTTGTGATGTGTGAAGTATAAAGAGAATGATTCATGCATGTTCAAGGTGAAAGCCTTTGAATAAGATACTTAAGACACTAATCATTTAAAGTAGAAGATTGTTGAGACGGGACCAACTGATCCAGCGGTTCGGAATAGTGGTTAGGGTTTTTACCCTATGTGTGACCGATCCACCAGTTATAATAGTAGTTAGGGTAGGATGTCGTATGCGTAACCGATCCACCAGTTATAATAGTGGGGGTTCTGGAGCTCAACATACACAAACCAGAGTTTTGGTAAAACACCTAAAAGATACTAATTTCTTACAGAGAAATACTGTGCGAATAGGAACTAAACCGATCCACCGGTAAGGAATAGTGGTTAGGGTTTTTACCCTATGCGTAACCGATCCACCGGTTATAATAGTGGTTAAGGCAAGATACCCTATGTGTAACCGATCCACCGGTTAAAATAGTGGGAGATTCCTGTACTTGCATGGGTTAATAAAGAGCATGGTGTGAATTTAATATTAGAAAGAGATTATAATCTGGATTAATTGGGCCTTTATGTGTGGGCTTGACCATTTACAAGTTGTACAATTTTCTTCATGATCTTATGCATTATATACGTAGACTTGAAAGTGTAAATTGAACATTATCCTACATGATTTTATGTGTTTATATGTTGGTCTTAATGCTCAGTTACCTTACTCGGTACATGGTGTATTGATCACCCATTTCATGGGTGCTGCTCATTTCCACAAGCAGAAGGCCCATCTAACCTATTGCAGGTAGGAGATGGTTATTTCGATGCTATTGATGTCTATGGGACATCAGGTGAGGCTGCGTGATGTTTGGGTTAAATTAGTTCCCAAAGTGGTGTGACCGGCTTTCCATATGATATTATTATTCCTATTTTCTTTATTCATGATTAACACTTCAGAAAAATTTTTATTATAGTAGCTATCTCTTTTCCTTGAAAAACTAACTCTCGTATTTTGGATTGTGTAAAGACTTATGTGTACTCTTATTTTTGTATTTATGAATTTGGATTATTAATGATGTTATATGTAGTGTTTTCCTAGCCTTAGCCTTTGGTACCAGAATAGTAGGAGTGAATCGGTCTGGTACTAAGTGTGGCAGTAGCATCCCTAGAATTTATGGTTTTAATTTATAGGTATTTTTTTAAAAAAATACCTATAAATTTTGGGGGTGTTACAATTTTGGCCATTAGTTATAAGGGAGGTTCGGTGAAATTCACTAGAGGTGAGGGTTATGCTTCAGTGTAGGTCATCGTAAGTGGTGGAGATGCTACGATAGGGGAAATCGATGGTGGTTTTTGGGCCTTCTTTTGAGACATAAAAGAGGAGGAGAAGAAGGAAGAAGGTGTTGCATTGGTGGCAGTGTTTTGATAGAAAAATTTTGTAGTACCCTATCTTTTTATAAGTGTTGCTGAATGGGAAGTTGTAATGGTTATTAAAATTTGATGATGTTTGATTTTAATTTGGGACTATGATTGATGAAAGCACCCTATAGAGGTTTAATAGGGTTTTATGGATTGAAAATAATAAAATAAAAATTAACACATAATGCGGTGTGGTTCAAGAGTGAACTACTCTTTACATCCACTATCAAATGGTTCTTCCTTTCGGATTTTAAAATAGTTATGTGTTTTTATTAATGATCACTTTTATCTTGGTTTATGAATATCAATGTCTCAATGACCCTCTAATATATGATTTATAACTTGAGTTATTTATCATATCTAGACTATCCACAATAACCTCTCAAGAATAATAGCTAAACACTCACTAATCCCTCTAAATGAATTTTTTGAGGAGGTTGTGATTATAGATAATTCATACTAAGAATACAAGATATGAAAATGTAGAAATTTGGATGAGATGTAATATAGCTAGATTTAATAAGAGATATTACCATTTGGGAAGATTTTTAGCTATGAGAAGTGAGCAAAGTACACTTTTTAATAAACTCTCAGAATATGAAAATTTAGAAATTTTAAGTGAGCAATTGGATGATTTGAAAGTAAAAGATTAATTTCATAATTGATGTTATTTAAAAGTAGTTGGAATAAATATAGAGGGGCCTTATCTATAAGGTTTACCCTCACTGTATAGCCATTATACATAAAATCCCCAAAAACTTGTATCGCCTGACAAGCATAAAATAGGCATTTAATGCTCACCAGTCAATCAGTCTAGCCAAACCAATCAATCAGTTGTATAGTCAGTTGATTGGTAGTTTAAACCAGTTAACTATTTATGTTTACACCAGAGGTGGAAAGTTACCATTGTGCAAACAATACAGTTGCTTATGTATAGTGCATAGTTAGTCTTAAGAACAATGTAAACAGTGACACAATATGGCAAGACTTGCTAATGTATTCATTATACCATTCAATTGGTTTTTTCAAATATATCAATCGATAATGAACTAGTCAAATGATTTGAAAATTTGGTTAATGTGTTCAAACAGAGAACAAATGATTTCTATAAGAGCAAAACCCATAGACTGGTTGTTGAAACTAATCAATCAGTTTCCTTAAACCAATCAATTAGTTTGACAAAAACAAATGATGTGTTTAAATGGAGACAAATGGGTTTATATATGAATAGAACCCATGGGATGGTTGGTCAAACCAATCGATTGGTTTAGTGAAACCAGTCGATATATTTATATAGAGATGAATGAGTTTCTATAAGAATAACACTCCTAGAATGGTTGGTTAAATTAGTTGATTGGTTAGCCAAAACTTGTAGATTTTTTTTTAAATAGAGACAAACAACTTTCTATAGGAGTGAAGCCCATATACTAGTTGGTTAACCAAGTTGATCAGTTTCCTCAAACCAGTTGATCGGTTAAGCAAAACTAGTCAATGTGTTTAAATAGAGACAAACAAGTTTTAGTAGGAATGAGACCCATAGACAGGTTGGTTAAACCGTTCGATTAGCTTCAAAACTAGTTGATTGGTTTGATATAACCAAACAATCGATTTGTCGCACCAATTGATCCATTTGAGTTTAACTCATTTCATGACTTTAATTCAACTAAATCAGTCGATTGGTCTTAAAACCACTCAAATATTTCCTACTCGAACGAACTATTTAGTTTTGAGAGAGTGCATAAAATGAACTCAAGTCAAATGTTTTTTTAATAAAATTTATTAAAGAGTTTTAATGGAAATTTGAACTTTTTTCAACTTAACTCTTTACAAGAAACCTAAGACTTAAGGACTGTTATCCTTAACCTTCAAGTCTTAATTATCTTCTATGTGTTTTTTTCTTTATTTATAAACTTGATTACTCTTTTATATTTTCACATTTGTAGAATGATTCTAGTGTAGGTGTTTTAAATTTTTTTATAAGTTAATTATTGTACATGCACACTTAAGCAGACACATTAGTTATCAAAATCCATTTATTATTATCAAAATAAACATAATAACATTGTTGGACCTTTGTGGTCAACAATTGAGTTTGAGGAAAAATTAGATTTGAATAAGCATTGGAAATTGAATAAAATGAGTTTTAGGAGGAACAATAAACTAATTGGTCACTTCAGCTAGAGGGTTTTACTTGATTGAACTAATCAACTAGTTTGGGGGACCAACTGACTAATTTGTCTATTTGAGTACATATTTAAAACTCAACTTTTACAGAAATACTTCTTATTCCAAAATGTAATCTTGATAATCTCATTTCAATATATTCTTTAGAGATTTTTAGGATTCCTTATCATGCATTCAGCCAAAGGTTCTAACTCAAACTAATTCGAGGATTCAATTTAGAAAATTGAAGGAGATGATGATCTCAGTTTTATTTTCTTTTCCCTCTCTATTCTGCACACTTCTAGAATTATTGCTTCAATTCCTAGACCATATTTACTCACCTAGGAGATTCCTTCCTACACTAAGCATTCATTTCCTCTATTGTGTTTATATTTTCAAGGAAAATTCAACTTACATTCTACCGAAATAACCTTTCAACTCTAGAAGGAAAATCAACCTATAATTGATAAATTTTGATCATTCAGCTCAAATTCGAATGATATAAATTAATTTTTCCAGTATGTGCATAACCTTACTTGTTCTTGAACTAATTAGTCGATATAAATAGCCCTAATCGCCCCTTCTACTCACTTTTCTTTTAGCCTTAGAGGTATTACATCTCGCTAGCACTAGTGTTCTCTTCCCCCACTTACATCTTAATTTCGATTCATTTCCACTCTTCTAACCCTTTCTCTATCTCCTTCTTGTTTATCTTAAAGTAAGGGAGGGGTAGATTTAGGAGAAAGTTGAGCCTCTCTTTCATCATAAGCTCCTTGTGTTATTCTTTTAGGTTTGGTAAGTCTATTTTCTCCTTATTTGAATTCTAATTTATTAAATTATTTATTAGATTTTTGAAGGTTTAAATTTCTAATTTTAAGGTTTAGAAGTTGAAAGTATTCCAAGTTAAGTCTTATTATTTGTGGAAAAGTTTTACTTGCATCAAGTAAGTCATTCTTAGTTTTGGAATTGAACGTGATTAAGCATGTGATGTGGTATTTTCTTTAAAGTGTTATTTTTATGGATTTGTATGAGAGTTTGGTTTCATATTGGTGCACGTTGATTATTTTGTGAATCATAAGAAAAAGGCATGATTTTAGGGACATAGGGTCAATTTGAATAGTCGTGAAGCATTTTATAATTTATGATCAAATAAGTTATTGGCATGGTGATATGATATATTTTGGTTTCAATGTGGTAGGATTTTTTTTATGGTGAATTACATGAAAAATGTATGTTCTATACTATTTAGGGGTAAACTAATCTATTGGTTAGGCCAAAACGATCGACTAGTCTGGCCAAACTGATTGATTTATCCTTGGAATAGCTGACTAGTTGCCCAAACCAATTGACTAATAGACCTTGGTTGCTCTCTACTTAAATCCATCAATTGGTTTAGAAGAACCGATTGATCAGTATCATAATAGTTGACTAGTTTGGCCAAATGAATCGACTGATTCAAGGGAACCTTGGGTTTTGCTGAGCTAAACTAATTGATTGGTCGGCCCAAAGCCATTAACTGGTTAGTAAAATCAATCAACAGGTTAGGCCAAATTGATCGACTGGTTCAGCTAGATTGTGTGATTTTGATCTTTTTAGCTTAGATATGATTTGAGATTATGCCTAATATTGATGAAAATTAAATGAGTGAGATACAACTATTGACAAAGATTGGCAACCTAATGGGTGGATTAAATAGATCATAACTCATGGCATACTCAATAGGTGTTTGTGAAGGCCTTAATAGGAAAACCTAAATAAGTATTTTATAACTATAATGGGGTAATGTAATATGAATTATTGGCCTGAAATGGATTAATTTCAAGGATTTTTTAATATTGATTAAGCATTAATGGAAATGCCACACATGATTAGGGGCATGGAATGTGGTTAAGATTGATTAAGTATATAAATGCCTTGCTTGCATATTGTATGGGACTTGTATGATCACACAACTTCGAGAATAATGTCCTAATCACTTAAAGTGAAAGATGATCGAGTTGTATATGGGTTTGGGTTACCTGATCCTCTATTAGCTACTAGGGGTTAGTTTTCCTTTGGCCATTTATTGGTGCCTCTAGGAATGATCTTAGTAGATATCAGTGCCTTACCTATTCTAGACATTAATGATATACTAAGGGATATTGATACTAAAGGGTCCAGTTACTTCGGTGGTTTTTGGCTTTGGCCTGGACTTATTTCCTTTTATGGTTAGTTTACTTTGGCTCGGACTTATGTTTATTGGTGGTTACTTGACTTTGGCTGGAATTTATGTCATTTGGTTTAGATACACTATTATGGTATGTGAGACCATGGGGTGGTGTATAATCCATCACTCAATAAGAGTTTGATTAATTATTTGTTTAAGAATTTGGAATAAGAATGTGGCTAAAAATAAAAATAAAAGAAAAATAAAAAGAAGAGTAAAATAAATAATGGCTTATAGATAAATGACCTAATGGATTAGGTAAGTGGAATATGGCCTATAGTGGAATTAAGTGCATGGATGAATGAATCCTTAATGATAGCTAAACAATATACTTAGTTGATTGCATGGTTTTATCTACAATATTGTGTTATGTTGCTAAGCATGATGAATCATGTATAGTATGGGTTCCTATGCATGATATGACTATGATAGAGCATGTATTCTATTTATATGAAGAAAGATGAACTATGTTAGTATGATATACATAATATGCTAGAATCTTGTGTGATTGTGACTCCTATTGATAAGGTATCTTGGCTTATTAGTACGGATCATACTGATATGCTAGTTTCCTAGGTCATTTGTTATTCCCACAAGTAAAGGGTCATGTGTAGGTTTCAAGGGTTGGGTAGTAGTAGGCGAACCTTGTATTGGGCATAGGTTTTGAGAGTGTGGACATCCGAAGACTCTTATGCAGTCCTTGACTAAGAGTTTAGGGTTATGCCCTACTTTTGGTTCCATAATTTGAAATGCAATACTTTGGTTTGATTTTCCCTCATGTATTTGAATATTTATGGACTGTTGAAGTCATGTACTTAGAAACCTTTCCTTGATATTTATATAATGTGTTTTTGGCACACTCTACTTTGTTTTGGTTAGTTTGGCTCTCAACCTTATATCGAACATAGGACGGATAACTGATATCAATCCTATGTTAACTACGGTGATAATAGCTTTTTTTTCTAAGGGTTTGGTAGTTTCCTCTTCCGCAAGGTTTTCAAAACAACATTTTTTAGTAGTAAAAAATAGGGTGTTACATATGTAAGATAAGGTATAAAACAATAACAAAAGAGAAATAACACTAAGGTAAAGTTGTATACATACAAAATCATAATCTAAGGTTACAAATTGAAACAAACAGACTAGAACCAAATAAAAAAAATCCAACTCAAAACTAAAACACCAAAAAACCCTACTATATGATTCCAACTCAAGCTCCAATAATATCCAAATCAGTAACACCTAAAACTACTAAAAAATACTTTATTCAGTATAAAAGTACTGAATAAATACACCTAAACTTAAGTAAATAACATGCTCACCAAAACATACCTTCATGTAATAATAACATTATAAAACTTAACATGATACACCACTAGGGAACACAACCACAAAAAATAGGTAATAATCCCCAAAAAATATTATCATAAAACTCATGCTTTCAAAGAAAACTTTACATATTGAACCCTTAGCAAGCTCAATAATCTCACAACATAAAAAGATTTAAAATCATACATAACTAGCAATTCACATGTAATAATATCAAGTCATGCATAAGACAAAGAATACACATGTACCACATGCAATACTAACAATCTCCTCAATATACAAGGGTAATGCACACAACTCCTAGCAAAATAATAACAAAAAAAATTAAAAGTAACTCCAACTTGCTTTCTAGGTAGACTAGCTAGGGAAACTATACAAGAATCTAGTCATGTGTAACTAATCAAACCAAAGGTCACTCACTTGATTATAAGACAAACTATTCAAGGAAACCACACAACCATATAGTTGTGTGTAATTCAGATAAGAGAGATATTTAAACTTGAGAGGTACTGCAATCTCATGCCTGGCATAAAAGTCATGGCTACATAACTTGTACTTCCAAGACACCTATGAAGGAATCTATTACGACATACTAGCCTCTCACCAAAACTTAGTGTCCAATTATTTAAGTATTAGTACCCATAAAGTTAGATATTTCATCTATGAAAGTAGGAATGATCCTTCAACTAAAAGGCCTTTAGTAATTAGGGTAACCGAGGCTTAAGATGCCTATCCAAATCCAAATATCTTTCACTTTAATAATAATTTTTTATTCAAGAGTACCATATTATTCATAACGGAACACAAAGTTCCACACATAACAATAAAATAAGTCCTTGTACAAATTTGACCTTTTAGGGTGACAAATAGCTAGTCCAGTAAGGCTAAGATTAGGCATCAAACCATAACCTTCACAACATAATATATAGCCATACAAGGTTAATGTTAGATATTTAATCATAACCTCTTCCACAAATTTACATAAGATGAATAACAACTCATCAGCCACTAAAGCTACTTAAGAGAATCTCAAGGATCTAAAGTCAAACACGCTATGGAGCCCTAAAACATATTGTGTATTAAAATAAAAAAAAAAACTTAGCAAAGGCATAACCTTAACCAAAACCAAGCTAGTCCTTAAGCCTAAATCAAAAACAACCAAAAACATCAAAATAAAAGGCATGCATATAAGCTAACCAAATTAAAATAATACTCAACTATGTAAAACTACTTTAATATGAAATTCTAATAAAATACCTTAAAACACAAAGAATCACACTTGAGGCCATCAAATATCAAACCAATGGTGGAAAATAATTCAATATAACAAAATAGGTCAAATAAGAACATTTCTCCAAGAACACTATTCACATATAATGAAAAATATCATTTCATACCGAGAATCTTAAGTTTAAAAATAAAAATATTTTATCAATGGAAATTACTAGTCATCAAAAATTTATCAAATCACTATTCAAAAAAGTACTATTTATGATAAAACCAAACTTCTCAAAAATATCTTAAAACTACCAACATATCTCAAGAGTAAAAAAATATCTTGTAAAATATTATAATTAGCTTAAAATTGTCATTTTATGCAGAATTAGCTAAAAACATTTTTTAATTCAAGATCTAGCCCTACTTAGGGCGATTATAGTATCATTAGATAATAAAATTTTGAATAAAATCAATTACATGAACAAGTTCTAAAGCATTCAAATTTCTACCAAAATTAAAGGTACTTAGTAATGCTTTTTAGCTAATATATTATATATCAAAGTTTGTCTACAAATTATAAATATTATCATGGTATTAATTAATTAAGCTAAAATCATAAGATCATCAATAACACTCGAAAATTCTCAAGAACATTTATATAAAACCTAGACTCATCAAATCTTTAAGCATAATTTAGAGCATAAAAAAAAAACTTAAATCTAAGCATGCTTCACATAAAATTTCATCCAATTTTTTTAGGGAACATCATGGTAAGTATGAATCAAACAAAAAAAAAAGTATTAACATCTAAGCCAAAAGGACAAACCACCCAAATTACACACAACTCATGCTTAACTTAAAATCAAATCATGACATCAAAAGATACTATTTACTTGGAGTTTTGGAGTTTCGCTTTTAATCCCAAAATTTAACACTAAAAAAATAATCAATATTAAAACTGGAAAAACCATAAAATATATTAGGGAAAATAATCCTCAAAAACCAAAACAAAGGAGAAGGAATTAAAGGAGAAAGGGTAAAGAACTTATCCTCGAATGGTGATAAAGATTCAAGCTTCAACAATGAAGGAGATGGGACATGGAGGCCACAGAATTTAAGGGATAAATAAAGAGGAGAAGGTGGTAGAAGTTGGGATAAGAAAAAAGGGACAACACATGTATAGTTAGAAAGTGTAGGAAAATAGATAACTTAAGAATTAAGTTTACTTAACAACTAAGGGTTTCAAAAGCTATTAAGAAAAAATATCTAATATAACAAGGGGATAGGTGGTGCCAATTGAGGGAGAC
Organism: Tamarix chinensis; assembly: GCA_030549775.1. NCBI lineage: Eukaryota > Viridiplantae > Streptophyta > Magnoliopsida > Caryophyllales > Tamaricaceae > Tamarix > Tamarix chinensis. Next base: position 39,925,621 of record CM060177.1, read on the forward strand.
AAAATGAGCATCCATGGTTCATCCTCATAAAAATGGAAAGGCTTAGGAACAAGGAACGTAAGTTAAGTAAGGTAAAGTGGTAACAATACGTCTAATGGAAGCAAGATAAAATTTTGATACAACTACCAAATATGCCAAAAAATCATGGGTATAAATGAGAGGTTATCCTAATATCTTGTATATAATTAAATTCTCATATGAATTCTCATAAATTTGGATAATTGAGGAAAAGAAACATGATTTGGTGATATAAATGTGCCTTATAATATCTAAAATACTCAAAATATAATATGAATAATAATCAAATATTTTTAGACTATGATTAACTTAAGAATACTAAAATAAGATGATCCCAAAATTTTAATGAAATTTATATTACTATAAAGGGATTAACAAACTCAAAAATAAATAAATAAGGCTCATTAAAACAATAAATAGTGTTTTTTCATCAAATTAATTTGACATGTTGAGAAAGCCTAGGAGACTTTTAAAAAATGAGGATCTCAAATATCCACACCAAATAATAACTTAAAAATAGTTAAGAGGCTAATAGTATCTCACAAGCCTTACGAAATAATAATGATTCATGAATGAAACGTTTTGGAAAACGCAACTAATATCGGGATACTAATCCTACATATCGGGATACTATAAATAATCCCTATAAATAATCTCAACCAATACTAATCCTAAATCATTTAGGTTTTTCAAAATATCGGGATACTATAAATAATCCCTATAACTCAATTTGACATGAAGTCTATAGACCCAAATAAAGCGTGTATAAGGAGAAATTGTCAATTTGAAGATTAATACGATTCGATATCCATCTAGTAATATCTCACCCAAACTAAAATTAAAATCAAACCAAATAACACAACCTAAAAATGGACCCAATTTAGATGTGTATTAAACCAATCTTAACCCAATTCAAATTGTCCCAAATAAAAGTTAAGTTGAATGACTTAGTTACCATCTCTATCTTTCAAGCCCAAACAAAATAATGAATAATACATCTTATACCCATGTATTACCACAAAATTAACTCATATATGCTTCCTGAAATTTACTTTTAGTTATATATAACATACCCTTATGTTTTAACTGTCAAGATTTCATAACCTTATGTTAACTTTTCTTCAAAAATACCTACATGACAATAAACTTATGTAAAATTTTGATACAAGTTGGAAAGAAAACTGTCATGTATAACTTATCATAATTTTTATTTTCAACCTTGCATTAGATATTATATGAACATTTTTTTATCATTTTATTAATAAAAAATACTTAACTAAATGAATAAGGCAAAATTAAAAAAAAAAGAGTTGGAGAATATCTACCTACTCCACCCTCCTCCACACTATCTCCTAAACGTATAATATATCCATAAATGCTAGCATTTTCATCCCCATTATTCTATGCTTTAGGCCCAAATGAACTTCTGACATTTTTTGTTCATAATACCTTACTAACAATAGGTTTTGTATTTAGCTTTCTTTCATAGAATCAACTAACACACACAAAAAAAAAAAAGAATGGTCTTAGATTAGCAACAAGAAGTAATATGAAGCTATGGACATTGGATCTTAGAGGGGATCCACATTGATTATATATTAAGGTGTGCTATGCAAAAATATGTATAACAAAATCTGGCCTTTCCTTTTATCAAATAGGTATACAAAATACAAAATAAAAAGTATGAAGACCAATCATAATGACCCACTAAATACACCAAATAAAAAATCAAATAATTTATGAGCCAACTCCATCCTCATCTCTTAGGCATTGTCGCCCTATTCTAAAACTAAATATGTAGTAAAACTATATATTCCATGGAGGAACCAAGAAATTTAAAAACTAAGGAGAAGAGTGAAGAATTATACATTCTTAAATTGATAGAATGAATAAATAAAATAAAATTATACGAAAGTTAAGTTTAGGTACTTGTTAAAACTCTAGGCCTTTCTTCCTAGGCAATCACATAACTAATTGATGAGAGTTGACTATTTAATTAGAGGGGGTAATGTAACCCATGAGATGGTCTTATTCAATATTATTAGTTGTATTTAAAGAAATGACTATAGAAAGAAAAGAAAAGAGTAGGAGATAGGAAACATATAATTATAATCTCTACCGCATATCCCATTTTTTTGGTTGGCTTTTAGCTCAAAACTTCAAGCTATTTTACTAAGATGATAATATTAGTTAGATTCAGTGGCTAAGAAAGGGTGTTGATAATGTTTTGATGGTGGTGGAATAAGAAGTGTTATTATGATGGAGCACCTATCTGTGTTTTTAGTTGATAATTAAGAAGGTGAAAAAACTAGTGTGGGAAAAAGGAGAAAGAGTGTGAACCGAAAATGTAGGATTTATACATTTTATGGCAGTATACATGTTAAACTCACAATCTGGATCTTAAGATTCTATGATTTAAATTTTATTAAATGATCCTAGGTAGAATATTAAAGTAGTAGAATCATATTTAAATATTGCGATCTTATATAGAATCAATAGAATCTTATAATACCAGAAATAGTCTTATGATCCTAGGTAGAATCCTAAATTTTACATATTGATTATAAATTTTTTACTTATTTACCTTAAAATTTATTTTTCCTATTTTTTTCACTATATTTTTTTGGTTACCTCTAAACCTTAACCTTAGTATTTATACATATTATAAATTGAACATTAATCAATGTGAATGAAGTATGTGCAATTTATTAGCAAAATTGATTGTTGGAAGGAAATATACTTACAAAAAGTTCAAACTCTATGTAGAATAAAAGTGTGTATATTAAATTTGTGATGTTATTTGTTTACTAATTTATATTTAGATTATAATTATCCTTATTTTATTCTGTGTGTTGTTTTCTTTGTTTGTAAACATAGTGCATATAACAACATTTTGTTGTATAAATATAATTGATAATTTTTATTGCATGTAACTTACTACAATATAATTAGTCATCAAATAAGATATTAAGAATGAGGGTTTTAGTATTTTTTTAACTTTTATTATGGGATTTTGTAACATACAAATATATTGGGATCATACATTCCTATGTGAGTGATAGCAAGAATACTCTAAAGGGGGTGAATAGAGTATTTAGTAATAATAATTCCAAAATTAAAAAATTGTGTCAAATAAGTAGAAAATTCACAAACAACTAACATGTGACTTAGAATGGTTCAAGATAAGCCAATAAGGATTCTCTATATTTACTATCAAAATATTTTTCCTTTTGGATTTGTATGTCTATTTTTTAATGTGTGTGGATGATGATTACTCTTCTATAGGTTTATGAGCCTACTATCTTAATGACCTTTTAAGAGCTAATTTTTGCCTTATTCTAGTTATGTTGCAATACCCCCCATCTTTTTGTAAAGTGTTGAATGAGAAATTATGCTAATTTTTGGCATTTGATTTTGATTTGAGATTATGATTAGGTTTGAGGTAAATTTGGATTTAAAATGAGGTTGGAAAATTAAAGTAAATACATTTTCCTAGCAAACCAATCGACTGGTTCCATGAACCAATCAATTGATTCATCGTTTTAGAAAAATAGATTTTACTCGACCAAATATATCGACTAGTTGGGGAACTGATAGAGTAGTATGTAGAATACTTGACTAGTAGGCCAAATTGATTAACTAGTTGTTGAGGTGGTCATATTTTTTAAACTCAATTTTTTAGAAAAATTTCTTATACTAAAATAAAACCTTGTTAACCTATGCTGAATTGTTCCTAAAAGATCTGTAGCCTTTTTCATGATACATTTGGCTCGAAAATATAACCTTAGATCAATCTAAGGAGTCGATTAGGACAATTGAGGGAGGGAGATGACCTAAGATTCATATTTTTCCATCTCTCTCCTATATACAATTCTAGGACCATTGCCTTGATCTCAAACTCAATTTTATTTAGCTGGGAGATTCCTTCCATGCTAACCTTCTACTTCTCCTCTTGTGTATTGCATTTCTAAAATAATTGACCTACACTCTTCCAAAATCATTATTTGACCTTCGGAGGATAGGTCAACATATATTGGACAAAATCTACCTACTTAACTTGAATTTTAATGATAAGAATTAGGGTTTTTGATTTCCTAATCACACTTGTGATTTATATCAATTGGTTAGCTATGAACAACTATAATCACCCCTCTTATTCAAATTTTTTTCAGCTACCAAGATACTTAACTCTCTAACATTTACCTTCTTCCCCTACATTTTAAGCCCTACATTCAAAATTATTTATCTTCGAATCATTTCTCTAGCTTCCTCTTGTTTTAATTATTAAGCAAGAAAGAGTTAGATTTAGGATCAAGGTTGAATGGTTTAGTAGATTTACAATATGCTTTTCCTTTGGGTGTTGTATGTTCATTCTTTTCTTTCCATTTCAAGTTCAAATTTGTAAAAGTTATTTATGAATTTCCTAGTTAAAACTTTTTGTTTTTAAGGTTTGAAAGGTGAGGATTCCACAATTTAGTGTTCTTGTTTAAGGAAATTTTTCCTATATCAATTAAGTTATTCTTACTTCTAAAATGGGTTATGAGTAAACTTGTATGATATGGAACTCTTTAAGTTAGATATCATATGTTGGCATGAATATATAGCTTACATAATTGGATTTGGATGGTTAGATTGTGCATTTTGCGCGTCAAGAGCATGAATCTTTAGGAAAGATTGGTCTATGATGATTAATGATGAAATGTGCAATTAAAGGAAGCTAAAAATGTGCTATGTGATGTTAGAACATGTTCCAATGTGGTATGATAAAGATTTATAAGAATGATCTGCATGAAAATGATTATTTGTTACTATTAGAGAGCAAACTGATCAACTAGTTAGGTCAAACTAATCGATTGATTCCTAGAATAGTCGATTATTTGACCTAATTCATCAACTGGTACACCTAAAGAGACCTTGGTCTTGCTCTCTGCTTAAACCCATCGACTACTTGGGTAGAACTGATTAACTAGTCTATAAACAATTGACTAATTTGCCCAAACCTATCAACTGATTTGAGGAAAAGCATGGTTTGGTCTAGATAAATTGATTGACTAGTCAACCTAAACTGATCAACTAATTGGTGCAATCGATCGACTGGTTAGCCTAGACTCATCGACCGATTCGGCTAGCTAGTGTTATTTTCAATTTGGATAAGCTTTGAGACTATGCATGTGATTGTTATATGACCAATTAATGGATAAAATACATATATTATCATGGACTAATGACCTAATGAATGGATTAAATGGACCATGATTCATGACACACTCAATGGGCGTTGTAAAGGCTTAAAAGGTGTACCACATATGAAATGTGTTTGTTCTTGAGAAAAAGGACGGTGAAATAAGGAATGTGCATAAAAGAAATAATATAATGGGCATGATTATGATTGAAAAAGCTTAAATGGAAACCCCATACATAGTTGGGGGATGGAAATATATTAATATGGAAGAGATATGAGAATATCTTACTTACTCTTTGTATAAGCCTTATGTGATCACATAACCTCGTGAATCCTACTAGATTTCTTTACCTACTCTAGGCACCAATGATGTTTTAGGATGTATCGATGCTAAAGGATTTAGTTACCTAGGTGGTTGGCTTCAGCCTGAAATTATGTCCATATTAGTCTGATTTTACCTAGACTTATGTTCATTGTGGTTATTGGCTTCAGCCTGGACTTTTTGTCCTTTGGTTCAGATAGACTTTCATAGTATGTGAGGCTATAGGGGTGGTGCACAATCCATCGCTAGATGATGAATAAATAGATAATGATTGGAACTAATGGTTGGATGGTAATAATGGTAAAATTTAGAATAAATACTTGGATAATGATTTAAATGAATAACTAGTTAATCATTGGGATGATTGACTAGATGATGACCTACATAAGTATATGGATATGGAAATGGTAATACCTAATCAATTGAGCAAGTTGGAAAATAAACTCTAGTGTTCATCTAGATAATCTTCTTAGTACATATGTGTGAATACCTATGATGTTGTATTATGAAAATGAGCATGTCACATTTTGATGTGCCTAAGTTATGCATGATAGTGAATCCCGATGCATTACTACACTTAATTACATGGCATTAGCATGGCACATGTTAAGTATAATTTTCATGACATGATTAAACCTTGTATACTTGTGACTTCCATTGAGGAGGTAACTTGCCCTACTTAGTATGTAGCATACTAATGTGTCCATTTGCTTGGTCATCTACACATTCCCATAAGTAGAGGGCCATGTACAAGTTTTTAGGAATGCCCAGTAGGGGGCCTACCTCATCTTAGGTTTAGGGCTTGAGAGCATGGATATCTAGAGGTTTTTTATGCTGTCTGTGACAGACCATGGTTTTGGCTTCACACCCAAACTTGTTTTCCACTAATATAACCCAGTATTATTAGCTTATTATTCTCCCTATATTTAACTATGTTAGGGACCATCAAGGTCTTATGTTGTAAACAATATTTTAAATATTTATGTAACTTGATGTTGTGTACTACACTTTAAATTGGTCGGTCGTTTTTGTTTTATCCTTGTATCTAATATGAGATGGGCAGTTGGTGTCCATCCTATGTTAGGTATGGTAGTAACACCTTATTTTTCCTAAAAGTATTTAGTATTTTCTGCTTCCCCATTATTTTAAAATGAATTTTTTTGATAGTGAAAAATGAGGGTGTTACATATGATATCTAGGATTATGAGCCTACAAACTCAATAACATCTCTTTAGAATGCTAGTTACACACACTCTATTACATTTTGATTTTAGTGTGATGTGTGATTATAATAAATTCCTCACAATAAGAAATATGAAAGTGAAAGAAAAATTGTGAGGAGTAATTAAGCTAGAGAAATAGAGATTACAATGGTATAAACTTCTATCTAGATACGTGTGATTAGATGAGCCCACTAGATTTTCTCAAAAAAAAATTATTTGAAAAGTGAGATTCCTCTTTGATCTTGATTAATAGATGAATGACGGAGTCAAAGAATTTAGCACTTAAATGAACACCAAAAATTGCTTAAAATTATGTTCAAACTCCATATTATATGTTCTAAAGAGGCACTTATTCATTGGATGCTTTTAGTGTACAAAAGGACATTACAATTGGCAAAGTTTTAAAGATATAATACAACTAGTCAATTAGCTCAAAAAACTAGTTGACTAGCTTCCTATTTTCCTTAACAAAAAATATTATCATTGTAAACATTATAGCCATTACAAGGAAACCATCTAAGTGGTTTTGAAAAACTATTTAACTTGTTAAGGAAATTAAATAAACAACGCATAAAGATGAGACCATAATGATTTTTTGACCAAACTCAACCAATTAACTAGTTGAACTAGTTGGTTGGTACTGATGCAAATAAACTTCATATAATACAACATCCTCGTCTTAGAAAGTTTTTCCTATTTTTGTTCAGCATCCCCATTTTTTCAAAACTCACACACATTATAGTTCAAACAATTGTTGGTTTCTCATTTCTTCCTAGCCACATGTACCCTTTCAACACTATTAACCGGTTAAGAAAGTAAACTAATCAATTGTTCAAAGTGAAAGAAAACTAATTTTTAAATACCCTTAACTAGTTGAGAAACTATTCAACTAATTAAATTAGTCAAAAGGCTTGGATCTAACAGATTGAATGGTTTAGCAACTCAACATTTCACAACTTTATTAAAAAAAAAGACCATAACTTGAGCTATAAAGATCATAATTAAGTGATTTTTTTATAAAGTAGAATTACAAATTTTTTTCAAAGAGATATTATTCATGAAAAAATAATGAATACATAAAATTTAGTGAATTTTTAGAGTCATCTCATTTACAAAGGGCTTAAGAAAAATTTAATTTTAAACAACCTTTTTCTAAAACACTTAGAAATGTTTTTTTTGTTTAAAATCATTTAAAAAACTTTCAAAATGATTTTTAAATAGGATTAAAAACATAAAATCATTTAGAGACCTAATTGCTCATCAAATTAACACCATAGGCTTGAAGTCTTGTTTGACTTCCTTATTGTTCTTTGACTTGTGCTTGAGATATGATTTGCAAAAGTGAATACCTTATCAATACTTCACTTAGTTAAGTGTTGAATACCTCAATTTTTTTCTATGATACACATGGACACTTAATATGACTAATTAAGTTCATAATTAAATTTGTTATTATCAAAAAAAGGTTGGTTAACTTATAAAGTCAACAATCTCCCTCTTTTTTATGATGAAAAAAAAGATATCAATATCATAAGAGATAATGTATAGAGATGTGAAAGTGAAAATTAATATATTTTCTTGAATTATATGAACCATATAATTTTGATTTTGCAATAAAATTACACAAGTATCATATGAATGGTAATATGATGATTAAACAAGTTAGCATATAGCATATTTTCACCATTTCTCCCCCTTTTTTCATCAAGAAAAGGAGAGGGGTTCAACATATAAGATCGCTAATCAAAAGATAAGTGCATAAGGAAACAAAGACATATGGAGAGAATCTCCCCCTTAAGATATGCACATTTTCAGGTAAAACACAAGGAGACTATTTAAACTCAAAATCAACAATGAATAGCATGTGTGAAATAGATACAACAATATCCCCCAATAGGCTAAGCTTGTGAGAAAAACACTAGTGACCAATTGAAATAATCATTCTCACCCTTAGTGTAAGCATATATTATCAATAATATCAAGATTACAATGAGATTACTAATATACCATTATCTTAATCAACATGAGTAATTAGTTGTAGAGATATAACAATAATTGTGTGCATGAGGCATCATAAGTGAGTTTAGCAATGTAGGGTATGTGATCAATTAATTTTTATAGATTTAGGCACAACTTAATGATATAGAAATAATATTCATGATTGATGTGGTTTTTATCAAAGTAACGGAAGGTTGGATCAAAATTTGTATTAGAAGCTATCACCCACGATCTAATGCAAAAAGAATGAAGTGATTTGGTAGATTATAGACGAAGAAATTGATGTTACAAGAATAAGGTATTTCAGCAGATTTGAAGGTGTTCAAATGTGTCGTGTGAAGATAGATTTGAGGAAGGATTAATCCCGGATTTTCCTTACTCAATACAGACCCAAAATGGAGGATTAGACTTTAGCTCTCTTGCTCAAAGTTTTATCAAAATTCTTATAGTTCATTCTATTCAATTCTGCATACAAATGTTGTGCACAAAAGGTATATATAGGAGAAGGGAGACTCGGTGGTGAGCTAGCTTAAACCAGCCGAGTTTTCCTTCTTAATTCATCCCATTAATCATGGTTTAATTAAGTCCATATTAACTTTAATCCAAAGCATAATTTCATTGGTTAAATGATACTAAGGATTAATATTACAAAGCTATACAATAAACTAAGATACATACATGAAATTATAGCCATACCCTAACTTACATAAAATATACTTAGGGTTAGGGTTTTACAACAAGTTTATACAAATAATGAATATCATCACTTTATCTCTTGTTGTAAGGTATCATCCCATGTATGTCATAGCCTTGCATGCCTTGGAATACTTGTACACATCAATGTGTATGAACCTCATCTTCTTGTAAATATGTAACATACCTACAAGAATAACTTGAATGTTTTTCAATGTCAAGCATATTAGAATTATCAAGAATATTTAACATGATAGACTCCAATATTATGAAAGCTAAATCATCTTCCTTACCTTGAGGATTAGAATGAATATGACAATCATTATGTTCAATGGATGCTCCTGCATCAATGATGCATCTAGAAACCTAGCCATTAAATAGGAAAGTGTGTGTGTGTGTGTGTGGCTAAAGTGTGTGTAGAAGAAAGCATGTGAAAGGTTATAATATAATGATATTCAAGAGAAAAATTCTTAAGATCAAATTATGTATGGGCACAACATCACTCAAAAATCAATAATATGAAGAAAAAAAAATTATAACTAATAGAAGCATATTTCATTAAGGAGTTATATAAATTTAATCAATATAAATGATGTGAAATAGGATATTAGAGTTGCAAGTATATAATAAACTATTAGATTAGCAATTTAGTGTTGCACTTGGTTATATGAAAGCAAGCATATTCAGGTCGCATATTATTTTTGCATAGTGTCTTAAATCCTTATTATGCCCATCTTGTATCAACTATTTCCTTTCATAGTAATGAATAAACAAAGAGTACAATGAAATATGAATATGATGAAACATCAACATAATAACCCAATTGTCAAAAATATGGTGCGTTAGTTAGCATGAAAAGTGTATAGATGTGTCAAAAATATGTCACCCATATGTATCGAGTATGAATATTAAATCATGAAAAGGAGACACTTTTGAAATGCATGGATGCAAAGATAGAGAAGGAAACATATCCTAAGCACTTTCCATTGCATTTAATATATATGAGTGGAATGCAATTAATAATTATTGAATCAACAATTATCATTCACACTCTAATGGTAGTTATCATACATAAATATTAATCATAGATATATCTATGAATTGCTTCTCAATGTAAAAATGAGAAAGAGAAGGAGGGATAAGATGTGCTTATCAAGAAAGTAGTTTTCCTAATAAATGTAACTAGAAAATTTTTAATTTTTCTATTAAGGAAAACATAAAATTTGATAATTGAGACTAACGTTCAGTAAACTTATTGAAAGTGTTAGGTATGCTTATATGATACGAAATACTTATAACAACATTTGAGAATAAGCAATAAGGGTTAGTTAATAATGATGAAAGTGAAAACATTGATTAGCATGATGTGTCATGAGTCTAAAGTTAAACATATTTAGGACATGAAAAATTATGTAGATCAAGAATTTCATGGGTTACATTAATCCTAAATAAGTATCATATAAGATATATGTAAAACTATAGAGCCAAGTTCACTTGTCAAGCATATAAAGTAGGTTATGTGAAGTGTCTAAATTCACTTATAAGAATTAGGGTTGTGAGTAAATTTCACAATTCAATCAAGAGTGAGTCATATGAAAGAAATTCTAGTCACTTGGGCATAACATATGGCTAAAATAAAATATTTGATCATGATATATATTTCACATTATTGTAAGAGAGAATAAGGGCAATATTTATGGCATACCACTTATATTGATATAAAGTTGCATCACAAGCTTGATATAATTTGTAACAACATAAATATCATATATTCTCAAGTTAGAATATATATGCATATGTTTAAGTAGTGATATGATATAAGTGTGCTTAGCAAGATGAAACCAAGTGAGACTTGATTTATACATGAAAAAGTTGTTTCTATCATTTTCAAACAATAACATAATCTAATAACTATACCACATTCATAGGCAAGTATACCCAATAATAATGATGGAGCATAGATGGATTCAAATGAAAGAGATACCAAACATTCCTTTAAATATTATAAGATATATTGGTTGAGGCATTGGGGGAATAACTTGAATCAAAGATGAAATTTTAACACATGTCAATTTGTTTCGTTAGAGTTTACCAGATATGGATGATCGGTGTGAACAAGGTAAAACTCTTCTCCTCGAGTCTTTCAAATGTTACTCATGCATAACAATTATGGTAGAATCTCATGATTATATCCAATGTGTAGTTTAGATTCCATTTTCAATGTAATATATAAGTTAAGATAAGGCGAAACTTTCCTTTTTCCTTTAAATAAAGTTAGTCAACAATATATTTAATGAACATATCTCATGGTGATTATGTTTATCAAATTTAGAGCATATATCTTGAGTTTCCAACATACTTCTATGAAAAATTTCAAAAGTATATTCTAACAACATATTGCAGCCAACCATATAGTATCTCAAGTAATTTCTCAAAATGTAAAAGCAAAAGCATAATTGCCTGACATATATCATTAGATGAGTCAACCTTTTAATATGACAGACAAATCATCAAGAAGTAAGAAAGTGTGGCAAATATATAAACACATTAAATGTGCATTGTAACATATTAACATTATTCATTAATCCATTAGTAGAGTAAAAAGCGTATTCAATTAACCAAATATGAGATAATAACATTTAAGAGTGATTCCCCTAGTACATGAATAAATGAAACTGGAATGGATGTACCTTATGAAGATATGACAACATTAAGCATATTTAAATAATAAAATAAAGGAATTCAACATTAATAATGGTGTTGGACAATCCATAAATAGGTAGGATGATAAAAATGAATACTTACATGATATCATCAAGAGCTCAAATTAGTTAATGAAAAATATATAAAGAAATATTATAAGGCAATTAAGCACAACAATTATATTACTTAGCATATTGCAAGAGTTTAAAGTGAAGTTGAATGGTTTGTGGGAATTCAACTAGTCATTTAAGTTTCAAATACACCAATCAACTACTGATGAAGATCAATCGATTTGTGCCTACTTACAAACGATAAAAATCTAGAAAACAAAGAGCATGTTTTTGTAAAACGCATAACTAGTTAACTAATGTTTACAACTAGTTGATAGGTGTTTCTAGTCTAGAAATATTTAGTTTTAAATCATGCATGATTAGATATAAATTAAATTGACACATTTATGGATCAATTAATCATGATTTTAATAGGTCACAAAGCATGCAAAACATATGATTTCACATATGTAGAATATAGAATGTGAATCATGTAAATGTCACCAATCAAGCATGATTCACATATGATTTCACAAATATAAAAGATAGAACACGAATCATATAAATGTCACCAATTAAACATGATTCACATATTATTTTCACCAAAGATTAATGAAAGTGAGAATCATGCATTCATTCATCATTTTCAAGTGGAAAGGACAAATATCAAGTCATAAGATAGAAATGTGCACCTTGGCACATAATACCTTTGTGCACATACCTTTACAAATTGTCAAGAAGTAGAGTGAGCTTTGAGTTTCCATTTGTAATTAAACATATGCTTCTCTTCTTATTTCCCCCCAAATATATAATCAAGTGCATGCTTTTGGTAATAAAATCTTTTGGGTCCATAAGGGTTAGTTTTTAAGGATTAATCCTTTTTTTATTAGACACTTGATGCTTCCTTTTATATCAATAAAAATCAATTTTGCTAGTGTGATTTAAATAAAATAAGCTCTTGAAGGCCACACATTTCCTCTTAAATAATTTCCTTTTATAATAAATTAAATCAATGTCATAGATTTTCTTCTTGATAGAATTAACACTTTGAAAGTTGGAAAGAAGGTTTTCAACACATTTTCCAGTTTTGAAAATTTGAGCACTTTCATGCACACTTTCATTTTCATCAAGATAAATTGAAGGAAAATTTTCAATGATTTATTCTTTTACATCCAACTCAAGTATAAGATTGTTAATGTCGAAAGCAAACTCCTTAATTTTTGTTTCTAAAGATACATGCATAAATGACATATATGATATCATGTTATTTAAATCAAAATATTAACTTGACATTTTCTCATCATAAAATGAAATAACATCAATCATGAAAAAAAAAATATTTTGAAAAGATTAAAAGTGGAATAAGGTACCTCATTATTGTAACTAACACTTCATCTTAATATAGTGATATGAAGGAAAATTTGAGGTTGTCTCTTTGTTTTATTTACCATCATAGAGAACTTTTAATTTGTCCCAAATTTCTTTAGTAGTGTCACAATTATGAATGTGCTCATACTCTTCTTCAACTAGGGCATAAAGAAGAATTACAATGGATTTTTTAGTTAAGTGTGATCATTCTTCTTTCTTCATTCATCCATTCTTCCTTAAGTTTTTCAATCATCATTTGTAGAGGATTTTTGAATCTTGATTGGACAATGTTGGATGATGAGCCATGACTCTTAATCATGTATCATGAAGAATCTCCTCATCATTATCTTCCAAAACCCATATTCTTTTCCATTAAACAACAAAGGCTTTGAAGATGCTAAGTTTTCACTCATAACATTATACGTAATTGGATGATCTCAAGATTTTGTTTTCTAGATTAATTTAATGAAGCCCAAAGCTCAAATACCAATTGAAAGGCTATATGAATACTCTATAAGGGGGTGAATATAATATTTACTACCAATAACGCCAACTTAAAAGAAATTATGAAATAAGTAGACGGTTTGGCTAATAATCAACACTCGATTCATAGTGGTTCAAGACAACCCAATAAGGTTTCCTTACATACACTACCAAAAGGTTTTGTATTTTGTATTTAAATATCATTTTTATTAATGTGTGGATGATAGTTAATTTTCTTTAGGTTTATAAGCCTACCATATCAATAATCTTTCAAGAGTTGATTTACACCTTAGCATAATTATCATCTCTAAGTTCATAATCTTACAAACTCAACAATCTCTCTTACAAATACTAGACACACAATCCATTAAATTTTGATTTTGAAGAGCATGATGTGTGATTACAATAAATTGCTTACAATAAGATATATGAAAGTGAAAGAGAAAATGTGAGGAGTAATCTACCTAGAGAAATAGAGTTTACAAGTGTATACACTCCTAGTTAGATATCTATGATACGATGAGCACACTAGATTTTCTCAAAACATTATTTCGAAAGTGAAATTGTTCTTTGATCTTGAGAAAATAGACAAATGATAGAGTTGTTTAAAGATACAATATATCTAGTCAGCTAGTTTCAAAAAACCACTTAATCCGGTTCCTATTTCCCTAACAAAGTTATTACCGTTATAAAAGTTATAGTCATTATAGGGGAACCAATTGACTTGTTTTGAATAACCATTTGATTGGTTAAGGAAATAAACTAAACAATGCATAAAGTTGAGACTATAATAAGTTTTGACCAAAAATAACTAGTTGAGTGGTTTCCCAAAACTAGTTGAGTGGTTAAGCAAGTAAATTTTGTCAAGTGTTTAAAGTTGAAGAAAACTAATTTTTGAACACCTTTATCAACTGATTGGTTGGTTGAACCAATCAAATGGTTTGGTGGCTGAGCATTGCATACATTTAAAGAAAAAAAAGGAAAAAGAAGACCATAACTTGAGCTAAAAAAACTCAAAATTGAGTGTTATCTTTTATATTGTAGAGTAGGCATCTTAAGATTTTCAAAAAGGTATTGTTCAATAATAAAAAAGAAAAATATAGATTTTTAGTAAAGTTTTAAAGTAATTCATATACAAAGGGGATTAAGATAAATTTAATTTTAAACACCCTTTTGAAAAAACACTTAGAAACAAGTTGATTTTTAAAGAAGATTAAAAACATTAATTCATTGAGAGACTTAAGTGCTAATCAAATTGACACATTACAAGAAAAACCTAAGGCTTATAGATATCATGATATGTTTAAAGTCATGTTTGGGTTATTTGTTGTTCTTTGACTTGTGCCTGAGATATAATTTGTAAATTTCACGCTCTTATCACTCCTTAACTAGTTAAGTATTGAATACTTTAATTTTTTCTATGATACACAAGCATACTTAATGAGATAAGTCTAATTTATAATTAAGTTTTTTATCATCAAAATAAAGGTTGATTAACCTATGAGGTCACTACTATAATCTAATTCTACATTTTGATTATGGAGACTCTTATTAATTATAGTTAGAATTCTAATTCTAATAACTTTGGGTAGTAGGTGTGTTTGTACTCATATTTTCATATCCACCATATCAAATATTTGTCATGTATCTATTAGAAAAGAGATTTGAATTTCTAGATATTTAAAAATGTGGATCAGATATAAATCAAGTATCAAATATATTTGATATTCATATGAAAATACAATTTTAATAATTTGAATAACTTTTATAAGAAAAATTTGGAAATAAAGTCTGTATATCAATTTGTTGGGATATACCCATATTTTGTTATTTTGTTGTTATTACATGCTTGTTAGTGGGCTCCTGATTTTGGGCTTGATACTTAGGAAGTTAGTTATGCATGTTGTCTTTACAGTGTATATAAACTCAGGTGGGATTGTTTGCGAGCTCATATTCTAAAATCTTCTTATTCTACATTCTTCCATTTTCTCTCTGTTCACTTCTTTCACAAATATTAGAAACTCAGAACTTTGAGTTTCTTCATGGTATTAGAGCGTAGGAATTAAACTACGTTTATTATGCTTTTCTCTTCGTCTGATCATCTTTGATCTATAATGGATGCTTTTGAGGAATTTGTGACTCAACAACATCCTGCAGTCAATTTCAATGATCCATATTATCTGTCCAACAGTGATCATCTAGGTATGCAACTTGGAAATCATATTCTTACTGGTCCTATTTTCATTAATTGGTCCAGAACTGTGCGAATGGCGTTAATTGCACGAAACAAACTTCAGTTTGTTGATGGAAGTTTGCCTATTCCATCTTCTGATCATCAAGATTATCAGAAATGGATTAGAAATGACTATATGGTCATGTCCTGGATTTTGAATTCTATGGATAAAAATCTTGCTGAAAGCTTCATGTTCGTAAATACTTCTTTTCAACTCTGGAAAGAAATTGTTGAGAGGTTTGGACAGTCATCGGCACCTAGAATTTTTGAGTTACATAGAAATTTGACTTCTATACAACAACATACGGCTTCTATTGCTAAATATTATGGTAAAATCAAAGGAGTATGGGATCAATTGCAAGTTTTGGAAGGGTGTCCAGATTGTGTTTGTGGTGCTTTTCGAAACTGTTCTTGTGGTTTAATAAAAAAAAATTTGAGAATGATCAACGTAACAAGTTGATGCAGCTATTATCAGGTCTTAACAAAGATTTTGATCAAGTCAAGACTAATTTACTTAGCCTTGATCCTCTACCTTCTATGCACAAAGCATATTATACACTGCAGCAGGTTGAACAGCAACATAAACTCAATGGAGGTGTTGGTAATACACACACTGAGATGAGTGCATTTCAGGTTGCTAAGGTGTTTCCTAAACCTTCTTATTAAACTGTCAGGAAGGATACTAAGAAGCTCAAGAGTGATCTGTTTTGTAAGCATTGTAAAAGGAAAGGCCATAGTATTGATCAATGTTTTAAGTTGGTTGGCTATCCAGAGTGGTGGCCTGGTAACAAAGGCAAAGGTGTGCTTAAGATGGCTAATAATATTCAACAGATTTCTGGTAGTGGTATTCTTGGAAGTGCACCTTCTGTTTCTGGAGTTCCTGGTGATTATGTTTCTTCTGTGGACCCTGCTATGGCTTCTGCTTTGTATAAGTAAGTGATCAGAATGATGCAGCACACTCCTTCTATTCCACAACAACCTGTTTCTTTAGCTCAGCAGCAATCTCTTATGGTTGATGATAATCCTCTGCAATCTTCTCTAAATTTTGCAGGTATTATTCATGCTACCAATGCCGATTCTTTTAATCCTCGTTTCTTTACCAGAGATACTTGGATTATTGATACATGTGCCACTGATCATATGGCTTGTCATTTGGCCTTATTTGCTTCTATTAAACAACTTAAAATTCCAATTAAAGTAGCTTTGCCTGATGGTTCTACTAAGTTTGTTAAATATTTTGGTTCTGTTCAACTCACTCCTTCTATTCTTTTGCAGAATGTGTTCTATACTCCTGATTTTAATCATAATTTGCTCTCAGTGAGCAAATTATTAACTTATAACAATCTCATTACTTTTTTTGGTTCTTATTCTTGTTTCTTTCAGGACCTACTCACTGAGCAAGTTCTGGCTATTGGTGCAAAACAACATGGCCTCTACAAATTTACACAACTTTTAATTCCATTAGATGCATCTTGTTCTTCAAATAATGTTGTTTTCCCTTCTTCCTATAATACAATAACTCAATCTCATCCTCTTAGCATTGATGTAATTCATGCTCGTTTAGGTCATGTTTCTTCTGGAAAATTAACTCACTTAGTAAAATCTTTGTCAGGTATTACTACTAATAATTGTAATTTTAGTTGTGAAGCATGTGTTCTTGGCAAACATCATAAAATGCCATTTCCATCTTCTGATTCTGTGGCTTCTAGTTCTTTTGATTTGGTGCATGTTGATCTTTGGGGCCCTTATAAAAGGCCTTCTTTATCTAAAGCAGTTTATTTTCTCACTATTCTGGATGATCACACCAGGGTGACTTGGACTCATTTGTTACATCACAAAACTCAGGTGTTCTATATTTTGTCAGCTTTCATTGAGTATGTTCATACTCAATTTCATGTCAAGATCAAAATGATTAGATATGACAATGGTACAGAATTTATTTAGCAATCTTATATAGCTTTGTTTCTTGAAAAAGGCATTGTACATCAGAAAATTGTGCCTGGTAATCCTCAACAGAATGGTAGAGTAGAACGAAAACATCGTCATCTTCTTGAAACTGCCAGAACAATCAGATTTCATGCTGCTCTTCCTTACAAATTTTGGGGTGACTGTGTGCTTGCTGCTACTTATCTTATTAATATTCTTCCTAGTTCTGTTTTGCACTGGAAGTCTCCTTATGAAATGTTTTTTTCACAAAGCTCCTTCTTATGATCATTTGAGAGTTATTGGGTGTTTGTGCTATCCTATGATACATACTTCTGATAAATTTGCTCCTAGAGCTGCTAGATGTATTTTCTTGGGTTATCCTTTTGCTCAGAAAGGATACAAATTATATGATCTTCAATCTCATAAAATTTTCTTAAGTAGAGATGTTCACTTTGTTGAACAATCTTTTCCTTTCAAAGATATTCCTTCTTCTGATTCAACATCTTCTTCTTCTCTTCCTTTGGTCAATCCTGCTTTTGACCATTCTGATATTTCTCCTCCTATTCCTTTTACTTTTTCTCCTAATTTTGTTTCATCACCAGTTACATCTTCTCAATCTTTTATTCCTAATTCTCCTACTTCTAATCTTTCTTCACCAGATAATTTTTCCTCTCTTCCTTCTAATCCTCATGTTTCTACTCGAACTAAACACTTACCTAAAAGGTTTGATGATTTCGTTCTTACTCATCCTTTACCTACAATTATTCACAATTCCTCTGACAGTTCTTTATCTTTTAATGTGTATACAGAACCTCTGTTATCTCATCTCTCTTCTTCTCAACTTCATAGTCTTTCTAATGTTCTCACAGCCTATGAACCTTCCTCTTATAATCAAGCCAAATATCACCCTGAATGGGTTGAAGCTATGGAGAAAGAACTTCATGCTCTTGAGCAAAATGATACCTGGGAATTAACCTCTTTACCTTCGGGTAAAAAGGCTATTGGCTGTAAATGGGTCTATAAGACCAAATTTAAGCCTAATGGAGATGTTGAACGTTGTAAGGCAAGACTTGTAGCACGTGGAGACAAGCAAATTTCTAGCAAGGACTACAAACACACTTTTAGTCCTATTGCTAAGCTTACTACTATCAGAGTTGTTATTGCTTTGGCTTCTGTTAAGTAGTGGGATATTCAACAGCTTGATATTAACAATGCGTTCTTGCATGGGTTTATTAATGAGGAGGTTTATATGTCTCCTCCTCCTGGATATTTTGTTCCTCAACCAGGTGTTGTCTGCAAGTTAAAAAGGCCCATTTATGGCCTTAAACAAGCTTCTCGTTGCTGGAATAAGGAGCTTAGCAAATTCCTGATTAATTGGGGTTTTCTTCAATCTAAGCAAGATTACTCTCTTTTCATTAGAAAACAGGATCAGTCCTTTCTTGTTGTAGTTGCTTATGTTGATGACCTTTTACTCACTGGCAATGATCCTACTCTCATTAATACTTTGAAGACTAATTTACATGCTGCTTTTACTATCAAAGACCTTGGTGCTCTTAAATATTTTCTAGGGATTGAAGTTTCTCATTCTGCTTCTGGGATTCTTCTTAACCAAAGAAAATACGTCTTAGATATGTTGAGAGATGTCAACATGGAAAATTGCAAGCCTGCTTCCTTTCCTTTTCCTAAGGGTTTCAAGCTGAGTAGTGATGATGGGGCTTTATTGACCGATCCTGAGATTTACAGGAAGCTCATTGGCAAGCTGCTTTATTTAAATCTTACACGTCCTGACATTTCTTATTCAGTGCAACAACTCAGTCAGCTTCTTAATGCTCCTAGAGAACCTCATTTTTCAGCAGTGGTTCATGTTTTGCGTTATCTTAAAGGCACTCTCAATCTTGGTCTTTTCTATCCTTCTACTTTAGATTTGGTCTTAAAGGGATACAGTGATGTTGATTGGGGAGCCTGTGCTGATTCAGGGCGTTCCCTTAATGGTTTCTATGTTTTTCTTGGTAATTCCTTAATTTCTTGGAAAACCAAGAAACAAAAGGTTGTTTCAAAGAGTAGTACTGAAGCTGAGTATAGGAGCATGAGCTATACTACTAGTGAGCTTGTTTGGTTGGAAGGGTTGTTAACAGAACTTGATATTCATGTTCCTTTACCTATCACATTGTATTGTGACAATGTGTCTGCTCAACACATTGCAGAGAATCCCTGTTTTCAAGAAAAAGACTAAACATCTTCGCACAAAGCATCAGAAGTTAGATGTGCATTATGTTCGTGAGAATGTTCTTTCTGGTTTTATGAGAACTCAACATGTTACTTCTGCTATGCAGTTAGCAGACATTATGACTAAACCTCTAGGAGCTGATCAACACAAGTCTCTTGTTTTTAGCATTGGTCTGGTTAATTTGATGCCTGCTCAAGACTGGCCTTGTTTCACTTCACCAAGTCCATCTTGAGGGAGGGGTGTTGGGATATACCCATATTTTGTTATTTTGTTGTTATTACATGTGTTGTTAGTGGGCTCCTGATTTTGGGCCTGATATTTAGGAAGTTAGTTATGCATGCTGTCTTTACAGTGTATATAAACTCAGGTGGGATTGTTTACGAGCTCATATTCTAAAATCTTCTTATTCTACATTCTTCCATTTTCTCTCTGTTCACTTCTTTCACAAATATTAGAAACTCAGAACTTCGAGTTTCTTCACAATTAATAAGTATATTTATATTTATATGAGTCTTATTTTATCTAAAAAGAGTGTTAAAATATTATTATTAATATTTAAATTACACAAATAAATAAATTCAAGAAATTTAATATAACAAAAATACAATATTATGATATATTATTGAAATAATTAGTATAATATTTAAGTCATATAATCTCGTAAAAAAATAGATATTCCTTTGACAATTACTGGATTGAAGATTTTAAATTTTGGATCGAATTTTTAAAATTTGAATTTTTTGCAAACTCCTTATTGAAAGACACTTGCATTATTTTTTGTTTTCTAAAATAGATTAATAGTGTGGGTAAATTAATATTTTAAAAAATATTTAACGCCGTTTGATGGAAATTTTCAAGTATCTACTGCAGACTAAAATATAATAGAGAGATACATTACATACATGATAAAACTGTCGATTTTTTTTTGTTTTTTGTTTGATAAAGAAACTGTAGGTTTGGTGGGGGGGGGGTAGATGGGCTTCGGCCCGCGCTTTAGGCCTAATCACTTGATATTTGAGTCGTCTTCTCAGTCTCCTAACCGGATTCCTTATAAGGCGTTCTTTTTTATACACAATTTTAGGGTTTTCCTCGCCGTCACTCTCTCTTCGTCGGTTTATCTAGCATCTCCCAACAATGGTCGGATTCGAAGTCGGCGCCGTTCCCTTCAACCCTGATGGCTGGGGTCCTCCTGACTCCACCACCTCCGGTACGACTACTGCCAATGGCACAGCTACCTCCTTCCTCAACCATCCTGTCAACGTTCCGTTTGCTCCGTTCTCACGGTCGGATAAACTGGGTCGCATAGCCGATTGGACTCGCGTTCTCAATAATCCCGGGGCTCGTGGTGGAGGCGGTCGCCAAGCTTCGGAATCAGTTTTCGACTTCACCGGGGACGATTCATTTGCCGCCACTCTTGCTGCAGATGAAGATTCATCGTTCCGGCTTGTGGACGGGAAACCACCTCCGAGACCAAGGTTTGGACCAAAGTGGAGATTCCACAATCAGCATCAGCGGCAGTTGCCTCAGCGTCGTGATGAGGAGGTTGAGGCTCGTAAACGTGAGGCCGAGAAGGATAGAGCACGACGTGACCGGATTTACCACATGAATCGCGGTGCAAATCAGCCCCGGCGAGAAGCTGCAATCTTCAAGTCATCCGTCGATATTCAGCCTGAGTGGAATATGCTCGATCAGATTCCGTTTTCAACTTTCACGAAGCTGTCGTTTTCCGTACCAGAGCCAGAGGACTTGCTCCTCTGCGGTGCGCTCGAGTACTATGATCGTACCTACGATCGCCTTTCTCCGAAGAACGAACGCCGTCTTGAGCGATTTAAAAATCGCAACTTCTTCAAAGTTACCACCACTGATGATCCTGTCATCCGTCGCCTTGCGAATGAAGACAAGGCCACGGTCTTTGTCACAGATACAATTCTGTCCACACTCATGTGCGCTCCTCGTTCTGTTTACAGCTGGGATATTGTTGTTCAGAGGGTCGGCAACAAGTTATTCTTTGATAAGAGAGATGGCTCGCAGCTCGATTTATTGGCTGTCCACGAGACGTCTCAAGAGCCACTGCCAGAGGCCAAGGATGATATTAATTCTGCTTATTCACTGAGCGTCGAGGCTGCGTTTATTAACCAGAATTTCTCTCAGCAGGTATTGAATAGGGATGGGAAGAAGGTGAGTTTTGATGAGCCCAACCCATTTGCTAATGAAGGGGAAGAGGTTGCTTCTGTTGCTTATAGGTACAGGAGGTGGAAGCTTGATAATGATATGTATTTGGTTGCTAGATGTGAGCTACAGAGTGTTATAGAAATCAGCAATAATAGGCAATTTCTCACGCTTAATGCATTAAATGAATTTGATCCGAAGTATTCTGGTGTTGATTGGAGGCAGAAGTTGGAAACTCAAAGAGGAGCTGTTCTTGCTACCGAGCTGAAGAACAATGCCAATAAGTTGGCAAAATGGACTGCACAATCATTGTTGGCTGGTGCTGATATGATGAAATTGGGATATGTGTCTAGGGTTCATCCTAGGGATCATTTCAACCATGTTATTTTGGGCGTTGTTGGGTATAAGCCAAGAGATTTTGCAGCCCAGATTAACTTGAACCAGTCTAATATGTGGGGCATCGTTAAGAGTATGGTGGATGTGTGTATGAAATTGAACGAGGGCAAGTATGTGCTTGTGAAGGATCCTTCGAAGCCCCAAGTGCGGATATATGAGGTTCCTGCTGATGCATTTGAGAATGACTATGTGGAGGAACCATTACCTGAAGACGAGCAAGTTCAACCACCTGCGCAGGAGGCTACTGGCGTTGCTGCAGAACTGAGCGTGGCCGCAACTGATGTGGAGGACAAGGAAATTGATGCTGTGCCTTGAGTGGTATGCAATTTCAATCTGGATTACCGTAGCTTATTGTCTCTTGTTCCTTATATCTGGCGTTTACCCATAGTTTTTTGTTTGAATTTTGATTTCTTATTCTTTTTCTTTTCCGTCTTTTTCCTTTCCGTCTTTTTCCTTGCTGTCAACCGTAAAGACGAAATTTTAAGTAGTTCCCTTCAGCTTTATACCCCTGCTTGGTTTGGTAAGATTATGTGCATTAGTTTTAAGTTATCTTTTTCTTCTTTTTGCTTGCTGTCAACCGTGGAGACTGAATTTTACGGAGCTTCTTTTGCTTAATACCCCTTCTTGGTTTTGGACAATTATTTGCACCCGCTCTAAGATAGTAATAAGGCTTAACGTGCTCAGCAATGGGAAACTTATCGAACTCGCTAGGAAAGTAGGATGATCTTCATGTGTCCAGTTTTGTTTGCTCGATGAACTTGCATAAATCGTTAAGTATCTGTTCAAACAATTTCTCAATGGACAATCATTTTTTTTGGTCAAACCTTGTTTTATTCGGGTAATGGCTCATCCACATAGTCAGAATGTATTTAATCACAGTTTAAGTTCCAACGCTAGAACATTGTGGATTTCTGTGGGATAGAAACTGAAAATATTATCAGTATCCTTGAATGTAATGTGCCATTCGGTATTTGCACACTTGTGGAATTGGAATACATAGTCGTCTCAGAAAACCAAGATGTGGAAATATTCCCAGAACTGCTAGGTTCTTGGCATATATGCAATATTATTACTTGGTTATTGAGGTTGAATGCCGATAAGGCGCAAAACAGTGACAAGGGGGAGCACAAATTCTTAATAACTCGGGGTCTGGGGTGCTGATACACGCATGCACACACAAATGCAGGTACACACACACACACACATATAAGTGTTTGTATGTTTGTATGTGTATGTATATTAATTTTAGGATTTTTACTTTAATATTTAGTGTAGATCTAGTGTTGGTTGAAAAATGACATCCCAGCCGATGAGTCAATCCGGCAAGAATGTAAATATTTTATTCAACTTTCTGAAAAATCTTCCTTTTGCTAGGACTCTACGTTGCCATGAAGAAGGCAACATATAAAAGGACGATTAAAAAGAATGAAGAATCAAAAAATATATTTTAGTTGGATTATCATTATCGGTGCATCATTACTGTGATCAACACAAAAAGAAAAACGCAAGGGGAGTAGTCAGAAAGAAAGAATAATCGTCCCTCATCTGTGAAAGACACCGCCATTGCTCCACCACCACCAATTGATTTGATTACCAACATCTACTCTGTTAACTATTGCATAACTGCACTTGTTTGTGCTTGAAGAAGGCTTTGAAGAAGCTGTTGAGTGTTGCAAGTTTCTTTGAACAATGATGCGTGGCTTTACAGTGTCTAGAGTTGTCGGATTGCGGTGGTGAGAGATTCAGCCTTGTAGTGTTGTGGCTAGTTTTTGTGCATCAGATATTTTCTTTTGTTTTTTCCCTGCTTGCTGTTTTCTAGAAGAGGATTTGGTTATTTTGGCAATTTTTTTAATTTTATATTTTACCAAAATGTTTCAAAAAATGACAAATGGTCACTGCATTTCAGATGTTCCAGGACACAAAAATGTGAGGCTCTTGCCATCCCATGTTTCAGATAGTTACCAATGGGATCAAGTATTTGTTGTTTTTATAGGAAAAGTGCATTAGGGATAAGGCAAATATTGCTTATGTCTTTAGGATACTACTGATACCTATGATTTTAGTTTGAGCGTGGTTGACATTTTCAACTCATGACAGAGCATGATTATTTCTCGAAATGCATGGATTGTAAAAATATCCATTTTATGTTTTAGTGTTAGCTATGTAGAGGGTGTGCTGGGTACTGTAACTTGTTTCATAGGATTGTGTCGTGTTTTAATACCCATAAGCTTTGGTTCTGCATTTTGGTTTGTGAAGAAAACAATTTCATTTGCTGTTGTGACGGTGCTGCCAGCTTGTTCCGACCTGTATAGACTTGCATCTGAGGCCTTCCTCCATGATTGGAGTTTACTTTACTTGACTGGTATTCCATGGAGTTTTATATTCTTTTCCCTTGTTGAAACTTGGGCTCAGAACGTTTTGGCTTTTTGGGTTTTGCTCGATCTTAATCTTGAAGTACACGCCCCTCTATATTTTGCATTCGTAGTTCCTTGTAAAATCTTCAGAATATGGATAACATTTATGCTGAAGTGTGTTAAGCGTTCTGAGATTATAGTAACTGACCTTCTAGGAGTGCTTTTAGTTTGGTCTACTTGTTGGTCTGCATTAATTAGGATTAGGATCCATATTGTAGTGCTTAATCTGAAACCTACACATGCAGATGGTCGTACGCAGTGTGGAGGGAGAGCCTTCGTGGTTAGCACAACACTTGCTTTCCATGAGACATTTTTAAGCGATAGGAAGTTTTACTTGAATCTTGTGCTCCTATTAGGGCCTTTAGATAAAGAGGTCTCGAAGCCAATTACCTTTTTTCTCTTTTGTATGAAATGTAAGCTTAATTGCAAAAGCTGCAACTTTGACTATTTGTCACTCTTAACTTTTGATTTCCTTGAGCCTTAATTTTTTTTTTAATTTTTTTTATGGGGCCTTGGACATGCTCCTATTAGGGCTATTAACGAACTAAGCCGGTTCGCAAGTATATGGGTTCGGCTCGGCTTGTTTATTTAGCTAAACGATTTTAAAAATTAAATTCGGGTTCAATTTGATTATTAAACAAATTAAGTTTGAGTATAATAAATTTAGTCTTAAGTTCGTTTATAATGCAAAAGCTTGGAAGTTTGGCTTGTTTACGCTAATTGGCTTATTAAAAGTAACTCGATGAAAGTTTAATTCGCTTATAAACAAATTGAGGTTAAGTTTTACTTTTATGCTCGTTTAATAAATGAGTAGAGTCTAAGTCTATTCTAACAACTCTAGCTCCTATGATGAAAACGTTTGTGTTCTGACTCTTAAGCTTGCTTCTATTATCCGTTGTCGTAATTGTATTTAGAGCCACTTAGGTTCTCCTGATTTAGAGGAAAGTAGTTATAGATTGTTTGGTATGTGTATGCTTCCTAGGTAAAAAATAAAACAAACAAATCTTTCACTATATTTTTATATAAAAAATAAAATTATTGTAGAAAAGTGAAAATTTACTTTTATTTTTACCTTCACCTTTTAATATTATTATTTGTGTATTAAATAATTTATTATTTTTTGATAAATTGGGTAATTAGAATTTTATGACTTTTTTAAAAAAAAATTATGTAAATTATTAAAATAATTTATTTTTTTGATGAGGAGTGAGTAATTTTTATAAATTAAATTCTCTAAGTTTAATTTATTTTTTTGTTTATTTTTATTTTGGAATTCCATTATTTCTGCGTATGTAAAAGAGGAAAAGGCATAGGATTGTTCTTCTTGATTGTATATTGATAATATATGTAGAAAAAGAAAAGCTTTGGAAAGAAACAATTTTTGTCCACCAATATTGTTCTTCTTGCTTGTAAGTTGTAACCTTAAGAAATGGGAATGAAATTTTTGATTGTTTTCGGGTTGGAAGTGTACGTCTGCATTTTTTCTAGTAAATGGGCCCTAACAAGCAGTGAGGATGCTATTCGAGGGCTTATTTACTTGCAGCATGTTTGGTCGGAGGGAATAAAATTATGGGAATGAGAATTTGAGGAGGGATTTAAATATTTTATTGTTTGTTTTAAGGGAGTGAGAATTAAAATGGGATTGAGAATGAGATTTAAAGGTGCCAATTTTCATCAATTTATTCCAAGGGGGGAGGTGGTATTAAAACAATAAGAATAGAAATAGAAGATAAAATTACTAAAATGACCTTATATTAGTATATATAAAATTATAATAATAATATTAATTATGATAATGATGATGATTATTTTTATAATAATTTTAATTTTAAAATTCTCTTATTCTCATTTACCAAATGCATAGTTATAACTGTGTTATAATTACTATCTTTATTATAATTCTAATTATTATAATAATTAATTATAATTAAAAATATAATAATAATTATTATTATAATAAAGATAATCATAATTATAATAATAATAATTATTGTAAATATTATTTGATATAATAATAATAATAATAATAATAATTATTATTATTATTATTATTATTACCTAATTTGATTGGATCGGATCGGATCTAACCTAATCAAATCTGATCTGATGTTATATGATCTATTATGAGAAAAATAAGGTCGAATAATGGAAAAATATAATAATAATTGGTTATATATATATATACACACAACTATAAATATCATAAATATAAGAAGGATATTTTTATAAATTTATAATTATATTTTCAATCCTATTCCCGCATACCAAACACAAGAAATTTTTATTCCCAAGTTATTTCCAAGTTAATCCCATCAAATATCAAACATGAAAATGTGACTAAATAAATTAATTTTTACTTCTTAATTTCCATTTCCATTCCCACTCTTTAATTTTCAAATTCTCATTTCCATTTACCAAATGACCGTTGGGTTACGTGTTTGATGGCAGTATGCTTGGTTGGAGTTCTCTTCCCCAATTTAAAAATGTGGAAACTGGCGGCAAGTCTTGTGTCTTAAGGCTAATTGTCTGACCGAACATATTTATGACGGTCTATTAAGAGTATGCCTAGCACAAGTAGTTGAAATTTAAAAAAAAAATATTGGAGAAACAAAAATCGTAAGTTAAATGAGCTGCTCTTAAAACTTACATTGGACAAGCTTATTCTATATGGAGTTTTTAGAGACAGACGAAACCTTTTTTTTTTTTAACTCCAATGAACTGTCATTAAAGATTTTCCGATCAAATTAGTGTTTTTTGGGATTAAATAGGATTAATCTATTTGTGACATCTAGTCATCGTTTGGTATTACTTATTTTGGTAAAATTTGGTCACTCTTATATGACCTCCTTTATGTGACTATCCAAAAATTTGATATCATCATTTTGATGTGTATGTTTATAAGTATTTGATTGATGTGTACATATATAGGGATTAATACATATCTCTAATTCTCTCTTCCATCATTGATATATTTGATTGGAATAGACTAAAATGTAAGAAAAATATTAAATATGTGCATGTACTCCTAATTTCAAGTTCCTTAATTTTAAAGTAATAAAAGTGGTAGAGGTAGGAGTGTTCAGACCCGAAAGAACTATTTTTAGATTAAAATTACTTTTATAAATCTACTTATAATTACTTTGATAAGTAAAATATATATTTGTTTTTACTTTTATTATATAAGTGATTAATATTAAAATACTATTTATTATATCTCATTAGTGTTTGATTTTTATTTTTCTATAAAATTATTTTTTATTTTCTATCTTTAATTTTTATCTTCCTATATATATATCTTTTGATAATAATTATTATATAAATTATGTAACATTAAATATTAAAAAGCATATGAAACATTAAAAAGAAAAAAAAATAAAAATATTACAAAGTACTAAAAATTATAAAATAAAAATAATAAACAATGACCCTCTCATCATCACCCAAGGCATGCAAAGCAGAGGCCAAATCACAGTGTGCATCAGCATAGTTCGGTTTCATAAAGATTGCCTCTTCCAAGGCCTTAACTGCTGCCCTGTACTCTCCTACCCCAAAAAGGGCACCGCCCAAAAGCTTCAAAGCCCTATAATGTGTAGGGTACAAAATTGTTGCTTCTCTATAGTGTTCACAAGCACTTAGAACCATTCCTTGGCTTTCAAGGGGATTCCCAAATTGACATGAATCTGGGGAAGCTGATACGCCCATTGGTTTCCACCTGTCTCTGCTGCCTCCAAAGCCAATTGGAACTCTTCATTCACATCTTCGTACTTTCTCAGAGCATACAAACAGTTTCCAGCTCTAAAATGAGGCCTAACATCCGCAGGTTGCAGCTCACAAGCCCTCTTAAAGCTGACCAAAGCTTCCTTATATATAAGATTTTCATATAAAACCCTGCCAACCGCCATATACCCATCAAATGCCTTTTCTCTTGACCTAGCCCCATCTGCCCTGCTCCTTAAAACCCCCAAATCCTTAACAAAAGCAACATAATCATGTCCCGATTGTACCCAATTCACCCTCCTATTATCGATAAGTTCTGACGAAGGACCCAATTCCCTGGACTACCCAGCATCAGAGTAAACATCGGAATTGTCGTTCTTCACTTTGCTCTCTTTCAACTGCTTCGACTTCAACCTCTTGATTAGTATCTCCAAATCATCCACAAGCTTCCAAGTATCGTCAAACACAATGTCGTGATTCGGCGAAGCCGCCCAAGCAGCAGTCCTTAGCTTCTTCTGCGGCTCTAAACCCCTCTTGTCAATAATAGACAACGATGCCAATGCCTCAGTAATTACATTGTCATTGTCAGTAATAAGGTCGAGCCCAAGGGCTTCGAAATCGCAGTCGACATCACCAGCACCATCATTGTAGGTTCGAAGCAATTCGTCGAAAGTGAGACCCTTATCGCCATCAATGAAATCACCATAGGTACGGAAGACCTCGTCTAAGATGGCATTGATTTGCTCGTCGCTGAACTTAACTCTAGGATTAACAGCCACCACAAGGGCTACCATTTCGGACCCATTAAGCCCGCCATCTTTGTTGACGTTGAATTGGTTGAAGATCTTCATCAGCAACAGGACTATACAACTAACGAGGATTCATCAAACCCTTTACCCGAAATCACTCAACCATCGATTTCGGAAAGAGATGGTAAATTGGCAAATCCTTGATAAGAAGATGAATCTGGAAAGAGAAAAAAAAAATATAGGGTAAATGAAGGCGGATGTGACTTATATATTAAAGAGGAAGAGAGAGGAGAGGAAAAGCTGTATACGTACGTATGAAAAGGAGAAGAATAAGAGCTTGAGAGTCGGTTGTGTGTTGTTGTGTATGATGATACGTCGCTCTCTCTCTCGCGTGTGTATCTGTTTTAAACGAAAATTTTACTTAAACATCTACCATACCGCCCCGGCTAAAAAGCAATTTTAGTTCAGTAGTAAAAATAGGTTAAATTTACTTATTAATTTTAACTTATAAAAAGTAATTTTAAAGAATTAATTTTAAAAATAACTTTTATAAAGTAAAACCAAATAGTAATAATTAATCTAAAATAATTTTTTATAATTAATTATATAAAAAACTACTTTTGTTAAGTAAAACCAAACAACCTTCTAATCATATGTTAAATCTCCATCATATCTTGATGATCTAATTTTGAGTTAAGGATGAAGTCTTTAGCTAAGATGTGGTCTTAATTTCAGGAGCAGCCCGGTTAAGAAGAAGACAAGATAGGAGGTGTTTATCAAGATCTGGTATGGTACGAATGAAGAAACTTTTTTAGTAAGCTACATTATCAAAGTAGCTTGCTACAAAATATTTGATTGAAAGTGATAAAATTTTATATTTAGTAAGTATATCTTTTTTCTGAAATTAATAGTGTTTTATGTTTGTTTACCGTTACACCATCAAAGTAGTAGTATATAAAATATAATAACACCAATTAATAATAATTACTCTTTTACGTATCAAAGTGAGGATAAAAAAGGTAAATTATAGCTTGTGAAATTGAATTTGCTTGAATATACTTGAATAAATCACTTTCTAAATAAGTGTAGAGAAAATAAGGTTAATGGAAATATGGTTATTATTATTATTATTATATTTATACTTTTACTTCTGTACATATAAATAAATTAAATTTTATCACTTTCTAAAAAATATTATTTTCTTCCTATACTTCCAATTAAACGAGGACGAAGTATGTTATTTTGATGTGGCAAGCAATGTCAGAATATTATTGTTGGTACGGTATTGAGCAGTTCGAGCAGTGAAATCTTTTATTTCACCATTTGTTACCGAAATAAATGATAATTTGTCATCTTTTTTTTTTTTTTTAATTTTATTATGGTTGTATAGTTTGACCGATAAGCTTAGGTTGGATTTAGATTTACGTTAATTTTTATTTTTAGAAACTAAAAAGTAGTGTCCGTCATTAAGAATTGAAGTTAGAATCGTTCCATTGCCCCTACGGAAGCTACAACTCTCGTAGCAAACCACCGCCGCCACCCTACTAACCACCGCTATAATTTAATTCCCACTACCTAGCTGCAAGCCTGCAACCCCAACATCTCCGCTACCAATCCTAGTCTCATTGCCTCTAGTCACAATTACTGCCGTGTAGCCACATGTATATTACATATGGTTTATACTCCCGACATTATAATGACACCAATCTTTTTTAAGTTAAAATCTTTCTTAGTAGTATTATTAGGAATTTATTTTATTATAATGTTGATGCCATTTTTCTCTATAAATAAAAAACCACATTAATATAAATTTGGAAAAATAAATTATGGTAATAAGTAATGATAAAATATAACACAATAGTAGTGAAATATGAATACAATTATGGTGAAGTATGATAAATTAGTTTTCTTATAAAAACCACAATTAATATAAATAAAAAAATTACAGTAGTTAAGGTGAAACATGAAGACAATGGTTGAACTATGGAGATAATTATGATAAAATATAAGATAATAGTGATGAAATATGGTGATAATTATGATAAAATATAATAAATTAATTTTTTCATAGAAATTACAACAAACATCGATGAAATATAACTATGGTGAAACACAGATGCAATAATGATGAAATATGAATGCGAAAATGATGAGGCATAAGTATAACAATGGTAAAATATAACATTAGTGGTAAATTATGAAAACAATTATGGTGAATTATAACAAATTAGTTATTCCAAGAAAATCACAATTAACATTAGTGACATACTAATAATGGTGGGGAAATATGTCGGCAACTAAGATGAAGTATGAAGTCAAAAATGATGAAACACAAGCATAAAATTGGTAAAATATAAATAAAATAATGGTGAAATATAACTATAAGAATGATGAAAGCATTTGTTCTATTAAATATCATAAGAAAATTGGTAAAAAATAACTACAACTATGGTAAAATGTATAATAATATTTTACATGTAATTTTTTATGTAAGAAGTATATCAATATTTACCCCTATTTATAGGAATTTTTTTGAGAAATACAATGGTAATTTTATAATTATTATTTAATAATCCTAATTAAATATAAACTAAGTTAAATTTTTTTATCTAACAATTGATTATATAGTGCACATCGTGTGACTAATTACATAATAGACAGATTAACCCTAACCGTTGTCTCACTAACCACGACCACAACAACTAAGCACCACCATTGTTCTTCACTGCCACCATTACTACACACCCCACCCCACCATCACTATTACCATAACCCTTGTCCCACCCACAACTCATTCCCTCCACCCACTACCACCCTAGAAGCATCAACTACCATTATCCTATCACCACACCGACACCACCACTTGTACCACCACTACTCATCCTCAAAACCACTACCCCCAAACACTCACCACCACCAATGTTCACCACCACCATCACTATCTCATCACTACACCACCATCACCAATCATCGCCGAACCACAATGTATACTCCCACTTGTAATACCCCAAATTTAACCTAACCTTAACCCCAAGTAATAAGTACTTTCAACATCGCCCTGATTCTTTAATCTTAACTTAAAGATAAATTTAACCTCAACCCTAAACTTCTTTCTTTTCTTTTTTCTGTTTCCTTTTTCCATTTTCATTTTCCCTTTTTTCTTTTCTTTCTATTCCTCTTTCCCTTTGTTTTCCTTCTTCTTCATGCATGACTTTTTTTCTTGCTAACCAAGTGTTTGGTTTGGTTAATCCAACTAGATTTCCCCAACTAATACTAAGCTTTCACTCCACCATCATCACTCTACCTTATTCAAGTAATTTTCACATCATCAAGCCATACCCTATTAATTCTACACAAACCTACCATACCTCACTTTTCAGCACTCACACCATCCATTCACACACCATCTACAACCATAAAAGCCCTTTCTCCCTCCCTTCTTTCATAATTTAATGCTGAAGTTCCACCATTTTCGTGTAGCAAGTTCCACCTAACTTGATGCAACTCACTCTATACCACCCTCCTTAACATGAGCACCTCACATTTCTCCTTTTTGGCAGCATGAAAAGCACATGAAGCAAAACCCCCAACATTCACCCAGCTAACCACCTCTAATGTGAGCACCTCATGTTGCACTATTGAGCACCTCATATTTCTCACCTCCATTTGCTTGTAAAGTTCAAAAAATTAGGCTCTCTCAATGTAACTCCCTCACACAAATGCATCCTTCTTTTTCTTTGGTTCTTGCTCATTTCCATTCCATATTGCATTACCTTTTTCTTATTTGTTTTCCTTCATTCTAAACATGGGTTCTTCTTGGTTTTCAAGTGATTTTAGGTAATAATACATGTCTTAGAATAGGGCTTTGATGCTATGTGTGAATTATATGTAATCTCATGTGAGTATGATTATATTTCATAACTTATGTTGTTAATGTCATATTATGATATTGTTGTATTGTGTTATAAAAATTGAGAATTTTATAAAAGCATGAATTTATATGTTATTGCGTAGTGACGCCTTATCTTATAACAATAGTATGTTGACATGATCCACTATCTTAATTATATTACAAGGAATAGATTATAAATGTGGATTAGTATTATCATGGCAATATATATTGGAGGTTGGAAGTAAATAATGTTGGGACTCATAGGTTATTTGTGAAAGTTTTGGTGTTTTGGCTATATTAAGGGTATTTGGGACATTTTATGATATTATGGAAAATAAATATGGCATGATAATTGGCGAGGGTTTTATAATTAATTTCATGAGTAATATGATCAAATGGAGGAAGAGTAGGACACACATTATCTAAGAAGATAATTTGAGGTATTTAAGTAAGATAGGGGTATTCTGATTAATATGGGTTAAATATAAAAAATTTGGTATTTATAAAGTGATATTGAATTAAAATATAATAAGTACGTTATATGAAATACTCGGGGTAATTATTAGAAATAGAATTCTAATAAAATTAGAAAATGAATTAAATTGGGAACAATAACCTTAGAGGTGGGTTCATTATTGCATATGTAAGATGTTAGGGCTAGACCTTGATTTTTGGATATGTTTCCAATAATGATATATTTGTAAGGTGTACCAAATGTGGTGGTTAGATGAGTCTTATGGAAGAAGTTGTGCTTATCTTGTGAAATTAGGGTTTCATTAGGGCGTTGTTGTAACACCCCCAAAATTCACTACTGAAAAATTTCGTTTTATTAAAAGAAATAGTGAAAGTAAAAGAAAATAAAATTGTAAACTTTGGGGATATTACCATTGTAATCAGCACAAGCCCGGCCCTCGGCCAGTCTCGTCCTAACCACGAGACAACAGAAGAGTTATCTTCAACCATTAATCAAACTTAAAATAAGAATTCATAGAAGAATTAGAAAGTTCATAATACGGAAATTAGAGTGCACGCAAAAAGAGTTTACAATCTAAAAGAGTGCATAATTAAAGTTTCAAAAGGGATAAAGGTACAGTACGATAACATAGAACTAAAGTAAACCGATACAAGGTAAATAAATGGCAAAAGAGAATCCAGCCAAGTAGCTCTTAGTCCCCAGGCCAAGTCTAAGCTCAACTCTCAGCCCCACCTGATGCCTTATAAGCATTGAAGATGACATCTCCTACCTGCACAAATTTAGAACGGTCCTTTACTTGTGGGAATAAGTAGTACCTATGAAATGGGTGGTTAGTACATTACCTATTGAGTAAGGTAAACATGCATCTAAGGCCAAACACACAAAGGCATATAACACAAGCATGATCGTATAGGCAACATACAAATAATACAAATAATAAAGGCCGAGCTATAGTCCTGATAAACAGATTCTTTAAATCTCTGATCTGTACTTATTTCACATTATACTTATTATCAATCCATGAGAGTGCGGAACCCCACTATTATTGTAACACCCCCAAATTTACTACTGAAAAATTTCGTTTAAATCAAAGGTTTAGTGGAAGCGAAAGAATTTAAAACTGTAAACTTGGGGATATTACCGCCACACTTAGTACCAGACCGGTTCATTCCTACCGTTCCGATACTAAGTGCTAAGGCTAAACTAAACAACCTCAGATATGAAACATTAAAACATGGTTCAACACTTAACATAAATCATTAACGAAACATAAGTCAAACGTCACTTAGAATACGGTTTAGGATTACAACTTAGAAGTGCGCTTTCTCAAAACATAAAGCATAGTTCATAATACGGTTAAATAAAGAAATACGAAACCCGAAGGTAGAAATGGAGTCCGGCCAACTCGCTCTCGGTCCCCAAGTCAGGTTAGGCTCAACGCTCTGCCCCACCCGATACCTCGTAGGTATCATAGGCATCGAAGACATGGTCTCCTACCTACACAAGGTCAAAGGGGTCCTCTGCTCGTGGGAATGAGCAGCACCCATGAAACGGGTGATCAGTACGCTACGTACTGAGTAAGGTAACAGACGAGCTAAGGCCCACACATCAAGATACACGACAAAGCAGACATAGCACAATTACTTAGATAGCATGCAATAACGCAGATAACAATACAGGTTACAAACCGGTTAACTTTTTTTTCATCAGGCCTCTGATATTTACAATCGATTCACATCATCATCTTTATCAGTCCGTGTGAGTACGGGAACCCCACTATTATAGCCGGTGGAACGGTCACGAGGGCCATGCCCTGCCACTATTATAGCCGGTGGACCGGTCACGAGGGTAACATACCCTGCCACTATTATTTGCCGGTGGACCGGTCTGGCCCCGACTCACAAGGTATTCCACTATAAGTATTAGTATTTTTCCCATGTCTTATCATTGTTCTGATTAGTTTGTTGAGCACGGAATCCCCCACTATTATAGCCGGTGGAACGGTCACGAGGGCCATGCCCTGCCACTATTATAGCCGGTGGACCGGTCACGAGGGTAACGTACCCTGCCACTATTATTTGCCGGTGGACCGGTCTGGGTCCGGCTCAACATCTTTCTCTGTAAGTAGTTAATGTTTTAACGTGTCTTATTCAAAAGGTTTCCACCAAGGATACAAATAAATCATTCTCTTTATGCTTTACACATCACAATCAATAAAGGTCCGTGTTCATAACTACCCTTTAATCGATGATACACATGATAATGCCAAACGACTCTAAGTAGTCATAACCAACCCTAATTGTCCACACCAACCCGCGGTTAACCTCTCTCATCCCTATTATACCATAACCACCATACTTAGCCATCCCAAACCCTAATCATCCTCAACAGTCACAATTTGTTACTCCATCCCTTCTCAATCACAACGCCCCAGAGTCAATCACTCCAAATCCTCATTCCATGTGATCGTTAACTCCTAATGCAAAACCCTAATACCGCCATACTAACATTAATACCACCATACAATCCATAACACCACCATGCAACCCTAATACCACCATAAGTCATTAATACCACTATACAATCGTTAATACCGCCATACGAATATTAATACCCCCATACATTCCATAACACCACCATGTACACCCTAATACCACCATAAGTCATTAATACCACTATACAATCGTCAAAACCGCCATATGAACATTAATACCACCGTACAACCCTAATACCACCATGCGAACCCTAATACCGCCATACAAACCCTAATACCACCATACAACACTAATACCACCATACAAACCCTAATACCACCTTACAACACTAATACCTCCATAAAATCACAAATAACATCACACAACATTAATACCTCCATAAAATCACAATACCACCATACAAACAATTCTACCACCATACAAACCCTAATACCACCATACAACACTAATACCTCCATAAAATCACAAATAACATCACACAACATTAATACCTCCATAAAATCACAATACTACCATACGAACAATTTTACCACCATACAAACCCTAATACCGCCATGCAGACCCTAATACCACCATACGAACAATTATACCACCATACAACATTAATACCTCCATAAAATCACAATTAGCATCGTACCACATTAATACCCCCATAAAATCACAAATACCCCCATCCAACATTAATACCTCCATAAAGCCACAATACCACCATACGAACCCGAACACCGCCTTAAGCCATTAATACCACTATGAAGTCATTAGTACCAACATGCAAGCATTGATGCCACCATTCAAACCCTAATCCCACCATACAAACTTCAAGACCCCCATGATGGTCCCCAACTCGTACTACCATTTACCCTAACATGCACGTCCTAGCGGGCCATAGCATATTACATCATAAACATCATACATATAAATGTCATGCTCATGTCATGGAAGCACAAACAACATACCTCAATCTCCAAGCTGCGCTACACATAGGACAAGTTATACACAATCATATAACACATGGCATAGCATGACATACATAACATTCAACACATCCATGTCACACATAGTACAGGGCCATTAGCTTTGTCCTTACCTAGGTAGGCACCGGGCTTGGAGCACGCTCCTCTAACTCCTTAGGGCTTTGGTCGGGGTTACCTATAAAAGGGGAAAATGTTAAGTATTAGTTTCCCTTATAATTACTATCAAACCTCATTTTAGTTTAAGGTTAGGGTTTTTATTACTAAAAAGGGTTTTATACAAAAACTAGGGTTTTTACTTTAGAATTAGTATACTAAATATTAGTAGTTAAAAATATGTTTATTTATGATACTTATTGTTACACTTATTTTATTAAGCCCATTAGTTCCATTCTTATAATACTAGTGTTCACTAGTCATAGTAAAATAGTGATAATAATAATAATTATAATAAGACCACTAATAGTGACACTTATGTTTCAAGTAATAGAACTCTAGCATTTTTAAGATTAAGTCTAACAATGGTGTTGGGTTTGAAATAATAATATCATAAGGTCACAATATTTCAAGTAAATTATTCCTAAGGGTGATAATGATAATAGTAATAATGCTAATAATAATGATAATAATAGTAATAATAACCATAATAACCCTAGAAATAATAATAACAATAACCTAGTATGGTTAAGTATTAATAATAATAACCTTAGTAAGGTAATAGAGATAATAATAATAATAGTAGGGTTGTTAATATTAACACTTATAAAATAAACCAAAGTTGAGCATAATAGGAGTTAGGGTTCCAAGAGATGTTTGTATGGTAAAAATGATAACTTTAATATCATAAGTCACAATATTAGAAATGATAATAATAATAAAAGTAATAATAATAGTAATAATAATAATAATAATAATAATAAAAGAATAATAATAAGGATAATAATAATAATTATAAGTATATTAGTATTAATATTAGTAGAAAATATTAGCAATTATATAAAAGGGGTATTAGGGTTTGGATGGGTGGAGAACCACCTAGGGTCGGTGGTGGTCCGGCGGCGGCGTCGGCGGCGGCGGTGGAGGAGGAGAAGAGGGGAAAGATGGAGGTGGCGGTGAGATGGGAGGAGGAAAAAGGAAGCTAAGTGTGGGGGAGGATACAGCAGGGAGAGGGGAGTGGAATGAGGGTGGTGGCGTGAGCTGGGAGGCGGCGCGCGGCGGCGGACGCGGTGGCCGAGGGAGGAGGAAGATGGTGGAATGGTGGAGGCCGGTGGAGAAGGGAGCAGGGGGTAAGGAGGGTATGGGCAGGTAGGGGAGGACCTGCTAGTCACTTTGGAAGGTGGAGAAGGGGCTAATTACGGCGGAGGCGGCGGCAGAAGGTGGCGCGAGGTGGCGGCGACGATTTTTGGGCAGAGGATTTCGCACGGCTGTGGCGGCACGTGCGGGGTAGGAAGGGCAGCGGCGGTTGCTTGATTGCGTGGGGGTGGCGCGAGGAGGAGTTTGGTGGGTAGAGGTGGTCTCAACGGCGGCTAGGGGCGGCGGAAACGGCGTCTGTTCGGGCGGCGGCGAGGCAGGGTTTCGGCAAGGTCCAGAGGGAGGGACTTGCTGTGGCCGTTCGGGAGGGGGTATTTATAGGCCATTAAGGAGGGGAAAACGACGAAGGGGAGAGGGATGGCACGCGGGGGCAGGCGCGGCAGGTGGCCGGCCAGCGGTGGCAGTGTCGCGTGCCCTGCGGTTTGCAGGGTACGTTCGGCCGTTTTCTCGAAAAAGGAAGGGGTAGCAGGACGCGTGAGGGAGTGTTGGGTCGAATTGGGGAAGAAAGGGACGGGGATGGCAGGGAGAGGACGGTCGGACGGCAGGCGGCAGGCGGTAGGTGGCAGGCGGCAGGTTGCAGTCCTGCGCGGGAGGGAGGAGGAAGACGACTCCTGGACCGACGGTCCAGGAGGAAAAGAAAATAGGGGGGAACCGGCCGGCTTGGCAACGGTTATAAAATTTGTAATTCAAACGCGGCGTATTGAAGGCTACGGGGGGTAACACGCAGCGTCGCGTCGTAGGCTGACAAGGTTCATTTCGTTACTCAGCGCGACGCGGCGTCTCGGCAAATTGAGGGGCGAAACGCTGCGTCGCGATTATGGGAAGGGGGCCGAACGGCGTTGGGCCGCGCAGGAGAGGAAGGAAGGAGGAAAGGGTTGGGCCGGGCGAGGCCCAATCCCGGCGGGAGAAGAAAAGAAGAAAAAGGGAGGAGAGAAAAAGGAAAATGGGGGAAAAAGGGTTTCTTTAGGGTTTTGGATTTTTTTTTACAATTTATTTAGAATGTTTTTGGGTTATTATACATTTAAGTAGATATATATTTATTTTCTTGAATATTAAAAATTATTTAGATAATAATTTAATTCTATCCTTAGATTAATTTTGGCTATTTTGGGAAATTTTCCCCACTATTATTTTAATTAGTAAAATGTCCAAAATTTTCTAAATAGCTTATTTATTATTTCCTCCTTATTTCCCTTAATTAATTTCCCCCTTATTTAGTGAGTTAATTTATTTCTCTTAAATTTTCCCTACTAATTCCCCATTTTACCGTGATTCCTAAGTTAGGGTTTTTGGGGTATTTCAATTATAGCCGATGGATCAAAAACTTATAGGGTAGAATGTTCCTGACCACTATTATTGCTAGTGGATCGGTCTCTAGGGAAAAGTGCTCTTGGCTACTATTATTTGTCGGTGGACTGGTCTGGCTTTGAAACTCATGGTGTTTCACTGTAATTACTTAGTTCCTTTCCCATGTCTTATCATAATTATGTTTGGTTTCTTGAGCTCAGAATCCCCCACTATTATAGCCGGTGGACTGAAAATATGCAGGGTAGAATGCTTCTGTCCACTATCATTTGTCCGTGGATCGGTCTCTAGGGCACCCTCGATTTTGGCTACTATTATTCACTGGTGGACCGGTTTGGGCTCGACTTAACAATCTTCCTCTTTAAATGGTTAGTATCTTATTCGTGTTTTGTTCGATAAATATATCCACCCTTGATATGCATGTCACAATCCGTCTATTCTTATTCTCCTAAGAGGGCTTGTCCCATATGTTGAGACTTCTGCACCTCCTAACACACCTTGGCATCCTTTTCTTCTTCCACTTACTCACACTAAAAACCCAACTCCTAAGTGTGTGGGTCAAGGCCCACTACCTTATGCCATCTAAGTCCACTCACTATCATCCCCTAGGGTTTTCCCCTGAAACCCTAGTTGGACCTATATGGCACATCCTTCCTCTAACTCACACAACCAAAGTTCCTTTATCACCCAACACATCATCTCATTTAGATTCAACCCCAATCATATTACTCCCTAATTACACATGTAACCATAAAACCCTATTTGGCCACTCCAAACCTTCGCACCACTCTTTCCCATATGTCCTCTCTCCATTACTCTCCTACCATCCTTTCTTTCCCATGACACCCATACTCCCCCTGCATATGATATTCTTCTACTCTTATCCTATATTTCACTCACCCTAAATTATTTTTACTTTCGCGACTACCTCAAATTAGGGTTTGCCTCCCAAACCCTGGCCAAGTTTCCTATGCACCCTTATAACATCTTACGTACTATTTTTCACCCAA
Source organism: Tamarix chinensis (assembly GCA_030549775.1). NCBI lineage: Eukaryota > Viridiplantae > Streptophyta > Magnoliopsida > Caryophyllales > Tamaricaceae > Tamarix > Tamarix chinensis. Next base: position 39,966,951 of record CM060177.1, read on the forward strand.
AGTCTCTAATCACTCCAACAACTCTTCCCTTACCTTACTTATGTCCCAAGACAACTTTTATCACTTAAGGATCGTTCCCATGCAAACTCCTGCCATCCCATGCAAACCCTAGAATTTCCTATGCAAACTCCTTCCATACCATGCAAACTTTAGAAATTCCCATGCAAATTCCTTCCATCCCATGTAAACCCTAGAAATTCCCTTGCAAGGTTCATCCCCTCTTTTATTTTGATCATAATTTCCTTTTATTTGTCCCCTCATGGATCATGAGATAATTAGGTCAATCTCATATCCGTTTAGTCAACTCACTTCCCCTTTTCCCCTTTTCATCTTTTCACCCCATATCACATTATTAAAACCTCCTAGCATGCATATCCTAGAGGTTCATATCATACAATACCACAAGCACAACATACATATCATTATAAACATGCTACAAGAAAGTCACATAAGCATACCTCAACTCCAAGCTACGCTACAAGTAAACTGTCATAATAATCATAAAGTACACAACATAACATAGTACATGAAATACAAGGCATATAACACTCACATAGTTGGTCTTAGTTACATCCTTACCTAATACAATACCTGTCTTGGAGCACGCTCCTACACCTCCTTGGAGTTTTGAGCTAACTTCCCTCTTACCAAAAATTACCATCATTCCTACCTTACCCTTATCATAGCTTAGTATTAGGACTAATAATGGTAATAGTAACAATAATAATAATAATAATGTTAAGAATACTACTACTAATAATCATAATAGTAATAATAAATATAAGGGTTTGAAAATTCATAATAATAATAATAATATTAATAGTATGCCAAAGATAGTATTAATAATAATAATAGTAATAATGATAATAATAATAATAATAATAATAATAATTTTATAATTTGAATTAATATAAAATAAGGGCTTCGACCCTTCACCGAAATAATAATAATAATAATAATGCTAATAATAATAATAATAATAATAATCGGAATAAAGACAAAATAGGACTTCGACCCTTAATAGTGATAATAATAACCATAATAATAATAATAATAATAATAATAGTAATATTAATATTAATAATGATAATAATAATTAATAATACTAATATAATGCAATTAAAATAAATAAAGCTTAATAAATTAGGGTTTAAGGGTTGAGAGGGTTTATGGTACCACCTAGGGTTGGTGTTGACTAGTGGCACCGGCAGCGGTGCATGGCGGCGGCGGCGGTGACAGGAAAAAGGGAATAAAAGAGAGATAGTTGAATGTTGGGAAAAGGATAGGGGGAATGAGTGTGGAAGTTGGGAGGGGTAGAGATTGTCCAGGTGAGTAAGGTTGGAATAAGGGTGGTCATGCAGCTAAAGGTGACGGCGCATGACGGCGATTGTGGTGGCCGAGAGTGGAGGAAAGGGAGAAAGAGAGGAGGAGAGAGAGGAAGGGAAAAAGGAGGGTAGGGGGAGGTAGAGGAAGGTCTGCATGGTAATTTGGAAGGTGTAGAAGGTGGGGGTTGCGGCAAAAGTAGTGGCAAATGGTGGTGCGAAGGGCGACGAAGGTGGAAGTGTGGTTGAATGGGAATGAGACTTTGCATGGCCAAGGTGGCTCGTGCAAGGAAAATCGAGGGTAGAGGGTGGTGTAGTTAGTTAGAGGGTGATGTAGGGAGTGGTGATGTCGGTGGCTCTAGCGACATCACTGAGCGACGACGACAGCATGGGTGTCTAAAAGGGTGGTGGCACACGAGAGATGTTTTTTGGGTTGCGGGAAAAAGCTCAAGTTTAGGGTTGGTAAGAGGGTATTTATAGGGCCAATGAAGGGGGATAAGTTTAGAGGGGAGATGAGAGAATAGGGTAGGCAGGTGGGAATGCTTCGGCCGGCGACGCCAAACTGACACAGATCTTACCATGGCAGGCTGCGATTGGCTCGGGAGAGAGAATGACACATGAGAGAAGAGAAGAATTTGTTGGGTTGAAACAACATGTGAGTTAGTAGGGAAGAGAGAGGAGAGATCGACTGATCAGCAACGTAGTTGGTGGAAAGAATCTCAGGGGAGTGGCAGGCTGTGACAGGGAAGGAAGAAGAAGGAGGAAGGAGGTAGGGGCCTTGGACCGGGTGGCCCAGGAAAGAAAAGAAAGAAAGGGAACTGGTTGGCGACGGAGGAAAAAAAAATGAAACGCAGTGTGCTAGGCTGCTCCAAAAGAGGAAAGAAAAGGAAGAGGGAAATGGGCCACTGGGCTAGCCTAGGTCGTGGGAGGAGGAAGAAAAAAGAAAAGAAGAAAAAGGAATAAGGAAGAAAAAGAAGGAGAAAATGAAAGAAAAGAAAAAAATAAAAGGAGAAAATATGTGAGTTGGGGTTAATTACAATAATTTGTATATTTGAGATATTTAAAAATAATAACATTTAAATAAAATCATATTTAATTTTCTTTTTAGGCTAATTCATGATTTTTAAAAGATTTTTCCTAAGTTCTATTTTAATTAGCAAATCACTCAAATTTTCTCCAATTAAATTATTTATGAATTTTCTATTGATTTGACCCTATTTAATCCCTCTTATTTTAAATAAAATAATTTATTTAATAAAATTTTAAAATAAATTCTTAATTAGCTATAATTCTTAAAATTAGGATTTTGGGGTATTTCAAAGATGAAAGAAGGAGGGTTGGTATTACACTCATACTAATTTTTTTTTATAATTTAATGATGACTTTAATATTATATTATTTCCCCCTAATACTATTACACTACAAACTAAACTTGATAGAACACAAATTGGAATTCTATAGAATTTTTGGAATCTCGATACGGTTGGTATCACAACCATCTTCAATTATGGGAGTAGTGTTGAAGTTTATTATAGAAAAATGATCATATGAAACACATAAAATACATTAGTTCACCACATAATTTTTTTATTAACTTCATAGGATTAGATTAATGATAGAAAACTTGTAGATTAATGACATCAAACATAGAGGTTTATGACATATAATACATAGATTAATAATCCATAATGATTAGGTTCATCCCAAAAACACTCATAGGAGCAGAACATTAGGTCTATAGGTTTGTAATACACATGAGCTCATCTCAACTAAACTTCTAGGTTCATTTCATAATGCACGCAAGTTCATGACATATTGTTGAACACATATACATAGTGAGAGTTATATCATCATAAAAAATAACTGATGTCTATATATAATAATTATAATATTTAACCAGTCATCATCATACTTGATAAAAATGTTCATAATAAAAAGTTATAAAATTTATAAAAAATACCCCATATTAAGGAGTAAAAATTATAAAATTACAAAAGTGACCTTGTGCCTATAAATAGAAATTATAAATTATAAAAGTGACACCATTTTTATAGATAAGAGTTATAAATTATAAAAAATTACATTGTGTATCTAAATAAAATTTATAAGTATAATTAATAAAATTGCAAAAAAGGGTTCCAAGTGCAACTTACAAGATTATCACATATACATGATATAAGATTGGTTTGGTTTGTCTAAATTTAATAGTCCTGTAGTTTTCTCCAAATTTTCTCTCTTTACATGTAACTAGATATTTTTTCTTTTACAATAAGAACATATTTTATTTTTCTCTCTATATTAAAAATATTTTCACTATGGTTTTTTAAGATAAAATTTGACCATTAATTTTTCTTAAAGTATAAAATATTATGATTTAAAAAGATAATTATTATATTCATATTAAAAATGTTTTTTTTATACTTTTTATTATTAATATACATTAAAAGATATTCATGATCAAGCTTTATATACAAAACTTATAAGAGTGTTCTACACCAAGTAAATTTGGTTAATAATGCAAAATAGAGTTACAAAGAAGGGAAATGGCATATTACACGAGTTTATGAGCCTCCAAGTTAATAACTCTGCTAATATTCACTACGGGGAAGTTCAGGTTTTAATCTAATTTAATACAACATTGAGAGACCATGGGAGTTATCTTCTAGGGTATGTTTATATCACATCAGAAAATAGATCCACCATAAAAGAGTTACTTTCATTTTAGCTTACTTTAGGAGATATGAGAATAACATAGAGATATATAAGGTATACCAATGCTACTAATGTGCTAAGGCAATAGAGTATCCTCCAACCTTACAACCCGAAAAAATATAAAATATGCTTGTTATGCTAGCACACCAATACAACATAATATCCTCTCATTTTAGGATACCTAATCCTCAAGTATGTATATCCTCTAAAAAGTTTTAATAACTAATTATAGTATACTACAACCTTAGTTAGAATGCTGAGAAATTTGACGAAACCACCAAAGAAAGATGAGGGCTCTTACTGTGTCTCTAGGGTAACTAACCCTAAAGAGTAAACTATTCCCAAATCTTAACTTCTTATAATTTAATTATTAATATTTTATTGGGTGACTACAAAATGTCACATAACACATATAATAATAGTTAGATACTTAACCATTTTTCTTTAATTTTGATTATTCAAGACCAAACATATATAAACTATGAAAATTTAAGGTGAATCGCACATGTGAAGGTTAAGTTACAAGGTCAAACCCAAAATAAACCCATATAATTAACCCTAAAAAATTTAAAAAAAATGTTCCAGGAGACCTATTGACTAGTCCCACAAACTAGTTGATTGGTTTGGGAGTAATAAAAACAAATATACCAACCAAACTAGACTAACCACTTGAATAGTTTAACGGTAACCAGTCAACCAACAAACTAGTTGAGTAGCAAAGGGTTTAAACATAAAACATAAACTCCACCTTAAATAATTGATTAGTAGGCCAAAATTGGTTGATCGATACACTATTAGGCTAGTTTTATTCATGATAGTTAGCTGGTTTATCTAGGCAAAATGCAAGATGACAACATGTGATTGTGTATAATAAACCCATAAACCATCCATACATTTCCAGCATGATATTAAACATAAAAATCATATTTAGAATATCATTTTAACCATCATATTCCATAATCCCCCAAATTTCACTAAAATAGCCTAAATGACCAAATATACTATCATGCTTTAAACATCATACATGACACCAAAATTCTTACTCGGTACATTAACACTTATATATACCACCAAAATGTATGATACCATCATAAACTATCATAGGGTTAAAACAAGTATAGGTTTACCTTCTTTCCAAGCATAAATGGAAAAGAAAAAAGAGAGAGACTCCAAAAGCCCTAACTACCAAATCATCCTTCCTTCTCCACCTTAAAACACAAACCTAACAAATTAGCAAATACTAACTACATAAATACAAAAGAATAATAGCAAGGCGAGAATCAAACAAGAAAAACAAACCTTACCCAACAATAGGATGGCGCATCAAGGGAGAAAAAGACAAGTGTAAGATTTTCAACTTTCTCCTAAGTCTGACATCCATATACTTGAGAAAATATAATAGGTCCAGATAAAGGATTAGAGGAAGATAACAAGCAAAGGAAATGAAAAAAAAAATATGGGTAGTCTTTGATTTTTCCTCAACTCAAGAGGAACAAGGAAGTTATTCCAACACTTAGGTAAAATTCAAGAGAAGAGGTGAGAGAACACTGGAACACATGGGTTGAATAATGAAGAAACTATACAAAAGGGGATAAAAAGGGATTTTGAGTCAAATTCTACAAAGGAGAGATGGTGAGAGTTGACCAAATGTTTATTGACTCACACGGGAATAAATAATTTATGGGGGTAATGTATGGTGTGTAAAAAAGATTAAGTGTAAGGAAACCAATCATGGGTTTGTTAGCTCAACTAACTTCTCACCCTTCATGAAAATTAGAGAGGGGAGAGGAGAAGGGAGATGAATTAATGAGTTAATGATTAGTTGGTAGGGAAAAAAAACTTTTGGCAGATCTTGGTGAATTAATTTTAACAAGGTCCTAAAAGTTAGGAAAATAATCATATAATCCTAAAAATGATTATAAATAATAATAAAACAAGATTGGAAGGCATAGAAAAAGATTGGACAATAATCAAAGTTATAACAAAATGATAAATAAAAAACCTAGACAAACCAACTGATTGGTTTGTGAAAATCCATTAACTAGTTTTTCCTGTACCAATTAACTAATTCTATTAGAGACCAAAAAAAATAAAATAAGTAGAAACCAGTTAAACAGTACCCATGGATCAGCTGTTTATTAATCTTGTGAGACCAAAAACTACAAACAAATACACATAAGGGTAGGACTAATTTCTCATCATGGGAATATAATCTAACAAATTATGGTATGTTTTATCATGAAACCATGAGTCTTATCATAGGCACCTATTTAAGACCCTATTCCTAACAAGCTATAATTATGTTTAATAATATGAAAACATTTGTAATAATTACGTAGATGGTTTTAGGATATTTTATAGCTTGAAGATTATTTTGGATGATTATGTAGTAATTGCGATTTTGCATTTAGATGCACTTTACTTATAAAATACTATTAATATATGTTAAATTTTACCTTGCTAAATATTCTTATGAAATTTTATTTGGGTTTAAATGGGTGGAAATGTAAATATAGAAATTTTGGTTTGACATTGTTTGTTTTTTCTATCCCTTTTGAATTTTATACGTAAAATATATAATTAAGGTATTCTAGCTAAAAATCATATTAAATGTGTGTTAGAAATTCTAAAAAGTTATATTTGGGTTGGAAGTGAGTAAATAAAAGGATATATAAATTTTGTGATGTTAGAAATAGTTTTTGTAGTTATTTTTGTAATTACCTTATAAGCTTATTAGTTCAGCATTAGGTCAATATTGTATACATCAAACCCTCTTGTAAACTCATGAAATTTTCCATGTGAGTTTAAAATATTATTTTAATAGTTTCCATAAACATACATAATTTTATGATTGTGTTTGCTAATTTTCTTAATTTTATCCTTTTTATTGAACTTACCACCACTAAAAATAATTCATAAATATCAAATTACCGTTCACATACAAATTTCCTTGCCGACAATGCCATGATCATATTTTTTTAAGCTGATCATTATCTTATTCATTCAACTAAAATTTGAGCCAAAGTCAATTTCTTATACTTTCTAACTATATTAGTTGTATCTCTTGCAGAATAATATGGATTGAATGGATCCAAAACCAACATTATAATTAACTAAATAATTGAACAATTGATAATTCAATCATAAGATAAAACAATTAAGGGAAAATAGCGATCTGTGTTCTTGTACTTGTGTAATTATAAGATGATTCAACAAATCAATTACCTAATTACACAAATCTATAATTCTCTAAAAATAAATAATTTTATGGAGAAGAAGATGAAATTGGCCTACATGACTTGATGGATAGGGTTTTATCATATCTCTTTTATATCCAATAAAATCCTACTAGAAAATACAATATGTTTTGTAAAGTAAGAAAAAACTACGGTCCATATTTAGAAAACATGGATCCTAGTGCTTTTTTTTCTTACTCTCGTCTTTTTTCCTAAAATCCATCCAAAAAATTATTTGAGAAAACATAGTTCATGTTCATAAACACGTCCCTCCATGTTTCTCACATAATTCACAATTTCAATATCAAACTTCTCTGGCACCTACACAAACCAAAATAATATTATATATATTGTGCATCAAATACTCAATCAAAGCTCATAATTCTCCACCTTGACAAAGTATTTGTGATACATGACATAAAAATACCTCTACAAAAAAACATCAGGCCTAACAAAGGACCTCATAACCTATGAACAACAATCAAGTTCAAGAAACACTTGAATTTACCTATGATCAGTGGCTTTGCTAGCATATCAATTGAATTATCCAAAGTATCCACTTTCTCCAACACAACTTTACCAATAACATTAGTACTTTGGATAAAGTGATACTGGTTCATTCTACAATGAAAATAATTATAATTCTTCACTAAACAAATAACACTCTAGCTATCACCTCAAATAACTAGAGTATCATAACCAAACCCCAACTCATATACTAAAATACCCAGCTATATGGCTTCCTTAAAAGCCTCTATTATTGCCATATACTCTACCTCAATAGTAGATAAGGCTACCAACTCATAAAAGGAAGACCTACAACTAATAGTTGAACCACTAAGATAAAAAAAATTCCACTAGTGGATCTCCTTTTATCAAGGTCTCCACCACAATCAGAGTCCACAAACCTAACTAGTGAATATGTTGATATCCCATAATCTATATAAGTTGATGTTATATCCTTCAATTACCTCAAAATCTACTTCATTACTTGCCAATGAGCCTTTTTTGGATTCACCATATATTAACTCAAAACACCAACACTAAAGCAATATCAAGCCAGATACATACCATGGCATAAATGATACAACCAACAACATTTAAATATAGAACTCCTCTTCCTCTTTGGATTTGGGATAATCTAAAGCTGGCATGAAGTGAGTAGCCAATGGAGTGCTCACCGTCTTGGAATCCTTCATATAAAACCTTTCTAACACCTTATTCACATAGGACTCTTGTGACAAGCATAAAAGCTTCCGCTCATGATCTTTTATGATCTCCATGATAAGGATCCTATTTGCAACTCCAAGGTCCTTCATCTCAAATTCACTCTTCAGCATTGTGTTCACCTTTTCAACATTAAACATATCTTTTGCATGATATCAATATATAAAAAAAGACACACAAGTAAGCCACCCCTCTATCTCCTTCAAGTACACACATCTATCATACTTACTATCAGAGAAACCTTGTTCAAGCATAAACTGATCAAACCATTTATACTATAGTCCAGGAGACCACTTCAGATCATATAGTGACCTCTTCAATAGGCATACATGATCATGAATCTCCTCAACAATAAACCCATTAAGTTGACACATGTAAATCTCCTCCTTAAGCTCACTATGCAAAAATGCAGTTTGAACATCCAACTACTCTAACTCTAGATAGTGCATAGCCACAATCACATACAAAGTACGAATAGAAGTATGTCCAACCATAGGAGAAAACACCTCGTGATAGTCTACGATTTGAATATGACTGAATCCATGTGCAACTAAATAAGCCTTGTACCTTGATCTCTCAACCCTTAGAGCTCCTTGTTTGAATTTGCACACCCCCTTATAATCAACTATCTTCTTCTTCTTAGGTTCCTTTAGAAGTTTCCATGCCTAAATATTCAATAAGAATTCCATCTCCTCCTTTATAGTAGCACACTACTCAGCAGAATTATAACTCTCAATAGCTTCTAAGAATGATGATGGCTCATTCACATTAAAAGCACTCTCTACTCTAGATAAAGCATAATTAACAAATTCTTTAAAACCATACTTGGATGGAGGCTTAACAATCCTCCATGCTCTACCTAGAATAATGCACCTTTTCTCTACATGTTACTTTAATCGATCCACTTCAGAAATAAGTGGTCTATCAAAAGGGTATCTATCATCCAAATTAACTTAAACCTCCATATATCCCAAATCACTATATTACTCCACCTCCTAATACACCATCACAAGACTCAGTATTCTAGAGGAACATGGATTCATTGAAGGTAAAATCCTTTCTAGTCAAGAAGTTCGATGCAATTGGGTCCCATAACATATACCCCTTCACTTTGGATGTAAAGGCAAGAAAGATACACTTCACATAAGTATAAGCAAAGAAACCAAAGACATAAAGATCAAAGTAATCATCTATCTCACCAGATCACAAATTCTTAGGTGTCTTCAACTCAATGTATCTATTTAGTTACCTGTTCACTAGGTATGTTGCCATATGAATAGTATTAACCAAAAAAATTCTCTCCCTAACCCTGCCTATGATAACATACAACAATCCTTCTTAAATAGGGTTTTGTTCATCATCTTAGCAACTCCATTCTTCTATGGTCTCCCAACACAAGTGTAGTGTCTCGCTATCCTATGGTATTGGTAGAAATTAGTAAAACTCTTATCAACAAACTTAAGATCATTATTTATTTTGAGATACTTGCTTCTTAGTCTTCTTATCTATCAAGGTCTTCCAAAGTTTGAAAATGCCAAACACTTCATTCTTATGCTTTAAGAAATACATTCATACCTTTATAGAGAAATCATCAATAATTGTGAGCAAAGTACCAAAAAATACTTTTGGAAACCACTCTCGCTGGACCCCATAAATCTAAATGAATATACTCAAGAGGTGCTTTCATACTATGCTTAGTTGTTGAAAATCTAATGTGCTTCTTCTTGACAAACATACAATGCTCAAAGAATTCTATAATGCCTATACTCTATTTATCTAATAACCTCCTCTTAGAGAGTGTAGTACATTCTTGACACTCATATATCCCAATATCATGTGCTAAAGTCTTATAACATCTGAGTCTGTTAACCTCAGTGATTACACATCAATTATCCCCACAATAGTGGAACCCATCAACTCACATAGTTTCTTGACCCACTTCTTTTTCATTTCCATTAGAGATCCTTTTATAACTCTCAAGGTATCATTCTCAATAACATATAGGTACCCAAAACAATCCAAGGAACTCAATGAACTAAAAGATATGCAGTTCTTGATCATATCGAGGACATGTATCATGTTAGATAGTGTCCTGACCACACCATCATGCATCCTCATCTTTACTATTTTAATCTTAAAAAATTTGCAAACAACATCACTGTCCATCAAGACAACTCCACCTTAAGTCACCTAGAACGTCTAAAACTAACTTTAGTTGGGATATGTATGGTAAGAACACCTAAAATCCAATATCCATCAATCATAAATCTTTGTGTGACTATTAGTGGTCATCAACACATCTCCGTTACTATCATCATGAGCTACACCAACATCATCCTTTGTATCGGATGACTCATCGAACTTATCATCAAGATTCCTATTAGGATAAAACTTCCTAATATACCCCCTTCTTGTGACACCCATAGCATATCACAGTCTTCTATCAACTCTTTGACTTAGATCTAGACTTCTTACGATCACCAGACCTCCTCTCCCGATTCCTCCCCTTGCTATAAGTCTCTCACAATGTGAGTCCTTTAAAGTAATGCTTCCGGTAAACTTACTATCAATTAAATCCCATTATTTTAGGGTAAATTTTATATTCTCAAGGATTAACTCATCTTTCCCATACAAAATAGTCACACAAAAATTCTTAAAATTAGTAGGAAAAGAATATAAAAGCATAATGAACAAATATTCACCATCAAGTTTGAATTCAATGTTATGTAAATTTATCAAAATAGAATCAAACTCATCCAAATGAACTTTTAAATATTTACCATCACCTAGTTTTAGGTCATGAAGCTGACTCTTTAATAGTAGTCAATTCGCTACTAATTTTGTTATATACAATGACTCAACTTCAACCACAAGGTGGCAAAAATTGATTTATTTGCCACTTCCTATAATACCTCCTTTGACAAGTATAATTGTATGCTAAAGAGGGCTTTTATATCTACCTCTTCAAATCTCTCATTCATCATCTATTCTAGCATATTTGAATGACTAGATAACTCCTTTTCAAACCCATTTTGAATCCGAATCACTTGCATATTTGATTTTCATAATCCAAATTTGATGGACCAATTAACTTCTCAATATTAAATCTTTTACCCATCCTAATTAACAAATATTTTCAATAACCATAGCTCTATTACCAAATTATTATGAAATAACGTGTACTAAATGGATCCAAAAGCAAAATTGGAATTAACAAGGAAATTGAAAAAAATTAACAATTCAATTTTAAGATATAACAATTAAGGAAAAATAGAGATATTTAATCATGCATGTGTGTAATTATAAGATTTTTCAAAAAATCAATCAATTAACTACACAAATCTATAATTCTCTAAAAATGGAGAATTTTATGGAGAATAAGTAGAAATTAGCTCACACAACTCAATGACTGGGGTTTTATCATATCTCTTTTATATAAAATAAAATCCTACAAGGAAAAAATGTGTTTCATAAAGTAAGAAAAAAATTATGATCCATTTTAGGAAATACAAGATCCTCATGTTTATGTTTAGGAAATACGGCATCCTCATGTTTATTTTCTTACTCTCGATTTTTTTGCCTAAAACTCATTTAAAACATTATGTGAGAAAATACGGTCCATGTTGATAAAAATGACCCCTATTGTTCCTCACAAAAATCATAATTCCGACATCAAACTCTCCAACACCTACACGAACCAAAACTATGTTGTATTGTGTATTAAATACCCAATCAAAGGTTACACTATCATTTTAGATGTTCTTGTATACAACCTTCTTCACATGCTTTCCCCATGATTAAATATGATCTTGTACTTAAATAACATCACCTCACCTATCCCTTGGTTATTGTTTGGCTATCATAACTTCATTCAATCTAAATATACTCCACCTCCTTATACACTCAATCACCTTATACTTTGTCATTCAAGTGTGTAACAAGCTACCTTTACCCTTATTTTGGATGTTGATTTTTTTACTACATCCCCTATTGATATCCCATTTTTCTTGGTTTGTTTTCATTTAGCCTCTCTCTAATTTGCTCATCTTAGTTGTTCCCACCTCTCTCTTCATTTTTTTTTTCTAAGTGTTCTTAAGCTTTTTTGAGTCTATAATTGAGATAAATCCTCTTATTTTTCTCCTTATTTTCTTATTTTTACTTCTATATTTCCTTCAATCTAGCCTTTATTTATTTTTAAATAAGTAAATAATGTTATATTTTTTTATTAAATTGTGAAGTTGTCATATTTTATCTCCTCCTCTCATGCCCCCATTCTTTAAAGGCATTGAAGTTCTTTTGGTGGTTCTTTATTTTTATTTTTCTATTTGTTCTTGGAGAAAGGTACCACATATGCTCCTACTAAATATGTGAAAAATCATATGATAGTATATTTAAGCTTTTCTATGTTATGGTTAAGTGTAATTTATGGTGTTTTGTAATCTCATAAAGAAAGCATATGTGCACCATATATTGTTATTAATTTCTCTAAGTATGTGACCATGTATTTTTATGCAAGGGTATGTTAAAACTATTTATTTTAATATATGTGTGATAGCATGATAGAATAAGGTTATTTATGGTAAAATAATTATGCACGATTAGAGTCATATGTGCCAAATATGCTTAATTGTGTTTTAGGGACAACATTATAATTTTTCTAGAATTTTAATTTGATATTAAATTGCATATTTTAATATTATTTATTCATACCATGGATTTTTCTTAATTCTAATAAAAATAGAATTAAAGTGGAAAATTACTAAGTAAATAATATATAAGGGTATTCTGGTCATTTATGACTTATCATGACTAAAAGTGTGAATAATTAGACTAGGATGACTTGAATGAATTCCTAACTTGACCTTAGTATTAACTTTGACTTTAGTTTGGATCATTGACCTTAATATCAACTTGAATAGTTACAACTATAGGAAAAGTAGTTAAATATGAAATTGGAATTGTTATGAGTTATGTGTTCTTTTATGATCACCTTATTAATATATTAATATTTAAAGTGGAATATCTCAATATTTGGAAATGATTTCTATTTAGGATTAGATACCCTAGAGATGAGGTAAGAACCCTTGACTTGGTTTAGTGGTTTTGCTAGATGCCTCGACATTTCAGCTAAGACCCTAATATACTCTATAGGTAACCTATGCGCTCTATAGGAGGTATCAATACTTAATGGTTCAGTGTCCTAAGATAGGGGGATATTGTATTGCCTTGTTATATTAGTATGACCGGAGTATTTGTATGTCTCTAAGTTACAAGTTGTTTCTTTTGTGAGTAGGTATGACTGAAGTATTTTATATGTCTGTAGGCTATTATTGTATCCCATCAAGTAATTAAAAATAGAAATCATTGTTGTAAAAGTATTTACATGGATTATTGCGGTTTGTCGGTTTGGTTGTAGCCTCCACACACTACTTAGTTTTGTTATGTTGGTTTGATAGTTGTATCTATACATAATTTGGAATTGGTATATTAGTTGGTAATTATCTCATTACTTTCCTTATCATGTTATAAGTAAAATAGAGGTGGTTATTGTAAAAGGTATTAATTATGGTTTGGTGTTTTCCCTTCGTGGGACACCCTTGGTATAATTGGATTAATGAAATAGTTTTAATATGGTTAAGTTTGATTTGATGAACATGTGTCATATGGTCTGATATAAGTTATGGTATGAATGTGACACTTAACTTTGGCATGTAATATTTAATGTGTTGTATCATGATACTTTGTGTTACCTTATATGTGCTCCATCTGATATTTACATGCTTAGTGATGTGTAGTGTCTTACTTAGTACCATTATATTGATGGGCTTCATTTTATTACTCCCTTCTTATTCAATGGATAATCTTTATCTTGCATGAGTACTTTAAGGGTACAATTTGATGGATTTTGGTAGGGGTTAATATTTAGTATTGTTTGATGTCCATTCTGACATCTTTTAATTTGAATATTTTTTGGATTCTTATGTCCTCTTCTATATTTCTTTCTCTTGTCAATTATAAATCTTTTTTCCATATTGTAGTGAAATATTTATCTGATTTTTATCAATTTTTGTTCTTAATTTAAGCGGATAAATGTTTTAGCCTTGAAACTTAGTGTACGAAAGGTAGAAGAGATGAACTAATAACAAGTATGGCAATAACATCCTATATTTTTAATAATTTAGCTTCCAAAATCAACTAATTTTAAATAAATTTTCAAGTGTTAAAAATTGGGGTGTTAAAACCTATGCTTTAGGAGGTAATAAATCTGCAAATCTTTTTGATTTCATAACATACAGAAAAATGATGAAGCATTTAACCACTAATGTTTGCATTTTTTGGCACCAAAGGTTCAACCTTTCATCACTAAAGTAATTTATCTTGAGATTGATAATGTTAAATAATACAGTCAAAACACTTAATGCTTATAACATCATCTCTAGGGTTAATTAAGCTAGACTAGTAGTACAAACCATCCAACAACTCTTAAGTGAATTAGCATTAAATAGTGATCTTATTTAATAGGAGAAGGAAGCACTAACTCATTTTAAGCATTTCAATTAATATGAAGAAAGCTTTTTGCAACAAAAATCTAGAACTAAATAGATCAAGTTATGTTATGGCAATACTAGTTTGTTCCACTCTCATGTAAAAGGTCGGAAGCATGCAAATCAAATTATGCAACTTCAATACAATGAAGGTAACATATGCACCGACCATGATACCATCTCCCACCTCATCAAGTAATTTTATATGAATCTATTAGGAACTCTTCATAATCTAAAAGGTTGCTTCAAAGTAGATATAATGTATTGGGGGGCTCACTTTAGCACAACAACGAGCTTTGCTAGCCCCTATTAGAAAGTTAGAGATCAAGCAAGCTCTTTTATCTATGGATAGTGATCCCCCAAGCTAGATGGATATGACGAAATTTAGTTCAAGCATTTCTAAGCCATAATTGGAGAGCATATTTGGAAATTTATAGTAAACATTTTCACAATATGTAACATTCCTTATGAGTTAGATGTTGCCACTATGAACCTCATTCCAAATATTCCTAAAGTTGCTAAATCAAGTGACTATTGACTTGTTACATGCCATGATACTCCTCTACAAACTTGTTGCCAAAGTAATTACTAATCAATTACAAGCTATAATGCCTTATTTGATGGGTAAATCTCAATTAACTTTTGTACAGAAGAAAATCATTGGTGACAACATTAACCTCATTGTAGAATTAGTGAAAGGTTATAACATGAAGAATGTCTCCTCAATATGCATAGTCAAGCTCGATACGAGGAAAGCTTATGACATTGTGCATTGGGATTTCCTAAGGAGTGTGTTGTCTTCCTTGTATATCCCATCATCTTTCATCAAGTTAATTCTTTGTTGTGTTTGTGCTACACAATATTCTCTACTCTTCAACGATTCTTTAAAACTTCCCATGAAGACAAAGCAAGATCTACACTAAAGTGACCCACTACGTCCCTACCTTTTCGTTCTAATTATGGAATACCTTAATAGGGAAATGGCTAACCCCCGGGCATGACCATCTTTTCAAGCCTCAACCAAAATATAAGAAAGTTCACCTTGTTAATCTTATGTCTATGGATGATCTTTTATTTTTTTAGCCACAGGAATACAACCTTTGTAGCTGGTGTTTGCAATATTTTTCAAATTTTTTTGACCATTTTGGGCTCAAGTTCAACATATTGAAGAGTAATATCTACTACAAGCTAGTGCCCCAACATGAAAGGCAAATGATTTAAGAGTTGCTCTGTTTCCCTAAAGGAAATATCATTGTTAAGTACCTAGGGATTCCTTTATTTGCTAAAAAAAACATTTCTCTTCTGAGACATAAGATCCATCTTTGGTTAAATATTCAGGAGTGTGTGCTCACTAGAGACAAAATGATTCATATAAGATATTGTAGCCCATAGATATGTATCCTATGTAAAGAAAAAGATGAAACACATTGTCAAATATTTTTCTAGTGCTCTCCTATACACAAACAAATATGACAAACTCTCACTAAGAAATTTTGAAATCTTCATCTGGTTATGGAATGACGACACATGTGTTGCTAGATGATAAAGGAGTGGAGAAGACCTTTGATCCATAGACATGCTTTGAGAGCTTTGTTTACTGCTTGTACATATCACATTTTGATTGAAAGAAACAATAAAACTTTTTGAGATAAGGGGAGACCAGCGCAACAACTCATGCACCATCATTATGGAGTCGACCACTAAAACTAAGTCTTTGTCTATATGTGTTTCCATTTCAGAGTCTAATCAAGTTTGTAAATAGTCTAGTTTGATGTCTTTGAGTTTAGACATGTAGAATTCATGGTGTGTTGCAAATAAGTTGTAAGACATGCATTTTGTAGCATTTATGTGTAAAGCAATACTTGTACAAATTTTATAGCGTATTTACTTGAATATTAAAATCATAAAACTTATAATTAGCTTAAACGGTATAATTAATGCAAAATAGTAGAGTAAGTAGGCAAATTAAAATTTAAAATACATGCCAAATGATATAGTTATAATTTGTCATCGCTTTGAAGTCAACAGTGCTCGTAGCGGAAGGAGATGAAACTCGACTGAAGTTTTATGTGGTTGTAAGGACCATGAGATGAAATGGTAGATAGTTGTCTTGAATGTTTTGCTAAAGATCGTAAGGAATTGTTGAGGATAGATAGTAATGTTAAATCCAATAAATTCTATTTATTGAACTCCCATGCTCGAAGTGACAATTTATTATTATTATTATTCTTTACATTTTCTCGAAAGCCCCACTTTCTTGCTGGCTCAAGGTTAATTTGGAGACTTACTCACGTCTCCTAAAAATATTTAACACTACTTCATGATCAGTTTAGTAACTGTGAGGCAATCAGAAGCCTCTTGTCCCCTCCCTACTCAAGCCTTAACCAGTGACATTTTAATTTACTTATGCAGACGAATCCTCGTGCAGTCAACACATATTACGGTAGTAGTGATATAAGAATATTTAATGATATTAAAAAATTAATGAAGATTTAAATCTTGCATCGTAATCATGAATGGAGTTACTAACTTCAGAAGGGCACTCTTACCCTTGCAGTAACGCCTGTATATAAACGCCATCATTCCTCCGCCGTTCCCTTCGTCCTACCCCTTTCCTCCATTGGAAGAAAATGGCTCTGAATAAAGCTGCACTTTTACTATTCTCAATAGTCCTAGTCGGCAGGGCGAGTGCCGTGCCTCCCCAAAATGACTACCACCACTATCACAGGCCACGAGTTCATCCTCCACTTCAACCTCCCACACCGCCCTCAACTCGACTTCCGGTTGAGCCCCCCACTAAAAAGCCACCAGCAAAGCCTCCTACTAAACCAACTCATCCACCTACGTTTGCTAAGCCCCCAATTCCTACTCCGCCTGTTGCTGTTCAAGGGGTTGTCTATTGCAAGAGCTGCAACACAACCGGCATAAGCACTCTTAACGGGGCTTCACCTCTTCCCGGTAAATTCTTCTTTTATATATTTGTATGTATAATGCACGTATTTTTTTATTGGATTTATACGAGGAGCTTTAGTTTTAAGTAACCCATCATCCCTTTTACAATAAATGACGTACAAACAATACATAAATCAACAAAAATGCACTCATCAACTATTAGATAATTTTATTATTATGAGATCTATTATTGAGGTGAGAGAAGATAAATTAAGAAATATCACAACAAACTTGCATTAAAAACTAAAATTAGATTTATTTTATAAACCAAAAATAGAAAACTTATATGCTTACTGTATGTTACAAATACATTAAATATATAAATCTAATCTAAATATTTAGAATAAACCAATATATTTACATACTTGGCAAATATGTATAGGATTGAATATATTTAGACTTGGTTTTAATTATAATGCTTTTTGAATGTTCTAAATGCTTTTATTAAAACATTAATAAGGTTGGAAAACACATTTCATAGTTTATATCTAGTGTATTTAGAATGAGGAAGTCCCTTTCAAAAGAATATTCATTTTACTATGATTAATGATTTAAAATTTAGAATTTTGGAGGGAAATAAAGTTTCCTTCGATTTACGATATAGGTTACATTTAGCCTAGGCACATAGAATTAGGAAATGATAAAATAAGACACACAATAACAAATATTGTAAGACTTCAAATTATGTGTTTGATGATTGAGACTTAAGAAAATTGATCAGACTACCAATATATAACAAAGTGTACATTCCTTTTCAAAAGTCTATCATGAGAGAACTTGGAAACAACAGGGTATGGAATGCAATGAGTTTGTTGTGCTTTTTGAGTAGTAAAGTATATAGTACCTCAAATTATGTTGTAAATAATAATAAAAAAATGAATTGATACAACTAATTATATCAATAAAATGTGTATATTTAAAAAAAAAAAGAAATTATCATTGATGAACTCTATAGTCAAATGTATTTAGCTTGCAACAATTTAAGGAAAGAAGATCTCCTACGAAATTTATGATGAAACATGTAAGAGACAAAATACGTTGAAAAGGACTATTCTTCATCTATAAATCTTGTTATTGATTTTGAAACCTATCTAAGTAATTACATGAGATTGGTGTGCAGACATACTTTCAAAACTTAACCACTATTTATTGTACTTTCGATAAAAGAAAAGAATAGAAAGATATGATATATACAAAAAAAAAAATCCAGCAAATATTTAATTTTCATGACTTTTTTCCTAAAGTGGCTTAGATTTAGATGCAATTTTAAAATGCTGATGCAATCTTCTATATTATGAAACGGATTGTAGAATCATTGGTTCCGGGTGGTATCCTTATACCAAGAGTGCCTAAGACGTGTGGTATTGTGCCTTTGTACCAAACGTGCCTAAGGCGTGTGGTACTGCGTCATATAGAAGTTATGTACCACTAGTACTTGTTTATAGCTAAAAACATATTTGTATTAGATGCTGATTTTTTTTTTTTGAATTTATATTCGAATCATACTTTGTACTTTTATTAAGAAGCAGCGTTTGTACAGTGACATGGCAAAACCATATCAAAATGAATTCTAGTGTTTAGTAATCATGCAGGTTATGAGACATGTAATACAGCATCTAGGTAAATTAATTATTTATAAATTGACCATTTTGTTTAGCTGCAATTATCTGCAATATTTTAAGAAATATTAAATCTATCATTATTTTTTAGGGTGGGCCGGGGTGGGAGGTGGGAGGAGGGAGATGGGGTGGAGGTGGATATAGAGATGGACCCCGTTGGGGCGGTGGGACTCTTAACTATTATTATAATCTATTCATCCATTTAATTGCTAGATCATTAGTTTGAAATGGTTGGATTAGTTATATATATTAATTTTAAAAATATAAAATATATAAAAATTAAATTATACAGAAATTTAATTGACTGTTGATTATTTTTTTAACCGGTCAGACTGATTGATTTTTTAATTAATTTATCAATTTTTAATGATGCGACTGATTTTTAACTAATTTTTACTGATTTTAAATTTTAAAAGCCATATATGAAATTTGACCAACGACTTAACCGATCTGTACCCCTGGGCCATTTATGTTACTTTATATTACAACTTATATAGTGTTTACAAAATAATATTAAACTTCATATCTAAAAGCAGCAATATGTTCATCAATTAATTAATCAAACACAACCTAAATTTTTTACATTAGGTTCATATCGTATTGAAGTAAATTTTCCCCCGATTCTATTGTTTATTTAAATGCTGACTTTCATCGGCACTATTGAATTAAAAAGTTTCATCGAACACTACAAAAATATTCTACTCTACTAGTTGCAAACTAGCCAATATCTATTCCGGTTATCGATGGTCATATTAATTTGGTGTATGACATCAATTGAAAATGTAACAAAAGAACCGTAAAATTCCAAGTAGAGGAGGATACTTGAGCCTTCTTAAATTGCTTTAGAAAATAAAAAGATAGAGAAACCAATAAGTAATCCTTTTCCCCCATAATTAATGATAATAATAAAAATAATAAAACAGTATTTAATCTGCTTACTAACTAGTTAAAATATTATATATTTATCTTCATTGAAATTACATTATTTAATATTAAATTAAAATATAAAAAATAATGTATGAACTTTTACATTTTCAATTGATGTCATACTTGACTTATTTGACATTTGGTCCGAAATTGATCAACTATTACAGGCGCAAGGGTGGCATTAAAATGTATGAACGAATATTTCCATGCAAAAGCAATGGGTGTAACAGACAAGAATGGTTACTTCTTCCTCTTTGCACCAAAGGGAGTCACCCCTGCCCTAGCCAAAACATGCAGAGTATGCTTAGCTCCACGTCCCAAGAAGTTGCCATGTAACAAGCCAACGGCACTCAACGGCGGCTTAGCCGGTGCCGCTTTGAAGCCTCAGGAGATCTTTGTTCGACTTCCATATTCTCTTTACACGGTAGGTCCCTTCGCCTACGAGCCCTACAAGAAATGTACTTGATGACAAAGACAAGTACTATGCTGCGTCGTTGACCGAAGAAGGATCTATTTCTTATTGTGCTGCCTTGCTAGGAAAGTTTACTTATTATGATTAGAGAATAATATAATTATATAAGGGTGTGTTTTTATTATCTCTATGATGATATGGCACATTCTTTTATTTTTTTTTGAAAGTTTCAGAGTTATCCTTTCTTTTTATTCTAGTATATACAATAAAACATGGAGGTTCAAATAAATTAATTAATATTAAAATACATATTTTAGACATTAATAAACAAACCATTCGATTGGTACAATACCTATATGACACACTAGGGTGCATCTTGCAAAATGCATCTGGTAAAAAAATTTTGGGTGATTATCTTAGGAAAAAAAAAGATTACATGATACATGCAATACCAGTAATTATCTCAACCACCAAGTAATTATCTCATTAGTGCAAGTGGTTATCCTAACAAAAATAGTGATTATGTACTCTGTATTTTAGTCACATATTCTGTATGTTGTCTTTTCTAAGTGATTATCCTAGCCAAAAAGGTATTTATACCCCATCAGCAGTGCTATTAATTATCTTATTAGCATAAGTGATTATCTCGTTTGCTCAAGTTATTATCCTAATAATAATAATAATAATAATAATAATAATAATAATAATATGATCCATGTCTTGGTGTAATAACCCACAATTTTATACCCATATATTTATTCTTTTGGTGACCATTATTCATATATCAGTTTCATAAAATGTCATGCTACGCAGTTTTAGCACTTAATTAATTAATTAATTATGGTTTATGCCATAATTATTACTATTATAATAGATAACAATAGCTATTGAATACTCAAGTTTAATTTGACAACTTAAAACTTGTTTTTATTAATTTTCATAATTATCCTTTTCACTAATATTTTATCTCTAATAACTTTTGGTTACTAACCATTTATTGGATGCGGTAATAATAATAATAATAATAATAATAATAATAATAATAATAATTTTAATAACTATCCCTATACATATATAGAAATTAAATAATGTGTTAGTTAACTGTTAAGTAATTGGGTGGACCCAACAAAAAGCATTTTTAGTTTCCCCATAAGTAACCCTATCCCTTCCTCATAATTATAAATAGTTAGCTAAACTCTTCATATAACACATTAACCTATCTTGCCAAGGAATTTAACCAAAAAGCAATAATGAAGAAGGGAAAATAAGCTAGGAAAAAACTAAGAACACTCTTATTGCAGCCTTTTACTCAATTGATCTGATTAGTACAGGTAACATCATATATTATTTTAAATTTTTTGGACCCGTATACAAGGTATTTGGCAATTATGTCTTTTAATCTTCAACAACATATGGCATTCTACTTTTATATAGTGATACTTTCTTCTCTTTACTGTACTACCTTTGGCCAAATCGTCATAAAGTTAACATCATCCAGCCAGTATAACAATAGAAGGTAGCATAGTTTTAAAAACTAGGTTGGTAATCGAACAAGTATTATACTGATTCATTGATTTAGTAGTCGGACCAGTAATACATATTAAATTAAAAATTATAAAACACATAAAAAATTAAACTACACATGAATTTTACCGACTTCTAATGATTTTTTGATCGATTTGACCAGTTGTTTTTTATCGGTTTACCAGTTTTTCAGTAGTCCAATAGGTTTTTGAGTGGTTTTCATTGTTTTCGCACTCTTAAGAACTTATACATGTAATTTGGCTGGTGACCTAATTGGTTCATCAGTTCACCGATAGAACTGGCTAATTCGGTCTGATTTTTAAAACTATGGTAGGTAGTAGTAAATCGACACATGGTTTTCTTTTGCTGATTGGAGGACCTGAATCATGTGGACATAGGTGACTACATATATCCATGGTTGCACGAGAACGATGACAAAAAACATAGATGGGAAGAAACGCAAAAATTTCATTTTTTAAAACTTTAGGAAATGGGGATGGTAGGAAACGGAATATATATATATATATACCAAATCTATTAAAATTAAGAGAAAAAATCTAAAAAATCTAAAACCACTACCTACCTTAGTTGACATAAACCATTAACAATTTTTTTTAAAATAAAAATAATAATTAGATGTTTCCGGTACCCATTTTGACACAAAAAATAATAATTATAGGATGGAAAATGGCATCTTGTTGTTGTTTACGTGCTTCACAAAAGATTATTGTTTTGGTTGAGTTGTTGTAGCTGCCCATCATAGATATCTGGACTCATGCCTTGAATTTGAATCTCTATAGTGTACTATGTTAGAGGTCAAATTTATGGAAGGCCATGGGACAACTATATATGTGGTTTTAGTAAATGATGTTCTTCACCAAGGATATCAAATTGTTGTTTGTGGCATGCAAGGGGGCCATTGTTACCATAATTCGTGCCTTATCGAATCCCCACCCAATGAAGGAACTGTAAGGGAAAAAATAGAGGCGGTGTACAAAAGCGAATTCATGATCGATTTAGGGAGAGAAGTAAAGGATCAATTTAATTTAAACCATAAATAAAAATAATGCAAAAAATAAAAGAATACACAATTTTACGTGGTTCATTCAATTTGGGCTACATCCACGGATGACGACAAGCAAGGATAATTTTACTATGTAGAGAAAGAATACAAGAGATCCTCCATTGAATGGAGGAGTATAGATATCTATTACTCTCAATTATTCTAACTCTTAAAGGGAATAGTAAATAAAATGTGTGTAGAACTATGATGGCTATTGTGGGTCATAGTCTAAGAGAGTGCCAGAGACTACATATAAATAGTCTTCAAAAGAAAACCCTAAAAGAAATACTAATTGATGGAGAGTAAAAAACTTTAACTCTCCATTGATGGCAATCAATACTACCAATTAATTTAGTAGTAGAGTCTGCGGTTACTTTAGCTTCATATTTAAGTCTTCCATAACCGCAGGTGTTAAGCTCTACATTGATGGCAGTAAATACTATTAATTAATTTGGTAGTGGAATATTTTGTTACCTTAACTTCACATTAAAGACTTCCATAACCACAAGATTTTAGACACAAACTCAACAAGAACTTATCTACACCACAAAAAAAAATAAAAATTAAAGTTGCCCATTGTATCAAGATCGTTGCAAATGGTCTTGAACATGATATTGCTAGCACTGGTTTGTATGCAATGAAACCGGATGATGATTTGGAACAAGTCAAGGAATTAGCCATGCAAGATATGCAGTTATTTATGAGTAGAATCATTAGAAGTGGAGAAGGAGTCTGTGTGCAAGCATCAACTTTGGGCTCCTTGGAAGCATTGTTTGAGTTTTTGAAGTCTCCTACCATGAAAATTCCTATTAAAGGGTTTTTATGAATCGATCATATTTAGAAAAAAGACTGTTATGAAGGCAGCTGCCATGCTGGAGAACAAAAATGAATATGATGTCATTTTGTTATTTGATGTTAGAGTGACACTTAAAGCTTGGGTATGTGCGGACCTAGTTGGTGTGAGGATCTCTGCGGCCGACGTCATTTATCTCCCATGTAAGTAGTTCCCAAATTATATTGACAAACTTAGGGAGGAAAAGAAAATCATAGCTACTGATGAGGTAGCCTTCCCTTCTATTCTTTAGTTGCATAGGATTTTCAAACCATGGGAAAGAGCCAAGTGAAACGGCTAAATACATTTGTAATAAGTAAGTAGTAATGAAAGCCTTTGTTAGATAAACATGAAGAAACCCACAAATCAGAAGCAATTAAGCTCAATGGTGTGAAATAAGTAATATTACTTAATGAAAAAGATTGTTTACAACTCTTGCTAAGATGACACGATAGAGAAAATGATATGAACTATGGGAGACAAGACAGTTGTCGGAGATAAGAACTTTATTGACAATAGAGGACATTGGATGAAAACTAGAAGGGGAAGCATTACTAGATAGCTCACGAACATGTGCAAAATGATATAGAGCGTTCTTATTTTGGTCATGCAAAAGAGTGTCCTTGAGAGGCAGTCCTTCACAAAAAAAGGGGTTGAATGAAATTTAAAATAACAATTATTATCTTTGGTAAACTAAGATATAGAGAGTAGATTAGCAAAAAGAGAAGGGACATGGTATAAATTATTGAGATTAAAGGTGCGAGATGGAGTGGTGAAAGATGAAGTGCCAACATGAGCAATAAGAATTGTCTTACCATTACTAATTTTGATATGATTTGGACCATTATATATGGAATGAAGATTGAGTTTGGTGAGATCAAGGGTCATGTGATGAGTGGCTTTGTTGTCAAGCAACCATTAGTGTTCAAGAGTAGATCCCTGAGCAACAATGTAAGCTTGTGGGGAAAATTTAGAAGCTTGAAATGATTCATCAAAATCATACCAACAGTCCAATATAGTATGTTTCTTTTGACCACAGATTTTACATGATCCTTGAGCATCGGTATTGGGAAGAGTGTGAGTAACAAACCTTGGAGGACCACGATTATGACGTGGTTGAGAGGATGAATGACCAATGTTTCTATGAGATGATGATTTAGAATAACCAAAATGATGATGGGAGGCATAATTAGCAATAAGTTGTTATTGAATAATATCTAATTGAGCCTCAAATCTCATATCAAAAGCAAGCAGATAAGAATAGAAGTCATGCATAGTGAAAGGATCATTTGTAGCTGTTAAGGAAGTGATAATTATATCATATGTGGAATCTAGGCTAGAAAGAATAATTTGTTGCAAATTAGATGGCTCAATTTTGTTCAAGAAGGAGGAAGGTTATCTGTAAGCTACTTGGTATGAAGAAATACTAGGACAAAGGGTGGGTTTCCTTTTGAAGTGTTTGAAGAGATCTATGGAATTGCGTGATATGAGCTCTGTATTGAGAGGCATAATGATTTTCAAGGGAAAGCCAAACATCTTGAGAGGTGGTCAAGCCTACCACTTGAGCAAGAATAAATTCATTGAGAGAGGAGAGAAGCCAATAGCGTAAGATTTGGTTTTATTTTTTTCATTGAGTATAGGCGGGGTCATGGTCTGTATCTATGGAAAGAAGCTTCCGTGGGGGATAGGGAAGAGATCCATCAATGTAACCTTCAATATCATGACCTTTTAATAAAGGTTTAAAGTGAGTAAGCCATGGTAGATAATTAGATGAGTTAAGTTTGATAGCGATTTGATGGTGAATATGGGTGGGTTAAAGAGAAGAAGAAGCAAAGCTATTGCTGAAAGTTGCAACAGAAGTAGAGAATGAAGGAGAAGAAGATAATAGGAAGACGTGTAGGTGGATCAAATTTTCAACTAATACCATGTGAATTGTTGAATGACTCACTCAAAAATCTTTTTATGTTTGAGTGACATCTTATTATGTATGATATAATTATTGTTTTAGCTGAAAGATTATCTCCAATAGAAGGAGATGAGAAGGAATAGCTAACATGATTGAACGAAGTCAATTTTGTTGCTGTGATGGATATATATATGCTCAACATACCCATGGTTTCAACAAAAAGGAACCATTTGCCATGGGAGTTGATGTTCTTGAAGGCATTGTCAAGGTTGGAACTCTACTTTGTATTTGTTCATGGTATTTTATAGATATTGGTTGAGTTGCATCCATTACACGAAACAATAAGGTAGTTGGCATTGCCAAAAAACATGACAATGTATCCATAATTGTAATAAAACTAGAGGGAGGCGAATAAGGTTTTTTGGAATGAAAATGAAAAATAAAAATTTATACACACTATAGAGTGATTCAAAAATATTATTAGATCTCTACATCTAATATCAAAAGGTTATCCCTTTCAGATTTTAAATAGTGACATATTTTTATTGACAATCACTATTCTCTCGATTTACAAGCTTTACAATATCAATGACACTTGAAAAGATGATTTACAACTTACTAATTTATTTTCTATAAACTCCCAACAAGAATCTCTCAAGAATGATAAAAAACACTCACTAAACCCTTTGTAATGAATTTTATAAGGTGGTTATGATTACAATTTATTCTGACTAAAAAATTAAGATAGGAAAGTGTAGAACTTTAGATAAGATATAATCTATCTAGATGTAATATAAACAAATATATAACAATTATGGAGAAACTCTAGCTAAGAGTAGTGAGCAATGAACACCTTTTAATATAAAAAAAAAACTCAAAATATGAAAGTTGAGAGAGTTTTAATGAGCAATTAAAAGATTGTAAGAGTATATGATTAATTACATAGTGAAAATGTTGTTAAAAATTTATTTAGTAAATGCTGAGGGAGCTTATTTATAAGGCTCACCCTTGGCATGTGACAATTAGAAACAAAATCCCTAAAAAGTTATATTACCCAATGGGAAAAAAATCAGCAGTTAATGCTCACTGGTCAATCATCAATTAGTCTTACAAAACCAGTTGATTAGTGGTTCAAACTAGTTGACTAATTATATTCACACTTGAAATGGAAAATTACCATTACATAAACTAATAAAAATGTTATGCTTAGTACTTATTTGGTCTTGTAAACATATATAAGCAGTTTCATGATTTAGTAAACTAGCTTATATGTTCATGCAACTAGTCATTTGGTTACAAAGCAGTCAATCATTTGGCAAAACTAGAGGATGAGTTTGAACAGAGATGAGATGTGTTTCTACAGGAGTGGAACTAATGGATTGGTTAGTAATACTAGTCAAATTATTTTCTTAAACCAATTGATTGGTTTAGCAAAACCACTTGATAAGTTTAAACAAAGACAACATGGGTTTCTATAGAAGTGAAACCCATGGATTAATTGGTGAAACTAGTCGATTAGTTAGGTGAAATAAATCGACGAGTTTAAATAGGAACAAATGGGTTTCTATATGTGTGAAATCTATAGACTGATTGGTCAAACCAATCAATTAATTTGGCAAAACCAAATAATTGATTTGTTATACCAGCCTATTCGTCTGAGTTTAACTTGTTTAATACTATTGATGAAAGTAAACCAGTCCATCGGTCTTGAGACCAGTTAATTGGTTCCAGCTAGAACCAAACACCAAGTTTTAAAACATTTTGAAAGATTTAGAAATCAAAGTCAATCATAAACTCACACAAAGCGAATTAAAGTCTTATTGTTTAAAAAACTTTTTAAAGAGTTTTCATCAAAATGGAATTTTTCTCAACTTAACTCTTTACAAGGAATCTGAGACTTTAAAAATATGATTCTTAAACCTTAAGTCTTGGATATCTTCTTATGTTATTTTTTTGTGTTTTAAAACTTGATTGCTCTTTTAATTTGCACATTAGAGAAATAATTTGAATAAGTGTATTTAGATCTCTTTGTTTGCCAATTATATTACACTTATATTTAAACAAAGATATTAGTTATCAAGCCCAGTTTGTTATCAGCAAAACATAGACGATGATATTTTTTGATCTAGGAAGTCAACAATCATGATTAAAGGTAGAAATAAAAGATGATTGGTAGGGATTTTGGGGCTTTTGATGAGCTAGTGAGCCGCAAGTCAAAGAGATCACCTGACGTACTTGAAGCTAACTATTTAACAAGGATGGATACGCATACCAACGTATATTAACATGTATGATTTGCCCTGAAAGAGGTGGGAGGAGGAATGGACTATGTAAAACACTCTTCTACGATTTGCGTGTTTTAATAAGACTCCTGATAATTAGTGTGCCTAGTTTGAATTCATATTATTTATTATCAAATTTGCACTTTTGTTTTACATGTTATCTTAGCTTCTTAGTTTATTTAATAATGTGTTGAGATCATGTGTCAACTCATTTGATAAATTTATTTATTGTTATTGACTTATAATATAAGATCATCTTTGAAATGATATATTAACTTTTTAAATTTTATCTCACAATATAATATCTTCTATGAAATGATATATTTTCATTGTTTTTCTCTCTTGTAATATCAAGCATCTTACAAAAAATATCGAAAAACATAAGGGTATATTAGAAATAGTAAATGACTTTTTCTTTATTATTTTTAATAGAGTTTAACACTTATATTATAAAATAGACAAAGTACTATTTTACAAATAAAATGAAATGTTTATCCATAGCCTTAGAGCTATAGCTAGAAAAACCAATCTTAAAATGTAGAATAGAACAAGCATCGATTAGTACTTCAAATTGATTTTTATATTTAATTTCCTTTAACCCTATTATTATTATTATTATTATTAAATTTTTGTATATAAACATATATTAGAAAGAGACTACCTACCCTCTATTGGAAATATTTCCTAATATATATATATATATATATATATATATATATATATATATATATATATATATATTAAAGAAGCAGGGTAACATAGGAGCAATCTTCGAAAATGATAGAGGATGTTAATAGAAACAATCGATCAGGATTCCTACAACACAAAATTTTCTGTTTCAAAAAAAAATCATAAAAATAAAAAATTGAATGGTTCGGACTATAGCCCAGTCAGTATCTCTCCTCCTCCTAGCTAGTTATATTATCATATAAACCCTAATTTCACAAATCTTTCATAACTTTTTCTGTAGGGTTTAAACAAATACCATATTCAATATATATTCCCAAAACACTAATTTTAACAACATGTCCAAATTTCTTGGTCTAAATCTACAATTTCACACATGTTCTAATAACCCTCTCATTTTAGGGTCAATATTCCCAAATCAAACCATTTTTACACTTTATTAAACTTAGGTCATTAACAACTATTCTAAATACTTCATATAAATTCCTTATCATATTCTAGATGATATAAAGCCTTAAAATACCATGATTCTCATATCAAATCCGTATTGACCAACATACCTCATTGATAACAAAACCCTTATTTCATGTAAATCTTATATGTTTCGAAACATTATTTCCAAATCTTCTATTTATCTCCATATACCTTATTACACTCATTTCACACTTGTCATACCTTAATAAACCTATGTTATAGCCATATATCACACCGAGGGTTTTTGACATATAATAATGATACTGTATAATCTTCACTTACTCATTTTCTATCATATAATATTAACTTCAAATCATAGAATTAGCAATCATACATTAAATCACATGATAATAATAACATGGTATGACATAAAAATATGTATAACACTTAGCAACCAAAATCCTAGACTACGACAAGTATCCTTATAAAAACGACTTCGGTATCTAAGTACATAAATCCTATTCCACCTCTTCTAAAACCTCAAAAAAATCACCTAAGAAATCATAATAAAATATCATTAGGATTAAACCACATAATTAATGAAATTTTAAGGAAATTGAAAGGTGAAAGAATGGAGGAGAAACTGAACCAACTAAAGTAGTGTTTGGGAAAACTTTACGCAACCAAAAGGAGGGGAATAATTAGTTGTGCCGAGGGATGGAGAGACGACACAAGCTATCATTTCTAGGTGGTGAGCAACGACCAAATGGGTGAAGGGGAGTGGGAAGCAACGGTAGAAGTGGCTGACAGGTAGGGGGTGCACTAGTTGGTTAGGCCAAAACAAGGAGGGTGGTGCACCAGCTAGAATAGCCGAATATAGAGGTGGTGCACCGACTATTGGTGCCACATCCAAGGAAGAAAATAATGGGGGAGGCTGTAGAGAGTTTGGCCAAAGGTGGAGGGGGTGTTTGGTTGATAGGGTTACAGCTAGGGAAAGGAAAGGAAGGAGGGGCTAAAGTGTGGTGTGTCGAAGAGGAATGGTGTAGGTTGCAGTGGTTGTTGCCAAAGAGGGATGGTGTGGTGTGGTGGTTTTTACCATAGCCAAGGGAAAGAAAAAGGGAAAGGGGGTTGCAATGCATTTGGCTGGTGAATGGGGGTAGTAACGAAGCATTTGGCCGATGCTATGGGTGAGGAAAAGGGAAATGTGACTGAAGGTGCTATAGGTGCTTTGGTTGGGCTCGCGAGTGGTGCATTTTGAGGTTGTTTTGGTGACAGTAAGTAGGAGAAGAAGCCGTGTTGTGGTGATGTTTTAACTAAAAAGTGGAGGGAGAAGCAGAAGGAGTGGCTTGGTGTATATGTTATGTATATATGTACACGGATAGGTTGCGTACACAAAGAGAAGAAGTAGGGAAGGTGAGGTGATTGGGCATGTTTGTCATGTAACACAACCCATCACACATAAAGGAGATTTGATGGGTGATGGTGAGGGTAGTGTGTGGTCATAGAATGGGAGTAAGGAAGGGATATTTGGTTGGAAAAAAATAGGTTCACGCAAGCCTAGGGAGAAGAAAGAAAAAGAAGTCGGGCAGGTGGGGGAAGAAAATGAAAAGGAAGAGGAAAATGAGAAAAGGAAGAAGGAAGGAGGAAAAGGGGAAGAAATTAGTTTTGGGTTTAAAATTTAGAATTAGGTTAAGATAATTTAGGTTAGGGTAAAATAAAAATACAAAATTCCTGAGAATAGAATTATGTTATGATATTAATTATTTAAGATTAGGGTTAGCTAAAATTTAGGGTATTATAGTGAAACCCATGGATTGATTGGTGAAATAAGTTAATTGATTTGGGGAAATCAATTAATGAGTATAAATAGGGACAAATGGATTTTTTAAGAGTAAAACTCATACACTGGTTGGTCAAACCAATAAATCGGTTTGGCAAAACTAGTTAATCAATTTGATACATTAGTCGATTTGTTTCAGTTTAACATTTTTCATGCTATTGATTAAACTAAACAAGCTGATCGATTGGTTCCAACTAGCTAGAGCCAAACACCAAGTATTAAAACATTTTGAAAGATTTAGAAATCAAGGTTAATTATAAAATCACATGATGTGAATTCAAGTATTAGTGTTTAATAAAAGTTTTAAAGAGTTTTCATCAAAACATGATTTTGCTCAATTTAACTACTTACAAGTAACCTAATACTTTAGAAATATGAGTCTTATATCTTATGGCTTGGTTATCTTCAAATGTTATTCTCCTCTACTTTGAAGCTTGATTGCCTTTTCAATTTACACATTAGAGAAATAATTTGAATAAGTATTTTTAGATGTCTTTATTTGTCAATCATATTACACTGTCAATTATATTACATGTACACTACCCCGGAAAGGGGTTTTAATAATGGTTATTTTATAGTTTTAATAACGGTTTTCAACCATTATTGAACCGCCCGTTATTAAATCTTTAATAACGGTTCATAACCGTCATAAAATATACACAAAAGCCCGCATATATGTGTGTAAACTTCATATTTAATAACGGTTTTAAAGTAAAAACCATTGTTAAAAAATAGGTTTTAATAACGGTTTTCAGTAAATTATTGTTAAAAATAAGGTTTCAATAACGGTTTATAAGAAAAAACTGTTGTTGAAAACCATGTATTAATAACGTTTAATACAAAAACCGTTGTTAAAAAATCATCGAATTACCATTTCGGTCATTGATTATGCATTTATTAAACCCTCTAATACGTATTAAATATGAGATTAAACGGAGTTTTAATAACGGTCCTTAAACAAAACCATTATTAAATCCTACGTTTTAATAACGGTTCTGTGAAAAACCGTTATTAAAACTATAGGTTTTTTTTTAATATTTTTCTATTTTGTTCCTACCCACATATACAGTTGTATGTTCAAACAATTACCAAATCTGCAATGTAAAACAACATCAATTCATACCAAATCTGCAATCATACCATAATTTCAATCAATCTATAATTGGTATGCATGTCTCAATACACCAAATATACTTAGGAATAAAAATTAGTAGGCATACCACAACTTGGTAGCTCTACACCCCAAAGTAAAGAGTTCAGAGATCTAGACTGGAAGACCGAAAGATGTAGACAAAATACAAACCTAAAAATGCATGTAGAATATATAGATTGATACCTAATACCGAATGAATGAGTGCACGTGCTTGACCCATTGGTCTCTAACTTCATAAATTTCATCAACATTGTATTGCTGGCCTCGTGCATAGTCATCGGTGAAAAACTACAATGCCCATGTTTCAATTAATATACAGTTAGCCATTAGGTCAAAAATATATATGTCATGGTTCATTAATAGAAAAATATGGAAAAGCAAACATACATGGCTTGGATCTATCTTGACCGATCTATTCTGGACTATAAGATCCATTACTCTACATACATAGTATCCACAATCATCGCCGTTTTGCTGTTGTGGACACTGTCAAATGAATTCAGTTAGCTCTCTAACTATTAGATATTAATTTGAATTAAAACAAAATATAAAATAGTTGTCTTCCTACTTACCATGATAGGCTCATATTGAAGATTCTTTGGGTCTGGAAACACCATTCCCACCTCTCCTTTGATATGCCGTCCATAGTGCCCTAATAAATAGAGTTGGATACATAATATTGTAAGTATATATACCTCAAATAATGAAAGTATAACATATATATGTATAAATAAGCTAATGAAGTAAGAAGTGAAAAGTATATTAACATGTCGATAAATTTCTTCTCACCACGACGAGCGACCTCAAAAGGCACGTCATAGGTTCGAAGGGAATCAAACACATAAACTTTATTAAGATCAGGTCGGATGGCGTACAAAACCCAATGTTCAGTTGCGAGGTGAGGAATGAGATAGAGCTTGTTGTGTCCCTCAATCAAAATGCGATCCGCTAAATAGTTTATGTGCCTACCCTCTGTTATTGTACTACCGTCAGCTATGTAGCATGGGCACACAAACACAATAGAGGACATCATTCCCTCCATCGCAGCGCGACTAGCTACCAACCTATATATGGACGACAATAACAATGCATATTTGTTAATAACTAATAACTCATTTAAGAGGTCATAAAAATTTCATTTCTCCAAGAGTACTAAAATCTGAAATATGAAATAATGCTTACGTGACATAAACGGCGACACTCGTGGTTGACATCCATTCCTGATTATAAATTTCGCTTATGTCAACCGTCGATACTATGTAAGTAGCATCGTCCCTTCCAACATACTTAGGACGACAATCAATGGAAATATAATTATTTCCGAGGTAGTTTTGGGCATAGAAATACAATAAAGCTAATGTTGGTGGAGGTTGGCGTATTTCCGAAGAAGGAATCTTTTGTGGGGCAACTGATTTTTCAGATTTAGCTCTTTTTCCTTTAGCAGCGCCCTCTTTTGTGTTGCTCGTTCTACTAGTACCTCTCTTGGTTTTACTAGAAGGAGCAGTCTTCTTCTTTGATTCCTTAATTAATAATAATAAACAAAATATGTATTGAGCACATATATATGAAAAAGGTATAAACAGTGTAACTACTAAACAAGGTCTAATGAATATATCGAATGTCAATACATCTTCAGTAGTAAGACGTATCTGATCCACAGGCCAAGGCACGAAGCTTCCATGAGCTTCTAGCACTGTGGCTGCCTCATCGCCCTCTTTATAACAAGGCAAGGGCGCACTACCAATGATCGGAGTGTCAATACTCAGCGGCCTTGTAATTAGGGCTAAGTTGTACCCGTTGACAGTTTGCATTTGGGTACTGTGACTGATGCATACCCTTCCTTTCGCCAAAAGAGTTGAAAGGTCATTCGCTAACAAGTCACATTTATGCAAAACCTAAACGAAAATATTACACATTATTAATTATTTATGACATCGAATACATTTAATAACAATTCATAGTTATGTAATGCTTACCTTAGAAAGAGAAGAAAGATGTGCATCAGCTTCATAACTGTCTTTGACACTATTTACATTAGGTATGTGAAGCTGATCATAGTTGACTGAATCAGATGGCTTATACCCTTGAGATTTAATAAATGAGAACTCTTGCTCCATTGTTGTCATCCGTTCAAATGCCACGTTCAATTTCTGTGTGAGGATGGCGACTTGCTCATTAGTGTTACGAGAACCACGAGATCGACCACGTACGCTCGTTCTCGTCACACCTAATCCAAGACCCCTGTGTCTTCCAGGGTGTTCAACAATTCCTATAGCCTGGGACACAATGTTATATTGGTCTACCCCCTCCTCATCATCTGACGCTTGAAGTTCATCCTGTAATGTATATAATATATGTAAATTTAGCTTACATGAATAAGCATAATATAATAGTTTTCTAAAAGAAAACTAAGCAGGGTTCTAGATATCTACAAACTTATAATTTTTGTCGTTGGAACATCTACATCTTCATTAATATATCCATCTCTTGTTACTCTAGCCTTCTTCCATAATGTACCAATATTAATGGACGAGGTACATGGGTCTAAGTCTTGGGCTATAAGCTATAAATCAAAAAATATTCTTATAATGTACCAATATTATAAAATTCGTCAGTACGCTATAAATAGATAAATCACAAAATACATACCAACTCTTTTCAAGGCCTGCATACCCTTTGCGAGCCATATTATGCCGGTATTTATTCTGCTTCGCAATCTCTTTATTTTTGGCACTTTTTTCCTATGTGACAAGCTAAAACATAGTGATATGATTATTTCAATATTATGCACAATACTAGGATCGATACAAAAAATTTAATTGTTATCTAACAAATACCTTAAAATCACCCATAAGACGATATGCAATAAATTGGTTCCAACTTTCTTGATCGATGAAACCGTATCGTTTGGGTGGATTCTACGGTAGAGAACCATCCCTCTTTCTGTACATTTTCCTACGAGCTAAATATGACCTGAATGTTCTTAGACACTCCCCACAATGTCTAAGAAGCCATTTCTTCCTACTCTCTGGCACATTAAACACTCTCTACAAAATAAGACACATAAATGTATACCGATGTTAATGTATTAAAATTAATAACATTTGACATACAAAATTGATTACATAAAATAATATATTTACCGTGATTTCCTGCCAAATATGCTCCTTATGACCCGTTGGAACTTGCTTCCAATTTTATAGGAGATAGGAACACAGTTACATGTCACAAGTGAAATGTAAGTCAAGAACATATCTACATAAGGGCCAATGGGAAGATTGTAAGTATTCCATCCCAACTCGACCAGTTCTCCTTTATTCCTCATATCTGTGATGATTCTCATAATCGTAGGCCCTCTTTTCCCTTCTTCATCACTGTTGTCCCTATCAATATTTTTGTTGGCCATATCTCTAAAAAAAATCAATAAATAAATTATGTTATAATGTTATGTATTGAGCATAATTGAGTTGAAAAATGCATTTAAAAAAACCAACATAGATATTATATGTTACAATATTATTACCCTCATTGCCTTCTTTGCCTTCTTTTTCCCCCTTGTTTTCGGATTAGATTCAGGATCTGATACATATATTACTTCACGATGATCATCCTTGACATATATTTCCTCCTCATTAATTTTATTGTTATCATCGTTCAATAATTGAGTTACTTGCACAGCTAAGACACACTCTTTATTCCAATTGGCATCATTTTCATCATCACATTCATTGGCATTTCTTTTTTTCGTAGATAGTACCACACACCATCTGTTATAAGCAGGGTCAGTGACATAGAATACTTGTGTCACTTGTGATGCTAAGATGAATGGGTCTTGTTTATGCCCTGCCCTATTAAGATCTACTAATGTGAATCCATCTTCATATCTAACCCCATAGCCATTATCAACCCATCTGCAGCCGAATATAGGGATTTTAAATACAGCATAATCTAACTCTCATATATGTTCAATCACACCATAATAATTCATATCTGCATAAGTTGGATTCTTGTCTTTCGTACTAGCAACATGCATTACCTCAGCCACTAAAGTCACCCCACTGTTCTGCATTGTACTCTTCTCATCTTGTTCTTTTGTATAAAAAGTGCAACCGTTGATCACATAACTGGTATATTGAAAAACTTTATAATGAGGTTTCTAAGACAACCAATGAAAGGTTTCGGAAATTAAAGTTGGGGAATGTCCGATGAGTGGAATGATGCGATCTCTTATCCAATCAATAAAGGAAAGATTATGTTTATCGATAATCCATTTCTCAGTCTTTGATGGATTTTCAATCCTTAAAGAAGTCATATGCTCTTCAATGTACGACTTAACATCATCACTATTGTGTAATACATATGGATGTGCTGCACAGAACATGTTAGGGTCTACACGCCCAAACTGTTTGCCTCTAATACCCTGTGCTTCAAATTTGCCTGCATGTCGAGACTTAGGAATACCAAGAACTTTAGCATTTGACAAGTACTTTGTGCAAAACTCAATTGCCTCTTCCACTAGGTAACTCTCAACAATACATCCTTCTGGCCGATATCGATTCTTCACATAACCTTTTATCAACTTCATAAACCGTTCAAAGGGGTACATCCAATGCCCATGAACAGGTCCTAACATCTTTATCTCATAAACTAAATGAATAGTTAGATGTACCATAATGTCAAAGAATGACGGTGGAAAATACATTTCAAGTTGGCACAAAATAATCACAATCCCTTTTTGCAAGGCTTCCAAACTATCAGGATGTATAACTTTAGAGCAGACGGCTTTAAAAAACCAACAAAGCCTCATGATAGTAATTCGAACATGTTTTGGCAAAATTCAACGTATGGCTATCGGCAATAAGTGCTGCATCAAGATATGACAATCATGAGACTTCATGTTAATTAATTTCAACTCTTTCATCGGCACGAGCCTTTTGACATTTGAAGAATACCCTTCTGGAACCTTGACACTGTGCAAGAATTCACAAAATGAAATTTTCTCTTTTTTGAAAAGAGTATAACATGCCGGTGGTAAATATGTTCTTCTTCCGTTGTCTCGCGGTGTCAGTTCCCGTCTAATACCCATTTCTTCCATATCCATTCGAACATTTATGCCATCTTTAGTCTTGCGTGGAATATTAAGTAATGTACCAACAAGACTGTCACATATATTTTTCTCAATATGTATCACATCAAGGGCATGTCTCACATAGAAAGATTCCCAATAAGGAAGGTGGAAGAATATTGACATCTTCTTCTACCCAAATAATGGAGGCTTATCTTTATTCTTCTTCTCAAACTTAACACTCAAATGTTTCATCTTTAGCCACACTTGTCGACCCGTCAATCGGATTGGTGCCTACCCTTCTTCTAAGAATCCATTGAACACTTTTCTTTGCCTACGATAATGATGATTCTTTGGTAAAAACCTATGATGCCCAAGGTACACAGTCTTTCGGCCATGTGTTAGCTGAACAAATGAAGTATTCTTCTCACATATCGAACATGCATAATGGCCTTTCACACTATAACCTGACAAGTTGCCATATGCTGGAAAATTATTTATAGTACAGAATAACAATGCTCTCAAAGTGAAATTTTCTTTACTATATGCATCAAATACTTCAACGCCCATGTCCCATAAGAACTTCAAATCATCAATCAAAGGTGCCAAATAAACATCAATATCATTCTCAGGTTGGTTTGGCCCAGAAATGAGTAAAGACAACATCATATACTTGTATTTCATATAGAGCCACAGAGGTAAATTGTATATAACCAAAATCACTAGCCATAAACTGTAGCTGCCTTGATTGTGCGGATTCATTCCATCCGCAGAAAGCGCAAGGCGCACATTTCTTGCTTCTTTACCAAATTCAAGAAACAAACCATCAATTGTCATCCATTGTGGAGAGTCAGATGGATGTCTAAGAAGCCCGTCATCTATCTTGTCATCAGCATGCCATCTTAGGTTCTTGGCATCTTCAACATCATTAAACATCCGCCTTAATCTTGGTATTATAGGAAAATACCATAACACCTTAGCGGGCACCTTGTTCTTCTTGTATCATGGTGCTTTGCATTCAGGATTAGGAAAATTATCCAAAGATACATTGTCATTGCGATATAAAATACAATCATTAGGGCATGCATGTATCTTCTCGTAACTCATGCCCATAGAGGATAGAATCTTCTTCGCTTCATATGTACGATTGGGTAGAACGTTATCATTAGGAAGCATATCCTTCACAAGCGACAATAATTCTGTGAAACTCTTATCACTCCATCCGTTACATGCCTTTAAGTTGTATAACATTAAAGTAGCGGATAATCGCGTAAACGTCTTACAATCACCGTACAAAGGTTTCTCCGAGTCATTCAATAACTTCTCAAACATTTTTGGACAATCCCGAACACTTTCCTCAACCTTTAGAGTCATCTCCTCTAACGAATGTCCCTCATAGTTATCAAATGATGATCCACTACTATCCCTCTTAACATCATCATTTTCATATTTAGACTCTGTTTCCCCATGCCATATCCAACAAGTGTAACTTGTATTAATTCCATACACAAACAAATGATCTCTCAAATCATTAGCGTTGACATGTTGCATATAAGCACACTTCAAACAAGGAAAGACTATTTTACTAGAGTCCCGAGCATGTTCAACTGCAAACTTGATGAAAAACTCCACTCCTTTGTTATATTCTCTAGACAGACGATTTGCAGACAACCATTTCTGATCCATAGTTTTTGAATCTAGATATATCCCACATGAAAGTAATTATTAAAAATCAATTGAATTATAAGTTTAATAATTCTCAAATCACTCATGCTTAGAAATAATTAATCTCAAATGTATCATGCTATTCTGTATATATATATATATGAATCATGCTAACAAGTTTCCAAAATTATATTAATGCTGATCAATGAAACTACTCATACTTACAAAGAGTTCATATATATATACATATATACATACATAGCAAAACATTGTACAATTAATAGTTCAAATTACAAAATATATACATACTACAGGATTTAAGCAATCACAGCACTATATACATCAAAATGTTGCTACAACTCAAATACCTAAAAAACAAAAACTCATATCCCTAAAACTAAATCCCCTGATAGCCTCGTCGAGCCCGACTAAAAACTATAACTCTAAAAGTCCACTCATCACGATATATCATTTGATCCCTGACATCATCGTAAGAGAATCTACTCACGGATACTCTAGGGTAAATGGGGTGGATACTCCGAGGCAAGCTATGACGATACCTCCACTCATCATTGATGACCATCAGTTCTCTCGATATCCTATCATACTCTCTAGCAAACAAATCACCCTCAATAAATCTCGGGTGTGGTGCATCAGTGTGGTAGACAAATCACTGCAAAAAAGTAGACGTAGCCGATGCCCATGGCTCTATCTGAGGCAGGGTCAACAGAAGGTGATAAGATCTAAAATGGAAGGGGTGATAGGATGAACCACTCGCGTACAAATGACATAGCTCGTCATATAACCATATCACATGAATCTGTACAACTGTATGTGGCGCCACATGAAAATACGGTGGAGGGTATGTCATCTCACTACCTACAAATGAGAACCACTAAATCTTATCATCAAGGTTGTTCTCGAAAGGATCTAAATTACAGAATATGTAAACTGATCTTCAACTAGCTAGACAAATCATAAATATATTCTACCAGATCTTAACCAACCATGTAAACCTAACAACATCAAACTATTTAAAATAAGGACATAATCTTTAGTTATATATTTAACAAACTGGCTAAACATCAAACTATCATCAAATCATTCAAGCTACGCATAGTAAAATCAAGTAGATATTAATAAGATTATATATATATATATATATATATATATATTGTAATACCCCATTTTTCAAAACCGTAATTATAAATTTATAATCGTATAATTAATTATAATTATTATTTTTGAGGGCTTAATCTTAAAAGTGTGATTATTCTTCGTATTATTTCAACGATTTAAGTATAAATTTAATTAGGTTAAAATTTTTATAGAGATTAGGTTATTTAAATTAATCCTAATTTTTACCCGTAAATCTTATTTTAAATTATTTTATTAATCATCTTTTGATCCGTAACTAAAAATAATTTCCAAAAAATTATTCTCGATTATTTTACTCTTTCCGACTATTTTTAAACTTACCCAAATTCTAATAATTTTTCCCGAACTATTTTTATATATGATATTTTGATCTATCTAAATTAAATCTAAATTTAAATAGATAAATTCCTATCTTATATTATTAATTTACCCCCTCTACGGTTACCCAAATATATGTCTTAAATATTTTACCATTTCGTTCGTACATTTTATACACACGTATACACTCCACCTAGCTCTCGTTCTGTCTGTAATTTATACACACTTACACACGCATATTCTGCACATAATCGCAGCACTCAACCCCGACCAACCCAGATAGCCCCCGTTTCATTTCGCACATACACACCCACACCCACACAACACCTCACAACAACACCCCTCCTCTCCTTTATTCTTGTTAGATTACTTCACCCCAAATAGCCCCTATCTGCACCTTCTCCCTTTCTTCCTTTTCTTCCTATCTCCCCGTCGCACAACCCTCTCCCTATTTCGTTGGTTTTGTCCTACATATAACACACATACGCTCCCTAACCGTCGTCCAACCCCTGCACCTCCATTTTTTTATCACCAAACACCATCTCCCTCACCGCACACTCCACCCCGACGACACTTCCCCAGCCACCAATCGTCGCCACCAATAGCACCACCTCAGCCGAGCAACTCCACCACTGAACCACTTTCCCGTCCAGCTCCCTCACCGCACAGCAACCCGAGCAACAGCCATCCACCATCACCCTTGACCTGGCATCCCCGAAACTCCATCCCCGAGCCAAACCTCGACCAGCCTCCTCCCTCTGTTTTTCTTCATCCAGTGCCCCTACCACTTCCACCACCACCCACCGAACCCAACGCCTGCACCAGCAACCAATCCAGTAGCTCCCCCGTCACAACCCATCGCAGCCCCATCATAGCCCCTATTTTTCTCTTATCCCGTAACACCGCCACAGGCCGCAACAGTCAACCACCAGCGAGCCACTCCTCCCTCACCGCAGCCAACCCAACCGCCACCCTGCACCTCCCTCTCGTCCCGCAACACCACGCCCCAGCCACCAACCATCGCCAAACAGCCCCCATACCACCCTCTTGTCTTTTGCAGCACCCAAAACCCAGCCACCCTCTCGTCCAGCCGCAGCAGCCACCACCCACCAGCTACCAGCCAACCCCCGCTGCCCCTTCGTTTCTTTCAAGCGTGCATGGCTCACGCTGCGCATGCAGCGTGAGTTGTGTGCTTTAAAAAAAAGAGTATATATATAATATTGGTACCCATTTTAAGTGTAAGGATATTTTAGTAATTTTTGAAAAATAAATATTTTTATATTATACTTATTATTTTACTTCGTAAATATTAATTCAATAATTTCGGTATTATTTTTAGGTACGAAAGGTTGATTAGCGGGATCCGATAAATTTAGTAGGATACCACTATTTTTGCGTTTTTGCTGGAATTCAGGTAACCGTTATACCTTACTAAAATTATAAATATTGCGTGATAGCACATTAGGGTTTTTGGTTGATGAAATATGTTAAGCATGATTTACTTTGATATAATTATGTGTTTATTATCATTATTATAAAAACAGATAAAACGAGCATGTTATATGATATA
Organism: Tamarix chinensis; assembly: GCA_030549775.1. Classification (NCBI taxonomy): domain Eukaryota; kingdom Viridiplantae; phylum Streptophyta; class Magnoliopsida; order Caryophyllales; family Tamaricaceae; genus Tamarix; species Tamarix chinensis. The sequence goes on from CM060177.1 coordinate 40,009,380, forward strand.
AATTATGCCGGGTATGAAAGTATGTTTTAAAATGATTCTATTGATGGAAAAATAATTTGTATGATAATTATGTATAGAATAATAGGTTGAGCATGCTTAGAAATAATTATGGAATAATTAATTATGGATGTATGTGAAATGCCCCGAAAATTTCTAATTTTATAAATTATATTTAAATGAGGTTTTATTAGAAAAACTATTTACATAAATTATTTTTAATAAAATAAAAGGATATTTAACTAGGGAAATTCAAGAAGAAATTTATAAGTATTTTTATTAAAAGAGAATTAATTAGGGAAAATCTAGAATAATTTATAAGTGTCTTAATTAGGTGGAATTTTGGTATTTTAACTAGATAAGGATTTTATTTTAGAAATTAATTAAATAAATCATTTTAATTGAAATAAGAATGAGAAAATAGTTTTAAATTAATAATGATTTTATAAATAATTTAATTAGAGAAAATTAGGATGTTTTGCTAATTAAAAAGGAATTTATGGAAAATCTTTTAAAAGTCCTAATTTAGCCTAAAAAGGGATTTAAATAATATTTTATTTAAATATTATCATTTTTAAATATTCCAAATATTCTAATTAATTTAATTAAGCCAACCCACTATTTTTATTTTTCCCTTTTTCCTTTTTCCTTTTCTTTTTCTTCTTCTTCCTCTTTTCTTTTTCTTTTTTTCTTCTTCTCCCGAACTGGGCCAGTCGCGGCCCAGTCTTCTCCTTTTCTTTTCCTTCGCTCCAGCCCATGCCGCGCGACTTTGCCTCCTTCTGCCGCCCCTCGATGCGCCGCGTTTTACTTCTTTTCCAACTTAAACTCAGCGTTCCATTTAATACCTCCTCCTCCGTCGCGCCCAGACCGGCCCGGTCTTCCCTATTTTCTTTTCTCTTCTTTCTTCCCCGCGAACCGGACCAGCCCCCTCCTCCTTCCTTCTTCCTCCTTCGCACCTGCCAGCCCCGACGCCAGCCTGCAACGTCCGCCGCCCGCCCTGGTTTTTCGCCGGCGATCTCACCATTTTGACTGGCCGTTCTCCTCCCTTTCTCTTTCCCTTGATTCGGCGACCACACAGACCCAACCAACTCTCCCCTCCTCGCGTGATTCTCTCTCTTTTCCGCCAACCCACCCTTGCCCCGTTTTGCTGCCGCCGGCCAACCCTCGCCTCCGGTAAGCCCGAACCCTACTTCCTTATCCCCTCACCGACCTAAATAACCCTAACCTCTCCTCTAACTCTATAAATACCCTCACAATATACCCTGGTTCGAGTTTGGATTTCCTAACCCAGAAATCCTGACCTTGCCACCGCCTACCCTTTAGACGTCTCTTCCGCCGCCTCCGGCCAACTTCACCGCCTGTTCTGGCCACCCGTGTCATCCTTGCACCGCCCTCTATCTAACTAAATCTATCTCGCCCTTCGATTCTTCCTGCACAAGCCGCCCCAGCTGTGCGAAGTCCCCTTCCCGATCAACCCTGTTTTCTGCCCCGCCATCCTTCGCGCCGCCCTTAGCCACCTCCTTCGCCGCTAAGGCCGCTTCTTTCACCTCCCAAAATGTGCTGCAGACCCTGCCCTACCTTCCCATACCTTTAGTTTCCTTTTTCTCGTTCTCCTCTCCTCTCTTTCTTCATCTCCTCCATTCGGCCACCACCACCGCCGCAGTGCGCCGCCACCTTTGGCTGTGCCGCCACCTTCATTCTGTCCCTCTCCTTCTGGGAAACTCAAAACAACCCAGCTCCCATTTTAATTCTTCCTTTCTTATTCCCAGCATGCAACTTTCCCTTCTTTCCTCTCTTTTTCCGGCCACCGCCGCCACCACCGTGCGCCACCGCCGGTGCCGCCTATCCCCACCAACATTTGGTTGAACCCTAGACCCTCTCAGCTATTTTCCCTATTTTTATAACCCTTAAATTATTTTATTTCAATTATTTACATATAAATACTATTATTATTATTCATAATATTTATATTTTAATATGCATTATTATTATTATTATTATTAGTATTAATATTTTATTATTATTTATGTTGAGGACTGAAGCCTAATATATTTTAATTCGATTTTATTATTCTTCTTCTTATTATTTCTATAATTACTATTATTAATATTAAAATATATAAGTATAATTATAATTATTATTATTTTCTATTTCGAATTTTCCTTATTCTTATTCCATCATTATTAATACAAATATTTTAACATTAGTGTTGCTATTAATTTTACTATTATTATTATTATTGTTGTTGTTGTTATTATTATTATTATTATTATTATTATTATTATCATAATCATTATTATTATTATTATTATTATTATTATTATCATTATTATTATTATTATTATTATTATTATTATTATTATTATTTCTGAATTGGGTTATTTAATTTACAAATAATCTTTTAGTATTATTTTGGTAAAGGCTCCGAAGCCCTTATTTCACTTTATTTTTGAGTAATGCCTTTTTATTATTATTTCTACTATTTTATTATTCTTAGTAATATTAATATTGATATTATTTTGGTATTTTTGTTATTATTATTTTATCAAAAAAATATTCTTATATTAAATTAGTGTTTAATATTATTTTGATAGGAGAGAGTCTAATTTTAGCTTTTCTCCCAAAATAGGTAAAACCAGTCAAAACCCTAAGGAGGCGTAGGAGCGTGCTCCAAGACCGGTGTCGTTTTAGGTAAGGAGTGCTAATGCCTTTTATGTGCTTATGTGTATTATGTGTTTCGCATGTTATGTATCTATGTTTATTATAATTAAATATTTTATATGTGGTATGACTTGGAGTTGAAGTATGTTGTGCATGGTATGTGTATTAATTATGTATGATGATATGTGTTGTGTATGTGAGGAAGTCGATGTGGTTTGTGTAAGAGGAAGGATGAAAAAGGAGGACGGGGAAAGAATTTGATTAAGGGAAGTGAGTTAACCTAATTTTATGGTTTTATAAGGAATAATCTAATGTATGATTTTATGTGTGAAAGAGCAGAATTTATGGTTCGTTTGGGAGAATCTAATTTAGGATGTTATTTGGGAGAATGTAATTTATAATATTATATGGGAGAATTTAAGTTATGATTTGATTGGGAGAGTTAATTTATAATTTGTTTGGGAGAATTTATTTTATGATGTTATTTGGGAGAATGTAATTTATAATATTATATGGGAGAATTTAAGTTATGATTTGATTGGGAGAGTTAATTTATAATTTGTTTGGGAGAATCTAATTCATGATGTTATTTGGGAAAATGTAATTTATGATATTATATGGGGGAATCTAATTTATGATTTGCTTGGGGGAATTCAATTTATGGTTTTCCTTGGGAGATTCTAAATTATGATTTTATGTGGAAGAATCTTTATGGTTTGAATTTAGGGTTTGATATGGAAGAATCTCTATGGTTTGAATTTAGGGTTGGTATGGACAAATTTTTGGGTCTTATATGATTTGAGCTTAGGGTTTTATATGACGGAATCTAGGGTTTACCTGGTGGTATTAATGGATGTATGTTGGTATTAGGGTTTGTATGATGATATTAAGGTTTGTATGGTGGTATTAGGGTTTGCATGGTTGAATTTAGGGCTTCACGTGGAATTTTAGGGTTTACATGAAAAAGGTTCGAAGGTTTGCATGGAAAGATTAGTGTTTGCATGGAAGTGAAATTTACGTGTGAAAAGTTGATTTGGGATGTAAGGGAGGAAGTAAAAGAGTTATTTGGGTGTTTGAATGTTTTGGGTGAAAAATAATACGTAAGACATTATAAGGGTATGGAGGTGAGTGAATTAGGGTTTGGAGTGATTGACTATGGTTGTGGGGGTCAATTAGGGTATGTGGTGTTTGATTAGGGTCTTTGTGTTATCATATGTATGTGGTGATAAAGTGTAATTATGATGGTGGAATTTTATGATTTGTTATGTGTGATGATTTATGCATGTCCAGGGTGAAAGCCTTTGAATAAGACACTTAAGATACTAATCATTTAAAGTGGAAGATTATTGAGCCGGGTCCAGCCGATCCACTGGTTAGGAATAGTAGTTAGGGTTTAACCCTATGTGTGACCGATCCACCGGTAATAATAGTGGTGAGGACTTTGTCCCGCAAGTGTCCGGCCCACCGGAAATAATAGTGTGGTGACTTGAGCTCAATAAAAATAAATCATAGTTGCCAAAACATTTAAAAGGTACTAATTACTTACAGTGGAACACCATGTGAGTAGGAACCAGCCGATCCACCGGTAAGGAATAGTGGTGAGGACTTTGTCCCGCAAGTGACCGATCCACCGGCGAATAATAGTGGTGTGGACTTTGTCCCGCAAGTGACCGGCCCACCGGCAATAATAGTGGGGTGTTCCTGTACTTACATGGATTGATAAAAGACATGGTGTGTATCGACTTCTGATAAAAGATTAATTAAGTAATTAATCTGGATGATTGGGCCTTTATACTTTTACCTGGTTGATCATATGCATTTATGATTGTGTTCTTCTATTTTTATGCATGGCTTATGTGTTTACGTGTTGGCCTTAGTGATCAAGTCACCTTACTCAGTACTGGACCCGTACTGATACTACCTTGGTTGATGGGTCCTGTGATGATCCACCGATGGTGGGGAGCAGACCTCTTGTGCAGGTTTAAGATCAGAGACTGTTTTGGGGTGGCAGGCCTAACTTGAGTGAGTAGGCAATCCGAAATTTGACCCATCGGGTTTTATCTTGTTTAAATGTATTTCTATTTGGAAGTTACAAGTGTTAATAAACGTTTATGCGTACTCTGATTTTGTTGTATGATCTTTCGAATTCTTTTATTTATTGTTAATTTGAATTTAACGTAAATCTTTTCTTCAGCCTTAGCACTTGGTACTGGAACGGTCGGAGAGAACCGGTTTGGTACTAAGTGTGGCGGTAACATTCCCAGAATTCACAGGTTTTAAGTATTTATAATTTAATTGCTTCCGCTTTCAAAAAAAAAAGTAGTGAATTTTGGGGTGTTACAGTGTGCCCTAGGGGCAATTTAATCATTTTTATGTATTATGATATTTATCTTGAAAATCATGTCTAATATGTATTAGTTGTTGTTGAGTATGTGAGTATGTATTTTGGATGGATTAAATGTGTGGAAAATTATTTTATGTGTAAAATTTTGTATAAGGGCAAAATGGTCATTTAACATATCTGATAATTTAAATTGTGTAATGAGTAATGTAATTATGGTGTTTTAGCCTTTTCATGGCAAAAGAATAAATGAAATGGAATTAGTATTTCAAATAGATGATAATCTGAGAATTTTAGCCTCAAGGGTATTTTGGTCTTTTTGACCTAAAGTATCCAGATGTGAATAATTGAGCCTAGGATGGCCTTAGTATATTTTAAATGTTGGCTTCAAACTTAACCTTGATTATTGTTGTCTTGAATGATTGGAAATAAGTAAGAACGGTTAAGTCTGAGAATTTAATTTATCTGTATTCTTTGCAATTTCGTGGTCACCTTAATAAAATACTAATATTTAAAGTGAAAGACCTCGAGATCGGGAATGGTGGCTCCTAGGCATCGCTACCCTGAGGACGTGGTTTAGCCACGGTTGATATGGATTTTTGCTGGTGTGCCTTAGTGCCCCAGTCAGGCCCTACATCTTACTCTATTATGTTCTGCGGACTAATAAGGGGTATGCATACTTACGGATTAGGTGTCCTTGTCGGTAGGGTACTGTATTACCTTCGTGTACCAGTGTGACCAGGGTACCTTTGCGTCCTTGGGTTGATAGTCGGTAGGATACTGTGTCGCCTTGTTGCACCGGTATGACTGGAGTACCTTTGTGTCTTCAGATTGATTGATCTCCCCTCAAGAAAATAAATAAAAATGGAATTAATGATTATTGGATTGTTCGGTAGCAGCCTTCATGCCTACCTGAGTTTTCGGTAGCAGCCTTTGTGCCTACCCGTGGTTACGGTAGCAGCCTTCGTGCTTACCTGTGGTTTCGGTAGCAGCCTTCGTGCCTACCTGAGGGTTTCTGTGTTTTTGGTAGTAGCCTTCGTGCCTACCTGAGGTTTTGGTAGCAGCCTTCGTGCCTACCTGAGGTTTCGGTAGCAGCCTTTGTGCCTACCTGTGGTTCGGTAGTAGCCTTCGTGCCTACCTGTGGTTCGGTAGTAGCCTTTGTGCCTACCTGAGGTTTTCTGTATTTTCGATAGTAGCTTTCGTGCCTACCTGAGGTTTTCTAAGGGTTTGGTAGCGGCCTTCGTGCCTACCTGTGTTGATTTTACGTCTGTGAGCATACCCGTGATATTATGGATCTTATTATGCTGTATCTGTAAGTTTACCTGTGACGTTACGGATTTATTATGCTGTACCTGTAAGTATGTCTGGGGTGATATGAATCTTAGTAAATTATACCTGTGATGTACGTGATTGTTTGGGAATTTATGCTGAGACGTGAATTATGCTGAAGTTGGGTTTTAATTATTACTCAGAGAGTATTTCTGGGATATTTAATAATTAGTTTGGCTGTTTCAGATAAATGAAAATGAGTAGTAAGTGACCTTGATAGAAATTGATCATCTGAGTGATTATTGTATCTCAATCATCGTATTTATATGTATATATCTTATACTATGTTAAATGTATGCCCTACATGTGTTCCATGCTGATTTATCGTATTAGTTTGGTATAAAGGGTTGCTCGACACCGTAGTACTGAAGGGTTCATTTTCGTGGGCCCCTACCTATTCAATGGGCAGTGGACTTTGCAGGTTAGCCTCTAAGCTCGGTCAAATGCTGATAGTTCGGATTTGGGAGCGTAAGACTATCCGGTGTTTCTTTTGTCGTCTTATTCTGGTTGTATTTGGGCCCTTGTGTCCTACTGTAATTTCTCTCTCGAGTCTCGTAAACTGCTAATGTCGTTTTCAATTAGTAGTATTTATCTAATGTTCTGTCTATCTTGATTTCTGTAATCATGATATTAATTTAAGCGGATTAATGATTTTAGCCTTACCACTTGGTACGAGAATGGTAGAGGAAACCAGACTTGTACCAAGTGTGGCGGTAACACCCCTTGTTTTTATTGTTTTAGCTTCCGTACTTAACTCTGTAAACGAAATTTTTCAGTTGTAAATTTTGGAGTGTTACATATATATATATATAGTACAACCTAATAAATCCTATATGATTATTATTATTATTATTATACACAATTATTCATCTCTATTTAATTTTTATCACAACACCGATGCCCAACCAACCTCCTCAACTTTTCCCCTCAATACCCTTATCCTTAGGATTTTTCCCTATAACCCTAGTTTATATTTAGTATAATAAATGATAAACCCTAACCCTCCCCCTCCCCCTAACCCTAACCCTAACAATAATTAACCCTAATAAATTATAATAAAAACTAACACTAAACCTCATAAGATAATGATCCTAAACCTATAGCTAACCCTCCCCTAACCCTAACTCTAACACTAACCCTCCCCCTAACCCTAACCCTAACCCTAACCCAAACCCCAACCCTAACACTAACCCTCCCCCTAACCCCAACCCTAACCCTAACCACAATTATTTTAGATTATATATACACATCTTATATATAAATATATTATAAATATATATACATATAATAGAACACATATAAACACACATTTTACGGAATATAAATACACGTCTTACAAAATATATATTAAAAAAATCATATAAATACACAATTATTCAAAATGTGAGTGCTAAAAAAATATATATACACCTTAATTTTATACTTAGAATGTACATATCTTATGATAATAATATATATTTTAGGCTTGTGGATTCTCTTAAAATAATAATACATATTTTTTATAAAATAGATTATAAACACACACACACACACACACACACACACACACAATAAAAAAAAGGACAGCAAAATTTTTCACCAACACATCAAACAACAGATTTTTGAACAACAAACCGCAATTTTATAATAACAAACAAACACAACCCTGTAGCAACATGCATGCATATATATATACATATCAGTAGAGACAAATTAAGCAATGATGGAAGAACAAACGCATACGTAAAAGGAGAGACGGCGTGCAAGTTGAGAGCGGCAATGATATGGCGGACGATGAAGGTACAAGTGTTGGCTACGTTCACAAGAATGACACCACACACATGGAAAGCCAACAATGGCAGAGGGGTGGTGGAGAGATGGCGGTGCGAGGGTTTCCCTTAATTCAGATGAGCTAGAGCGGTGGTGCAAGGGTTTGCAAGAGAAAGAGAGTACGAGAGGGAAGCAGCAGAGTCTGAAATTTTTGGCACGAAACAAAACAGAATAAAATAAAAGGAAGTTTTAATAACGGTTCCTGTAAGAACAGTTATTAAAACATTGAAAATTTTGACAACGGTTCTTGTTTGAACCGTTATTAAATCTTATTTTGATAACGGTTTTATGTGAACCGTTATTAAAATGGCCGTGCAAAATTTCACTTTGCACTTTTAATAACGGTTATTACCTACAACCGTTATTAAAACCTCCTGCGCATTAATTTTTACGCATTTGACTACGGTTTTCGAACCACCGTTATTAATGTCCCGTTATTATTCCCTGTTTTCGTAGTAGTGGTATACTTAAAAGAAATTAGTTTTCAAGACCAGTTTGTTATCATCAAAACACAAGACAATATGTTATTTGACCTATGAAGTCAACAATTAGGATTAAAGGTAGAAACAAAAGATGATTGGTAGGGATTTTGGGGTTGGTGATAAGCTAGTGAGCTGCATGTCAAAGAGATTGATGTACGGACTTGAAGCTGACTATTTAACGAGGATGGACACGCAGTCTAAGGTATAATAACATGTATGATTTCTTCCGAAAGAGGTGGGAAGAGGAATGGACTACGTACAACACTCTTCTACGATTTGCATGTTTCAATAGGACTCCTAATAATTAATGTGCCTAGTTTGAATTCCTACTATTTATTATCAAATTTGCACTTTTGTTTTACATGTTATCTTAGTTTATTTAATAACTTGCTGAGATAATTGGTCAACTCCTTTGATAAATTTATTCATTACTATTGACTTAGAATATAAGATATTCTTCAAAATGATATATTAACTTTTAAAATTTTATTTTAGAGTATATAAGATCTTCTACAAGGTGATATATTTTCATTCTTTTTCTCTCTCATAATATAATGCATCTTACAAAAAATATCAAAAAACATAAGGGTACTGTAAGGGGGAAAAATAAAGGCGATACGCGGAAGTGAATTCACAATCAATTCAAGGAGAGAAGTGCATGATCAATTCAATTTAAACTATAAACAAAAATAATGTGAAAACTAAAAGAATACACAATTTTACGTGGTTCACCCAATGTGGGCTATGTCCACGGACGACGACGAGTGAGGATAATTTTACTATGTAGAGAAAGAATATAAGAAATCATCAATTGAATAGAGGATTTTAGAGATCTATCACTCTCAATTATTCTAATTCTTAAAGTGAATAGTAAATAAAATATGTGTGGAACTATGACGGATATTGTGAGTCATGTTTTGAGAGAGGGCTAACGACTACATATATATAGTTTTCAAAAGAAAATCCTAAAAAAAAACTGTTAATTGATGGAGAGTAAAAACTTTAACTCTCCGTTGATGGCAGTTAATACTACCAATTAATTTAGTAGTAAAGTCTTTGGTTACTTTAACTTTATATTTAAGTATTCCATAACCGCAGGTTTTACACTCTTCATTGATGGCAATAAATACTATTAATTAATTTGGTAGTAAACTCTTTGGTTACTTTAACTTTACATTAAAGATTTCCATAACCGTAAGATTTGAGGCATAAACTCAACAGGTACATTAGAAACAGTAAATCACTTCTGCTTTATTATGTTTTTAATAGAGTTTAAGACTTATATTATGAAATATACAAAGTACCATTTTAAAAATAAAATGAAATGTTTGCCTATAGCCTCAGTGCTATAGCCGGAAAAACCAATCTTAAAATGTAGAATAGAAGAAGCATCGATCATCGCTTCAAATCGATTTCTGGATTTAATTTCCTTTAACCCTGTTATTATTATTATTATTAAAGTTTTGTATCTGCATATATATTAGATAGAGACTATCTACCCTCGAGTGGAAATATTTCCTAATACATATATATATATATATATATATATATATATATATATGTATGTATGTATGTATTAAGGAAACAGAGTAGCATCATAGGAGCAGTCTTCGAAATTAATAGAGAATGTGAACAGAAACAACCGAACAGGATTCTTACAACAAACCGTTTTCTGTTTCCAAAAAATCATAAAATAAAAAATTGAATGGTTCGGACCACAGATTAGTCGGTATCTCTCCTCCTCCTAACTAGTTACATCATCATATCATACGCATTATGAAGACAACCAGCTGCGAGCCCTAACTCGTGAGCTACTTCACAGTCTGATCGAACTCCGTACGTAGTAGTACAGTATGTACAATTTACAGACTCTATTTTACCGATTCTTGCGCCGCATGCCCGCCGCGCCCATGAAGGTAACTTAATTCTGATTCTAGGAAGGCAGGCAGGGGACGGCAGGCGTAGATCATAATTATATCGTATACGTATTCATGGATCGATTAAGCCTTTCCTGACGAGCATGTCAAAAATTTTGTCAAGCTTGTGTGGGTCGACACGCTCGAACAGACCGTATGCGTCCGACTTTTTGGTGATATTTCCTCTGATTGCTTCCACGGACATTAGCTGTGCCATGTTGAGATACTGTGAAGGCGGCATTCCCATCTCCAAGCAGAGACGTTTTTCCTGAAGGCATATTGGCATCGATGATCAGCGTATGTATGTGCGTGCGGGTGGAGCGCGGACGGTTCGTACGTAGAAACAGAAAAGAAACAAAGAATGAAATACATGTGTGTGTGTCATGCGCGTGCAAAATATACATTTTCAGAGAGCAAATCGGAACCAGGAAGGGCAGCGGTGGTGCCGTCGTCCCTATAATCCTCATTTTCAAGGAGGGCGGCGGCGGTACTGCTCCCGATTGATTCTAGTTCAGACGCATCATTTAGTGCTCGTCCTCGTGGGATTCCAAATCGTCGGGTTCGTGTTATGGGGGGATTTGCCTTCTTAACTAGCAGGCCGTCTTTCCTGTTCTGCGGTACCGATCCTCTCCCTGCTTCCTTCCCCCGTTTCTGTGCAATATATCGGTCTGCCTCGGCAGAAGTGCGGCACCCAGCAGCCCTACATTCCTGCATACATATATATATATAAGGGGAAGAGGAAAACACAACACGTACGAGGATCGGTCTTAATTTCCAGAACACAGTAGTCGCATGATGAGGCAGGCAGATATGGATGAAAATGAAAATCATGCGTCGCAAGAGTAGAAGAGTACTCAAGGGTCGCTAATATAACACACACACACACACACATATATACACACCCCCTAGCAAGGCACGCATGTACGTACCTGTAATTCTTGTACCCTTTTAGCAAGCCGGTGTTCCCCCACAACAGTCCGAAGCAGTTCCTCGTGATCTTCTTTGGAATGCAAACGCATCAAGACTCTGTAACGCCGGCACAGCTGCCTCTCCTCGGCGGATAGGCTCTCCTCGGAAGGATCAGGGTACAGCAAATTCCTCTCAAGTACGAAGTCCTTCCTCCGATTCCTCTCATCCAGCCTGATTGCCAAAAATAAGCCAGGATTAGAATTTATACAACGTACTACTAATTAGCTAGCTAGCAACATAGTCCGTGCATGTATATATATATATCATCCGTACACGTGTACCTTCTATTGTAGCTGCGTATCACTCGCAGCTTCAGCTCCCGCTCGGCTTCTGTGTCGGTCTCGTGAAATTCCATGTCGGCCAGTAATTTCTCCGCGTCGTTATCGTATTCAATCTCAAACTCGTGCCTTTTCTCATTATATGCTGTCAGCATAGGACGCCCGCTATAATCCCTTAAGGTCGGCGGCCGCCTGGCCACCACCGGTTTCATCTCCCCAGTGCTCCTCCTCTCTGCCCCCGGCCAATTAATAACTACATGTGTATATATATATATATACGTGAATGAAAAACACTTCTAAGTAACTAATCACGTAGGAGGAGCTGTATATACAGGCTATCATCAGTGATAGCCTGCATCTAATCAAACACACACGATCATACACACACACATATATATATAATGAGTTAGGACCTACCGTCAACCGCAGATTGAGATTCCTTTCCATCTTGCTCAGTCGGTACTCTTACTGCAAGAATTTGGGATTTAGTAAGTTTTGGTAGACCGATATATATATGTTAATTATATCTATCTGTCTATATATGTAGATCTCAAAAGAACCGAAACCTTTCATATCCCCTTGATCTTTGGCCAAGGGAAGAGGCTCCTGTTTGTTCTTTCCTGCAGCTCGGGACATATCCTACACGCAAATGAAAATTCCAAACCAAAGCATGATCAGGTTAATTTGTGAACCTACTAGCTATGAGCGTGCCAACTAGTTGATCAAACATATAAAGTTACTATATATTGATACGCGCGTCGTCGTTATCGTACCGGAAGAGGAAAACATGGAGAGTTGATGTAGACGGAATTGTAGTGGTCAATACACTCGGACTTGGTTTTGGTTCCGACGTGCTCCGCAATCACTGCCCAGTCGCCCATTCCAAACATGTCAATTCCCTGCTGGCACACATTTATACAAATATACGCAAACATCACATGGGTGATCCATCTCTGTCAACATTAATTACTAGCTCAAACTTCATCCTTATCCAGAATTAATAAGTTATATTACTATAATAATAATTATAGCACAGCTTTATCCTCAAGAAGAGAGGAATTTTTCCCCAGGAAGCAATAAGAGTACGTACCTCGAGGAGTAAAATCTCTTCGCCAGCATTCCAGTCGGGACATAATAACGGGAACGACAAGTTTTTCTGTAGAAAATTAGTAAGCAGAGATGCAGCGGTCAGGATAACGAGGAATGGAAGAGCGGCTTGGAGTTGGAAAGTAACGGCTAGCGGCTGCCGATGTGAAGCGGCAAATCCGCGCGGTGCATAAAACTAAGAATATTGATATTACTTCTTTAAATCACTAAAATTTACATCGGGCGTGTCTAGCATATATGCATGCATGCCCCAGCTGCAACGCCGATCGACATGCATGGTTGATTGATTAATATAGAGACAATAATACTCCAGCAGAGATGGATAAGCAGGTAGGTGGGTGAATGAACGAATGAATTACCACGACCCGGTAAGGATGGCTGCTCCTATGCGGTGTCAGCTCGGCCCCAACAGAGAAGCACTCGACGCAGAGGTCGAAATCCGGACATATCGCACACTTGATTCGAATCTTACCTGATATATCTTTGGTGCAGTAATTACAGTGATACATTGCTGTTCTTGAACCATCGTTCTTACTGATTTCTCCTAAACATTTAAAAAAAAAAACAAAAACAAAGAATAAGTAAAAAATACGCAGATTATCATTTTCCATGCGCCCATGCATGAAGAACGTCGGAAGATCGATATTTGATCCTCAAATCTGAACAAGAAAAAAACATATATCGATCGAGCACAATTAATAATCACTCGTTAAAGAAATGATATCCGCAAGAAAAGCGCCCAAGAATTGAAGAATTAGCGAAACAAGAAAGAAGAAAAGGAAAGGACGGGGCAGCGAAGAACGAATTCAAGGCTATTAAATAGATCGAGCAAGTCCTGTACAATGAACAAGGATCGAGTACTCACCACCTTCGCGAAGTCTAAAACTCATAGATTTTTATCTACAAAGTCAGTTAAATGATTATATTTCTTGCATGTAATTAAGGACCCGATAAAAGATGACAACCGCATCTCATTCGCGCACGCGGACGTATACTCAATGCCATTACTGTAAACACACCATGTATATAAGCGTAATTAGCAATACCTGCAGATATCGCACCCTCTAAATCCTCCATGGCTGATGCTGTACGTCCCTCCGCGTTTCCGCTCGACAGTTTCAAGACGTACACAGCATCCAAAAATGAGTAGCATGCGACGAATATATATAGCCTGCTGGAATCTGCAACGGATAGGATAAAAGAAACATCAACAACAGAGCATGCAATGAAACTAAAGGGTTCCTTCGAGAGAGAAACCTTTTGAAATATATACAGGGATTTCAAAAGTATCGGAATTTTTTTTGAAGTTATTTGCTTTTAAAATTCTTTTGGTGTAAATTCATTAATTGATTGGATAATATATTTTTTAATTTAATTTTCATCTAATTAATTTATTTTAAATTTGGTTTATTAAATAAATGTATCATAATGTTTCCAATATTCTATTTTATAAATAGAGATGTATATTAATATCTTTTTAATAAAAAAATCTAGTAAGAAATCAGTAAATTAGTGATAAAAAATAGTTTTGAATAGAACTATAATAAAAAATTATCTTTTTATGAAAAATTTAAATTTGGTTTGAAGTAAAATAATGGTCACTACTATAGAAACGGAAAATAATAATGGAACATTAATAACGGTGGTTCGGAAACCGTTGCCAAATGCGTGAAAATTAATGCGCAAGATAGTTTTGATAACGGTTATAGTTCAAAACTGTTATTAAAAACCCAACACTAAAATTTACATGGTAATTTTTATAACGATATAAGGAAAACCGTTATTAAAAGATGTTTTAACAACAATTCCTACAAGAACCGTTGTCAAAAGCCACAATAGTTTTAATAACGGTTCCTACATGAACCATTATTAAAAGATGTTTTAATAATGGTTCTTGTAGGAACCATTATTAAAACCCCAGTTCCGCCTTTTATTTCGTTCAGTTCTGTTTCGTGCTAAAAATTTCAGACTCTGTACCTTCCCTCTCTTACTCTCCTTCTCTTGCAAACCCTCGCACCACCACACCGTACACCACCGCTCCGGCTCCTCTCAAGTCAGGGTATCATTCTTGCACCACACCGCCAACTCTCCTCCTCCTTGCAGCACCACACCTCTGTCATTCTAGGCTTTGCATGTGCTATCATTCTTCCACACCTAGCCAACACTTCTTCCTTCTTCCTCTGTCGTGTTTGTAGATGGTCGCCGCTTTCCTCTTGCTCATTGCCGCTCCTTTTAAGTATGTTTTTGTTCTTCCACTCGTAGTTTTTTCTCTTCTTATATATATATATATATATATATATATATATATATATATATATATATATATAAATGCAAGCATGTTGATACAGGGTTGTGTTGTTATTGAAAATTGCAAAAATATGTTGTTGAATGTGTTAATGAAAAATATTACTGTTTGTTGTTGAATTTGTAGCGGTACCGTTATACATTAACAAATGGATGTGTTGGTCGAGACCATTACAAATATATACATACATGAGTGTAGAATTATATACGAAGCTAGAGAAATAAAATACTTCAAATTATTAGTGATGTCACTCATAAAACTATATATATATATACACACATACATACATACATGCTCATTAATAAGTATAGGACACTTTAAGAAATAGGAAATGCCATATAATGAAATGAAAATATATTTTACATATGCATATCATTAAATAAATTTTTTAATTAGAGATGCATATGTTAATGATTTTTATTTGTTGAGGATTAGATAGATATAGAAAATAAAGAATATATAAAAGTGAATAATTAAATAGAGATAAATAATTTTGTATAATAATAATAATAATTAGGATTTATTATGGTTTAATTATAGTTAACTAGGTTTAGGATCATTATCTTATGAGGTTTAGGGCTAGTTTTTATTATAATTTATTAGGGTTAGGGTTAGGGTTTAGCATTTATTATACTAAATATAAAAGTAAAAAATTAAATAGACAAGAATAATTGTGTATAATAATAACAATAATAATAATAATGGATTTATTAGGGTTTAATTATAGGTAGCTAAGTTTAGGATCATTATATTATGAGGTTTAGGGATAATTTTTATTATAATTTATTAGGTTTAGGGTTAGGGTTAGGGTTTAGTGTTTATTATACTAAATATAAAAGTGAATAATTAAATAGAGAAGAATAATTGTGTATAATAATAATAATAATAATAATAATAATAATAATATAGGATTTATTAGGGTTTAATTATAGTTAGCTAGGTTTAGGATTATGGTTCAATTAGGTTTAGGGCTAGTTTTTATTATATTTTATTAGGTTAAGGGTTAGGGTTAGGGTTAGGGTTTGGTTTTAGCGTTTATTATACTAAGTATAATAATTAATATGTGCTCTTATAATAAACTATTATATATATTATTCTCAACTCTACTTTTAATGGTATCATATTATTATACTTAACATATATATATATATATATATATATATATATATATATATATATATATTATTAATATCTACTTGATTTTACTATGCGTAGCTTAAATGATTTGATGATAGTTTGATGTTCAGCTGATTTGTTAAATATATAACTAAAGATTGTGTCCTTATTTTAAATAGTTTGATATTATTAGCTTTACATAGTTGGTTAAGATCTGGTAGAATATATTTATAATTTATCTAGCTAGTTGAAGATTAGTTTACATATTTTGTAATTTAGAACCATTCGAGAACAACCTTGATGATAAGATTTAGTGGTTCTCATTTGTAGGTAGTGAGATAACATACCCTCCACTATATCTATGCATGGCGCCACATACAGATCTACAGACTCATGGGATATGGTTATACAACGAGCTAGGTCAGTTGTATGAGAGTGGCTTATCCTATCATCCCTTCCATTTCAGATCGTATCACCTTCTGTTGATCTTGCCTCAGATAGAACCATGGGTGTTGGGTACGTCTAATTTTTTGCATTGGTTTGTCCACCACACTGATACACCATACCTGAGATTTATTAAGGGTGAGGTATTTGCTAGAGAGTATGATAGGATATCGAGAGAGCTGATGGTCATTGATGATGAGAGGAGGTTTCGTCATAGCTTGCCTCCCAGTATCTACCCCGGTTACTCTAGAGTATCCATGAGTAGACTCTCTAACGATGATGTCAGGGATCAGATAATATATCATGATGAGCAGACTTTTAGAGTTATAGTTATTATTCGGGCTCGACGAGACTACCGGGGGATTTAGTTTTACAGTTATGAGTTTTTATTTTTTAGGTGTTTGAGCTGTAGCAATCTTTTGATGTATATAGTGTTGTTATTGCTTTAATCCCGTAGTATGTATATCTTTTGTAATTTGAATCATTGAACAATGTTTTGCTATGTATGTATGTATATATATATATGAAATTTTTCTAAGTATGAGCAATTTAAATATTAATATCTTTCTGGAAACGTGTTAGCATGATTCGTATATATATATATACAAAATAGCATGAAACATTTGAGATTAATTCTTTTTAAGTATGACTGATTTGTGAATTATTAAACTTATAATTCAATTAATTTGTAATAATTACTTTCACATAAGATCATCTTGAAGTAATATATGTATCAGATCCTAAAACCAATCCTAAAACAAGGGGGGAAATAAGGAAAAGAAGACAATGAGGGTAATATTAATATTGTAACATATGATATATATGCTGGTTTTTTTAAATGCATTTTTTGACCATCCTGATAGGATATTTATTGTATCGATAATATAGTGGTACATTATGGTCAATACATAACATTCTAACATAATTTATTTATTAATTATTTGTAGAGATATGGCCAACAAAAACATTGATAGGGACAACAGTGATGAAGAAGGGAAAAGATGACCTACCATTATGAGAATCATCACGGACATGAGGAATAAAGGAGAACTAGCCGAGTTAGGATGAAATACTTATAATCTTCCTATTGGCCCTTATACAGACATGTTCTTGACGTACATTTCACTCATGACCCATAATTGTGTTCCTATATCCTATAATAATTGGAAGCAAGTTCCAAAGGGTCATAAGGAACATATTTGGTAGGAAATCATGATAATTATGCTATTTTATGTAATCATTTTTGTATGTCAAATGTTATTAATTTTAATACATTAACATCAGTATACATCAATATATCTTATTTTGTAGAGAGACTTCAATGTCCTGGAGAATAGGAAGAAATGGATTCTTAGATATTATGGGGAGCATCTAAGAACATTTAGATCATACTTCATAGAAAAATGTACAGAAAGAGGGATGGTTCTCTACAGCAGAACCCACCCAAACGATATGGTTTCATCGATCAAAAAAGTTGGAACCAATTCATTGCATATCGTCTTACGGGGGATTTTAAGGTATTTGTTAGATAAAAATTAAAATTTTTGTATTCCAATATTATGCTTAATATTGAAATAACCATGTGATTATATTTTGGCTTGTAATATAGGAAAAAAGTGCAGAAAATAAAGAGATTGCAAAGTAGAATAAATATTGGCATAATATGGTTTGCAAAGGCTATGCAAGACTTGAAGAGGAGTTGGTATGCCATTTTGATTTATCTATTATATGTAAATGTCAAATTTTATAATAATATTCTTAATTAAGAATATTTTTTGATTTATAGCTCCTAGTCCAAGACTTGGATCCATGTACCTCGTCAATCAATATTGGTACATTATGGAAGAAGGCTAGAGCAACAAAAGATGGATATATTAATGAAGATGTAGATGTTGCAGCAAAAAAAAATTGCAAGTTTGTAGATATCTATAACCCTACTTAGTTTTCTTTTAGAAAACTATTATATTGTGCTTATTCCTAAAAGCTAAATTTACATATATTGTATATTACAGGATGAACTTCAAACATCCGATGTTGAGGAGGGGGTGGACCAATATAACATTGTATCCCAAGCTATAGGAATTATAGAACACCCTAAAAGACACAAGGGTCTTGGATTAGGTGTTATGAGAATGAGCTTATGTAGTCGATCTCGTGGTTCTCGTAGCACTAATAAGCAAGTGGCCATCCTCATCTAGAAATTAAATGTGGTATTTGAACGAATGGCAACAATGGAGTAAGAGTTGTCATTTATTAAATCTCAAGGGTATAAGCCATCCGATTCAGTCAACCATGATTAGCTTCACATACCCAATGTAAATAGCGTCAGAGATAGTTGTGAAGCTGATGCACTTCTTTCTTCTCTTCCCGAGGTAAGTATTACAAACTGTGAATTGTTATTAAATGTATTCGGTATAATAAATAATTAATAATGTGTAATATTTTATTTTAGGGTTTGCATAAATTTGACTTGTTAGCAAATAACCTTTCAACTCTTTTGGAGAAAGGAAGGGTACTCATCAGTCATAGTACCCAAACGCAAACAGTCCAAAGGTAGAAATTAGCCCTAAATACAAGCTCAGTGAGTATTGAGACTCCAATCATTGGCAGTGCACCCTTACCTTGTTATAAAGAGGGCGATGAGGCAGCCACAATGCTAGAAGCTCATGGAAGCTTTGTGCCTTGGCATGCAGATTAGATACGTCTCACTATTGAAGAGGTAATGACATTCGAAATCTTCATTAGACCTTATTTATTAGTTACACTATTTATACTTTTTTCATATATATATGCCCAATAGATATTTTATTTATTATTATCAATTAGGGAATCAAAAAAGAAGATTGCTCCTATTAGTAAAACCAAGAGAGGTACTAGTAGAACGAGCAACACAAAAGAGGGCACTGCTAAAAGAAAAAGAGCTAAATTTGAAAAATCAGTTGCCCCACAAAAGATTCCTTTTCCGAAAAGAGCCAACCTCCACCAGCAATAGCTTTATTATATTTCTATGCCTAAAACTACCTTAGGGACAATTATATTTTCATTGATTGTCGTCATGAGTATGTTGGGAGGGACGATGCTATTTACATGGTATCGATAGTTGACATAAGCGATATTTATAATCAAGAATGGAAGTCAACCACGAGTGTCACTATCTATGTCACATAAATATTATTTCATATTTGAGATTTTAGTACTTCTTGTACTATTGTAATTTTTATGACCTCTTATATGAATTATTAGTTATTAACAAATATGCATTGTTATTGTCGTCCATAGGTTGGTAGCTAGTCATGCTGCGATGGAGGGAATATTGTCCTCTATTGTGTTTGTGTGCTTACACTAAATAGCTGACGGTACTACAATAAGAGAGGGTAGGCACATAAACTATTTAGCGGATTGCATTTTGATTGAGGGACATAATAAGATCTATCTTATTCCTCACCTCGTAACTGAACATTGGGTTTTGTATGTCGTCTGACCTGATCTTAATAAAGCCTATGTGTTTGATTCCCTTCGAACCTAGGTCGTGCCTTTTGAAGTCGCTCGTCGTGGTGGGAAGGAATTTATCGACATATTAGTATACTTTTTACTTCTTACTTCATTAGCTTATTTATACATATATTCTACTTTCATTATTTGAGGCATATATACTTACAATATTGTGTATCCAACTCTATTTATTATGGCACTATGGAAGGCATATCAAAGGAGAGAGGGGAATGGTGTCCCAAACTCAAAGAATCTTCAATATGAGCCTGTCATGGTAAGTAGGAAGACAACTATTTTGTATTTTGTTTTAATTCAAATTAATATCTAATAGTTAGAGAGCTAATTGAATTCATTTGACAATATCCACAATAGCAAAACAGCGATGATTGTGAATACTATATATGTAGAGCAACGGATCTGATAGTCCAGAACAAATCGGTCAATATAGATCCAAGCTATGTATATTTTCTTTTCCATATTTTTCCATTAATGAATCATGACATATATATTTGGTACTTGACCTAAGTGCTAACTGTATATTAATCGAAACTTGGGTGTTGTAGTTTTTCATTGATGACTATGCATAAGGCTAGCAATATAATATTGATGAAACTGATGAAGTTAGAGACCAATGGGCCAAGCACGTGCACTCATTCATTCGGTATTAGGTAGGAATCTATATTCTACATGCATGTTCAGGTTTGTATTTCGTCTACGTATTTTGGTCTTCTAAGCTATGATCTATGAACTTTTGACTTTGGGGTGTAGAGCTACAAAGTTGTGGTATGTCTATTAATTTTGATTCTTGGGTATGCTCGGTGTATTGAGACTTACCAATTAGAGATTGATTGAAAATATGTAGTATATTTGGGAGGAAGACATACATGTATATATGAATTAATGTTGTTTTACATTGTAGATTTGGTAAATATTTGAACATACAACTGTGTATGCAGGACAAAATAGCAAAAACATAAAAATATATATATATAGTTTTAATAACGGTTCTTATTAAGAACTGTTATTAAAACCACATATTTAATATCAAATTTATGCTCATTTAATATGTATTAGGGTTTAATAAATACATAATTAATCACTAAAACCCTAATTGGATTATAAAGTTTTAATAACGGTTCTTATAAAAACCATTATTAAAACTTATGTTTTAATAACGGTTTTGAGTAAGAAGTGTTATTAAAATGTATGTTTTAAAAACGGTTTGCATTAAGAATAGTTATTAAAATTGTGCATTTAATCTCAAATTTATGCTCATTTAATACATATTAGGGTTTAACAAATGCATAATCATTGACTGAAACCCTAATTGGATCATATTTTAACAACAATTTTTGTAATAACCATTATTAAAACCTCATTTTCCACAATGGTTTTGACTTTGTAACCATTATTGAAACCTTATTATTAACAACGGTTTTACTTGAAAACCGTTATTAAAACCTAGTTTTAACAACGGTTTTTACTTAAAAACCGTCATTAAATATAAAGTTTACGTACATATTCGCAGGTTTTTTATATTTTTTATGATGGTTATGAACCCTTATTAAAGATTTAATAACGGACAATTCAATAACGGTTCAAAACCATTATTAAAACCATAAAATAACCATTATTAAAACCCCTTCTAAGGGTAGTGTGAAAATTAAACTAACTAATAAAATATCAAATATCAATAGTGGTGAAAGTTTAATACATTAGTAGTGAAATATCACTACATTAGTAATGAAAGATTAGTGTATTAGAGATGAAAGGTAATTTTTAAGTAGAATAATGGTAAAAGATCAACCCGCGTAATGTTGAAAATCCAGTTCATTGATGGTGAAAACTTAGTTTAATAATAGTGAAAGATACTTAAATGTATGATTTTATACATACATACATACATACATACATACATACATATACATATATATGTAGTTGTGGTGAAAGTTCAATACATTAATGCTGAAAGATCAATTCGTTGGTGAAATGTCAGTACATTAGTAGTAAAATGTTAGTATATTAGTGATGAAAGATAATTTTTAAGTAGAATAATGGTGAAAGATCAGCTCACTAGTAAAAAAATTAATTCAATAGTGGTGAAACATTATTTTAATAGTGATGAAAAATACTTAATTGTATGATGAAATATATATAGATATATAATTACAAAAAAGTTCAATACACTAATGAAGAAAGATCAATTTATTGGTGAAAATCATACTATAAATGCACTCATCTACAACAAATTTTTTCTTCGTTGAAGGCCTCAAATGTTGTCGTAGAATGTACATTGCAACGATAGGTCATCGTAATTGCTTCGTAGTAAAAGACCCAATATTACGACAAGAAAAGTCATTATCAAATATGACCCCTATTGCGATGACTTAGTCGTTACTATTATACTACTAGGACGACAATACAATTTTTTTTAGAAAATTAAAATTATTTATTGCGATGATATTTTGGGTCTATAGCAGTGACCACGTCGTTTTTGAATATCCAATTTAAAAAAAATCTTATCAACATACTACAATAACCAATGGGTATACTACACTGACCCAATCATCATTAAATGTCCAACTGAAAAAAAAGTCTTATTAGCCTACTGCGATGACTCTAAGTATACTATAATGACTCTAACAGTCATTGAAAGCCAACTTTAATTTTTTCCCTAAATTTTTATTATGACCCTACAAACTTTAAATATATTGTTTTTTTTTATTTAGACTTATTTATATTAATTGAAATCATTAATAATGCATACGTTATTTTCAAATTAATATTAAATAAAAAACATTTGAAATATAACTATTGTTCATAATTTGAAATTTTTATTATAATTTTTTCATCTACCACAAACAACTAGATCCTACTCATCATCCTCATCCTCATCCTCCTTTTCAACCTGCTCTACCTCTTCCCTTGACACCATAAGCCTTTGTCTGAGGTCTTATATTATAATAGTTTTCAACTTTATAGTTTATTTTTGATGCCTTATCATTTTATTGTGATTTTAAACAATCATAGTTAGCTTATCAAGTTTTTCCTCAAATGTAAAAGCGATGTTGTTGGTACTAGCAAAAGCTGGGGATGGTAGTTATGGTAGAGCTGCAAATGATGCTAACGAAGAGTCCTTTAATAATCTAATACTAGATCTTCCAAGGCCATGGTGTTGTCCAAGAATGTCACGTACAATATCTACCTCGTCAATTTGTATAGGCTCATTAGACCCACATTCACTCCCAAGTGATATTACTCGATCCTCCTCCATCATCCTCCATAGTGTCTCCAACAATTTATACTATAAGAAAAGTAAAAATTAAGAATAAATAGGTTATAAATAAAATATAATTAACTTAATTCATTAATAGAATTATAAACTTATATATTTCCTCTCAACATCTTCACTCACCCATTTCACATACTTGCAGTGCATCTCTCTGAAAGTCTCGACCTCACTTGAAATTTTCTTGGTTCTAGGGTTGTCCTATAATTAAAATAATAATAATAAATTGAAAATTATGAATAACATTATAAATAATGAATGAAATTTTAAAGTAGGCATAAAATACCATCTTGTAGCGAAATTGAGAAATCGATGATAAGCCATAGAAGCTTGGATATTGTCGCTTACCTCTATTTTTTGTGTTTCTTTACGAAATTACTTGCAAATCAAGAAATATTAACACTTAATTAATATTCATACATATTAAGTTTATCTATATATAATATTATATAAATACTTTTTGTTGAGGAGGATTCCAAAACTCCTGAAGCTTTTTCTAATTCTCATTGTCTAACGCATTCGGTTTAATTCTCATTGGGCCTCAACTCACAACAGATCACACATCTGTGCCTCAGCCAAAGATTCGGGTGGATCACCTATGACTGACTCCTAGCAACACATCAATTACCCATTGCTACATCCTCAATCCAGATGGTTCATCCGTAGCCTTCAAATTTGGAAAAAAAATTACCATGATTTCTTCTAGTTAATTTTTGGTGAGATAATGTTCCATTGAAATAACTTAGATAAAAAAATTGATGAAATTAACTGATCGAAGAAGATGGAGAAAAGGGAGAAGAAAAGGACATACCTGTAAAAAAAAGGGGCTTTTTAAGGGCTGTGAACCCTTTTTTCATTTTATATAATTCAACTCTAATGTAGTGACTCCTCCCCCTATTATACGATGACAGAGTCGCTGTAGTATACCCCCATTTTAATGATCGATAGTATTTTGGTGGTCTATACTATAGCGATACTATACCCTATAACATCAACTAGTTGTTGTAATATGCCCTAACCAAAAAACAATTTGCAACAATTTTCAAGAGATGAGAAAATTCCTACTAGACCCTACAACGACGACTCCCCCTACAGCCACGACACGTCGCTACTAAAGAGATTTTTTTTTGCTAGGAAATCGGGGAGGAAAATTTTTTTAGGATACTACAATGACACTATTTTTGCCTTATCTTTTTTTTTCAAAACTTAATTTTAACTATAATGAGGTTAAAATGAGTTTAATTGATAGTTGTCACAATAACTATACAATGACAACCCCTGTTGTCGCTATAGCCTCATTCACCCTTCTGGATGGTTAAATTACCTCATCACTAACGACATTGACCATCACAAAAAATATTGTCATAATAGACAAATATTGTTGTAGTAAAAATCAATACATTAGTGGTAAAAAAATAGTATATTAGTGGTAAAACGTCAATATATTAGTGGCGAAAGACACTTTTTAAGTAGAATAATGGTAAAAGATCAACTCACGCAATGGTGAAAAATCAATTCAATACTGGCGAAGATTAGTTTAATAGTGATGAAATATACTTAAATGTAAGATGAAATATATATTATATATATATATATATATATATATATATATATATATATATATATGTAGTTGTGGTGAAAGTTCAATTCAATGATGAAAGATCAATTTGCTAATGAAAAATCAATGTATTAGTGATGAAAGGTAGATATATTGGTGGTGAAATATCATGTTTAAGTAGAATAATGGTGAAAGATCAACTTAGGTGATGGTAAAAAATTAGTTAAGTGATGATGAAAGATTAGTTTACTATTAGTAAATGATACTTAAATTGATGATGAATATGTAGTTGTGGTGAATGTTCAATACATTAATAATTGAAAGATCAAATTACTAGTGAAAAATTAGTATATTACTGGTGAAACATTAGTATGTTAGTGGTGAAAGATCATTTTTAGGTTGAATAATAGTGAAAGAACAACTCACTGGTGAAAACTCAGTTCACTAGGGGTGAAATATCAATACCGTAGCGGTGAAATATCAATTTTTAAATAGAATAGTAATAACAGTGAACGATCAATTTTACAAGTGAAAAATTATTATATTAATAGTAAAAAATCAATACATTAGTGATGAAAGTTTAGTATATTAATGGCAAAATATCAAATCACTAGTAAAACATTTAATTTAGTGATAGTTAAATATTAGTATATAGTAGTGAAATATACTTAAAGGTATAATGATATATATATAAATTAAAATTATGCCAAAATAGGTATCAATCTATTGAGAAAAAAATTAGAAATGTTATGGTATAATATTTTTTATTTTTCTAATAATCATAATGATAGATATTTCCTTTTTTTTTTAAAGAAAAAAAAAGCCACCAAGATGTTAGCAAGCTACACTTATCTTCAATGTGAAACTGATAGTATGGTATAGGTATTACCTCAAGTAGGCCAACTAGATTTTTTTATTTTAATTTCTTTCATTCAATTTAAATTTAAATTGAAAGTACATTAACCATACCTTTTGTCATAATACTTTTTATACTCTTTTTCTCTTATATTCTACCTTAATTATTCTTCATTCAAGTGAGTTAGAAGCTACCTCACCTCTCCCCCTGTGCCTAATTTTTGTTTTATTACCATAATCAGCTACACACACCATACTTCTCTTTGCTTAGTTTCATTCTATTTTCATACAAATTAGCTTAACATTTTGTTCTCTTTTTTCACTTTGCTTCTAGATTCTCTCTACCACAAAAATAAACATAGGCAATAGGATATACATACATACATACACATATACATACATACATATATATATATTTGTGTTAATGAGGATAGTTGTTTACAAGTTCTCTCATAAAAAAAAAAGTAGGATGAAAAGAGATAGAATAAATAGGCAATAGTTGGGGAATTATAACCATTATTTATAGTGTGAGGAAAATGGGAAAGAGTATCGACAATAGTTGTAACAAAAAATTAACACATGTACCTTAGCAGGATTTTTTACTAAATTTTTGAAGTGTATAAACACAAATTTTAGGGTGCAACCGCTGTTTGTACCTTAACATGATTTTTTTCCTCAATATTGTTATATTCTATACCTTAGAGAGATTGTTTTTTCCTTTTTGCATTCTTCACTTTTAACCTAAAGGACCTTTTCCATAGCTTAATTTCACATGAACACATATAGAGAACTACCATACAAATTGCTTATTCTCAAAAGCCTTCCACCATTTTTGTTTCCTCCTCTTCCTCATTCTTCTTCTCCACCAATCATGTCCATCACCATCACCAACTATCCTTCTTATTCTTTTCTTTTCCCCATTGTTCCACTAAATTTTCTTTCTTCATATATCTTTTCCTAATATTATCGATGTTTCTCCTCATATTTGCATGAACACATAGAATGCAAATGTGCTTCCTCAATTTTGTTATTTTCTATACTTTATATGCCATTAGAATATTTTTGGTATCATTGTTATAGTTTTTTGTTTAATACATGTGTAGTGTTACGCAATGCTATCTATAAACTAGCCTTTGTACATTATATATATATATATATATATATATATATATATATATATATATATATATGGTTTAGATATTATCATTGTAATTTGTCGACAATATTCTGGTGGGAATAACTTTTGACTTGGTTGTCCATTTTTTTTTTCATTTCATGTATTTATTTTTTCAAATCTATGCAATATTTTGACACTTTTGGAGAAAAATAATGAAAAAAAAATGTTTGCCTTCAAAATGAGGTTTTTATATTTTGAGATCTAAAAGTCTATTGTTTGTGATAACCCACTAATAATATGACATGTGTGCTTGAGTAATTTTTTAATGTAATATATTCTCTAATAAGATCATAATATTTAGATGTATTTATAATAACCTTATATTATATATGGACATAATGTCATAGTAGTGAAATATATTTATAAAATTCTTCTATTATAGTTAGATAGAATTCCATGGCAGTGAAATATATTGATAGGAGCCTTAAAGTGATGTAGATGAATGATGAATGCCATGGTAGTTGAAATTATATATAATTTGTGAATGAAATCTGTTTGTGATCAATTTTGTGTTAAAATATATAATTATTTATTTCTTTGATGATTCCATGTAAGTATTACATATATTGATCATGATGAAGATTTAAGGAGAAAGGTAAATAAAATAAATGAAGAATCTATATAAAAGGAGGACTTTGTTATCTATTAGCATCTTCATTTATTATACATGTGTGCTCATGGTAGAGCTCATGCTAAGCCTATGAGAAATAAAGACGCCAAGATAGATAATAAAGACCTAAAGTAATTGATCCTAGGAGGTCTAATGATGTGAGTTATTATTTCTAGAATTCTCTTTTTTTGATATATCAAAATGAAGGTGTGATGAATGGTTAGTTGATATAAATGTAAATTTAGTGTTAATTGATTGATGGTAGGAGTGGATGGTTGGTACTATGCAAAATTAATATTATAAGTTGAGATGCACACTATTGATGTTTGTGTATTTGTTGAATATGTGTGTACTTTTGAGTGTACAGAATTAGGTACTATATAGGTATTAGGAGTAATTTTTTTATAAAAATAAATAGGATACAGGTGGTGTTTCTAATTCAAAATTGTCTTCTATATTAAAAAATGGAGGAAGGGTTAGATGATAGTTGTAATCCAAAACTATAATCTATAGTGGAATATAGATAATAGTTGTAGCCCAAACCATCATATAATTCTTCCCAAATAATTGGAGGAAGATTATGTAGTAGTTTTGGCTAAAATAGTTTTTCATAGTTCATAATAGACAATGGTTTTTAGCACACAACCACCGTTTATAGTTGATAATAGACGACTATTTTCAGCGCATAACCACCATCAAATCCTTCCCCCATTTTTTCAAAAGAAATTTTTTATTTTATTTCTATTTCATTATAGATGGTTGTGTTTTAAACCATAGTTTGTAATATATATGGTTATAGCCTATAGGACAGCTGTTTACCACCATATTTTTCTTTTTCTCACCATTATTTAAGACTATTTATGTATCTGTGTGTGTTTGATAGTTGTTGTTTTTGTATAACCCATTTGTCTCCATTTTCATAAATTTTTTCTTTAGTTAATCCCTCAAACTAATAACCCTTCATTACCCCTTATTTCTATCCTTTGTTCCATGGTGTTTTTTTCATTGAATTCCTTTCTTTTGTTTCAAATATTGTTGCATTTGTCCTGACTATTGTTATGTGTTTTCCTCCAACTTTGATTCATTTTCACCTCTTTTTTTTTCACTTCCTTTAAATTCCTAATTTAATTTTATTTATCTCTCTATCACTTTTTGCACTTATATGATCTTATTTTCATACCACAAATTTAATATTTTATAGTTTTTTAACTTTTGGTTAATGAAGCTTTTTGATTTTTCATATGTACACTTTGCCCATTTCTCATAAGAGTTAGTTCTAGCCAATATTGATGATATTTATGCTATCAAATACTCTTAATCCATTGTAAGTTCATCTAGAGCTTATCTAAAACATAATGCACTTGCTTTCCTTGAGGGAATGCAATAGAGGTTTTCAAAACAATTAATAATTCAAATATACCCCATACACCATATGACTCGCGTTCTGGCTAATTCTAGATTCGTATAATATATCATTCCTCAAAGTAGCATACATTGTGACATTCAAATATGATAAAACTCAATCTTATAGATAATAGTCTTATCTTTGAAATTACAAGCTTTAAGCCTCAACCACCAAATTACTTATCAAATGGCGGATGTTTTGAGCTTGATCAACCAAACTACTTATTGGATGAGAAACTTCTAGATTCAATAACCAAACTTCTTTATCCTTTAAAACTATAATGCAATAGGGTAACCCAAACATGCTATCACATGTTTTTCACATATTTAGTAGAAGCATATGGGTTACCTCCTTTCTAAGCAAAATTAAAATTACAAACATAAGAATAAAGGGTACAACAAATCGAGGTTCCAACTATTCTTCTTTGTCCTTAAAAAAATAATAGAATAATTATAAAGTAATACAACAAAATAACAAGACAACAATAATAAAAAAAAAAGTAAAAGAAATGAGAGTCATACCCAACTATGGGTGACGCACATGAGAGAAGAAAAGGATAAAACTCTTCAATTTTTTTCTAAATCTAACACCCTTATACTTTAACAAATTATAATGGGGATAAATAAGGATTGGAGGAAGAAGAACCAAGAAAGAAAATGAAAAAAATGGGGTAGGAGTTTTAATTTCAGAAGCAATAATAAATGAAAGTGTTCTTCAACTCTCAAGCAAAACTTAAAGAAAAAGAGAACACAATGCAAAAAGGGTTGAATGAGTGAAGTAAACATATCAACAACGCATAAAGAAGGGTTAGTGTGTGAAATCAGCACAGAAGAGAGAGAAGAGAGTTGACCAAGAGCTTGCTTCACAAATACTTGAATTGAAGGTTGAGTGTGAGTATATAGTGTAAGAGAGCGAGTGAGAGGTGAGGTGAGATGATTATAGTTAAGATATTGGGCAACGACAAGGGAATAAATTACAATTTGATCTAAGTTGAGGGAGGTTAAGGACAACAAGGATGAAAGGAAGGGCCCATAAATCAAAAATAGAACAAAAAACACACAAAAACCAACTCTAGTCGACGTCTGGTTGCCCACCCAATCCCCTAGTGCTACCCGTATTAGCCTCATCATCCGGTTGTCTAAAAAGTAAGCTCTAATCGATTTCCCATCACCAAAAACCCTAATATTCTATTTTTAACATAGTAAACCTAATCCATCTTCCATTCCGGTCAAACAACACATATTGAATGCATCCAACACATATTATCTATCTATTATTTTTGTAGTCAAGTTCACATAACAGATCTAGTTGTGTTTAGGTTATGAATAGAGGTTTACGTGAAATGAGTTATTACATTGAACTTCTGCATAAACCAATTTTGCCTTGTTTGATCACTTTAACTAGTTTTTTTAAGCTAATCCATTAGTTTGACTAACTAGGCTAAAGGTTGAAATAAATTGTAAAATGATTTTGTCTAGGAACTAAACCGCTCAATTATTTTGAGCAAATCCATCAGCGGATCAACATGAAACATCATTTGGTTTACAAAATGGATGGTTAATTTGTAGACAAGTTTTGTAATTACTTGACTAATTTGGTTTGAAAACATATTGATATATTTAAGCAACCTTAGTAAATCTAAATTTTTGATCCAAGAGGAAACTAAGAATGTGTTAGCAACTAAATTATTATTAGATTATTCTCTTATTTATTTGGACAATTTTGTCCCCTAATAATAAAAAATTATAATCCCTTTGTTTTTTAATATAAAATGTATACTTCTTAAAAAAAATGTTAAATACTATAATCACGTTTTCGATTAAAATATTATAACTATTCTGTTTCATGAGAAGCATCAAAAGAAGTATGGTTTATTATAATACGAAAGTACATTATGAAAGATAGATGACTTTTTTGTACATATTCTAACACTTCTTAGTATACTAAAAAAAATTATTGAAAATAAAAATGTCTTCTGGGGACAACCCTCGTAATTTAAATTACTCGAACCTAAAGGTCGTTCCATGTCGAAATTAGTAAAGCCATAAATAATTCTTTAGATCCACTTCGAGGTCGGGGGGTATATATATTGTATATCGATTGGTCACATGTTAAGCTGCGATAAAGTCAAGGTTCATAAGCGGCACGTGGTACCTATTCCTCCTCGGAACTCAATCGTATATCCCATCGGGTATTCTTTAACAATAGAAGATACGCCAAATCACTTCTAGACCCATCAGAATCTGATTTCCTTCGGATACGAAGCTATCCAGTGGTACATAGGATAATAATATTTTTGTAAATTAAATGAATACTAACGTTTAGTTTGAAATACAGATATTTTACGTATAAATATATATTTTTTATAATAAAATATACATCTTTATGATAGATAATATGATATTTTAAAACATTTATTAAATATTTTTTAAAATAATATATATATTATCTAATAAAATATATATTTTTTTATTATAAATATAAGTTCTTTATTTATAAAATTACCGTAGACAATATTGTAATGACAATAATAAACTTTAACTACAATTATAGTGTAAAATATAAGTAACTATATATAATAACGGTAGAAAATAAAAAAAATTAATAATAATACATCAGCGGTTGTAATGATAAAATACTCCTAACATTAATAATAAAATATCATTTTGGTTTAACATAATATTTTTTAAGCTAGAAGTATAATAATGAGTTTCTATATTTATGTATATAATCTTTAAAATATATGGGTATATTTTTATTTTTAATTTTCTTGATAGTCCAAATTAAAAATAATTTAAATTTATAAAATATAAAAAAAAGGGTCGGTTATATTTGCTAAAATGCCACCCGGATCCGGTTACCACTTGCAGAGGTTTGGAACTCGTCTCTTAAGTCTTAATTGGACGCCATATATGGCATTCAAAGTCAGCTGCTACAAGTCAATCCATGTGCCAGTGAGCCAATAAAGGCTACTGATGAGGCATGCAACGCGAGCCTTCGTACATTCTGACAATGTAGGATACTAAGCATACATATAATTCGTAATCTTTATATATTGAGTCAAGGTATACGCAGATCCAGATCTTATTACTGGGATCCGTTCTACCTTCCATTATATATATCAGTAAATCATAAGCCATGCTCAAGCAACTCGCCTACTACCAAAAGTTGCTTCCAACCAGCCTCCGCAATGGGATTCAATCGAGTAGCTCTGCTCTTGTTCCTCTTGATCTGCGGTGCTTCTGCTAATGAAGACAGCCATGGCCGCCACCATAATCACCATGGCCGCAAACACCATCACCGTGGTTATCACTTCCGTCCTCCAACCGAACCACCTGCAGATATCCCACCAGCTGACTGCGACACAGAAACCCCGTCATTACCACCAGTTTACCCACCAATGGAGTCTCCCATTGAAGAGCCTTACCCATCTTTTGGTTATTATCCCCCTGATTCGGCCCCTACCATGACTCCAATTTATGGTCCAGCTCCATACGATATACCAGATGATTCGAATTTCATTCCAATTCCAGAAGATGACCCGCAACCAATTCCACCACCAGTTCACCCTGATCCTAACCAACAGCCATGGGCTGTTCAAGGCGTAGTTTATTGCAAGAGCTGTAACACCGTCGGCATCGACACCCTTTCCGGTGCTTCACCTCTTGCTGGTGCGTACGTAAAAACACAAACGGAAAAGAATAAATATATATATGAGTCGTAACGTGCACGTTAATTAAAATTGCTTTAGCAAGATTAAATGGAACCATGCAAAGTCATTAAATTTAAACCATATATATTTAATACTACGGCTCGAATTCATTTAATCTAATCTATCAATTTCTAAATCATTCAATCTAAATGAAGCGTTTTTAAATCATCTAATCGAAATCATCCATTTTGCATTTTGTTCTACCATTAACATTTGATACATTCCGTACGTGTATGCATACGTACGTACCAAAAACTTCCTTATTATTTTACTTTTATCAACCAAAAATATATAACGATATGTTTGTTTTATTTTTCGTATTTTTTTGATATTTTATTATTATTTGATATTATTGATATTATTATTATTTTTATCAACCACTATTATTATTATTATTATTATTATTATTATTATTAATTATTATTATCTTTAAAAATTTGCCAATGTAATATTATCTGAACTGAGCTGATCCAGCAAGCATTTGATATAACGACAACAAATCATTTAGATATGGTTTGAGAAAAACTATTATAATTGGTTATTGACTATTCTATTTTATCTAGTAAAATATAAATTTATCTAAATTTCCATGAATTTTAACAAAAACGATTAAAAAGTCAATAGTTTCAAGAGCCAAATGCTTTCCTAGACCAAAGGGAGAAGAAAATGAGCAAAATCCAGTATAAAAATTATTCACCCTGCAGGATGGATGCGTGGAATCACACTATTTTTGGGTTAATTATTTATTTAATCGATACGTATTGCTTAAATTTGCAGGTGCTACGGTTTTCCTAGCATGCCGTAACGGTAGATCGATCCTATCAGCGGAAAAAGCTATTACAGACAAGAACGGGTACTTCTTCGTCGTGCACACCTACAACTATGACGCTAGCATTTGTGATGTGACTTTGTATCCCTCACCCCCGAAGAACTCACCATGCCAGAAAGAAAGCACGCTCAACGGAGGATCGCCTGCCAGATTGGAGCCTGGAAGCGCGTCTTATTCTTCTCATCCTTTTGCGCTTTACACCGTCGGTCCATTGGCCTACGAGCCTGGGAACAAGTGTTAGGCGCATGCACCGGAGCTGGCCACCAGCTCTATCATATAGCCATTTTAATAAACTACAGTACCTCATATCTGATACTCCGGTAAATTGAAGATCATCATCAGGAATCTTTGATCATAGCTGTTTTAATTTACTACAATGAATAATTCAGTGTGTGACTTAGTAATTCGGTGTTTATTAACCATTGATTTCTGAATTTAGTAGTTAATATTTAGGTCTTGGTTTCATGTTTGGAAACTCTCGATATTATACTGGAAGTACTGTAACATCATTGTTTCCCTTTATATATATATTTATATGCCACTTCGATTCTACGAGTATTATATATTGTGTGTGTGCACGAATAGTAAAAAATGAACAATAAAGATATTAATTTCCATATTTAGCAAATATTGATAGGACCTACAAAATATTAATGTTAACTCAACTACTTCCTCCCTCATTCAATATATGAATCCGTAAGAACCAAACATGCATCGCTCTTGCGCGAACTTTAAGTTGGAAATTTGGTTATCCCTAAGAAATTCTTTGGAGCTTTAGCATAGAATAGGGGGTTTCTATTAGAGATGATAATATACCACATTTGGCTAGATATGCATTCAGATCCAACTTAAATCCATCAAATCTCAAAAATTTTGATCCATACTAGAATCTATGAATAGAGTGATAAAACAAATCGTAAATGTTTCCAACTATTAATTTTCTAAAAAATAGATAACTTATATTGATATATTTTTGTTTTTATGTGATTTAGTTTGTATTTTTTTTTTGTTCAAATAATTCCTCCAAAAGGTTCTTAATCCCTCAATACTTCAAAAATAAAAATGGGTAGCTTATAACTAAAAGACATTATAGATTCATTATCCATATAAGGTAAATAAATAGAAATAAAATTACAAAAATAAACAAGATGATCAAATAATATCACTAGAAAAAAAATGAAGAATTTGCAAAGGTAGAAGTTGGGCTTGCAACTTAATATACACCAAGGATGGATCAAAAGCATCCTTTTGCTATTAATAACGTAAAAATCATAATTTTTTACTTTCCCTGACCCAACTACTAATGCTTGCCATGCAAGTCATCATGGAAGTCTCGAAGACCCATAGTTGAACTTCCTTTTGTAGCCAATTTTCCCCCAATGGACTATACAATTAATTTAATTAGAAAGTAGTTACCACTTCACCAAGCAGGCTTTGTCTCATTTAACCTCTTAGCAATGACAACCACCAATGATCATCTAACCCTCACTCTCAAGAGGGCACATCATAACCCTCTACTCTATGTAAATCAAGGGGGGATAATCAAGCTCTCAAGGCATCAAACAATTAATCAAACAAGTGAATTCCTCATTAGCAACCACTTTCTCTAAGAATCCATTACATACTCATATTTTAGTTTGTAGAGCTCACATCACTCCCTTACTTGAATCCTCACATCACTCCCTACACATGCCTTAACTAGGGGACCATGCTCCATCCACCAATACCTATAGGACTAATAGTTAATAAGGCTAAGTCACTTCAATCTCTCTCAATATTCTGCATTCACTTCTCATTACTCAAGTTCTACATTACTTGCAATACTGTAAATTTAACATAACCTAATTTTAGGTAACTAGTACATTTAATCTCATCCTAATTATTTAATCCTAAGTTTAAACCTAAGTTTAACCCTAATCCTAAAATTCTTCGTCATTTTTCCTTTTTTATTTTTATTTCTTTCTTTCTTTTTCTTCTCCTAGTTCACCTTTTTCCTTGTATGAATTCTTCCTTCTAGGCTAACTTTCTTTGTTTTAGCCTCCAACCACAAGCCTATCTAGGTCTAATTTCATCATCACCATGATCAGATGCCTTCATTTTAGGGATGTGTTGTAAACATTTTACCCCCCAAAGCCCCCATTTCTGCCTTTGCGCCATATTAATTTGTCCCTCAAGCCTATTCCCACTCACATCATTCACTTAATACCCCAACCATAAATACCCCTTCCCTTTCTATACGTACTTTATTTAATGGTCCACTAAACTCATGGTCAACTCACTCTCTCTATTACCAAGGTTGTTATGCTTCCTTCCGTTGATTTTCCACCATTTTCATGTAACAAGCTCAACATAGCATGACAAACCTCATGTTACACCCCCATCCTCTATGTTATAACCCCACGTTTCATCCCTTTGGAAATGTAAGAAGCTCACACAGCTATGTAACACCCCTAACTATCTTTCAACACATAATACCACATGTCATAAAGTACCAATATCATGATAATATTTCCATATAATAGTTCCAACCATGATAAGGAAACAAATATATATATATATATATATATATATTCCATATAAAAGCCCTAACTATGACATTATCCTTATTGAAGTGGCTCTAATGTCTAAGCATGTAAAACCTACGACTCCTCTTCTAAAACTACCAGAATATCACCTAGAAGTTAAAATAAAAAAATTATAATTAGGAAAATATTAAATCTAAGTGAACAAAGGCAAGGGAGAGGAAGGAAAAATAAAAGGTAACCAAATGTTGAAGGCTTGGGTCTGGTGTGCACGACGGTGAACCCAATAGTGTTGTGGTGGTGAGCACAATAGCGATGTAGTGGCAAGCATAGTGGTGGTGGTGATTGTTGGAAATAAGGGTGGTGGTGATGATTGGCAGTAAGGTAATGGCGATGGTGGCATTTATGCTACTAGCGGTGGTGAAGCTGGTGGCAGTTAAGGTGGTGATGTGGTGGAGATGGTGTTCGTTGGTGATGATTAGGTAGAGGAGGCAGCCTACAAAAGGCAGCCAAGGCTGGCGGTGGTATGGTCAATAGTTGGGTAGAGAAAGAAAAGAAAAGAAGGTAGTGGAAGGTGGGGTTGGGGGATGTTGTTGACAACATGACATGGGTAGGAGGAGAAGGGAAGAAGAAGTAGCTTGTAGTGGTAGTGGTAGTGGTAGTGGCACTAGCAAGAAAGGGGTTGGCTAGAGTTGTAGTGCATGGGGGAGAAGAAGAGAAATGTCATGGCAGGGGTGGTGATGCTAGGATGATCAATGATGAGCAGGCATGGGAAGGAGGAAGGAAGGGAGCTCGATTAGGTTGATAGGCGATGATAGAGGTGGTGGTGTGATAAAGTAAATAAAAATAAAGAAGGAGAGGCTAGGGGAGGGTCTACTGGGTTTTTTGACTGGAAAAGAATAAGAGGAAATGATAGGAAGAAGTGTAATACCCCATTTTTAACTAGTTCTAATTATTTATAATTAATTACATAAATTATTGTAGAAAATTTTATAGCCTCAAGATTGTTTTGGGTGATCCGGTAGTAATTGCGATTTTGCGGCTAGGCGTACTTTGTTCATAAAATACTATTTATATATGTGAACTTTTATGTTAAAATTTGTAAAATATTCTTATAAAATTTTATTTAGGTCCTAAATGTGTTTAAATGTAAATCTATAAATTTTGGTTTAATTTTATTTGTGTTTGTTATCACTTTTGAATTTTATATGCAAAATATATAATTACGGTACGCTAGCTAAATATCATATCAAATGTGTTTTAAAAATTATGAAAAATTATATTTAGGTTTTAAATAATTAAATAATATTATCTAGAAATTTTCATGATTTTAGGAATATTTTTGGTATTTATGTTAGTAATTACCTTATAAGCTTGTTAATTAACCATAATTTCAATATTTTATATATCAAAACTTGTTTTAAATTAACAAAATTTTACATGTGAGTTTAAAATATTATTTTAAGGGTTTTCAAAAATTTTATTGATTTTATGAGCTTTTTTGCTATTTTTATTAATTTTATCCTCTTTATTGATCTTTCTACCACTAAAAATAATATATAAATCCTAAAATTACTGTTCATTCACGAAATTACTTCCCTATACTTCCATGATCAGATTTTGTATCAATTTTACCATTTTCTTAAATATTCAATCAAACTTTGAGTTAAAGTTAATTTCACACACTTTCTACCTATACTAGTTGTGTCACTTTGGCTTTTCTTGCACTCAACCTTCTTCACTTGCATTCCCCATGCTTGAAGCTGACCTTGGACCTGCACACCATCACCTCTCCCATCCCTTGATTGATTTATTGGTTTTCATAACTTTATTTAAACTAAAATATACTCCACCACCTTACACACTCAACCACCTTGTCCTTTATCATTCAAGTGTTGAACAAGCTACCTCCCCCCTTGTGGCTGCAGATTTTTGGTCCCTCCATCCCCTAATTATACCCCATTTGTATCTATTTGTTTTCATTCATCATTTCTCTCATTTTCTCCTCTTGGTTGCTCCCACCTTTCTCTTCATTTTGGTTATTTTTGCTAAGTATTCTTAAGCTTTGTTGAGCTTATAACCAAGACCCATCCTCCTCTCTTTATCCTTATTCTCTTGTTTTCACGTCTACATTTCCTTCTATCTAGCCTTTATTTATTTTTTAATAAGTAAATAAGGTTAGATTTTTGGTTAAATTGTGAAGTTGTCATCCTTTGTCTTCTCCTCTCCTGTCTCCATCTTTCGAAGGTGTTGATATTCTTTTGGGAATTCTTTGTGTTATTTTGCTATTTGTTCTTGGAAAGAGGTAAGCCATATAATGCTACTAAATATATAAAAATCATGTGATAGCATGTTTGAATTTTCTTATGTTATGCTTAAGTGTAATTTATGCTTTATTATAATCTCATAAAAAAAAAGTATGCATGCATCATGTATTGTTATTAATTTCTCTAAGTGTGTGACCATGTATTTTTATGCAATGATATGTTAAATTTATGTATTTTAAATATATGTATGATAGCATATTAAAATAGGGTTGCTTGTGTTAAAATAATTATGCATGATGGCGGTTTTATGTGCTAAATGAGCTTAATTGTGTTTTAGGGGCAAAATGGTATTTTTGTCACTCCTGAGAATTTATAGAATTGTTATTTTATATTAATGTACCTATTTTAATGTTATTTATTCATACCATGAATTTCGCTTAATTCTAATAACACTTGGTATTAAAGTGGGAAGCTATTGAGTGAATAACATATAATGGCATTTTGGTTGTTTATGACTTATTATGCCTCAAAGTGTGAATAATTGGAATAAGATGAACTTAATGGATTCCTAGGTTGAACTTAGTGTTAACTTTGATTTTGGTTTGGATTGTTGGCCTTATGATCGACTTGAATAATCGAAATAAAAATAAAAATGGTTAAGAATGACATTGGAATAATTGTGTACTATGTGATATTTTGTGATCACCTTATTAAGATATTAATACTTAAAGTGGAAGACCTCGAGATTTGGGAATGGTTTCTCTCTAGGGGTAGCTAGAGACGAGGTAGGAGTCCTCGATTTGTTTGGTTTTCAAATGCGTCGGTTATGCCCTAGTAAGGCCCTAATCTACTCTATAGGTGACCTATGGGCCCTATAGGGGGTATCGATACTTAAGGATTAGGTGTCCGAGGATGGGAGGATGTTGCGTTGCTTTGTTGCAATAATATGACCGGAGTACTTTTATGTCTCTGGGTTACAAGTTGGGAGGATACCGTGTTGCTTTAGTGCGCCGGTATGACCGGTGTACTTTTATGTCTCCGGGTTATTATTTGTACCCCCTCGAGTAAATAAAATATGAAAAATTATTGTATAAGGATGTAAATGGATTTTTGTGATTTGTCAATTTGGTAGTTGCCTCTACACACTACTTGGTTTTGGTATGTTGGTTTGATAGTTGCATTCATGCACTATTTGGATTTAGTGCATTGGTTGGTAATTATCTCGGTGATTTCCTTATCATGTTATAAGTGAAATAGATGTGGTTATTGTGAAAGGCCTTAATTATGGTTTGGTGTTTTTCTTTTCGTGGAACACCCTCGGTATAGTTGGATTAATGAAATATTTGTAATATGGTTAAGTTTGTTGTGATGGACATGTGGCATATGATATGATATGAGTTATGGTATGAATGTGGCACTCCGCTATGGTATGTACTATTTAACATGTTATGACATGATACTTTGGGTTACTTTCTATGTGCTCCATGTGATATTTACATGTTTAGTATTGTATATTGGTTTACTCAGTACCGTTGTACTGATGGTTTCCGTTTTATGGTCCCCTGCCTATTCAAATGGCAGTCTTTACCTTGCAGGAGTACTTTGAGGGTACAACTTGATGGCTTTTGGTGGGGTTTGAGAGTTAGGACTATCCGGTGTCCATTCTGGCATCTTTTGATCTGGATATCTTTTGGACTCTTATGTCCCCTTATGCATTTCTTTCCTTTGTCCGTTGTAACTCTTTTGTTTAATCTTGTGTTATTAGAACAATTAAATATTGTAATGAAACCTTTCTCTTCTTCTTATCCATTGTTATTCTTAATTTAAGTGGATAAACGTTTTAGCCTTAACACTTATTGTAAAAAAGGTAGAGGAATCAGACTTATACTAAGTGTGGCGGTAACACCCTACATTTTTTTATTGGCTTAACTTCTGCAATTAACTATTTTTAAAGAAATTTTCAAGTGGTAAAAATAGGGGTGTTACAAGAAGAGAGTATGGAGATGAGGCATGCATACATACATACATACATACATACATACATACATACATACATACATAAATACATACATACATACACATATATATGCATAGTTAAGTGAGGTAAGGAAATTAACTAAGCAAGGAAGGAAATAGGAGAAGGGAGAAGGCAATGGGAATAGGCTGGGTTTGGCATGTGAAGAGGGTAAGTGAGGAATGATAGAGGCGTATGATATCAGGGTAGGGAGTTGGTTGTGTAAGGGCAAGTAGGTGAAGGGTTATGTAGGGTAGAGGTACACTACATGGCTGAGAAGAGAAAGGGAGGGCAACGAGTAGGGGCATAGAGGATAAGGCCTATTTAGTTGATAAAGAAAAAAAGAAAAGGGAAAGAAATA
Source organism: Tamarix chinensis (assembly GCA_030549775.1). Classification (NCBI taxonomy): domain Eukaryota; kingdom Viridiplantae; phylum Streptophyta; class Magnoliopsida; order Caryophyllales; family Tamaricaceae; genus Tamarix; species Tamarix chinensis. The sequence goes on from CM060177.1 coordinate 40,050,225, forward strand.
ATAGAGGTAGTGTGACATCAACATGGGAAAGAAAAGAAAAGAAAATAAAGAAAAGGGCATGAGCTAGACACCTAGACTAGGAGAGAAGGAGAAAAAAAGGGAGATGGGTTGGACTGGCAGGCTAAGGAGGGAAAAAGGAAAGAAAGGGAGTAGGATGGGGAAGAGGGGAGAAAACAAAAATAAAAGAACAAAAACGGAAAGGAAACAAGAGAAAAAAAGGAAAAAAGAAAACGGGAAAAAATTAGGTTTAGGTTTAAATTTTTAGAAATTAAATCTAAAATTTTATTTTTCATTTGTATGGGATTAGGGTTAGGCTAAAAATATAATATAGTATAGGGAAAATAATTCACCAAATGTGAATGCTCAAGATTTGATCTAAGACACAATCGAGAAATTTCTAGATCTAATTATGAGAACAATTAGAACCCAATAATAAATGGGAAACAATGATGATATTTACTACATAAAATACTAGTGATTACAAGGAGAATCAAATAATCCTCACGGTATCACTCTATGCACAGTTCTCTCAAAACTATAAGAGAATTCAAGAGGAGAAGGTTTGGACAAGTTTGGTGGCAAACCACACATTGCTAGGGTTTCATACATATCTATTTGTAGAATTATGTAACTAACAGAAGTGAACGGTATAAATTAGAAAAAAAAAGCTTAGTTTATGTTAATAAACACAGGGTTCCTATGTTTTTCCAAAACTTTTAGCTTTGGCAAAAAATGTGCAGGACCAAGTGTACCCATAAACAAGAGTCTTGTTTCACAAACATGGGGCCCCTATTGTAACACCCCCAAATTTACTACTGAAAAATTTCGTTTAAATCTAAAGGTTTAGCGGAAGCGAAAGAATTAAAACCGTAAACTTGGGGGTATTACCGCCACACTTAGTACCAGACCGGTTCACTCCTACCGTTCCGATACTAAGTGCTAAGGCTAAACCAAACAATCATTAATTAAGAGTCATCAAAACATAGGTCCATAGTTAGCATAGACCATTCATGAAACCACGAGTCAACAACAGTTAAAATATCATTTAGGAATACAACTTAGAGTACGGTTCCAAAGCGAGGAGCGTGGTGCAAAATATAGCAAATAAAACAGAATCCCAAGGGACCAATATCCGGATCGCCTACTCACTCAAGCCAAGCCTTCCACCCCACAATTGTAACCGATCAAACCTGCATAGGAGGTCTGCTCCCCACCATTGGTGGATCATCACAGGACCCATTCAATCAGTGTAGTATCAGTACGGGTCCACTACTGAGTAAGGGCGCTGGTGCGCTAAGGCCAAGCATACATTCATACCACATAGCATACATAGCACAATCACATAAGCAACGTGCGATAACACACAAGATAAGGCCTGAGTACGTTCTGATGATTCATTCTTTCCTCATTAATAATATGTCCATTTCATGCATATTCTTTAGAGGTCCATGTGAGTGCGGGAACCCCACTATTATAGCCTGTGGACCGGAAGGTATACACTCAAGGCAGAACGCTCCTGACCACTATTATTTGCCGGTGGACCGGTCTCCAGGGCAAGATGCTCCTGGCCACTATTATTTGCCGGTGGACCGGTCTGGCCCCGACTCACATGGTGTTTCACTGTAAGTACTTAGTGTATTTTCCTTATTTTCATTAACAGCATGTTCAATCCACACATATTCTTTAATAGTTCATGTGATTGCGGGAACCCCACTATTATAGCCGGTGGACCGGAAGGTATATACTCAGGGCAGAACGCTCCTGACCACTATTATTTGCCGGTGGACCGGTCTCCAGGGCAAATTGCTCCTGGCCACTATTATTTGCCGGTGGACCGGTCTGGCCCCGAATCACATGGTGTTTCGCTATAAGTACTTAGTGTATTTCCCATGGTTTAACTTACTTACTTCGGTTTGTCGAGCACGAAATCCCCCACTATTATAGCCGGTGGACCGGAAAGTATACACTCAGGGCAGAACGCTCCTGACCACTATTATTTGCCGGTGGACCGGTCTCCAGGGCACCCCGGCTCCTGGCCACTATTATTTGCCGGTGGACCGGTCTGGGCTCGGCTCAACAATCTTTCGCTTTACATAATTAATGTCTTATCCGTGTCTTATTGAATCACATCACACCCTTGACATGCATGCGGTTGATACTCTACCTCTTTCCCCTCTAGAGGGACCGTCCCATATTTTGAGACTCGCACCTCTTCTCACACCCGACATCCATCCCCCGTAGACTTAGGTAAAGTAGCATATAGTAAGACACAAACCCCAAGGATATAGGCCATCCCAACACATATGATATCGCCTCTGCATGTTCTCATCCCTCTAGGGTTCCTCCTCGGATACCCTAATCGGACCTATGTGGCCCAACTCTTTCTTACTTACCCAAACGCTACGTTATTCTCTATCTCGCACCTCATTCTTTATTAGGAAATTCCCCAAGTGTATTTCTTTATCTCCTAAGTTCATATGTGACCAACAAAACCCTAGTTGGCCACTCAAACCCTAATCGACCACGCCAACCTTGGTTGGCTGCACCAAACCCTAGCACTTTACTTCTTCAACAAGTAACCTCCCTCCTTTAGAAAACTCATACTCATCCTTTATATAAGTGAATTCTCACTCTCAACCCCCTACTCCATAGGCCATTAATACCACCATGTAATCATTAATACCACCATACAACCCTAATACCACCATGCGAATCATAATACCACCATACCAACCATAATACCACTATACAAACCCTAATACCACCGTGCAATCATGAATACCACCATGCAACCATTAATACCACCATACAACATTAATACCACCACAAAATCATAAATACCATCATACAAACCCTAACACCACCATGCGAATCGTAATACCACCATACCAACCATAATACCACTATACAAACCCTAATACCACCGTGCAATCATGAATACCACCATGCAACCATTAATACCACCATACAACATTAATACCACCACAAAATCATAAATACCATCATACAAACCCTAACACCACCATGCGAACCCTAATACCACCGTTACAACCATAATACCACCATACAACATTAATACCACCATAAAATCACAAACACCATCATACAAACCCTAACACCACCATGCGAACCCTAATACCACCATTACAACCATAATACCACCATGCAACCCTTAACACCACCATGCAACATTAATACCACCATAAAATCACAAATACCATCATACGAACCCTAACACCACCATGCGAACCCTAATACCACCATTACAACCATAATACCACCATGCAACCATTAGTACCGCCATAGAACATTAATACGATCATACAAACTTCAAGACTCCCATGATGGTTCCCAACTCATATTACCATTTATCCTAACATGCATGTCCTAGAGGGCCATAGCATAATACATCGTAAACATCATACATATAAATGTCATGCTCATGTCATGGAAGCACAAACAACATACCTCAATCTCCAAGCTGCGCTACACATAAAACGAGTTATCCACAAATCATATAATACATGGCATAGCATGGCATACACAACATTCAACACATTCATGTCACACATAACACAAGGCCATTAGCTTCGTCCTTACCTAAGGCGACGCCGGGCTTGGAGCACGCTCCTCTAATTCCTTAGGGCTTTGGTCGGGATTACCTATAAAAAGGGGGAAATGCTAAGTATTAGTTTCCCTTATAATTACTATCAATCCTCATTTTAGTTTAAGGTTAGGGTTTTCATTACTAAAAAGGGTATTATACAAAAACTAGGGTTTTTACCTTAGAATTAGTATACTAGATATTAGTAGTCAAAATATGTTTATTTTTAATACCTATTGTTACACTTATATTATTAGACCTGCTAGCTCTATTCTTATAATAATAATGTTCATGCTAACTATAGAAAAATAGTGATAATAATAATAATAAAACTAGTAATAACGATAATAATAATAATACTCCTAGTAGTAATGATAATAACAATAATACAACCAAGTAAGGTTTAGCAACCACAATAATAACCATAGTAAGGATAATAGAAGTAATAATAGTAATATTATTAATAATGTTAATACCAATAATTATAAAATAAGACCAAAGTTAAGTATAATACAAGTTAGGGTTTAAAAGGGATGTTAGTATTAGTAGGAAGATAAGAACATTAATAATGAAGACAATAATAATGGTAATAATGATGATGATGATGATGATGATGATGATAATAATAATAATAATAATAATAATAATAATAATGATAACAATAATAATAATAATAATAATAATAATAATAAAAGTAATAACAATAAGGATAATAGTAATAATAATAAGTATATTAGTATTAATATTAGTAGAAAATAGTAGCAATTATATATAAGGGGTATTAGGGTTTGGATGAGTGGAGAACCACCTAGGGTCGGTGGTGGTCCAGCGGCGGCGCGTGGCGGCGACGGCGGCGGCGGTGGAGGTGGAGAAGAGGGGAAAAGATGGAGGTGGTGGTTAGATGGGAGGAGAAAAGGAGGAGTCTGAGGTGGGGAAAGAAAGAGCAGGTGAAGGGGAGTGGAGTGAGGGTGGTGGCGTGGCAAGGGGCGGCGGCGCGCGGCGGCGACGGCGGCGGCCGAGGGTGGTGGAGAGAGGTGGGAGATGAGGGAGGAAGGAGGAGAGGGAGGCAGGGGAATTTGAAGGTAGGGAAAGGTAGAGGGAGGTCTGCTGGGCATTTTGGAGGGTGGAAGAGGCTCTGGTGGCGGCTGGGCTGGCGGTGAGAGGCGGCGCAAGGGCGGCGAAGGCTGGAGGTGGTAGTTTCGGGTTAGGACTTTTGCACGGCTATGGCGGCACGTGCAGGGCAAGGGGAGAGGTGTTGGTGGCTTGGTTTCGTGGAGGGAAGTGCAGGGATGATAATGGTGGGAAGAGGTGGTTTCGGCGGTGGCTGGAGGCGGCAGACATGGCGTCTGTTCTGGCGGCGGCGGAACAGAGTTTCAGCAAGGTCCAACGGGAGGACTTGCTGTGGTCGTTCGGGAGGGGGTATTTATAGACCAAGGGGGAAGGAAAACGACGAAGGGAGGAGGAGGCGTGCGGCCAGGGGTGCAGGTGGCCGGCCGATGGCAGGTGGTGCAGGTCCTGCCATGGCAGGTCGGGTCGGGGAAGGGGAGAGGAAAAGGGAAGGGAATGGCACGCGGAAAAGGGAGAGAGAGACGTGGTCGGGGTCGAAAAGAGAAAGAAAACGACAGGGAGAGAGGCAGGGAAGGACGATCGTGCTGGTGGATGCCGGCAAAATCGACTTGCAGGTCGATTTGCAGGTCGGGGGGGGCAGGTCGAAGAAGAAGAAGACAGGTAGGGTGGACCGGTGGTCCAGGGAAAAGAAAGAGGAGGGGAACCGGCCGGTTCGGCGGGGTTTATTTAATCCGCAATTCAAACGCGGCATTTCGACGTTATGGGGGACAAAGTGCCGCGTTGCGTTGCCCGTTTGGCAACGACTATAAGGTCATTAATTTTGGCGCGGCGTTTTGGCGTCCTCGGGGTTAAAACGCGTCGTTGCGACCATAGGCGTACGAGGGCCAGCGCATGGCGCTGGGCCGCGGGAAGGAGAAAGGAAAAGAAAAAGGGGGGCTGGACCTGTGCGTGAGACGGGGGGGAAGGAGAGGGGTTTGGGCCGGTGGGCTGGCCCAGCCGGGGGAGAAGAAGGAAAAAAAAAGAAAGAAAGAGGAGGGAGAAAAAGGAAGAAAAGGGAAGATAAGAAAATAAATAGGTTAGGAAAATAATTAAATTAACTTATGGGGAAATTGGGGTATTTTTGGGTTATTCAGAATATTAATATTTATAAAATGTTAAATAAATTCCTTTTTGCTTATTTTAGACTATTTTAGATAAATTCCCTAAACCTTCATGCTAATTAGGAAAAATACCCAAATTTTCTTCTAATTAAATTCTTTATTATTTTCCTCTTAATCTACCTTAATTAACTCTCTACATTTTAATAAATGAATTTATGTAACTAATTTTCCTAATAACTCCTTATTTGGCCATAATTTCAGAAATTAGGATTTTTGGATATTACACCTATGTTTTATCTCTTAGTCTCCTTTTTGCCCCAAACTTTTCCAAACAGCTGTATGCAACAATCTATGCTAGAATACATATTCAAATTTAAGTCATGATCTCACATATGGTGATCCATAAATTAGAATTAAGATTCAATTTATGGTCAATAAATTTGGGTAAGATAAAATTATTGATTATCTGATATTAGGATTTAAGTTAAATTATATATTAATTAGGACTAGGATTAGATAAAAAAAACTTGGGGTATTAAAAGATATCCCATTCCAGATACTATTCTCAATTTCTTCACATAGAAACACCATAAAAACTATCCAACCCTCATGTAGTTTTTCAATCTAGATATATCCCACGCAAAAGTAATTATTACAAATAAATTTAATTATAAGTTTAATAATTTACCAATTGCTCATACTTAGAAAGAATTAATCTTAAATGTATCATACTATTCTATATATATACAAATCATGAGAACACGTTTCCAAAAAGATATCAATACTCAAACTACTCGTACTTAGAAATAGTTCATATATATATATATATACACACATACATACATACAAAGCAAATATAATTGTTCAAATTACAAAAGATATATATACTATAGGATTAAAGCAATAGTAGCACTATATACATTAAAAGGTTGCTTAAGCCTAAACACCTAACTAAGAAAAACTCATAACAGTAAAACTAAATCCCTTGGTAGCCGCGTTGAGGCAGACTAATAACTATCACTCTCAAAGTCCACTCATCTCGGTATGTCATCTATTCCCTACATCATCACTAGAGAGTCTAGTCATGGATACTCTAAGGTAATCGGGGTGGATACTAGGAGGCAAGTTATGACGAAACCTCCACTCCTTATCAATCACCATCAGGTCTCTCTAGATATTTGATCATACTCTCTGGCAAACACCTCACCCTCAATAAGTCTTGGGTGTAATGCATCAGTGTAGTAGAAAAACTAATGTAAAAAAGTAGATCTGAAATGGAAGGGGTCATAGGATCTCCCACTCTCATACAACCAACCTAGTTTGTTGTATAACCATATGACAAGAGTTCGTAAATCAACATGTGACGCCATGCATAGATATGGTGAAGGGTATATCATCTTAATACCTACAAATGAGAACCACTAAATCTTATCATCAAGATTGTTCTTACAAGAATATAAATTACAGAATATGTAAACTCTTCAACTAGCTAGACAAATCATAAATATGTTCTATCATATCTTAACCAACTCTGTAAAGCTAACAACATACCCACATAAGATACTCATCATAAAACTTATAATCTTGAATTGATTTTATTTATTTCTCAATTGATATAAATGTGTCATTAAACATCAAGAGAAGATAAATTACCAAATACATCCTTTCATTTACTCCCACTAGATTTGTCAATGAGTTAAGTTGAATCAAACTTCCTCTTATTATACTCGACATGTTTAAAATAAGGATATAATCTTGAGTTATATAATTAACAAATCGGTTGAGTATCAAACTATCATCAAATTGTTCAAGCTCTGCATAGTCAAATCAAGTAGATATTAATAAGATAATATATATAGGTTAAGTATAATAATATGATATTATTAAAAGTAGAGTTGAGAATAATGTATATGATAGTTTGTTATAAAAGAACATATTAATTATTATATTTGGTATAATAAATGCTAAACCCTAGCCCTAACCCTAATAAATGATAATAAAAACTAAACCTAAACCTACTAAACCCTAATCCTAAACCTAGCTAACTATAATTAAACCCTAACAAATCCCATATTATTAGTATTACTAAAAGATTTATTTTTATTTTTATTATTATGCACAATTATTCCTCTCTATTTAATTATTCACTTTTATATCTTCTTTATTTTATATGTCTATTTAATCTTCATCAAATAAAAATCATTAACATGCATCTCTAATTGAAAATTTTATTTAATGATGTGCATATGTAAAATATATTTTCATTTAATTATATGACATTTTCTAACATATTAGTGTCTTATACTTATTAATGTAATTAAAGTTATCCCTTGTCTATTGGGTTGTACTAACCTTTTAATGCGCATTCTAATTTTCACATTATGAACATTTCAGTTTTTCTATGAATCCTTGTTTTAAGTTGTCTAATATTTGGTAATAACTTTTCTTTAGCCTTGTAGTTAGGATGAGACTGGCCGGAGGCCATGCATATGCTGATGACGGCGGTAGCACCCCCCGTGCTTATATTTATTTCTTTAAACAAAAATTTTCAATTATAATTTTGGGAGTGTTACAGTAATAGTTCACCTAGTATTGTAGTAATAATAGGTATCATTTGTACTCCTCTTCGTATTAAATGGGTGATGATGACCTTGTGGGATTACTTTGAGGGTTCATCTTGACAACTTCTAGTAGGGGTCGAGAGTTAGGACTATCCAGTACTCGCCTTGACATATTTTGATCCAAATAATCATTGGACTATTATCTTTTTTGCTATTTCTCCTTTTGTTGTATTATAACTTTTTTGGCTGATTCTTTTGTTTTTGTAAAGAGAGGGTTAAATTGTAATGAAATCACTAAATTTTTGTTATGATGAACTTTAATTTAAGAAAAATAACTCTTTAGCCTTAACACTTAGTATAAGAATGGTAGATGATGCCAGACTTATACTGAGTGTGGCGGTAACACTCATTATTTTTTATAATTAATGCTTCAGCAAAATAAAACTTTTAAGTAGCAAATTTGGGGATGTTATATGGATGATGGTTGGGAAAGAGAACAGAAAGAAAAATAACAAAATCTATAAGTTGTGTGTTGCATGACAAACAACAAAGAAGAGTGGATGAAATAGAAGATTAAAAGACTCAACAGTGTAGATCAACTCAACAGCGTAGATCAACTGACAAGTCATAGAGATTGGCATTAGAGATCAAAGAAGAAGGAATGGAGACAAGTAATGGTTGAGACAGAAGGCATTGGTGGAAGGCATAGATTTGTAAATGTCTACTTGATAAGTCCTTTCTTCTATATTTCATTTAAGATATTTACTATTATGCCACCATGGCTCTACTTATTTGTTCTCCAACGATTTAATCTTGCCCTTCACTTTAAGAATCCTACAGTTGTTAGTGGTTCCTACATTTGTATTTTAAGAATAAGTTTTTACCTAATCTTGTTTCTATATATATTGAAAATGAGATTAACAACACAATCATAAGGGTCAATGCCAATGAAGAAGGGCTCTTCTTCAATGTTTAATGTAAAAGATGAGAGATATGTTTGAGATAAAGAGAAGAAGAAGCATAGTTCATAAATCAGAATTCACTACCATGAATATTCTTAGCTATTGACTTTTAAGTTTGGTGATGTCAAAATCTAATGAACTTGAAGATCGAGTAGCATTGGAGCAATCAACTACTGATATTCTAGTTGTTGACAACTAAGCCTTTGAAGTTGGATGAAAAGGATTCGGATGTGCTTATGGAGCAGGGTGATACGAAGAAGCATCATTTAATTCACGAAGCAAAGTGAGTAATGAGGTCTCTTTGAAGCATCTTTAAAAACAAATTGATATTCGGGGATCAACACACATTCAAAAACTAAAAGGTACATTTGTATATTTTAAATCCTCAATTGATTTTTACCTTCAAAATACTAATTTTCAATATAATAATATTACATCTATTCCTAAAAGAAACATTTTAGGAGTAATTTTTGTTTTAAAATAAAATAATTTTAAAGAAAGTCAAAGTTCATTTTTATTTTTTATCATTTCCTTTTCTCTCTCTTAATCTATCCATTTAATATATTATTATTTTCTAATGAAGTGTATCTAGTGATGCCAACTAAGTAGGTCGAGAATGGAGAACCTATCTCCGTCCCTGAACCCGACAAGTAAAATAATCTATTAAATCACCTCAATCCCCGATTTATTCTTATCAAGAATTCCCTGACTCAATTCTCACAGGAATTAAATCTCTATACCAATCCCTGATTTATAACTTATCCCTGATTCATTCCTCAACCTTGAAATCCAACCTGATACTTAAAACCCAACCTCATCCCCAGTCATACTTTTTCAATATATTTTTAATTTATATTCTATAAAAAAATTATATATATATATATATATATATATATATATATATATATATATATGGGGCAAGTTTGGGGATAAGGATCTCAAACCCATCCTTGCCCTATTTAAGAAAAAATTCCTAATAGATATCCTCAAATCTGATCCCAGAAGTTTCTCTTTGAACCCAATTGGAAATTTTTTTAATAGGGACCTAAATTTAGGGGAAGAATTGTCATCCTTAAGTATATCACTTGAATATTAAGGATATATTTATCAGTTTTTAGTATATTATATAATAAATTACTAAAAAGACATTTAAAGGATATATTTGTTAGTTTTTAGTATATTATATAAATTACTAAAAAGACATTTTTAAAAATAGAAAGAGTAATAAAATATATCATCTTATCAAATTAAACCTCACTGTACTAACTAAATTGATTATTTAATTAATTTTTTCCCACTTTTCTCATCTTTTCCTCGACATAACGTTTTTCCCGGCTAAATTTTTCAAGGTTACTGATTCCCAGATGTGGGGTTATTTTTGTATCAATTGAATCAGTATCCAATATTGATTCATTGCAGTCAATGGGGTTCAATAAATGAGAAAAACAATTATAGCATAAAATAAATGAGATAATATTTTTAGCAAGGTACGTATTGGCATATCCTGAGGAGGGGGAATCTAAAAGTCTCTAGAAAGAGGAAAACCTAGTGCCCTAAAATGGTGCGCTCATAAGGTACTCAACTCCTCTGTAGGAATAATAATTGGTATCTTTCCGAGTGTGAATCAAACTCGAGTTGATGAATAATGATCGAATTCCCCCACCATCGGAAGCCCACGTATATTTGCATTAGATCCAATGTATGCATTTGATCCAGAGTATTTACAAAAGATCCAGCTAGCTTCGGGTGAATTTGTTTTGCTTCATGTAGTGAGATGAACCCCCAAATAGGGTTTGATAAAAATGAACCAATAATCACAAAAACAACCGAACAGGGATAGGGTTAGGGTGATCGGGATTGCCCAATCTAAATCCCCCAAACAGAGAATAATAGGGTCGCCGGAATCCCGAAAATAAATGATACAAAATTGTAAGAATTAAGCAGAGAGCTTTATTTCATAAACTGAAATATTAGTCGAGCAAGTTTTCCTCTTTTACATCAAGATGGAAGTTTTATATAGGGAAGCAACTAGCCAAGAATTAATGGGAGTCGAACGTTGGGTAATGGTCGAGAAGGAGGAGCGGTAGAGTGGATTAATGGGGTCATTCATCATTGATGGTGAGCGACGAAGAAGTCGGTATCCTGGGTTGTACTAAACGGTGGAGGGGACAATCGAAGGTAGGAGAAGACTCGGTCGAGATTGAAGGAGCGGCCTCGAGGCTGCGTTTGACCTGATGGGGTCGAGCATGAAGGCAGAGTTTGTTGGTGCATATGTGGTTCGGGCCTCGGTGTCTATTTTATTTGGGCTGAGGTTATGGCAGGATTAAAGGTTGATTTGGGCATTGAAGGTAGTTTAATGGTTGATTAGGCAAGTCCCAATTTGACTAGCTGCTTAATACCCCTTTTACAAGATAATAAAATAAATAAACAAAACAAAAAAATAATAATAAAATTTTGCTAATTGGGCAATAATGCCTTTATTTTTGCTAATAATCTTAAAACTCAAATATTTCTTCTCAGCAACAGAATCCCGTTTCTGGATAGCAACAGTCTTGGATCCTCTTCCCCGCTTTCTTGGTTAATTTTGCTTGATTATCCTGCAAAATAAAAATATAAAGATAATCAATTATTTTTAAAGGATTATTGATGTTGTGCTTGGTAAGGGTGCTGAGAGTATTTGGGGTTTCATCATCCTCCCCTTCTTGAAAAGGTTTCGTCACCGAAACCGAACTTGCATCATAAAAGGGAGATAGGTCAGAAACATTGAAAGTGTGACTTATACTGCCATATTTTTCCGGGAGATCAATCTTGTAAGCATTATCATTTTTGCGTTCCAAGATGGTAAAGGGATTGTCGCCTCTATGTGAGAGTTTGGATTTCCTTTGGGTAGGAAACCTTTCTTTTCATAAATGGACCCACACAAGATCTCCTGGAGTGAATATAATCTTTTAACGGTGTTTGTTTGCTGTGCTTGTTATCTGATGATTGCATTGGTTTATTTGTTTCTCCACTGACTCGTGCAATGATCTTATGGATTGCGCCCTACTTTCTGCATCAAAGTTAGTATAATCAGTTATTGGTAAAGGAATAAGATTAAGTGGTGAGAGAGGGTTAAATCCGTAGACAATTTCAAATGGAGTCTTCTTGGTGGTGGAGTGGATGGTCCAATTGTATGCGAACTCCACATGTGGTAGGTGGGATTCCTAGTGCTTAATGTTATTATCCAGGATAGCTCGAAGCATGTTACCAAGAGTGCGATTTACCACTTCCTTAGGATTAGCTCGATACGCAGGTTTATTGGGGATAGAGGCTCTAGGTACAAAATCAATCTGATGTTCGATCCCCCTAATTGGAGGTAGCCCTTTTGGGATTTATTTGGGAAAGAGGTCAGAGTATTCTCTAAGTAAGGAGCGCACATTATCAGGTACAGAGTTAAGCAAGGTGAAGTCACTATGATAACACTCCTTGCGCGTGAGCATATAGATGGGTAACTTAGCGGAAAAGGCATAAGAGATGTCCCTTTTTCAGGTGAAGAAGTTACGTAGCGGCTTATTCTGGCCTTCCATTTTGGGTTTTGAGATCTTTTTTATCTCCTCCCTCATGCTTTTGAATTCAGCTTGTAGTTTGAGTTGATCAACATAGACTTTCTTGGGTGATAATGGCATTAGAGTAATCTTTTTGTCATCCTTGACAAGAGTAGCTATTTTTGTACCCGTCATGCGTTACTTTCCTGTCAAACTGCCATGGTCTCCCAAGTAAGACATGACTAGCGTGCATGGGAATGACATCACATAATACCTCATCCATATATTTCCCAATCTGGATTGTAAGTAATACTTGCTTGTGGACTTTTACCTCACCGGTGTCACTAAGCCATTGTAGTTTCTAGGGTCGAGGGTGTTTTGTGGCCGTCAGCCCTAATTTGGTAATTAGGCTAGCACTTGCAGTGTTAACATAGCTACCGCTATCAATAATCAAACTACATAATTTGTCACTGATTCGACATCTGGTATGGAAGATATTTTCACGTCGTATTCGATCGTCATCAATTTTTGCATGTACGTTCAGAGCACGTCGTATGATGAGTAGTTCTCCCTCAGAAGCATATACCTCATCATGGTCAGGGTCACTATCATGGGGGATCAACATGAGTAGGGGAGTGGTCAGCAAGCTCATCATCCTCGGACTCAACCTCTCCTGTTGGCCAAACCACCATCACCTTCCTATTGGGACATTCGGACGCGATATGACCATGCCCCAAGCATTTGAAGAATTTGATGTTTCTTGAATGTCCAATGTTAGAACTACCACTTGTATGTTCCTTACCCTTTTCCTTAAGAGGTTTTCTGTATTGTCGAATTGAACTCTTGGTCTTTCTTTATTTCTAGAAGGCTGTTTCTAGGTATGATTCTTTGAAAAGCCGGGTTGGAAGTTGGATTGGGGCTTAAAATTTCTAACCTTTTTGATTTGTTTTTCAATTTTGACGGCTAAGTTAACCATTTCCTCAATATCCACATAGTGCTGGAGTTCAAGTTTATCAGCTATTTCTTTGTCAAGCCCACTAAGGAACCTAGCCATGGTCGCCTCCCTATCTTCTATTATGTTGGCCCGAATCATTTCGATTTCCATTTCTTTATAATATTTGTCAACACTTTTAGAGCCCTGTACGAGATTTTGTAGTTTCTGGTAGAGTTCTCGATAGTAATAGCTAGGTACAAACCTGCGTCGTAATAGCCCTTTGAACTCATCCCAATCCCTTACTGGCCTTTCGTGATTTCGGCGCCTATTAGTAACTAGTTGATCCCACCAATTGATGGCATAATCGGTAAATTCAACAATGGCTAGTTTAATCTTCTTTTCATCTGAGTAATTGTAGCAGTCAAAAACCAATTCTATTTTCCTTTCCCAGTCCAAGTATGTGTCAGGATCATTTTTTTCACTAAATGCTGGGATTTTTAATTTGATATTATTTAAGTTTCAGTCCTCCCGATCGTACCACCTTGGATTTCGGCGAGGCCGATGTCCCATCCTAGCATGTTCTTGGACTGATGAGCCATCGGACGAGAAAATATCAGGTTCAAGGTGGAAAATCCTTGGATGTCTGTTTGGTTGGGGGGTTTGAATGGGTTCAGTTGTATTGTTAATTGTTTGTTCAATCCGATCCAGCCTTTCTATTAGAATACGTAGTTGAGCAGAAATAGGATTGGAATTACTATCGAATCCTTCCAACATATGTCCTGACAATGCATGTCTGGTTCGTGAATTCATTTTAATCTGCTTATATTAGGTTAAATAATCACATGAGAAATTAGAATAACTTAAAGCAGTGAGTGATTAGAATGTTGGGCTTTTAGCCCGTGACTTTTCGATAGGACGGGATTTTCGAGTTGGTGGCTTAGACGAAATAGACTTTCGAATCGCCGCCTAATACCCGATAGCCTGCCCCAATTCTGGATACCAAATTAATTTTGGTATCAAGTTTGGATCACTAGGGGAAAGGGTACTTGATGAACTCAAAAAGAAAAAAAATAGACTTTTTTTAAGGAAAGAAAGAAAAGAGAGAAAAAAAAAGGAAAAGAAAAAAAATTATATTAAGCAAAATTAGCAAAGATCGACACCCAGACGAGCCAAACAGGGTACTATCGAATTCAGGCGAATGAAGGCTTTGTTTGGAAAGAAAAGAAACACCAAACTTTCAGAACTATGAACTCAACACTGCAGGAGAATGCAGATTCACGGTTAATTCAATCGACTCAAATAGGAATACTAGAAATCAAAGATAGCAAATTAAAAAGGTGAAATTGATACTGGAAAATAAAGACAGAATATTAAAGACACCAAATTGATACTGGAAAACAACGACAGAAAATTAAACGAAAAATCAACGCTAAACACACCCTAGATCTGAACGGGTTTTGACTAATAGAAACATTAACCCAAAGATGAGCGAAGCAGATTGACGCTCTGATACCAGCTGAGACGAACCCTCAAATGGGGTTTGATAAAAATGAAACAATAATCCCAAATACAACCGAACAGGGATAGGGTTAGGGTGATCGGGACTGCTCGATCTAAATCCTCCAAACAGAGAATAATAGGGTCGCCGGAATCCCGACAATAAACGATACAAAATCGTAAGAATTAAGTAGAGAGCTTTATTTCATAAACTGAAATATTAGTCGAGCAAGTTGTCCTCTTTTACATCAAGATGGAAGCTTTATATAGGGCAACAACTAGCCAAGAATTAATGGGAGTCGAACGTTGGGCAACGGTCAAGAAGGAGGAGCGGTAGAGTGGATTAATGGGGTCATTCACCATTGATGGTGAGCGACGAAGAAGGCGGTATCCTGGGTTGTACTAAACGGTGGAGGGGACAATCGAAGGTAGGAGAAGACTCAGTCGAGACTGAAGGAGCGGCCTTGAGGCCGCATTTGACCCGATGGGGTCGAGCATGAAGGCAGAGTTTGTTGGTGCATATGTGGTTCGGGCCTCGGTGTCCATTTTATTTGGGCTGAGGTTATGGCAGGATTAAAGGTTGATTTGGGCATTGAAGGTAGTTTAATGGTGGATTAGGCAAGTCCCAATTTGACTAGCTGCTTAATACCCCTTTTACAAGATAATAAAATAAATAAACAAAACAAAAATAATAATAATAAAATTTTGCTAATTGGACAATAATGCCTTTATTTTTGCTAATAATCTTAAAACTCGAATATTTCTTCTCAGAAACATAATCCCGTTTCTTGATAGCAAGAGTCTTGGATCCTCTTCTCCGCTTTCTTAGTTAATTTTGCTTGATTATCCTGCAAAATAAAAATATAAAGATAATCAATTATTTTTAAAGGATTATTGATGTTGTGCTTGGTAAGGGTGCTGAGAGTATTTGGGGTTTCATCATGTAGTCTAATTGTTGGAAAACTGATATAGTTTTGTGCTTTTCAACAGCACAAGTGGTGTTCCTGAGCATGAATATGACCTAGCTAGCTACTAATTTTCAATCTATCCGGTCAAAACCTTCTTGGACTTCTCAGTTAATTCAACTGTAAAATTAAGATTTGCGTTTAGTTTAGCCCCACAAATCGACGGACAGAAAGTGTTGTCGTGGCAATTGAGTGAAAGTGGCGTTATTTGAGTGATTGATGAATTCAAAAATGCTATTATCCAATTTTCAATACCTGAGACTTAAGTAATAAAGTACCAGTGCAATTGAAACATAATCTAAAATAATTAGACACAAGACTAAAATCCGAATGCAATGCACGTCCCAGTAAGAACATTACCTTAGCTTTGCCAGGAACGTACTATTCCTAGTTCCGATCAAATACAAAACAGGCAGCCCATGTTGACGAAAAATAAGGTAAAAATGTAGCCCGAGAACGTTTTGTCCCAGGAAAACGCACCAACCCTCTGCATTCTGGAACATCAACCACCTTCAGACTCCCGAGCTCTTGATCGTAGACGAAAACATTTCGTCCCAATTCAAGATAAACAGCGTTCGGGTTCATCGGATCAAAAGCCACAGGCCGCAAGTAATTCCCACCACCGGACACCTTGTTCATAACATCAGGAGGCAATTGCTTGCTCAACACCATGAGGTTCACATTATGCCGAAACACCCATGCTGGCCGTACACCATCATGAACCCGCACCATGATCCTAATATTATGACCCGCACAATGCAGGTATTGAAGCGAGCCATCGTTCGTTACGCCTAACATTGCATCACTATCACTAGAGTAGTTCTGTTGTCGATCCGCATACGACAATGGAAGCCGGATAAAATCCGCAATCATCCTTGGCGCATCATAGGGTCCATACTTCAGGATCGACGCCTTACCATTAAGCCAATAATAATAAGTTTGGTTAAATACAACCGCGTTTTGGTGAGGTTTAATCATAATATTCATATCCGACGGATACAGCAATTGAATATGAATACGTGACCAACTCCAAGTATCGGAAGAGAATGTTCGAAATCTCACCGAAAGATGGTCGGGTCTTCCTAGTTGGAGTAATACGATCTCAAACTTAAGGGGATGGTCGGTAGTAGTATGAGCGGATACGGGATCTGCGGACACGACGCTGAAACCCAGAGCAACTTCGTCTCTGATAATGTCTGGGTAAGGTATGAATAGTGGGTCTTCGCCCGTGACAGGATTGTAGACAGAAAAGGTCAAGTCGCGGCTTAGGCTAAGCAACAGGCCGTTTGATGCAGCAACGATCTGTGCGGGAATTGGGTGTAAAGATTTAGGGCTGCACGGTCGGTTTGTGTAGAGAGGAATAAACCCGATGATTTGCGAACATTGAATAGGGCTTTTGGTTACGTTGGAAATGTAACGTGACCGGAAGGATTTACTCGAGATGATTTTGTACCATTGTTTTGAAACCGTCTTGGAATCGAGGATCGATTTTGGTGGCAGCCATGATAGGATTTCAAAGATTAGGTCGTCTGATAAACGATCCATGAACAATGATGCTGCTCTTGGTGTTTGAATTAGCGGACGGAATTTGGAATAGCTAGTTACTGAGTGGAAACTGGAGTAGCTCGGTGTGGTTGGCCGGTCGTAAATATATACAGCAGTTATGTAGGGGAAAGGCCAGCTGTAGTATCTTGTAACGCCCAGCTGTAGTGTGATTTGGTGTTTGAATTAGCGCAAGGAATTTGGAATAGCTAGTTAATGAGTAAAAACTAGGGCCGTGCAAAAAATCCGTAATCCGAAAATCCGATCCGATATTTAAAAAATCCGATCCGAGTTTTAGGATATCCGATCCGGGTTTTAAAAATCGGAGCGGATATCCGATCCGGTCAAAATTAAAAATTTTCGGAGCGGATATCCGATCCGATATTTTTCCGGATTATCCGATCCGATTAAAATATCCGGTATATAACAAAAATATTTTTTAAACATAAAATATATAAATATTTTTTGATTAAATAAATTATATATATAATTATTTAACCAGAAAATTATGAATTTATGGACTTTAGATTATTGTTGTATTTGCGTTATGGACTTTGGACTTTGGATTATTATTGATTTGTTGTATTTGTTATGGACTTTGAATTTTTAGAATTTATTTTAATTTAATTCTACCAGGTTAAAATATCCACATTTGGATATTTCAATGCAGATATTTGGATTATTATTGATTTGTTGTATTTGTTATGAAATTTGGATTTTTAGAATTTATTTTAATTTAATTCTAGTAGATTAAAATATCCACATATGGATATTTCAATACGGATGTTTGGATATCGGATACCGGATATCCGAATTTAAATTATCAAATTTTCGGATATCCGGTCATAATTAAACAAGTCTTTTTTGTTGAAAAATAAATATTTTTCGGATAATCGGATATACCGGATATATCCGATATCCGTATCCGATTTTTCGGATATCCGACTATTCGGATATCCGCTATTAATGGATACGGATACGGATATAGGTTACTAAATATCCGATCGGATCGAATATCCGAAAAAAAAATCCGACCGGATACGGATATCCGGTTTTGCACAGCCCTAGTAAAAACTGGCGTCGCTCGGTGTGGTTGGCCGGTCATGCATGCATACGGCGGCTAGATCGTGCAAATTAGGGATTGTAATTATTTCCTCGCGTTTAAATTCTGGGCAGATATTGGAGATTTAGTTCCGTTTTAAGTAGAATATAAATTAAAATTAAAATATCAAAAAATAGAATTGGATATAAAAAATGGGATCAGGAATTACAAATAATGTCGAGTTTTATATATTAAATTAGATTTCAGAGTCAAAAGTAAACTGAAAGTAGGATCTACATCAGAAATCGAATCGGGTACAGAGATTTGATTCCATAGGGATCGGATCAGGAATATTTTGAATATATATATATATAATTTGAGATTGAGACAGATTCAAAATTATTTTATTTATTAGATTTAGAAATGAGAATGAATCCGGTCCAACTTTACCATCCTAATATACAAATATCCATCACTTGGACAAGGAGGTTCTAATTCCAAGTATATGATATGATATGATATTCCCTTTATTTTCTTTCCTTTTTTGAATATATATATAGGATTAGGATCATGTACAAACTCTAACCTAAAATACAAATATAGGAACTAATCATATCCATTAGATTATTTATATTAATAATTTATATCTACTTTCTATTAGTTAATATAAATAATCTAATAGATATAATTAGTTCCTAGGTTTGTATTTTAGATTAGAGTTTGTATATGATCCTAACCCTATATATATGTATGTATGTATGTATGGTGTCCCTAATATTACGATAAGGAAGTTCATAATATATACCTGATTGATTTAAGATATATGAAATTAATACCTTATAGTGGGATATTTAACTACATTTTTTTATATCAATTTATGTATTTTTTAGGACATAAATCAAACTTAATTTGGAAAAAGACCCCAAGGTGCCGAACAAAAGATACACAACCTTATACCCAATCACCAGATTAATCCATGCTTACCTTCGAGCAGTTTGCCAACCCGTCTTGGTGATCCTTACCTTTATAGTTGGCAATCGGGTCGGACAAGTTAGATTATAGTGGTTTGGGTCATCCTTAGGTGGGATGGTTTTGTAGTCATTTTTCTATTGGTTGATTCTTAGTTGGATCATTTCATCTTGGGTTTGAGTCATTTCGAGTCTTCTCTTTGTTTGGGTTAGGTTCGAATCATTACAAATCCATATTATATCAAGTTAATTTATTGGGTTGGGTCAGATTCAATTTGATCTATTTTAGATACAGGTTGAGTCGGGTTCGGTTATTTCAGGTTAGTTTGTTAGGTCGAATTTTGGCCAAGTATTTGAGTCAATTTAACATATCATATTTGGGTTAACTTGATGAATTAATTATTTTTTAGTTTTGATGGGCCAATTTGGGTTCGTTCCAAGCTCATTTGGATCAAATCACTTTTGATTTGGTTCAAATTAGACATTGACCACCAATATTAATCTAACTCATTAACATCATAAGTAAAGATTAAGTTTGAATTCATGTAAGTATGTGATTAACACCACCCCATAAAGTGTTTTTAATAATGGTTTTTTCATAGATTTAATAAGGTTCCCAACTATTATTGAATTATGTATTATTAAAACTTTAATAACGATTATAAAGCTACTATAAAAAAAAATATCAAAATCTACACCAAAATTTAGCAAATTGTTCATATGTTAATAACGATTATCAAATAAAACCATTATTAAAATATTATGTTTTGTTAACAGTTATAAACTTTTGTAAAAAAAATCAAAATTTGTGCCAAAATTTGGCAAACTACACATGTTTAATAATGATTATCAACTAAAACTATTATTAAAATATGATGTTTTGTCAACAATTATTCATTATAACCTTTATTAAAACGTCTAATATTGTCAATGGTTATTTATTATAACTGTTCTTGAATGTTATTTTAATAATATTTTTCACTAAAATCGTTATTAAAACAATAAAAAAAACTATATATTATGCAGTTTGTTCTAACCCACATACACAAATGTATGCTTGAATATATACCAAATCTGTAATAAGTAAAAAACTACTAATAACTCTAGAAATTCATAGGCATACTGTAATTTGGTAGCTCTACACACTCCAATTCTCAAAGTTCTTGAATTACAATTCCCAAACTCAAAGTTGGTAGCTATATACTATAATATTCAAAGTCTTACATATATATATGCAAGAGCATCTCTGTCTTCCATATATTTATATAGAAGAACATAAGATATAACAAATACAAATTAAAAAGCATGCACATAGATATCTAATACTAAGTATGTGAGCGCACAAACTTGGCACATTCCTCTCTAACTTCATCAATTTCCTCATCAGCGTATTTTTGGCCTCATGTGTACTCATCATTGAAAACTGCAAATTCATGCAATTCAACCATTTGGTTATATATTAATAATAAATATGACATAGATTAACTATATAATGAAAAAATAAGAAAAAAAACATATATAGATTGGATCTGTAATACCCCAAACTGAGCGGAGTGTTGTAAGGATTAATCTAGCTACTTATATTAACATGCTCTACCATCCTTTTAGTAATTCAATTCTAAGAACTCTACAATTAAGCATGCTGGACATAGAATAAGTTTTAGGATGGGTGACCCTTCCAAGAAGTTTAAAAAAATTTCTAATTTTTTTTTTGGAAGCGAGTGAGTGAGGATAAAGTACGGTGAAAGGAGTTATGTTAATCTGTGATGCTAACCGATCAATCCAAAAACAATCTAGGGTAGCCCTTACATGGTTGTATAGACTCAGAGTATTATAGATGGTATCCGAGCAAAACCATAACTGTGAGATGAACTTAGATGATCCAATCAACCACCTTATGAATTTGGTAAATCAAACTCATAAGCAATTTCCCCAAACATTTGAAGTACTTTGAAAGGACCATCCGCCCTTGGCATAAGCTTGTGTTTCCTTAGATTAGAAAATATCTCCTTCCTCAAGTGAAACCATACCAAATCTCTTAGTTGAAAAACATGTTGACTCTTATACTTATTTACTCTCATCTTTTATACTTCATTCACCTTCTCAATATTGTGCTTGATTTGTTGATGAAGTTTTTGAAAGAACTCCACTCTCTCCTGTACATCATAACGCTTCACTTCACCTTTCTTCAATGGTACCATATCAATCGGCATATATGAATTAATACCATATACTATCTTGAATGGACTAGAGCTTGTTGTATTAGAAGGAATTTGATTGTAAGAAAACTCCACATGTGCTAACTTCACATCCCAATCCTTAGTACTCTTACTCACCAATCCCCTTAGTAAAGTACCCAAATTTCTATTAGTAATTTCAGTTTGTTCATCTATTTAAGGATGATGTGATGTACTAAATAGAAACTTCGTTACTAGCATGTATCGTAACATCATCCAAAAAATAATTTAGGAACTTCACATCTCTATCTAAAATAATACTTCTCAGAATTCCATGCAATCTCACGATCTCCTTGAAATACAAATCCGCAACATGAGTAGCATCATCGATCTTGTGACATGGAATAAAACGAGCCATCTTAGAAAATCGATCTACCATAACCATAATAGAATCCTTTTCTCGTTGTGTCCTAGCCAATCCTAAAATAAAATCCATAGTAACACATTTCCATGGTTGAGTAGGCACAAGTAAAGGTACATATAACCCTTTGTGGAAGAAACTCATGCTCCTTTGACACGTAGCAAACCTGGCAACCATGGCTTGTACTCCCTTTTGCATTTTCAACCAATAGAAATGTTCTTACAGTAACTCTAAAGTCTTATGAAACCCAAAGTATCCTACAATTCCTCCTTCATGCACATCTTTGATTAGTAAATCTCAAACTGAGGTCTTGGGAACACACAATTCATTATGTTTGAATAAGAACCTATCTTGAACAACACAAGCTCCATAACTTGCTTCTTGCAAACTTCGAAGATCATAGCAAAATCACCATCCATGGCATATTGACTCTTCAACATCTCGGACCCCAAAATATTTGCATCCATCATGGTAAGTGTCATGGTCCTCCTGGATAATGCACCTACCACAACGTTTTCTTTGTCATCCACGTCTTGTAAAGAACATAAATGTCTGTAAAAAACTTATCCACTTAGCATATCTTAGACTCACCTTCTTTTAACCATGTAGATACTTCAAATTCTCATAATCCGAATGAAGTACAAAAGGCTTGGGTCTCAAGTAATGACTCCATGTATCCAAACAATGCACAATAGCATAGAACTCTTTATCATAGGTCTAATAGTTTAGTCTTGCACCATTTAACTTCTCACTAAAGAAAGCGGTTGGTTTCCCTTCTTGTGAAAGCACACCCCCCAATGCCTATACCACTAGCATCACATGTTACTTCAAACAATTTATCAAAACAAGGTAAAGATAATATCGGTGCATTTGAGAGCTTTGTCTTCAAATCTTCAAAAGCCTTTGTCGCTTAATCATTCCAATGAAACTCTCTTTTCTTCGCCAATTGTGTGATAGGTGCATCAATGGTAGATAATTTTTTGATGAACCCATGGAAACTTCAAACTAAGTGGACATTAGTAGGAATAGGTCACATTTATATAGCTTCCACCTTTGACGGATCAACTAAAAGGTCGGAAAAAAAAATCACTAGAATATTAGACATAATCACTAAAATATGCAACACAATCATAGTGTATTACAGTACCAAAATATGACACACTCCAAAGTACAAAATATAATCACGAATAAGTACTAAAAAATTAGACACAATCACTAAATATATGTAATATAATTGCAATAGAACATCTTTTGCGAATAATAGAAAAATAAATAATCACTAGAAAATTAGATATAATTATTAATATATACAATATAATCATAAAGTGTATTATAATACTAAAATATGACACATAGTAAAGTATAGAACATAATTACTAAAAAGTGTCAAATAATTACCAAATAATCTAATATAATTACTAAAATATGCTAACGTGCCATATTCTCTAGGTAACTATCTGAGTAAAAAAAATGTGATTATATGCTACATGCAACATGATAATTATCTAGTTCTTGCAAATGAGTATCTATGTCATACTTTAGTCGTCTATGATACTTATTATAAAGGATTTTTTATTATTATTATTTCACATTCATACTACATTGTTAAATTTGGAGTATTTTATAATATATACTATAAAATATGACACACTCCAAAGTACACATTCATACTATATTGTTAAATTTGACATATTAAATTATGTGTACTTTAATTAGAGAATATGTGTATTTATAGTTAAAAGATGAGTATTTTATATCTACCATATTTTTTTGGATGACTATGAATTTCATCAAAAAGGATATATATAATTATGGTTAAAGGATGTAAATTAATTCACGAAAGCTATATATTTTTTAAACATTTTTTATGATGCTCAAAATAAGTTTTAACTAAATTATGAAAATGCACCGTTTACGAGTAGGACACGATGCGACGATTGATTTGACATATATTGTACAACGGCTACATGTGTCTATTCACCGGAACAAATAGATAGCAGGAACTATTTTTACGCAGTAAATAAAATAAAATGCAAATAAAGACTCTAAACTGGTCCAACGGTCCAAAAGATTGAAACTTTTTCAATAAAAGTGTTACCCTCGGTAGAATACAAACACTACTGTGGTTATCTGGAAAGAGGAAGCCATAATGAAAAAGTAGCATCGCTAATAATGCTGGAATCTTCATTGGCCCTATAAATTGACTCATTTCCAGTGTTGGTAGTCTTAAGTTCCACCAAAATCTGCCCTTGGCCTTTCTCATATCTTCTTCCTCCTCCCTTGCCGACGCCCTCCGCCCGCCCCCCCCATAAAAGAAGAAGAAGAAGAAGCAGCAGGGGAAACATATGAGGCGTACAGCCTGGGCCCTTCTTCAGTTGTCACTACTGACACTAGTAGTGAGCACAAATGCAAATATATGGACATTCTTCAACCCAGTGTCACTGAAACAAGACACTAACCAAAACCAACAGTTTCTTCTTTCTACCTCCCCTGCTTACCCACCAGCTGAAGCCCCTTCTTTGCACCACCACCACCACAAAGCGCACCATCCCGACCCTGTGTCTCATCCACCACTCACACAAACTTATCCACCAGCCAAGTCACCTATGATGCCTCCACCTGGTCACCACCACCACCACCATAGCCCTCTGCCACATACACCACTCACGCAACCTCATCCACCAGCCAAGTCGCCTATGATGCCTCCACCTGGTCACCACCACCACCACCACAGCCCTCTGCCACATACACCACTCACGCAACCTCATCCACCAGCCATGTCACCTATGATGCCTCCACCTGGTCACCACCACCATCATCACAAACACCAAATGCCGCCCATGATGGCCCCATCTCACCCTCCTAAGGCGATGCCTCCTATGACTATGCCACCGCATTCACCACATGGTAAGCCCTCAATGAAGCCCCCGACTCAGGCACCGGGACATCAACCGGTTAAGGCACCTCCTCGGATGTTGGTGGCTGTACAAGGTGTTGTGTATTGTAAGAGCTGCAATTCTTCTGGGGTGGCGACGCTTTGGGGTGCTTCTCCTCTCGAAGGTAATAATTTGTTCGTCACTCTTCAAATTGATTTATGGGAATTTTCATTTGCAAGGTTTATTGATGGATACATAAATTCAATTCTGTAGGTGCGAGGGTGGTGATGAAATGCAGGAACACGGTGTACACAACAAAGGTAATAGTAGTGACAGACAAGAACGGGTACTTCATGATCAAGCCACCGAAGACCGTAACAAGCTACGGAGTCCATAAATGCCGTGTCGCCCTCGCTTCTCCGCCGCTGAAATCGCCCTGCAAAAAGCCAACTATGCTCAATGATGGTCTCCTAGGATCCGTTCCGGTTCCACAGATAGGAGGCAAGAAGAACGAGTCGTCCCACCATGACTTCGTAATGTATAAAGTGGGTCCCTTTGCCTATGAGCACCTCAATGGCCATTGTCCACCTAAGCAGTAAATAATTATTTTCGTTTGTCTCCTTGTGGAGCCTTGGGTTATGGGGTAGCAGTAAAAGATGTTGGTTGGTCAAAAAGTTGAAGGAGTTGGAGTACTTTCTTATGTTTGTGTCCGTATTGTTCTGGAATTATGTTTTTACTTTTATGGAGAGTGTGCGCATTATTATGGTTTGGTATGAGTGACTTTGGACAGAGAGAGAGAGAGAGAATTGTCCTCCTAAGCCGTTTTGGCGTATGCTTTTGTGTATGTAATAGGGGACTGTGTCAGTAATCAGTTGCTCCCTTTACCGTGTAGCTTACACATAAGTGTCTGTGTTTGCCCATGAGGTGCGTACAAGTTCAAATAAAGTTCGAGGAAAATGAGGGGAAAAAAAAAAAAATTGTGAACGCTCTCGTTGAGTTGAGGCTTGAATTTCGAACTTAATAGTTAATTGCCAGCCAAGGCTAGCTTCTTGTTATTGGAGTTCGCAATTGCCTTGGATGACACATCCAAATGGGTTTGGGTTCCTGTTCCACCACCAACATTGGTACAGTTTTAGCTAAGTACTAGTACATTTCGCAATTAATCCGACTCCTGCACAGGTTGCCTCGCACTCTACTGATTCAACGTTTCCTTGTTCCAAAATTAATTCTCATTCGACCGACGAATATTTTTCAATTTCTAGGGTTATAATAAGTCGAAATGTTTTAGTACAAAAATACACTTCCGCTAAGTCAGGTAACAGCGACAGGCTTGCGCGAAAAAATCATGTATGTGGGGTCCCTTTCCTAGCCTTTCTTGCTTTTTGTCATCAAACCAAGCATTCTTGGCTGATGGGCACACGAGACGACATAAGCGAGTTAAAAATTAATAAAGGAACAGGCTGACTTCGCTCGTCTCCACTTCAAAATTTAATAACAATTTTTATTACAAAAATAGGCACGTAGGCGATAGCTTTTAAGAATAACTTTAGTTTTTCTGTATGGAAATTAGCTTGAAGTTGTAGCCAAGTAAGCATATGTTTCTAAATCCATTATGCCACAATACCATGAGCTTCGTCTTCATATAAACATGTCCACACGGATATCTTTATTGTTTGGTTTGTTGAAATTAATAAGAAAAGAAAAGAAAATGATGTGGAAAATAAAATATATCTGTTTGGTTAATAAAAAAATTAAATAAAGAAAATAAGAAAGAAAAATGTGAGGAAAAATACACACGACATTTTCTCACACAAAGTAAAAGAAAAGGAAAGAAAACTTGAACAAATGCTCGGCTATCAACCTTATCTGTACGAAGTCAGATGCATGGTCTCATAATAAAAAAATAATAAAATACATGAAAAGGCATTATTGATTTGATAAAAATTATATCCTGGCCCTAACCCAAAAACAAAAGTACTATATAATACTACTGTCCATGTTTTCATCGTTGGTAGTATACTATATTTAAATAGGTTGAGTCAAAATAAGACGATTTAAAAATATTTAAATAATAATATTTAATTTTTTAAAAATTTTATGTTTATACATCAAATGCTAAAAATATTTTTTAATAATTTAATTTTCCACAAAATTTTCTCCACCAACCAAACAAAGGAAAGAAATTTTCTTTCCTTCAATTTTCTTTCATATACATTTTCCTTTCCACTTAATTTTCTTTAAACCAAACAGGGCCTTAGTGAAAGAGTTTGGCATTCACATCTAGTGCCTTGATATGCCGACCAGAATGGATTTATGGCGTTCTTTACCTTCATATTTTTAAGAAAAAAGTAGTTGGAAGTCCATTTACATCAAAGTATTTAAAGTTATACAATCTATTTGATATTTAGTCCATTTTTTTTTGTATCTCAATATACATGTACATATAGAGAATATTATCTATACATTTATATATAATAGGTGTATATATTAGTATAATTATATGTATATAATATTTTGTACTTCGCTCAAATGGACCGTAAAGAAACTTTTCCTATTTTCAAACCATATTAAACCAGGGAACTTTTGTATCTCTAGTTCTCAACTTTTTATACACTACTAACCTAGAACTTTTCTGACTCAATATATTAGTGGTGGAAAGGCTGAATAGTGTCACATACTCTAAGAATATGTTTGATCATTCAAGAGATGATGCCAAGCTTAATCTGAAAAGTGCCATGGATCCCCTCTCTAGTGTACCTACCATGAATCCATTTGACCCATAAGTTTTCTTTATGCTCCGCAAGCTTCTATAAATAATTTACTATATTCCACACTTATAGTTGTTTTAAAACCAAGGCCACACTTTCTCTTTGGCAAACAAATCCTTGACCAATAAACGAAGATTCTATAATGATTGTCATCCATATGATTCCATAAGAACCTCCGACATATTTGTATCACCTACTAAATGTCATATTTTGCAAGAATACAAATGTGCATCCAGTAGTTTTCAATCCAAAGATAGCTTATTGGAGCACTTGTAGTCTTCCAACAAAATAAAGATAATTTATTGTCCGTGTCTTCAATTTGTGCGTGATTTTATCAACCAATGCCGATATCGAGTGCTTGACAAATACATAGGATTAAGAGGTACACCAAGATACTTAAAAGGGAATTGAGCTTACTTGTATCCAAGTCTATCCAACGAAGTCTATTTTATGACAATATCAACCCCACCAAAATAAACATAACTTTTAGAGGGGTTTTCTTGCAGGCCTATAGTGGTATGAAAAAACTCAAGTTTCTTAATAATTAGATCTACACAAGAGACGACATTTGCTAAACACCAATAAGTCATCATCAAAACTAAGGTTGACGATCTTGTGTTTCTTGCATTTTGGATGTCCTTGAAGTGTGGTTTTTACCAAAATCAAGGTATTCCATTGGCTAACCCCTCTCTTGCTCTTGACAGGTTTACATAAGGAACCGTTCATATAGATAGAGAATTGTATAACTATAATACATTACATGATGAGAACTAAGTGGAGGGTGTAGGGAACCCTAGACCATTGAAGTGGTGTTAAATAAAGCTTCATTATAGTGTGTCATAATCCTTCTTTAAATCTATTTTGAGCATCATTCAAATGCTTGTGTCATTTGCAAAATATTTTCTTAATAGTTCTTAAGCTAATAAAATGTTATCCCTAATCCATCTCCTTACAATGAAAGCATTATAAGACAAATCAACCAAATGATGTATAATCACCTTTATTCTATTAGTTAAGACTTTAAATATGACTTTATAAACAATGTTGTAGTAGGTGATGGGTATATATTTAACCATTGTGTGGGCATTATTACTTTTAGGAAGCAAATATAGGGAAGTATTGTTAAACACTTTACAAAGATGACCTATATGCCAAACTTGCCTAACTATTGCAATGATGTCAACGCTCATGATAGACTAAGCCTTCCTGTAAAAGCGAGTGCTAAGTCCATCAAGTGGAGGTCACTTAAAGTCCCCCGTACTGAAAAGAAATGACTTGATCTCCAATGATTTCTACTTGAAATTGTTACCTACGCTCACCTCTAAGAGAAGAATTTTGCTAGATAACTTGGGGGATGATAGCATAGCTAAGGCATCACTATTACTAACTAGCATTTATAAGTAGAAATGGTGAATTTCAACAAGGGTGTCTTGTTAGGTGGTTAGATTTGCACCTTGGGTAGTATACATGACGTGAATGGTGCTATATCTTTTTTTTTCTCACTCACTCTAGAATGGACATAATGGTTACTACCATCCTCAAGCTTAATATAATTAGCTCTAGCTTTTTGTTGTAGATAACTTTCCTCTATCTAAGCCCTATGCCACCATTTCAACCTCAAAGAGATCTCCTAATGATATAAATCTTTATTAAAAGGGTCCTCTGTTAGTTTTTTTACACTACAATAAACTAATATGTGCTTTCTCCACTAGTCTAGTGAAATGATCAAAATGTTCCTCATTTTGAAGTGTTTCAAAACTAGTCTCATTCTTATAAGCTTTCCATATAGTTGGTACTATGAGGATCCTATAATTGGGCCTTACCATGATCGAGCTATATTTTGTAGAAACATATCATGGGAGTCTAGAAGTTGATAAATTTAAACACCTTCTTTTTGAGAAATTAGACTAAGATAAATGGAGGTGTAGTCTGCAATGATCAAAGATGCAGTCATCAACTACCTTTATCCACACATGCCCATTATAGGCAAACCAATTTAGTTACCCTATATCTCTATCTGATATACAATAAAATATGCTAGGAGCTTTCTGGTTATTGCACCAAATGTATTATAGGCCTATAGTTGGTAATTCTCCTAACACACATCATGGTGTAGGATTCCTTTTGCTTTAATTTTGTATTTAGAATAACATTTAAATCCCTCAACATCATAGAGGTTGGAAGTTCCTAATAACATCAAAGAGTTTTATCCATAGCTTGAGACTAGTGACTATATCATTGATCTCATATACAAACAAAACATGAAAAAAAATAACATAGAACATAGATACATTAGTGCAAATAACTTAAGAATATATCTCTAGAGGCTAAAGATGAATAGTATTATGATTCCAAAGTAATAGGATTCTTCCATTTGAGTGTGAGAGATAGTTATTTACTTAGCAATAACTAGGGGTAATTTTATGTACAGCGTTATCCACTTTAGGTTTCTTTACTAGAGTTTCTAACAATCCACAACAATCTATTTTGGTAAACTTTATGTATTTATTAATCTTCCTTTGTTTCATAGGCTTATTAATACATATGACATTCTAAGCTACAAGGATCATATAGATGATGTAGGTGGCTCTCTACCCTTAGGTGGTTTGACTAAGGAAGTGTCACCCTTATAGAAACCCTTTGCGTGTTAAGTACAAAGTAGTTCACATTTAGATAATAACATACTCTTCAGGGCATTTATAATTTCATCAAATGATATAGATGGCTCCCCAATCTCAAGGGGATTATCTAAGGGAGTATCACCCTTATAGGAACTACTTTGCCCATCTATTTCTAAGAAGGTTCCCATGTGGCATTAACATGATTTTTGGGGTATTTGCAATGTCAATGGGCATAGCATAAGTTGGTTTGGCCTATGTTACTTGTAGGTGAACATAAGTTTCCTTCACCTGGGATTTAGGCACTTAGGCTAGAAGTTTTATTATTACTACTATTACCTAAAACTCTTGTCATTTTGTAGTAGCATTCCTAAGAATTTGAGAAAACTTTGGCATTAATGGATGACATTGATTTTCGTCACATCTAATTTGATCACACTTTACAAAAAAATTCTCTTGACAATCATATGTGTAATACCCCATCTTTTTGGAAAGTGTTGAATGAAAAGTTATATAAATTTTGGTGTTTGATTTTCATTTGGTATTATAATTGGGTTTGAGGCAAATTTGGATTAGAAATAAGGTTGAAAATTTTAATTTATTGAGTTTTCCAAGAAAACTGATCAGTTGATTCGTCGTTTCAGCAAAAAGGTTTTTACACAACTAAACCGATCGATTGGTGTAACACCCCCATTTTTACTGCTAAAAATTTTCGTTTTGCGGAAGCGATAATTACAAAACCAATGGGTGTTACCGCCACACTCAGTATAAGTCTGGCATCCTCTACCGTTCTTATACTGAGTGCTAAGGCTAAAATATTACTTTACTTAAATAACAATAAAACAAAGGCAGGATAGAATTTCATTACAAATTACATTGTCCTGAATAGATACAAAAAGATCAGGCAAGAGTTGTAATGTAACAAAAGAGAAATAGCAGGGGACTTAAGAGTCCAAGAAATATCTGGACCAAAAGAAGTCGAGGCGAACACCGGATAGTCCTAACTCTCAACCCTCTATTTGAAGTCGTCAGACCCTACCCTCAAAGTAATCCTGCAAAGTAGCGACTGCCCGTGGAATAGGCAGGGGACCATGAAACGGAACCCGTCAGTACTACGGTACTGAATAACCCTTTATACCAAACTAATATGAAAAACTAGCATGGAACACATACAAGGCATACGACTAACAGGTACAAGACATTAAGTATTCATACGAGGATTGATAAACAATAATCATTTAGACAATCAATTTCTATTAAAGCTACATGCTACTCATTTTCATTTGTCTAAAACAACCGACAACTTACCAGACTAACATGTCAAAGGTATTCTCAGAAGTAATGATTAGAACCTAAACTCCAGCATAACAAATATAACATCAGCAGCATGACTCATATCTCATCATAACTCCCAACCAAATTTATAACATCACAAGTGTATTAACAGGTAAGCTATAACATAATCCACAAAATCAAAGGTATACTTACAGGTAGAATATGATAAAATACATAACATCA
Organism: Tamarix chinensis; assembly: GCA_030549775.1. NCBI lineage: Eukaryota > Viridiplantae > Streptophyta > Magnoliopsida > Caryophyllales > Tamaricaceae > Tamarix > Tamarix chinensis. Next base: position 40,082,370 of record CM060177.1, read on the forward strand.
CTTGGGTATTTACAGACACAGAATAATAATATCCGTAATCCCACAGGTACACTTACAGGTACAGTAAATTAAAATACAAAACATCAACGGTATATTTATATATATAGTATAATAATATACATAACATCACAGGCATGCTTATAGACATAATACCCACACAGGTAGGCTCGCAGGCTACTACTTAACCCATAGGTAGGCATAGCGGCCACTACCAAACCAATCCAATATCCAATAATAATCCTTCAAATCAAATCACATTATTTCCATTTTTTTTATTTACTCGAGGGGGATACAATAATAACCCGGAGACATAACAGTACACCGGTCATACCGGCGCACAAGGCAACACGATACCCTCCAACCATCCAACCCAGAGGCATAACAACACTCTGGTCATACTGACGCACAAGGCACACAGTACCCTCCTCACCTCGGACACCTAATCCTTAAGTATCGATACCCCCTATAGGGCCCGTAGGTCACCTATAGAGTAGACTAGGGCCTTACTGGGGCACAACCGGCACACCAGAAACCCAAACAAATCAAGGACTCCTACCTCGTCTCTAGGATAGCTACCCCTAGAGAGAAACCATTCCCAAACTCGAGGTCTTTCACTTTACGTATTAGTGTTTTTATAAAGTGATCACAGATAGCACACATTACACATTTATTCTCATTTCCATACTTATTCATTTTTCCTTTATTTCCAATTATCCAAGTCAACCCTACGGTCAACGGTAAAAAGAAAAGTCAAAATCAATACTGAGGTCAACCTACCAAAAGTTTAAGGCCATCCTATATCCAATTATTCACATTTGGGCGTTAGGCCGAAAATGACTAAAATGCCCTTGAAGCTAATAATTCTCAGATTAGTGTCCATTTAAATACTAAGTCTATCTTATTTATCAATCTATCATGAAAAGGCTAAAATGAATAATCTAATCGTTTATTATATAATTTAAATCATCAATCATGTCAAAAGACCATTTTGCCCCTACATAGATTTCGGCATATGAAACTCTATCATAAACTTTTGAAACGTACAAACACATGATCGTAAAATCAACAACAGATAATACATGTTAAACATGATTTTCAGAATAAATATCATAATACACAAAAATGACTAAATTGCCCCTAGGGCACACATCCATAATAATTCTTGCATAATTATATCTAAACATGCTAAACTAATAATTATATGCATGATTATCATACCAAACGTTCTCCCGTCGTTAGAATTATTTTTAAGTCATACTTTTATACCCGAAATATTTTATATTAGATAACATATTCGTTTTTATCCGTTTTCATAATAATAATAATTAACACATAATTACATTAAAATAAATCATGCTAAACATATTTCATACACCAAAAACCCTAATGTATTATCACGCAATTTTTATCATTTTAGCAGAGTATAACGGTTACCTGAAATCCAGCAAAAACGTAAAATTAGCGGTATCCACTAAAATGTATTAGGTCCTGCAAATTAAACTTTCGTACCTAAAAATAATACCACAAATACAGAATTAATATCTATCAGATAAAATAATAATTATAGTATAAAAATATTTATTTTTCTAAAATTACCAAAATACCCTTACAATTAATATTGGTACCAAAATTTTATTTAACCACTACGCAACTCACGCTGCATGCAGCGTGAGTCACGCTCGAGGGGAAGGGGCACGGCAGAATGGGCGAGAGGGTCGACTGGGCAAGGCAGGGGAAGGGAGAGGGTGGCAGTGGCGGTGGAGACCGGCGGTTGCTGGTGGCTGCTGGGCGGCTGGGCGACGGGGAAGAAGGGTGCAGGCTGGTTGGGTGGTGCTGTGGCTGCTGGGGCTGCTGGACGACGAGCTGCGACGGGGTGATGGTGGAGATGCTGCGGTGGACTGGCGGGAGAGTGGTGCTGGGGTCGAGGAAGGGCGCAAGGTCTGGGCGCTGTAGGCTTGGGCGACGGGGTGGTGGGCTGCTGGGATGAAGGGAGGAGGTGGCAGGGCTGGGTTCTGCGACGGGGAGGGGTGATGGTTCGAAGGTGGTTGGTTTGGGCGATGGGCTGCTGGCTGGTTTGGGCGATGGGCTGGTGCACGGTGCAGGGGCTCGGCTGAGGTGGTGGCGTTGGGATGGAGCATGTTGGGCGACGGAAATGGAGGTGCGGGGTTGGACGACGGTGCATGCAGGGTGGCTGCGATGGCTGTGGGTGCTGGTGGGCTGGCAGGCTGCTTGTCTGCGTACACTGCTCGGGGGTTGCTGGTTGTGGCTGGAGTGGTGCGCTGGAAACAAGCGAGGCAGGGTGGGGAGTGGACGACGGGCTTCGTGGCTAGGGTGGCGAGCTGTTGGTTTAGTTGTGCTGGACGGGAGGGAGATGTAGGGGGAGAAGGGAAGGGAGAAAAACCGAACAAAAGAGGGGGAGTGATGGGCTTGGGGAGCTAGGCGACGGGATGGTTGCGGTGGTGTGTGTCGAGAGAAAAAATAAGAGGGAGCTGGGAGGAATAGTGTTGTGTGTGCGTCGTGTGTGTGCGTCGTGCATGTGTTGTGTTTTCGGCCGAAAGTGTGTGCGGGAAATGGGAAACTGTTTGGGGTAGAGTGTACGAGGGTGTGGCGTGTATGTATGTATATAAATGCAGAGGGAGACAGGGATATTATTTACGGGAAAGAGACAGCAAGGGAGAGGGAGAGAGGAAAAAGAAAAATATATATTATAATTATATATATATATATATTATTTTAAATTTAGTCCGAATAAATTAAAATATCGGATAGAATAATAATTCGATCTAAGGTAGATTTAAATAAGACGAAAAAGATAAAAATAATCAGGAATAATTTTTAGGAAATTATTTTTGGTTACGGATCAAAAGATTATTAATAAAATAATTTAAAATAAGATTTACGGGTAAAACTAGGATTAAAATAAAGAATCGGTTTCTATCAACTTTTTAGCCTAATTATTTTTATATCTAAGTCATTGAAATAATAATAATAATAATAATAATAATAATAAGTTTAATACTAAACCTCCTAAATTAATAATTATAACTAATCATACGTAATTATTAATTTTAATTAAGATTTCCTAAAAACGGGGTATTACAATTGGTTTATAAAACAGTCAACTGGTAAGCTAAACCAATCAAATGGTTTGTTGAGCTTGGAATATTTTTGAAAATTTTCTTACACTGAAATGAGACTTTGTTAACCCATGCCGAATTGTCCTTAAGAGATTCTTAGCCTTTTTCATGATGCTTTTAGTCCAAAAATACTACCTCAGATCGATCTAGATGGTCGATTGGGATAATTGAGGAGGGGGAGATGACCTCGGCTTTATCTTCTTCCATCTCTCTCCTTTACACATTTTTAAGATCATTGCTTCAATCTTAGGTTCTCTTGGCTTAACTAGAAGATTCCTTCCACGTTAACCCTCCATTACCCCTCTTGTGAATTTTACTTCTAGACCAATTAACCTAAATATCCCCAGAATAACCATTTGAGCTCTAGAGAATAGGTCAGCATATTTTGGATGAAATCCATTTAACTCAAATTCAAATGGTAAGAATTAGGGTTTTCGATTTGTTCCTAACCATATTGTGATTCGTATTAATGTGGTTGGTTATAAATAGCATTGATCATCCCTTTTGTTTACCTTTCTTTCAACCACCAAAAATACTTAAATTTCTAGTTCTCACCTTCTCCTTATGCACTTCAAACCTTATAGTCGAATTCTTTTCACTCTTTTAATCCTTTCTCTATCTACCTATTTTTTGTAATTATTAAGCAAGGAAAGTTAAATTTAGGAAAGAGGTTGAGCAGTTCGGCAGAGTATTCTCTATTTTTCCTTTACTTTGTGGTGACATGTATGGGAGGGTGTAATCTTCAATTATGTGAATCTAATGGTTTGAATGGAGTTTGGATGAGATGATAAAAGCTCCGTGATGGTGAGTTTAAAGAATAAAGGTTCAAAAGTGATGCAAATAAGATGATGTTTGTTCAAATTATGCTAGAAAAATAATGATGGTGATTCATTGATAGTGATGATGATTCGATGGTGATGAATTAATGATGAATGTGATTTGAATATGATGAGATGATGATGATGAGGTTTCGAAAGTGATTTTTTGGATGATGATTAGAGTTTTGTTTTAGGGTTAGGGTTAGGGTTTGGTTTAAAGAAGAGGAAATAAGGTGGTGTTTAGTTGGTATGGATGGTTAGGGTTTCGAATGAATGTTTCAGGGTTTTGGTTTTGATATACTGATTTAGGGTTTTGTTTAGCCACAAAATAGAGTAGGAATTTTATGGTGATTAAGGAAGGAAAATATGGATTAATAATAGTAGAAAAGATATAGATTAATCTCTAATTCACACAGATGAAGAACTTAAAACTTTTAAGCCAAATTGTTTACACAGATTCGATTTGCTTGAGCTTGAACTCATACAGAATTCATTCAATGTTGATCTTCAACTTCAATTCTTCATTCAATAATCATATTACATTCCATATGCTTGACATTTATGAATAATTTAACCTTTCTACCACTAGCTAAAGCATATTCCAAAAGATTTCAAGCTAAAAGATATTATGCTACCTTTATGCTACTTTATGCTAACTTTATTCTCCTACTTTATTACTTAATTAATAAATTAGCTAAATAACTTAATAGTTCTTGAAAATCCTGCCAAAATCCTTCTCATGCATGTGGTTACTCCCTCCTTGCATGCCATGCACATGCACGTAGACATTTAATTAATTTTTTGTTACGTTTCGAGCAACATAACCATCTGTTGGTCTTCAAATGTGAGGGAGACACTTTCCAAATAAATAATAATTAGTTCCATCATTATGAAAGCCAATTCTTGATTTTTTTTCCTCTTGAATCATGTGGTATGTTCATTCTTTCCTTTCGATTTTAAGTTCAAAATTATAAAATTTATTCATGAATTGTTGAGTTAAAACTTGTTGTTTTTAAGGTTTTAAAAGTTAAGGTTTTCACAGGCTAGTATTTTTTATTTCAAGAAAGTTTTATCTGCATCAAGTAATTTATTCTTACTTCTAAAATGGATTATGAATAATCTTGCTTGATATGAAACTCTTTAAATTGATAATATATGTTGGCATGAATATATATATATATATATAGCTTATATAATTGATGGGATGGTTAGATGGTGTATTTTGAATGAAAAGAATGAATCTTGAGAAAAGATGGGTTGTGATAATTAATATTGAGATGTGCAATCTAAATGGTCTAAAAACTTGTTATACAATGTTAGAGTATGTTCCAATGTTGTATGATAAAGATTTATAAGCATGATCTACATGCAAATAATTGTTTCACATTGTTGTAGGGCAAGCCAATTAACTTGTTAGGTCAAACTAATTGATTGGTTCCTAGAATAGTTGATTGATTGACCCAACCCGTTGAACCATAAGCCTACAAGAGACTTTGGTCTTTCTCTCTACTTAAACCCATTGACTGGTTAGGCAGAACCGATCGACTGGTCTATGAACAATTGATTAGTTTGCCCAAATTGAATGACTAGTTTGAGAAAAAGTAGGGTTTTGTCGAGTCAAATCGATTTATTGGTCAACCCAAACCTATTTACTGGTTTTGGCTAAATTGATTGATTGGTTCGACTAGTTTTTGTGAGTTGGTTCCTTTTGGTTTGGTTATGCTTTAAGGCTACGTGTGGGATTGTCTTATGATTATTCAAGGGATAAAATATATATTTAATCATAAATGAATGACCTAAATAATGGATCATAATTTATGACGTACTCAATGAGTATTGTAAGGGATAAATGAGCATACCACTTATGAAATGTGATAGTCTTTGAGAAAAGAGTAATGAAGCACATCATGTACTTAAATAAAATAATATGATGGGAATGAATAATATTAGATAAGGATAAATGGAAACCCCATACATGGTTGGGAAATGGAAAGGGCTAGTATGGAAGACACTTGTGAATGCCTTGTTTGCTCTTTGTAAGGACCTTGTGTGATCACTTAACCTCATGAATAATATAATAATCACATAAAGTAAAAGAAAATAGGGACAATAATGATGTACCAGGGGTATCGTTATTAAATGATTTGGTTCCTTAGGTGGTTGCCTTTGGCCTAGACTTATGTCCAAATTGGTTGGCTTCGGCCTGGACTTATGTCCATTCTAGTGATTAGCTTTAGCTTGGACTTACGTCCACTTGGTTATTGGCTTTAGCTTGGATTTTATGTCCCTTGGTTTGGATAGCCTTTCATGATATATGAGACCATGGAGTGGTGTACAATCCATCGCTTAATGATAAAATATAAATAATGACTAAGTAGATGATAAATAATCGGATAATGATGGGAACAATGATTAGAATGATAATAGTAGTAAAAGATAGAATGAACACTTGGATAATGACTTAAATGACCAACCAATTAATAATTGGAAGGATTGTCTAGATGTTGACCTTTATTAATATATGGATAAGGAAATGGTATAACCTAATAGATTGAGGAAGATGGAAAATAACCCCCAGTGGTTGTCTGAATTAATCTTCCTAGTACATATGTGATTATCTATGTTATTATAATATAAAGATAAGCATGATACATTCTGAGTTGCTTGTGTTATACATGATAGTATATTCTGATGCATTACTACCTTTACATATATGGCATTGGTATGACACATAATAAATATGATATCCCATGTTGTGATAAAGTCTTACGTCCTCATGATTTCTATTGAGGAAGCAACTTAGCTTACTTAGTATGTAGTGAACTTGGCTTAATTAGTATGTAGTGTACTGATGCGCCTGTTTGCTCAGTCACCTGCTCCTTCCCAAGAGCAGTGGGCTATGTGAAGGTTTTTGGGGACAGCCAGTAGTGGGCCTACCTTAACTTGGGTTTGGGGCTTGAGAGTGTGGACATCTAGAGGATTTTGTGTGGTCCATGACAGATCATGGTTTGGGGTCGCACCCTAATCTCATTTTAACATAGCCCTGTATTCTTAACTTAGCTATCTTCTTATATTTAACTTGGTTGAGGATCATTGAGGACCTTTAATGTAAACCACCTTTTAAGTATTTATGTAATTTAAGGTTTTGCACTTTATTTTTAATTGAATAATTTAGTTTAGCCTTGTATCTAATATGGGATAGGCAGTGGACATTCATGATGTGTTTGGTATGATGATAACACCCCATTTTTCCTAAGTGTATTTTCCTCTTCCGTATTGTTTTAAATGAAATTTTTCAGTAGTAAAAAATAGAGTTGTTATAATATGATACCCTTTTGCATCTTATAATTCCATCTAGTAAGCTGAGTAGTACTATAATACCGTAAATTTTACCTAATTTTAATCTCAAGTAATTAATATCTTAACTCAATTCTAATATCAGAAAATTGATATTTCTACCTTATCTTAATTCCTTAATCCTAAATTTTAACTTAATTCTAATATTTATTCCAATTCATTCATACTTTTAGACTAAACCTAACCTTGGATAATTTATAATTAATCATACCCTAATTCCATAATATAAATTATTTTAACCTTACTCTAATCCTAACCTTAAACTTATTTTCTTTTTTCTCCTTCTCCTTTTATTTTCCCTTTTCTTTCTCTCCTTCTCGATTTCCTTCTTCTTCCTCTTCTTCTTGCATGTTTAAATCTTTCTCCTAACCATTTTTCTTCTACTATGCTTACAATCTAAACCTAACTATCCTACCCTCATCATCACTACCATCACCTCCCACATCTCAAGGGATGTGTTTGGTTGAAAAGTTTACCCAAAATAATTACCTTGATCATGTCACTTTCGCTACTTTCCTTCTCTATCATCCCTAACCTTTTGCACAACCTCTCTCTATATATATACCAATCCACTCTCTCTCATCACTTCATTTAATTTCCTTTCCTAAATACCTCCCTTCCTCTATTACTATCAAACAACCCACTAAGCTTCTTTTCATTCTTCTCCTTCCTTTCTGCCTTATTTGTCAACACCATAAATCAACCACCATTCTCAACCACCTACCACCAAGAACCACCATTTTTACCCATAAAATAACCACCACAAACATCCCATAAATCTATCCTTATAACCATCACAAACACATGCCAAACACCCCACCATCTTGCACTACACAACCACTGAACATGCAACCTTCACTTAACTCTAACCCACCACCATCACCAATATCCGTTCCACCCTTTTAGCTACAACACAAAATTTCATTAACACACCATATAAATGAAATCAATCACCATTTCTATCCCCTTGGATTTAGAATTAGGTTTCATTCCTCCCCCCTTTGTTGCAAAAAACTCTACCATTGCACCTTCGAGCCTTGTGCGATTTAATTTTGCTCCATTTCTCCCTCTTTTTCCTATCCTTTATTTGGTTGTATTATTAAGTTCTAATGGTATTTTAAATTTTTTTATTAGATGATTTTTAAAGGTATCAGAGGAGGCGGGTCAGGCTATATAGGCTTAAAGACCAGTGTCCTTTTTAGTAAGGATACAAGTCGTAATTAGGGTTTTTCTATTAAATTTTATGTATGATTGTGCATATTATTAGGTTTTTATGGTCATGATTTTAATTTAATGTTTTTAATTTTATGATGTAATAATGTGGTGGCATATGATATAAAATGAGTAAGATGAGAAAGCATGCACTTATATGATATTGTTGCTATAATTCTTATGTTATAAAACCTAAGTGAAATAGTATGGCATATGGTATTGAATGTGGGTTTGAATTATTATTGTAAGTGAAAAATTAATATTATTAAGATGTACGGGGATGAAATAAATGGATGATTAGAAAAATAATGATATCAAACACATGAGGTTTTTGTAAAATAAGTGTGTTTAGCTATCCTTAATGGTATTTTGGTCAATATGGATTTAATATGAAATTTTTTGTATTTTAATGTGTTAAATGACTTAAAATATGCAAAAGCTCAATCATCACTGATTGTCTGACTTATACAAACATACACTTTATAACTTAATAATTTACTATATGAGTTAACCCTTGTCAAATTATAACCTGTCATATTGATGAGTGCTAAATCCTTTATACTAGGAAATTTACTAACCAATCTTCAATCACTAATGATCATCAGACATGCCCTTGGTTGTTTTCCTTGTCATTTACACTTTGTTATTGCCTTTTGTGGATGATATTAGTTGATGCTCCAGGAAGTCACATCTTGGTGCACAACCTTTTAGCTAAAAACCTTTGTTCATTTCCCTTGGCCGATGGCATCAAATTCTACACTTGTTTGGCAACCTTGAATGATACCCTTTATATTTTATCCCTTGGTACAATGCCCTTGATTTTTTCCCTTAGTCAATAGGCCTATTCTCTATCCCTAGCTAAAGGGACTTTGTTGCTGCATTTAGTTGTTGCCCTTGGCTAACTACCTTTGGCAAATGGTCTAGCTAACTATGCACTTTATCCTTTGTTTAGGAATCCCCAACTAAGGTATTCTCTAATTTAGTAAGTTAGTTTCATTTCTTGTCAAATAAAAAAAAAGCCTTAGTCATGAAATAAAACCGTATGGTTTGGGATGAATGGAGGTTAATGGAGGTGAATCAATTAATTCACCTCATTTGAGGACATACTTTTTTAACCTCAATTAGGTAAATTGGGGTTAAATTTTCACCTTCTTTCACCCTAGTTAACCTCATTTTTTTTAATCTCCAATTTTGGGAGTAACTGAGAAAAAGGTAAGAACGGTAGTAAATTTTATACATGTTTGGGAAAAAATGCTCCTAGGTTTCCCCTCTCCTTCCCTATCTTCCTTCACACTCAACCTCAACTTAAATCTCTAATACCTATTCTTTCTCTCATTGACCCACCTCTATCCCAATGATGGATTCCAATCTTGATGCTTGGAGTTATAGAGTTGATGACTAGAGTTGCGGCAGCTCTAGTGGCATTAGTTCTCCTCTCCTCATGTAGTTTTCCCATTGGTTATGGATATAAATCCATTTTTTTCTTTTTTTCCACACAAAATTGTTGATCTTGTGTTATTTTTGTTGAATGATATAATAAAATCGCATCTTGTGTTGCATTTCAACTATGTAGTTTGATTTCGAATATGCTTTGACTAATTTTTTTTGTTTAGTTTTTTATTTATTAAAATCTAATTTTTTTTCAATGCTCTATTAAATTCATATCTTGTGTTTTTCATTTATTCTTTCATTATTATTTTTTCGTGCAATATGCTTTGTTTACGTTCTTTTTTTCTCATCTAATTTTTCTTTGTTATGTTGTTGTTCTTTATTCTTTAACTTGGCATTGTTCTTTATTATGCCAATTCAACACATATAGATTTGGTGAATAGGAAGTCCTTTAATATTTCATTTTTATTATCATGAGAATGTTGTTATAAAAAAAAAGATTCATATTTGGTGACTTTAATTCCCACTAACCAACCATACAAAGCTTGTGTTGATTTCTTTCCAAACTCCAGTGATAGTAGGGATGTTCACGGTTCAAATATCCGATATTTCGGATATTTGATTGTCGGATATTTGAAATTTCGGATATCTAAAAATGATATTTGATATTTGATTTGAAACTTCGGATATCCGGAAGATCGGATATTTGAATTTTCGGATCGGATATCATCGGATATCAAATATAACCGATATTATTCGAATACAATTTCAAATATAAAAAAATTACCAAATGACAAATATATTTTATATTATCTGATTTGTTAAGCGAATGCTGAGCAAATATCCGATTCGCTTAGCAAATATCCGACTTACTCAACAAATATCCAATGTTAAAACTAAAATAAGAAAGGAGTGGATGAAGTATATCGGTATGCAGAGTATTTTTATTTTTATTTATATAAATATCTAAAAGGGATTATATTAAAAATATAATTTCAATTAAATTAAATTTTGCCTCAAATAATAAATAAAGTAAGTAAAAATTATACACAGACACATCTAAATTTATTTATATACAATTATATATAAAATAAAAAAGTATAAAAAAAATATATAAATATTTTTCTTCGGATCGGATATTATTTGTATTTGTCGGATCGGATATTTGGTTTGTTTGACTTTTCGTTGACCGGATCAGATATTTGATTTGAAAAAAAAATCGGATCGGTTATTTGCTTTTTCGGATCAGATCGCTTCGGATATCGGATCAAATAAGCAGATATCGGATAACATGAACAGCCCTAAGTGATAGTGTACATGGCTACTTTTTATGATATGCTCTCTTAAAATCAAGGAAAAAAATATTTTTCTGGTGCCAATGGGTATAGCAGGGAATATGGAAACTTATTTCCTCTTATTGCTAAATGTGTATATTACATATATGCTGAATGAAATAATGACAATGAAGAACATTATTTATGTATGATATTCTACTATTATGTCTAATTTGTTGGAATCACTATACTTGATGTTTCTGATCCCTTGTTTACTTACACATTTTCTAATAGGTAGGCCAACATATGAATTCCCTAAACCATCGGTTCACTTCATTAAAATCTAGAACTATATCTTCAATATACCAACTAATATAGTATGTTTTGGTAAGACCTTCATATGTTTTTTTTTTATTTGGTCATGATGTTACTTACTGCATATTTTTTATTTAATAACAATGATATTCTTGTTTTAATATCATAATATTGACAATGATATTTATGCTTTGATAGATGGATAATGATGATGATATTTTTACTGTGTTCAACTTTATAATCCTTAATTGGTTTGTCATGGTGGTGGTAAGTTATTAGTATTTAGACAAAAATGACATATTAGATGATGACGGTATTCATAAAGAATCTAGAAAAATGATATTTTTAGTAAGAGAGGTAATGATAAATAGAGTCATATGTCGAGATACGATTTATATGGGTTCTAAGGTATTTTAAGAATTTTGTGGGTTATTAGGGAACCATAGTGCCTTGTAATCAACTATATGGGTTAATGTCAAAGAACAAGTTGCTTTATTTTTATACATTTTGGGGCATGCTATAACAAATAGTGCAGTGCAAAGAATGTTTGGTAGGTCTAGAGAAGTTATTAGTCATCGTTTCCACTGTGTCTTAAGAGTTGTTATAGAATTAGAGAAGATATTTATTAAACCATATGGACCATCAACACTAAAAGAGATTTAGGATAATCCCAAGTTCTATCCTTCTTTTAAGGAGCCTATTATGAATTTTTCTTTCCTTTTAGTCAATAAATAATTTATTTAGATTCTTAATAATGTAGTAGTTAATTTAAATATTGTGTCAGAGTAATTGATGGAACTCATGGTTAAGTAAAAGTTTATGTATCAGATGTTCTAAAATACTGAGGCAAAAAAGATTACACAAAATAAAATATACTAGCAACTTGTACATTTGACTTAAAAATTGCCTATGTTTTAGATAGTTGGGAAGCAACATAATCTAATGTTCAAATATTAAAATATGCATTAAGATGACAATATGGCCTCAAAATTCCATGTGGTAACTATACTACCATAATTGACAAATGCTTTGTACTTAATTTATTGAAAGTTATCTAACATTTTAGCTTTTTCATATGTAAATATTATTTTGGTGATGCTGGGTTTCCTATGATGAGTGGCTTGATTGCACCTCATAAAGTAGAGTGGCATCATCTGAAATATTACTCACATAATCCATCAAGGACTCCTTATGAGCTTTTTAACTTGCATCATTCTTCTTTAAGAAATGTGATTGAAAGAATTTTCAGTGTTATAAAAAAGCAATTTTCAATTATGGCAAGTGTAAATGAACCACATTATGATGTACATACACATATAAGGATTATATTAGCATGTTATATTGTGCATAACTTTCTATTGGATGTTGATCCAGATAAAGTTATAATTAGAGAGGTAGATGGATAACTTGCTGATGGTGATGGTGGAGAGTGAAAAAATAGGTTTGATGATTTATTTCCACCAGAGGAGAATTTATAAGGAGTTTGATAATAGTGGTGATTATAGGTCACAATCGGGTCTAGCGGATCGGGTTTGGGTTAGGTTATAGCGAGTTGGGTCATTATTGGGTTTGATTGTTTGCAGGTCATTTTTTTTGTGCATCGATTATGGGTTAGGTCGGGTTATTTCGGGTCGCCTAATTGTTCATGTCAGGTTTGGGTTTGGGATTTTGTTGATCCAGGTTGTATTGGTTTAATTTACTGAATTGAGTCGAGTTTGGGTTGCGATAATTCATGTTCAAGTCAAGCTAATTTTCGATTATTTTGGGTTAGCTTGTCTGGTAGAGTTGGGTCTATAGATGTAAACGGAGAGGATTTTATCTGAAATACGTTGGATTTTAATTATCAGATACTTAAACAGATATGGAGAATAGAAAAAAAATACCCGTCAGATGTGGGTATGGGATATCCATATTCATACCCATACCCATATCCATATTCATATCCGTTTACCCAATATATAATTACCTTTTTACCCTTAATTTTAAAATAAATGTAGTATAAATGAAGGTTAAAATTATCATTTATCTTAACTCTAAATAGGTTTATCGATTTGGTAATTGATTTATCCACTAGATAATATCCATTAAAGGATAAATAGACTATTCATCAAATAACAGATATCTAACTGATATAGATATGGATGTATAAGTGGATATCCGTTTGGGTATAGGTACAAATTTAGGTATGGATACTATTATGGGTATGGGTGTACCCACCCTAAACATGCTCTGTTTATATCTCTATCAGGTCAGGATTGGGCCAAGCAAGCTCATATTTAAGTTAGGTTTGGATTAACTTGACGAATTAGATCTTTTTAGGTTTTAATTGGTCGAGTTGGGTTCGGGCTGAGCTAATCCTGGAATGAATCACTTTAGATTTGGGTCAAATCGGATATTAACCACCAAAATTAATCTAAATCATTAACCTTGTAAGCAAGCATTAATTTTAACTTTATGTAAGCCTATGATTACTAATGTGTCATTAATTGTTATGGTTTTATAATGTTATGTTTTTACATAAAAAATGGGTAAAATTAGAATATCATTGGTGAATAAATAAGTTCACAATAAAAGTAGGAAACATAAATAAAATTTAAAATAATAATATATTGTTAAAAGCTTTAAATAAATAATAAGACATGTGCATTTTTTTTACTATCATAATTAATTAATATCAAATTTAGTTTTTTTTGTTCGGTTAGGTTGGGTTGATAGCTGGTTGTGTTAGTAGTAGGTCGGGTTGGTGGTGGGTCGGATTACTTTCTGGTTATGGATAAGAGTCGGATTGGGTTTGGTTTAGGTGGGGTGGGGTCACTTATCTTCGGGTCAAAGTTGATTGGGTTAGTTTTAGGTTGAGTTTGGGTCAGGTCTGGTTGATAAATTTATCAGGTTATGTAGGATCGGTTTTATACACGTCAGGCGAGTCGGATCAACTTTTGTTAGCTCTAGTGGTGATGTGGAGAGATTATAGCAAATTTCTTTTGGGTCATAAAATTTAAACTCATGTACTATTTTGTGCGAACCTTGGTTAATTAGCTACAATATGTTGCAATTTACATTAAAAATATGTACTGAGTTGTGAAAACTTTTTTTTAGCTATAATATGTTGTATTCTACTTTGAATATGCCTTGAAACATGTGTCTTTTTTTGGAGATTAATGTTATGTTTTAAATGTCATTTGATTATTTGTGCCTTCCTTTTTTTATATTTTTTTTTCATTCCTATTGTATTTGTCATCTTTTTCTACTGGTAAATTCAACTATGCCTTCTCATTAGGTTCAGAGAAACATTTAGACACACAAGATGGATAAGGTTCTTCTTGATGCTCTACTACATCAAATGCGCATAGTTAATTATCCTGGTTTTATGTTTACTACACTATCTTACAATTCCATGGTAAAAGAACTTGAAGAAAAGTTTTCTAACTACTCATAGAAGAAGAACCAATTTTGCAAAATGATATTTGAAGGGAATTTTTTTTAAATGTTATGATATATTTCAAAATGTTTCATAAAGTGGTTGCGGGTTTTAATCCTACCTCTCAAATGTGAGATATCAATGATGAAGTATGAAATCAATAATTGAGGTCTGCATAGTGTCAATTTTATGGAATTTTTTTTACATAAGGTTCTATTATTTTCTATATGGTGTTCATATCTATATTTGTTAAGGGTTTTGGTTTATTTTACTTCATTTGTTTGTTTATCATAGAGGAATCCAAAGGTTGTAGAGTGGAGGGGTAAAATAATTCCCTTCTATGAAAAATTGGAAGAGTTATTTTCCCAAGGATAGGGCAACTAGGAATAATGTTGTAACTACTTTTGAAGTAAGAGCAAAGAGAAGGTATTTTGCAAGACAAAATGGAGAATATGGTAGCATGAGTCAAGACATTAATAATATGGTTTAACAAGATGAAGTTCATATTAAGGGGTTTAGATCATTTGGTATTGATTCTAGGACTCCACCTCCTTCTTATCAAGACTATGGTTTAGATGCTAGTAATATAAGTGCATCACAAGCAGGCGGGAGCCATGGAAAAATCAGCTAGAGTAAAAGAAAAATGAATGCATTTATTACAACATATTCTAATATGCTAAGTGCACAAATAGAGAAGTTTGTCATAGAGTAAAAGAAAAATGAATGCATTTATGTTGAATATGGTATGCTAAATGTGTATTTATTGGAACAACGTTGGTCTGCATTATAGCTTATACTAGTACAAGCACAAATCATTGGCAAATCAAAACCTTCTTCTTATGTCTAAGTTCATGCTTTAAGACACTAATTTCTATAACTTGTATGATGATGGCATCATTTATCTTTATTGACTGCAGAACAATTGTGCACCTTTTGGTGAACATCTTATGCATCTTTCGAGTTTATATTATGATGGTGACATCTTTTGATTTTATTGACTTTGTGTTGAATATAGGATGACGGATTCCCTTTAACTTATTAAGTTTTATTTATTTATTTATTTATTAATGAAGGATGGTGCGTGTGTCTTTCTTCAATACGTTATATATGATTTATTTTGTTTGTACAAAAAATATATCTTAAAACTAGTTGGATAGATAAATATTGCAACAAAAAATAGCTCAACTATTAAATTTTTTGGTAATGGTTGTGATGGAGGTGGTGGTGACAACGGTGATCGTGGTGGAGAAGGAAGAGGAGGAGGAGGTGGTGGCTATTATGGATAAGGTGGTGGAGATGTGATGTAGGTGATGGTGGTGATGAGGTTATTGTTGTGAGGGAGGTGGTGGTAGTGGAGGAGGAGGATGAGACGATGGAGTTGTGATGGAGATGGTGGTGATAGTGAAGGAGAAGGAGGAGGAGGGGTTAGTTATAGTGGATGTGGTAGTGGTGGTGGTGGAGGAGGAGTGGATTGTAGTGATGAAGTTACTAGCTAAATTATTATAAAATGAGCTTATTTATTTAATATAATATTATAAAATCATTTGTTTTATTATTTTTTTAATTTTATTTTTTTCAATCTAAATAAAAATTTTAAAATATTTATCTTAATTTATCCACATTAAATTAATATCATCTAAATAATATTTAAAAATATTTATTTTAATTTATCTAATATTTATCTTTATTCTGATTCATTCCATTCAAATGTACGGTTACAAAGTTTTGATATGACCGTCATCCTTAACGAAATTTACCATCTGTCGGTGAGAAGGTGAAATCTAGCCACCATACCGACAAAAGTGAATGCCCAGTGTTGTTCCTCCCGGTCAATTTCTTCCTTTTGCAATTGCGCTTGAATTTTCCCGTTACCAATATGGGGCGGGGAGAATTCCAATGCGATAACCCCATCAACCCTTTTGTTCTTATTGAGAGTATTCTTCTAGCTTTCACCAATCTTTGCCTTCTGGCTCAACTTCTAGTATTCAATGATCTGCAATGGCGCCCTGGGTACAAGATTCAGGTTGCAGATCAGGAGCGGTGCCAAGGCTGGTGTGTGGCGGAGAAGCGACCGATGTTTCAAGTACAAGGCTTCGTATTGCAGTAGCGTCAGAACCAGATTTCTCCTTGCCCTCATACATAGCTGGAGTGGAGGTTGCGCTATGGTCTGGTGCATCGAAACATCCCTGAAATCGACTGGTGACGGTTGTTTCTTCTTCCTTTGCTGTTGTCTCACCATTGACGGTGGGCTAGCCTGAGAGAGAATTGTCATACTCGTCACTCATTATCCCTTTTTAATAAAATAAATTAATTAATGTATCTAAAAAGAATAATCCAAAGTCGCTATGTTTTTCAATTTTCATTTGCGAATATTTCTCATTTTTCTATTACATGGAATTCTTGATCCGGAACATCATTTGTCGGTGCCCAGAGGTGAATGCCTTCTAAGTGGCCTCATTTGTTTGATTAAAAGGAAAAAAAGGCATGCATCTCTCATGAACCAAATAATGATAATAATTAAATAAATAAATTAAAACCAGCTAGGAGCTGTCAACTTAATTTATTATCAATCAAAGGATGACAACATTCTATATATCAAACTTAAGAACTAATTTTCTAAATAACCTTTTTTTCATCAAATACTAAACTAGCCCTTTTAGTTAAATAATAACTAAAATAACTATCTATTAGCAATTATGTCCGGTTATTCTAAAACAAGTATGATGATCATGTGTATTTTATTAAAATGTTATCTACCTAGTTCCAAAATGTTGGGCTTTTACGGGCACAAAATTCATGTAAAAATGCCTAATAATTAAGCTTATTTTATTAAAATATCAATCCTATACATGCTCATCCATCATGCATATTTATTGAGTCCTAAATACAAACTAGATTCCTCCATGTTGATATGCTACTACATTTTCTTTCTCTCACTCTCTTCCTCCCAAATTCAACACATTCATCTTCAACTATCTCTTAAACTCCAACTCTCTCCAAAATTTCCTCTTCCATGCTCCATCTGATTGAATCTACATT
Organism: Tamarix chinensis; assembly: GCA_030549775.1. Classification (NCBI taxonomy): domain Eukaryota; kingdom Viridiplantae; phylum Streptophyta; class Magnoliopsida; order Caryophyllales; family Tamaricaceae; genus Tamarix; species Tamarix chinensis. Next base: position 40,100,329 of record CM060177.1, read on the forward strand.
TTACCCTTATACTTTTATCCAATAATTTTAGCTAATGCTTTTACTTTTAGAATTATTTTGTTTAAATAGCATTTCATATATTTGTCTAGCTTTTTGTCCAAAATTTGGTAACTTATGAATGTATACCTACATATGACTGGATTTAGTTAAAGTATAGGTTATAATTGTTATTATTTGTTTTTTTTCTCTCTTATCATCATCGTTGTTGTTGTTGTCATCGTCATCCTCATCCTCCTCATCATCATCATTACTACTACTACTGCTGCTGCTACTGCTGTTGCCGCTACACACATCAAAATCTTGTTTTTAGTCAACGAAAAAAGGAATTTTGATGTGTGTAGCCTATTAACATATTTTGACTACTACCATAAATTTATTTATAATCTTGTAAAGTTAAATTTTAGGATGAGATTAGTATATTTATTGTAATTAATAGAAAAATTAAATATTGCATATTCATGGTAGACCGAATTAGACAATTGTGAAAAATTAATAAATTAGACAATGTTTATAATTGTTTATCAAATGCGTAAAAGGTAATGTTTTCAATGACTCATTTTACTATATTAATATAATTTTATAATATGGACTTAAGTGACAACTTATTGGGTTGATTATTATCTGCTTGAGATGAAGAAAGGAAAAGATTCAGCACAGAAAGTAAATGCATCTTTTTTGAAATAGCTAACATATCTTTAATTTTAGGACTTAGAGTTTGTGGCATACCAAGATTTGGTGATTTTTAGAATTTATATGTGAGGGTGCAAAACACTAGATGTGTATCTCTTGAAATGATAAAATGGATTATTGAAGAATGAATCGATTTTCAATTGGACTAAACTAAAAAAGTTGTTATCATGTTTTTTTTTCCACATTTTTATTTGCTACATCATTCTGAGCAATTTGGTGTAAGTTTACTAGACTTTTAGATAACTTTAAGCATAAGTCAGATTATGCATGGGGTTTGATGGTGGGAGGTCATCATGCACATTAACATAACGAACCTAAATCACTTGCTCAATATATGTTCAAATATTTAAAAAAAATCTAAATAGTCTCTATAAAAGTCCAAAGACCTAATGGGATTTGTATAAAATATTTTTGTTCCCTCCCATTTGTGAAGTGTTCCCACCCATTAAAATCATTTTCTTAAATTAGGATAAACAAGTCACATTACAATAAAAATATGGCCATAGACAAGTAATAACCTTTCACTAATGGTCCCTTTGCTTCAACCTCATCGATAACATTAGTGCTAATGGCAGGCAAGTATTAACCGTAACCTACTACATCAATGTGTGAAATAGCTAGAACTCCCATAAGAATCCTCTCCCATGACCAAAGTTGTAAGATGACAATTTTTTAAAACAACACAATATATCAATGAAAAACATAACATATTATGTCTAAACATAAGTACCTGTAATAGCACTAAACAACCAACAATCTCTTTAGTGCCACTGTGTGAAGTAAAACATAAATCATGATATAGATAAGTTCATAGAGTTGGGCCCTAAATAAAAATAAACATGCCGTCTAAGTCTTGTATAAACTATAGAAACAGTAAGAAACCCAAAGAACTTGTTTATTTGGGAATAATAGCTTCCCTATCATTGTGAGGATCCATACTTTAACATGCAACTATATATGCATGTTGTTAGCTTCATCAAGTAGCTCTCTAAAGTTGGCACTAAGCCAAACTAGATTGAATGATCTACTTTTTATGTCTGTATTATTTGGCTCTATACGAAAAATATTTATGCACATCTTCCAATGATCAATGCCTTCAATTCCAACTATTGGTATCCCACTAATAAGTAACCCTAATAACACAGCCACATCATCAAGCATGATCGTCATCTCGCCTACTCTCATATGAAAAGTATACATTTCTTGATGCCACCTTTCAACTAGTATTGTGATTAAGGCCCCATCAAGCTTCATGTATTGTAGGTGTAGTAAACCCATGAAACCAAAAATTACTAAATATCTTTGGGCCCTTAGATTTTGCATCCATAGATCTCCACAATAACATCAACACCTTAACTTTTCATCCACACCCTATAATATATCATTAAAATATTAAAATATTAAGGTTTTCATATAAGAAAATTGAAAGAATTAAAAGGAAAAAGGTGTAAAAATATATAAACGAGAACCTGTCCACACCAAATGTTGAATGAGCAATGTCTATGTTGATCTACTAGAATGGACAAGTCTTCAAGATCTGGATAAGTACCATGTATAGGATCCATGAGGCAAAATGAAACATGCAATATATAAGACATATGAATGATGCACATAAATCAATTGCATGTAATAGCGACATACCTAATACTTTAAATTACATACAAAATTATTTAATATATAATACAATAACAAAAATCTATCGAAGGATATAAGTATAGGGGTCTCCAAAATTACATAATAACATCATTTAATACAAGGGTTTAGCATCACATACTTTAAATTATTCAAATAATTACACTACAAAAATAAAACAACATACAATATGACAAAATAATCTATTGAAAACTATAAGCATAAGGGTTTGCAACATCATCTACTAAGTTTTGGTAAGCACTTGGATGATTCCGATCATATTATCTTTTATTAGCATCATATAAGTGTATATTATGCCTATTTTCTTCCACAAGCTTTACATCTTTATGCTCTCTTTCCTTGCTCAAGATCCATTTCATTAGGCCTTCTTTGTCTCCCACATTTTCCTTTTCCTTTTAATTGAGATTTTTTCAGTATAATATTAAGCCCATCATACAATTCCTAATAACTTCATTAGAGATAGGATGGAATATTGATGCATAACTCTTTAATTCATTTTGCATTTGATACCATATACCAATATAGCGTTTGCCGTCAAAGTTTTGATAGATATAAAATGCCAATAAATAGGAGCATGGATTCTTGTATAATTGCAATTGTTGGTAAGAACACATATTTTCTTGGATATTAACCACTTGTGTATGACCTCATTTTCTATAACCTACATTGATTATATGATACATGTTTTCAACATCAAAGTATTGTTGCTTAGTATGGCATGTAACAACTCGATAATCATATATTTTCTCCAAATTCCTAGTAATCACTTATTCTATTACTGAAAAAAAATATTTTTCATCACTAATGTACTTATTCACTTGATTTATTGTAGTGGTAAACCAACTATTTACCTGATAGGTCATTTGTGCAAAGGTGGTAAAGCAAAGATACGTTGCATATTTTAGAACACTATTTAGTGATTATGAAAAATTCTTCATCATCATGCCAAAACACATACCATCATCATGTACCAATGACCACTTTGTAGGATCTAACTTATTAAGCTATTCGTAGGCTTCCTTATTAGTCATTTTTAATGATTCCATCCAAATAATCTACTTTTGAGGCTGATGATGGGTCTCAATCATCCACAACATCTTTCTTATGGACTTAGCATTTTTTATGGCCATAAAATTATTTACTTTCAAATGAAAAAAACAGTATCGATGTATGCCATACAGCTCACACCACCCATCACTTTGCAATGCATGTATTATACCCTTATGCTAATTGGAGATGACATACAAGTGCCTATTGTGTACAACTTTCTGTCAAATGATGTCCATAGAACAACCCCAATTATCACCACTCTATGAATGAACAATAACAAAAACAAAGTGAAAATATGTGATTATCCGTGTTAATACCCACTACAACAAATAACACATTCTTTTTTTACCATACAAGTATATGACAACTATAGACATCACCGGACGACACCACTTATACCCCTTGATGCTTTGCTTGAATGACCAAAATATCCTCTTTCAACAGGTAGATCATTAGTATATACAACTTCCAATTCAACAATAGAACTAGGATTAGCTTTATTCATTTCAAAAATTCATATTATAATTTGGGAAAAAGAATTGTTAAACTCTCTATATATTGTTTTTTTATTTCCTTTTTTTATCCATCCCATGTCTTCCTATTAGATACCATAAATTTTCACTTTAATTTTATGTGTTCAATGAAATCTTTTACAGTTATAGACACCTATACTCTTACTGAACCTTTAATCTCTCTAGTAATAACTCTAGATGTTAAATTTAAATGATTACGATTTAGTTCCTCAAAGAGACATTGATGTAGAACATTATGTGATGTGATTTTCATCCTTCCTGAATAACCATTCATAGTGCGTGCTCACCACCTCCAAGCACATATATCATAATATGCCTCAAATCTTATATTTTGATGATCGATCTATTTTATAGGGTAGCTTCACCAAAAGTGAGTAGCATTTAACATTATTCACTAACTCGTCTTTTGAAGAAAATATTTGGTCAATAGAAAAACCTTGTGTAGAACTTGAAGTTGATGCTACCCACTATGACTCTACACTAATAATATCTTGTTTATTTTTCCATAACTCTTTACATGCCTCTGTATCTAATTTAGGTCAATAATTCTTCTTCTGACATGTCTTGTTCGTAATCATAATTAATTCTTGAATCAATAATTATAGTTAGATCATTTAAAAGTTCATTTGTATTATCATTTTCAAACATTCTCCTAACTTTATCTTCCAATGCAACACTCTATGTGTTTATAGGTGCACTTCATTTTCTTCTTCTTCGATATCAACACCTATTTCACTAAAGTCATTCGTATCTTTTGTGTCATTAATATGTGTAATGAAATATTGATGTTAATATGGTGTATAATAAACACTCACATTGTATGAAAGATTTGAGTATTAAAATTTTGATTGCTCAATAAAGAAACTCTTGAAAGAACCAAACACTGGACAAAATGGTTGGAACTCTTGAAAGTTGATGTCTATGAACATTTGCATAAAAACCCCAAACTTTGTTTTGTCTATCATCATTTTTAATAGCTCATCACTATCTATCAGAATTATAAGACTTCTCCCCATTATATCATTCTGATATATCCCAAAAATCTTGAATGAGTATGTATCCCCAATATAATTTTTTCATATAGGCACCATATTCATAAACTAGCTAAAAGTAGTAGATGATGAAACAAATATAACTTTATTAGTTTTTTTTTCAAATGCAAGTTATCGAGACTCATAATTTTGTTTACCATTCTAATATAAAATTAGTGATATTTTACTCAACCTATAATTGAAAACATAAAAATAATATATTAGTATATTTTATGCATCTATAATTTTTTAAGACAAATAAAATATTAGTCACAATTTTTACACTTACCTATCATATTTAAAAATGTGTTTACATAGCCATGTCCAACACATGGACATCATAACAACAAAATATTCAATGTTTAAAAATATAAACATTCAAATTTAATTGGCCAACATTATACATTTGACGTGTAAGATATTAGATGATTATATCAATTACAGGACCTTTGAATTTGTATTAAATTTCAACAAAGTCAACTCAAGTAAAGAAGAACTTGAAGTTTTACATTGCAATGTTGATTCGAATGGTTATGTTTTGATATACATGAAGATAAAAATAACTTATAAATGGAAATATCTAATTTATTTAGAGAATTATTCCAAAAGTTCATTCCTCACTTGAGAGAAAGGTAGGAAGAAGAAGAAGAAAGTAAAGTTTTGATTCTTGCTCCTTTGTTTAGCTAATACTCAATTTCATTATCCTTCCTCTCAATCAAATATACAAGGCGTGTGTGCGCGTGCACACACACACACGGTAATGAGACCAAGATTAACTCTCCTTAATTAATCCTAAATCAACTGGCCTAATTATACAAGACTTAAAATAACACATATATATATGATACACATAATGAGTTATAATTACAATGTTAGTATATTACGAAGTATAAAGAAAATATAAAAGCTACATGAAACCTAAGTATGATACTACATAAAATAATCAATAATCAAGCTTCATATTTTGTAGCTTTGTCTCCCATACAACTTTTTAACCCTTGCATTGTCATTGTATTGCACATTAGATATCACTAGTGAAGTCCTTTTCTTGAAAACATATGTAATACTTGCAAGATTCACTAATGGAATATTATTAACATTATTATGAAGGTGTTTAAGATTTTCCAAAATAATTTGATACTACCTTCAAATATGCTAACTATTGACCTTTAACTAGAGAACAATGAGATGGGGATGCTCTTGCATTAACGTTAGTTCTAAACATAAATTATAACCTAAAATAGTCAAATTTATCTAGCATCATTTTAGCACATTAAATATAAACTAAAGTTGGAGCGTTATATATATGTATATATATCATGTCAACAAAAAAAACTAATATATATATATTATAAAAGATCTAACAACAAACCACATATTATGATTTAATAGAATCTATATATATTAGAGTATAATTATATACAATATAACAAATCTAACACATATTATAATTATTAAGATAATAAGATAAAGCTAAAAGAATACTTGATATTTGATATGCAAATTGAGAAATAACTAAAATTGGAACAAAATAGGAAATAATGGAGGCCAAACAAAGATTTAACTGTAAGGAAGAAGATAAAAATTGAAGATAAGAGAAAGGAATGATAGAGAAGGAGAGAAATGGAGATGAAGGAGGTTCGGCCAAAGAAGATGTAAGAATAAAGTGAGAAAAGTAGAGTTGTATGGCGGTTAGGGTCAAAAGAAACACACCTCCTCATTGAGCGTGTAGTGAAATAACTTACTTTTAAGAAAAAACGCCCAACAATTAGGGGTGTTTACTAAGATTCTAATTCCTCCCACGTACTTTGACGTTTAAATCTACAACAAGAATTTGGTTTTAATGAAACATGCTTGATGATTAGGCATATTTCTAGTGAAGCTAACGCCATCTAAATCTAAATTTGTGGGTATTTTTGATTATTTTTTCAAGAAAAGGCTATTTTGGTTCTTGTTTAACTAAATTAGTTTATTATGGTAATTGGTTATGAATTTAATGGACCTACTCTAATACTATCCATAGTACTAGACTTTAGATCCATTAGAATTATCTAGGGGACATAACGTCGTCATGAAGCTCCATTGAAATGTTAGAAACAATCAACTCTTATTATTATAACAAATTAAAAATCTAAAATTAGGGAAAAAAATTCATTTATGGAGATAAAGAAAATAAAACCCAAAAGATGGAAATTGCAAAGTAGCAATCGCTATGCTTCAGAAGAAAAAGGAAAGGAAGATGCAAGCATTGTCTATTATCGAAATTGAAAACAAAGAAAGTCCATTTTTTTTTAAAACATATATGTAAACATAATTTCTAGTGTTAAAAAAATTATCCCTTTGTTTTTTTGTGTACTTGACATTCTTATTTCTTCATCCTTTGTAACTCTATCTACTACTAAATGAGCCAAGCCGAGTGGGGCTCGTTTAAAATGAAATATTTTTTAATGAGTCAAAATAACTCATAATTTTTTTGTATCAAACAAGTTGACCTTATAAGCTTTTTCACCATAAATAAGCTCTAGCTCAAATTCTTTATATTAAAGCTCGTTTCATTTATTAAATAAACCTAACAATATGACTTGAATTTGAGTTGTTTAGCAAGACAAACAAGTTGATTTGAAACTAAAAAATTTACCAACCAACTATAGTTGCAGCCATACCACCCTAGGGGCAACAAGTTTTTTAAAACATTAGTCATAATCCTCCTACCTCCCCCAAAAAAACTCTTCACTATTTCTACCACACTCTAGCCACTGCTCTTGTTAGAGATCTAATTGAGCTTCGCACATGATATTTCCACCCAAATACATTGTGAGATCACTTCACAAGCTACAATTAATTAATTCGGTATCCCATTATACCATGGAAGACCATTAAATCAAGGTTCTTGGTATTTGAGTTTTTGAGCTAGAAATTGGATTAGGGCACTTTTCATTGCCTGATTTTATGTGTCAATGCATAAAGAGCCTGCAAAAGTGCCAAATTAGAATAGAGATTCAACAAATTCTTGGCCAATTACAACTTCCTAGATGACATAGTCAAGTTAATCTTATTATTCATTAATTATTATTTCAACAAAAATCTTTTGTTTAAAATAAGAACTCCATCCATATAAAAAAGGGATTCATTTTATTAGTCTACACATTTTTACGGAATTAATAAAAATATTCTTAAAATTATACTTAAACACTCCATTAAAAAATAACAAAACATTTATTCATAAATAATGAGAAAAAAAGTGAGGATAAAATTGAAAATTAAGTTTTGACTTTTCTAAAATGACTTTCTTTTTTATATAAAAAATTAGTGATATAATGACATTTTTGTCCAATATATTTAAAACATGATTCAAGTTTAAGATAAAAAATATTATAATTAATTGTTAATATATTTGATCAAATATTCTTGGTAATATTTAGATTCAATCAACAACTAAAATATTTTTATTGTTATATTTATTCTCAACACTTGTGTTAACTTTCCTATTATTGTAATTTTCTTTGAATTTCGTGTTATATTTCAACTTTCAACTTATCTGTACTTCATATTGTTATATTTTAGTTACATTCTATTTCACCATGATTAATTAAAAATAACAAAACTTTATTAAAGTGACTCTAATTATTAAAATAACAACTAATAACATTGATTAAATATTAGTAAGAAGTATGATAATTAAAAAAAATACAATGATATGATTAATGATTTGAAATTTGACAAAGCTTTAAAGTAAATATGTTTCTATTTTATGATTTGATAATGTGGATGGATAATATTTAATTTTAATCTATTTTAAAATAAATTTATTATAAATAATAATAATATTATTAGGCTCATTTAATAAATTAGTTATATTATTAATATGTCTAAAATAAATAATATTATTAATTTTAAAATATGAAATTCATAATGTTATTGATTTTTAGAATTGACATTATTAATTTTAGAACTAATATTCTTATTAATATTTGAAATTACTAATACTATTATGTTTTTAGTTTCATTTTTTAAATTAATTATAAAACTATTATTTTCGAAATTAATAATATTATTATTATTTAAATTAGTATTATTGTTTATTTTTGAAATTAATATTTTAAATTATTTTTAAAAAAGAATTATAGAAATAAAAAAAGAATCGATATAAATAATAATACAAAAATATAGATTGATTGGATTGTAAGTTTTAACATTATATTAAAAATCATTGATGTATGAACAAAATGATTGAAAATAAAAATAAAAATTAACTGTTATTTTAATTTTATAATTTGATCAAAAAGTAATGGTGATTACTGAATGAACATCACCCATTTTGGGTGGTCTAATTATCAATAATTTCACTTATTTGTGGCATTTATAACCGAAGCTATAAATATACATGATAAAAATAATTGTTAATTTTTATAATCTTTTCATGATTTTTTAAAATTTACTTTCCATGTCCCTGACTTATTCATCATTTCATAGAATTTGAACACCTTCCTTTCAGCCCTTATATTTTCCTCTACTCTTTCATCTCCTTATCCTTTTTATATTTTTCTAAATATTTGCTTATTCTCATATAATTTTTTTATTCTCTCCAATTATTTGCATTATATCATCTAAAGATGAAAGTTTAGAAGGTAAAATTTGAATTTAAGCTTATAATAAATGTTTTGCTCCAATGTTGCCTTTGATACTCACCATCACTGCCTCGTTGCATGTTTCACCACTCATTGTTTTTGCCTTGTTGTTCATTGCTATCAATTTCATCCTTTTGTGCACAAATGTTTTCATTCTTCAAGATTAGTTTTGATTTTCTTTTGCTTTGGTTGGCTATAATTTTGGTTTGTGATGGATTTTCTTGAAGATGGTGGTAGATTGGCTGCTAAGGTTTGCTCCTATAGTGTTGAGGGTTTGGGTGCTTGTTGAAATGTATTTCTTTTTTTAACATGTAGAAGTGATTTGCCTTTTTATTTGTTTTATGAGTAATTTATTTTGGATGAATTTCATTAGGTAATCTAATATTTGGTATAATATTGTATAGGTAACATTTATTTTTTAACAATTTCATTTAGGTAATTTGATATTTTGTGTGATAATTGATAGGCACCTTATGCGTGCGTGTGTTTTTTTTTTTATAATTTTATTTAGGTATTTTTATAATTAAATTTAGTTTCTTTGCAATACCTTACATTGAATTGAAAATGTGATTTTCTTACACTAGTTAAGTACTCAAATGAAAATACATTTAAATGTGAAGGTGCCTATTTAAAATCAATGTAAATCCATAAAAATAGTGGGTAAAATATTGTGGTATATGAGTGGAATTACTAAATTTTATTTTTATATTTAAATTTAGTTTCGCTTGAGTGCCTTATATGAAATTGAAAATGTAGTTTATTTTCATTACTTAGTTATTTAAGTGAGAAAAAAAGTGTGAATATACTTAAGTGGAACTATAGGGAAAAAATGATACTTACAAAATATTAGGCTAAATATCAAAATAATTAAGAGAAATCATCCAAAATGCATAGTGCCTGTTATGAATTTATCCTCTTTCTCTCTCTTTTTTTTTTGTAAAATTATGAATTTTATATTTTTGAAGTTGAAAATGAATGGTTAAGAATTGACAATGTAATTTATTAACATTGAAGATGATGAAGGAGATAGAGGAATTAAAAAGGATTAGGATCATATAAGGGTGAAACAGAAGAAGAAGAAGAAGAAGAAGAAGAAGAAGAAGAAGAAGAAGAAGAAGAGAGATACCATTAGCCAATTTTTTTTTTAAGGAATGGCCTTCGGTATATTAAAACTTAAACAAAAGCTAGTATATCTAATGCTACAAAAAGAAAAAAACTAGGGCTTATAATTTTACCCAACACAAGTAAATAACACAATATCCCTAAAGTAAATTAAAATTCAAGTAAATGAGAAAATAATTTAATTAAGTAGCATAGTAAGTTCCACTTTTTTTTCTTTTATTTGAGGGGATTGTTTTTTTTTAATGTTTGACTTAGCGATGCAAACTTAGGTCAACTATAACTATAGGTGGCAATTGGGTTGGGTTCGGATTGGGTTATAGCAGGTTGGTTCGTTTTTGGGTCAGATTATTTGCATGTTATTTTACTTTACGGGTTGATTATGGGTCGAGTTCGATCAATTCAATAAAGTTAAGTGAAGTTTGGGGACAAATTGAGGAGGATTTTACCCAAAATATGATGAGTTTTATCTATCAAATACTTAAACTGATATGAATAAATGGATATGAAGGTTAGAAAAAAATATACGTTAGGTTTGGGTATGGATATTGGTATAGGATATCTATATCCATATCCGTACCCATACCCCTTTAATATATATATATATATAATTACCCTTTTATCCTCAATTTTAAAATAAATATAGTATAAATTAAAGTTAAAATTATTATTTGGCTTAACTCTAAATGAGTGTATCTGTTAGGTAATGGATTTATCCATTTGAAAATATCCATTAGCTAGTAAATGTATTAATCATTGGATAACGAATATCCAATAGATACGAATATGGATGTGTTCATGGATATCTATTCAGTGTATGAGTATGATTTTGGTAACGGACTTATCATGTATAAGTAGGGGTATGGGTATGGGTGTACTTGTAACACCATTAAAAATCACTATTATAATTTCTTTGTTTTCAATGTAAAATCATCCAACCATAAGAGGAGGTGTTACTACCGTAATTAGTATAATTCTGGTCCCAGGCCATCCTTGTACCAACTACAAGGCAAAATAGGATTAGGTACAACCCATGATAAACAAAGAAAGGTAGCATTTTATAACATAATAAAGGTTAAATGTTTATTACTAAAGAAATGCTAAAATACACAAACATTATTCAGCGGAAATAAAACATTGAATCTAGAAAGCTAGAAATGACAACAACTAGATATCACTCTCTCTAGGCCCTAACCCTAGACTCTACTGCATCACTTTGCCCTTATCATATATTCGTAAGGGTCAAATTCATTCATATAATCCTCGTTCACCTACACAGGCTTAGAAGAGGACATTGCTTGTGGGAATGAGCAGTACCCATAATAGAAGTAATCAGTACGCGCATACTGAGTAAGGTAACAATACAATCAACTAGATTAGAGTAGTTAATGACATAACAATAAGAAATAAGATGCATATAAGCAGGTTATAATGGTTCACTCATTATTATTTGGACTTAAGATATTAGTACAATAAATCGTCAACTCATAAATTATATTGACATAGGTTTAGGGACCTTACTATTCTCATCCACAGACAAATCAACAAGGTACAATCCTAGGACAGAACGCTCCTTGCTAGTATTCTCACCGGTGGACTGGTAATAAGGTATAACCCTAGGGCAGAATGCTCCTAACCACTATTCTTATTGGTAGACTGGTAACAAGGTATAACCGATCCCGGCCTATGTGGTGTTCTACTATAAATAGTTAGTGTCTTTCCATAGGTTATTATTATCTAAGGGTTTTATTACTTGAGTTCGAGACCCCACTATTATCACCGGTGGACAAGTAAATAAGGTATAACCCCAGGACAACACTCTCCTTGCCAGTATTCTCACTAGTAGACCAATAAATATAACAAAATCCTAGGGTAGCATGCTCCTAGCCACTATTCTCATTGATAGACCTATAAATACAATATAATTCTAGGACAGTATGCTTCTAACCACTATTCTCACTTGTGGACCGGTAAATAAGGCACATCCAACCCTAACATAAGTGATCTTCCACTTTAAGTGATTAGTGCTTTATTCGTGTCTTATTTGCTCCATATACCACACACAAACATGCACAACACAAGTATAGCTCATGCCCTACTACCACCCCAAGCTTACCCTGTCCCCTTGGAAACCCTAGTTTCAGAACCCCTGGTACCTCCAATCCCCTATTATTGTGAGTCATGGCCTATTACCTCCATTTCTCATACATGAGAACCATTGGCCTCTAATGTAACTCCTCAAAACCCTAGTTCTCCGTAGTTGATCTAGCCCCTCCTCTACTACTTAGTTAGCCTAAAATTTCCATAACTAGATGTATTTTACTATGCTTATTCATCCCCTAAAGTTTTCTAGCCTAACTTCTTCATTCCACACATATGATAATAGCCTCCCATAATGGACCCCTTTTGAAACCCTAATTTCCCCATAGTTGATATATCTACTCCCACTTATCCTAGTTAGCCATCATATTTAGTACACAATCCCCAAATAGTATGATCAACATTATAGTTCAGAGATATAACTCAAGTCTCCTATTTCCTGCATGTGATAATGGCCTAACTTCCTAGGGTTTTGTACTACCAGAACCCTAATTCAACCGACTTAGTAATCTCCCATCTCTTAGAATCCAAGGACTCCCCCAATTATTCTAAGTTACCCAATAGTGTCCTCATTTACCCATATATCCATTCTTAGCAACCATCCCTCAGCTAACCCCCATAGACATAACTATCATTAGGTTCAACTCATCCAATGCATGGTAGACCATCTCCATGCAATATTTATCCTAATCCACTTTTATCTTTACCATAGTTATTTTTTTTAGCACCTTCCAAATGATATTTAGCTAACTTTTGCCTAGGGGTTTCCCCATATGCCCGTTTTCACAATGTTGACCAAAATTCCTTTGGGTATCAAAACCCTACCTAAGTCTCATGGCCTCAAATAGAAGAACTTCCTAACATTCAAAACATGCAGTACCATATAATAGAGTTACACATCAGCACATGAACCAACACAATTATGTCCATACATATTCTTACCTTTAGTAATTACAAGTCAAGCTACACAAACAACCCTAGACCATCTAATATTTCATGTAGGTATTCACTTAACACATAATAAAAAGTCACATTAAAAAAAAAACAAGGCACTAGCTATGACTATATCCTTAATGAAATGGCTCTGCTCTCTAAGCAAGAATAACCTACGCCTCCTCTCCTACTATCACTAGACTAGTACCTAAAAAATGAAAATATTTAAACTTAGGCTATTTTATCCTTTTTCTTCCTTTTCTTTTTTTAAATAAAATAATAATAATAATAATAATAATAATAATAATAATAAATAATAATAATAATAATAAATATAGTCAAATAAAACTCAAAGGGAGGAAAGGGAGTGGTGGTGACTAGAATGAGGAAGAAAAGTAGAGTGGAATCCATGGTGGCCGCTGTGGTGCAAGGGTGGTGATAGATTTTGTTGTGAAAATGGTGGGGATTAGTAGCTTGAGGGTTGAGCATAGTGTAGGTGAAATACCCCAAAATCTTAATTTAGGAATTATGAAAAAATAAGGATTTATTAGGAAAATTAAGTAAATAAATTATCTTATTAAAACTAAGGGGAATTAATTAAGGCAAAATAAGGAGAAAATAATAAATAAATTATTTAGGAAAATTTGGACATTTTATTAATTAACATGGAATTTAAGGAAAACTTACCCAAAATAACCCAATTAATCTAAAAAGGAATTTAATTATTATTCTTATAATAATTATTATTAATTTTAAATATCCAAAAAGAATAAATAAAATAAAATAAAATAAAAAGAAGATTTGGTTATTATTTTCTAAATATTATTATTTTAAGTAATAATCTAAAATACCAAATACTCAAAATACCCCCAACCCACCTAATTTCCGTTTTCTTTTCCTTTTTTCCTTTTCTTTTTCCTTTTTCCCCTTTCCTTCCCTTTTCTCCTTTTTCCCTTTTCTTTTTTTTCTTCTCCTTCCCCGATTTGGGCTAGCCCGAGGCCCAAACGCTATCCTCCTTTCCCCTGTCCTGCATGGCCAAGCCCATCCCAACCGACCGGGTTTCTTCTTCTTTTTTTTACTTTTCTCCCCTTGGAATGCCCAGTCCTCCCCCTTTCCCTTTCTTTCTTCTTCCCCATGCAGCTGCAGCCAGACCTATAGCTCTACGCACGCCGGATACCCCCTGCACTGCTGGTCGTCCTTCCTTGCCCCTCCCCCTGTCGTTTTCTTTCCTTTTTTCGACCCCACAAGCCCCGTACCTCCCCTTCACGTGTGCCCCTTCCTTTCCCTTCTCTCCCCAACCCGACCTAACCTACCATGGCAGGACTGCACCGCCTGCCACCGTCGGCCGGTGGTCGTGCCTCACCTGCCCTACTTGTCCTCTTCCTCCTTCGTTGTCCCCCCAAATTAGCCTATAAATACCCCATTGGCAACCTAGGTCGAGCTTATGTTTTGGCAACCCAGAAAAGCCCGACTTTGCACCACCGCTTGATTAGCTCCTTGTTCCGCCGCCATCAGCGATCTCTACACCAACTCCACCCACCAGATCCTTCCTTGCACCACCCCTATAGAACTAAGCTTCTATCCTTCCTCGATTTGACCTGCATAAGCCACCCCTGCCGTGCAAAGTCAGCTTCCCGATCAGCCCTCACCAACCCCGCGCCGCTACCCACCGCCAATTCCGCCGCAACTAACACCTCCTCCACCCCTAAAATGACCAGGGGACCTTCCCCTACCTTCCCATACCTCCATCTCTCCCTACCTCCCTCTCCTTCTACCTTCTCCATCTTCCATCACTTTCGGCCACCGCATCGGCTGCCGTGCGCGGCTACTTCTGGCTGCACCACCACCTCTATTCTAGCCCTTTCCACCTGATACACCTTCCACCACCTCAAACACCCCTCATTCCCTCTCCTTTAGCCTATACCCCCATCTCTCCACCTCTCTTCCTCCTCTACTGCCACCGCGCGCCATCGCTTTTTCCGCCACCAACCCTAGGTGGTATTCTAATTTCCCCATCCCTTAAACTATTTTTCTATAAGTGTTAATAATTTTTAGTAATATTAATAATATTACCCTTAATAATAATAATAATAATAATAATAATTATTATTATTATTATTATTATGGTATCACTCTTACAACCTATTATTATTATGGTATCACTCTTACAACCTAACCTAGCTTAGGAAATAATTATAACTATGGTATTATCATTTAAAAGACTACAACTTTAGTATTAATATAGTTATCTTTATTATTATTATTATTATTATTATCATCATCATCATCATCATTATCATCATCATCATCTACATATCTACTATCATCATCATCATCATCATCATCATCATCATCATCATCATCATCATCATCATCATCATCATCATCATCATCATCATCATCATCATCATCATCATTATTATTATTATTATTATTATTATTATTATTATTATTATTATTATTATTATTATTATTTTCTTACTAATACTAACTTAGCCATTATCACTTTTACTACAGGTGTAAATGTTGGGACTTTTATATTACTATTACCCTTTTTTATTACTATCTTTGCTATGTTTAACATTATTATTATTATTATTACTACTACTACTATCATTACTAATAATATTATTATTATCATTTCTATCATTATTATCATTATTATTATTATTCTATTGTACTTGAACACATTATCACTAAGACTACTACTAAGATGATTTCTAAGACCTTCATTAGTATTAACCTTAAGACGAGAGCTATTACTAATATTATCACCATTATTATTATTACCATATTATTATTATTATCATTAATAATAATAATAATAATATTTAATACTACTCCTATAAATAATATTATTGTTAACTTGTCTCTTGCGAATATTTTACAATCACTAACCTATTATCACTACTATCATTATTAATATAAAAATCATCATGGTCACTACTTCTATATTACTTATAGGGTTATTATTATTACTACTACTAGGGTTTGGGTCAATATTAGTATTATCACTAAAACTAATAATAATATTATTACTATTTTTAATACTGGAACCATCACCTTAATACCATAAATATCACTATGACTACTTTAACATAAACCATGATGACTACTAAGACTTATTTTGGTTAGTAATGGCACGATTAATTATTTTAAAAACAATAACCCTAATTTAATTATAAAACTACTATTATCACTATTAGCCCTAATAGTAAATTATGATAGGAATAATGGCAATCTATGGTAAGAAAGGGATTAACCCATAGTATTTCCCTCTTATAGGTGAATCAAGTCAAAATCTTAAGGAGGCGTAGGAGTGTGCTCCAAGCTCGGTGTCGTATTATGTAAGGATATAGTTAAGGCCTTTTATTTGTAATAATTTGCTATGTGTGTTGGTTTGATGGGTGTGCTTTATATTTTGTATTCTATATTACCATGTTCTTGTGGCAGCTTGCTAAGCATGGAGCTAAGGTAAGTTGCATGTTTTTATGATATATGTAATGTGATGTTATTACCTATACTTGAATTGTGCTTATGTAATAATTACCCTCATGACATGTATGATAGGAAGTAGGGCTGTTCATGTTATCCGATATCTGCTTATTTGATCCGATATCCGAAGCGATCCAATCCGAAAAAGTAAATAACCGATCCGATTTTTTTTTCAAATCAAATATCCGATCCGGTCAACGAAAAGTCAAACAAACCAAATATCCGATCCGACAAATACAAATAATATCCGATCCAAAGAAAAATATTTATACATTTTTTATAATTTTTTATTTTATATATAATTGTATATAAATACATTTATATGTGTTTGTGTATAATTTTTACTTACTTTATTTATTATTTGAGGAAAAATTTAATTTAATTGAAATTTATTTTTAATACAATCCCTTTTTAGATATTTATAAAAATAAAAATAAAAATACTTTGCATACCAATAGACTTCATTCACTCCTTTCTTATTTTAGTTTTAACATTGGATATATGTTGAGCGAATCGGATATTTGCTAAGCGAATCGGATATTTGCTCAGCATTCGCTCAACAAATCGGATAATATGAAATATATTTGTCATTTGATAATTTTTTTATATTTGAAATTGTATTGGGTAATATCGGATATATTTGATATCCGATCCGAAAAATTCAAATATCCGATCTTCCGGATATCCGAAGTTTCAAATCAAATATCAAATATCATTTTTAGATATCCGAAATTTCAAATATCCGACAATCAAATATCCGAAATATCGGATATTTGAACCGTGAACAGCCCTAATAGGAAGTCCTAAGTAGTACGATGTGGTTGTGAGAAAAATGGAAAAGGAGAAAAGTGGGTTGACTAGAGAATGGTAATGATTGCCTAATTATCTTATGACGTATAGGTAGAGAAAAAGAAACATAATGAGAATGAAATTAAGGAAACGAATTAAACATGCATGGGAAATCTAGGGTTTGTATGGGATGGTTAGCTTTTGCATGGGGATGACTTTTACGTGGGAAAAGTTGATCTGAGGATCGAGTAAAGTAAGGGAAGAATCGTTAGGGCGATTGGAGTCTATATGTGAAAAATAGTACATGGATTGATGTAAGGATGCATGGGGGATTTGACTAGGGTTTTGGATGGAAACCCTAAGTTAGAGAAATATATAAGAATAAAAAGAGAGAAAGAAATAAATTAATGAAAATGGACAGAATGAGGATAAAAGATGAGAAGAGTGTCATATAGGGGAAAAGTGAATCAAGAGAGAAGATTGTATTTGGGTGTTGAGTGAGTCGCATAAAAGAAAGGAGGAGTACTAGGGTTTTCTAGAGGCTAACTAGGGTTTTGGTAATTATGTGTGGGAGTAGGATAGTGAGGTTGTAAGGTCAAGTGTGGGTCAAGAGAAGTGATGGTTTTAATAATAAAGAAGAGTTTTGGGTTCATAGTGAGTGGGAAAAAGATGAAAGGAAGTCCTGGGATCATGGGTTGTGTTGGATATATGTAACATATGGAAGAAGTGATGGTAAGTAAGAGTGATGAACGAATAATATCATATTGGGAAACAGAGTTGCTAGAGTTTTGGAATGATCGACTAGGGTTATGTGGCCACATATATTATATGGGAAGAAAAATGTGGTACTTGGGGAAGAATAGAGCGAGGTAATAAATTAGAGGAGTGTCAGTTATATGGGATAGAGGCAGGTTAGGGCCATATAGGCCAAATTAGGGTTTTCTTGGAAGGAAACCCTAGAGAGTTATATTAAGTTGATTTAGAAATATGAGAAGTGGGCCTCGGTTTTGAGTAGTCATGGTAATGAGGAAAGAGTGGGAAAGGATAGTAGGATGAAATAGAAGAAGTAAAAGTCCCAAGATATGGGACAAGATTATCGAGAAGTCGAGTGAGTCGTGCATGTCTAGTCAGGGTCGTGTATGGAATAAGATATAATAAAACACTAAACACTTAAAGTGAAATATTATCAAGCCAGGGCCCAGTGAGGTTATATATTCTCCGGTCCATTGGCTATAATAATGGTCAGGTGCGTTTTGCTCTACTGAGTGTTTCCGGTCCACCGGCTATAATAGTTGGAGATTTCGGGCTCAATAAACCAAACCACGATGGTAATAAGTCTTGAAAAGATACTATTTAATTACAGCGGAACACCTCGTGAGTCAGGGCCAGTGAGGATATATATATATATATATTTTTTTTTTTTCGGTCCACCAACAATAATAGTGGTCAGGTGTATTCTGCCTTGTGGACTATTTCTGGTCCACCGGCTATAATAGTGGGGTTCTCGTACTCACGCGGAAATAATATAAGAAATTTATGAACCATAAGTATAAGGAATGGAAAGATACTAATCAATTACAGTAAAACACCATGTGAGTCGGGGCCAGTGAGGTTATTGTATACTTTCCGGTCCATCGGCTATCATAGTGGTCAGGTGCGTGTTGCCCTGTTGAGTGATTTCGGTCCACCGGCTATAATAGTGGTCAGGTGCGTTTTGCCTTGTGGAGTGCTTCCGGTCCACCGACTATAATAGTGAGGTTCCCGTATTCACATGGATTTATTATAAAAGAGATATAAGGCAAATCACTAATATAAGTTTGGCCTACTCTTGTAAATCTAGATTATTGTTTTATGCGCCTTATGTATTTATCTTCTTGCATGGCCTTACTTGCGTACTTCTTGCTGGCCTTACCCATATAGTTACCTTACTTAGTACGTAGCATATTGACCACCTGTTTCATAGGTGTTGCTTATTCCCATGAGCAGAGGACCCATCTGAGTTGTGTAGGTAGGAGACGACGTCTTCGATGCCTACAACACCTATGAGGCATCAGGCGAGGCTGAGCGATGAGCCTAGACCTAACCTGGGATCAAGAGAGAATTGATCAGAATTTATTTTTCTCTGATTTTTCCATGTATCTTTTTATTCTAGTTATATCATGTCGTATGGTATTTTATGTTTCTGGAAAACTTTAGTTACTTAATCTTTGGGTTGTAGTTTTTAAATCGCACTCTGATTTATGTATGACTATGAGGAAGTCCTCTTATGGATTCTCATTATTTTATTAATTACTTATGGTTGATGTTAACCCTGTTTAGCTTTAGCACTTAGTACTGGAACAATAGGGGCGAACCTGTCTAGTACTAAGTGTAGCAGTAATATCCCTAGAATTTACAGTTCAGTTATTTCTCATTTGTTAAAACCTTTTTATTAAAACAAAAAATTTTCGTAGTAAATTTTGGGAGTGTTACAGTAGGCACTAGGTAGGCTAGTGTGGGAGGAGGGTTGCGGTGGCACATTTAGCAATCAGTGGTAGTGCAACCGAGAGGAGGGAGGAGAAAGAAGGGGAAATGGAGGGGAGAAAGGGTGGTTTAGGTTGGCTACATAGGTTGGGGCACTTGTGCAGGGTGGTTGAGATGAGAAAGTGGCATGGAGGTGAGGAGTTGGTCAATAGTGGTGGTGCAAGGTGGTGTAGGGGAGGTGTGGCTTGCATGTTTGCAGGTTTGAGGAGAAAAAGGAAAGGGATAAGGAGGGGGAAATTGGGCTTAATAGGGACAAGAGGGTGCAGAGATGGAAGAGGGGAGGAGCTTGGGGTGGCATGGCTTGGTGGTGACTACAACAGTGGCTGAGGTTGTTGAAGAAGGTGTAGAACTAGGGCTCGTCAAGGGAGAAGAAGAAGAGAGGGGCGTTGAGGGGGTATTTATAGGCCGGAAAGGGGGTGAAGACAAGGGGGAAGCCAACAAGGGACGATCTATTGTAGGGGGAGGATAGTGCGGCGGTGGCAAGGCAAAGATAGGTGTAGTGAGTGTGGCAGGTACACGAGGTAGGAGGTGCATGTAGAGGGAATCATGCAGGCGCATGCTAGTGTGCTTGCCTTGTATGACTGAGAAGGAAAAGAGAGGGGGTAGTTGATTGGGTTGCAGGTGTTGTAGGGGATAGAAATGGAAGGGGGTGGATGGGTATGAGGGAGGTAGGAGATGGGGAGATAAAGGGAAAAAATAAAAGAAAGGAGGGAGAAAAGGGGAAAGAAAGAAAAGAAAGGGGGGGCTTGGGCTAATCGGCCTAGGACAAAGAAAAGGGAGAGGGAGGGGATAATTGGGCTAGCTAGGGGAAAGGAAGAAAGGAAAGGAGGGGGAAGGCTTGGGCCGGTTGAGGCACAGCCTAAGTAGGAAGGAAGAAAGGACAAAAAGAAGAAGGAAAGAAAGGAGAAAAGGAGAAAAAGAGAGAAAAAAAATGAAAATGAGAAAGAAAAATAAAAGGTAAAAATGGAAAAAGTTGTGGAATTTTTAGGTTGGATTTTTGGGTAATTTTTTTGGTAATTATATAAATCGTTAAAAATTATTATAATT
The DNA here is from genome assembly GCA_030549775.1 of Tamarix chinensis. NCBI lineage: Eukaryota > Viridiplantae > Streptophyta > Magnoliopsida > Caryophyllales > Tamaricaceae > Tamarix > Tamarix chinensis. The sequence continues at coordinate 40,121,920 of CM060177.1, forward strand.
TACCTAAAATTTATTCTAGGCTAGATAATTAAATTTAATGTCTCGAAATTAGGCTAAATAATAAATTATAAATCTTATATTATTATTATTATTATTATATATATATATATATATATATATTTATTATTTTATTATTTATTTCTTTGAAAATTTTTGGGGTATTATATTACCTTCCCTAAACCCGTCCTATTTACATTCCTATTGGGTTGAGTTTAGGCCAAGCAAGCTCATATTCGGGTAATTTTGTATTCAAATTAATTTGATATGTCATGTTTGGATTAACCTGACGAATCATGTCTTTTAGGTTTTAATGGACCGTGTTAGATTCGACCTGAGTTAATCCTAAATTAAATCACTTAGGATTTGAGTAAAGTAGGGCATTGATCACTAAAGTTATTCTAACTCATTAATCTTGTAGGTAAGCATTAAGTTTAACTTCATGTGAGTATATGACTAATAATGTATTATTAATTGCTATTTGTTTATTATTATGAATTTTATTAATGTGTTTTTACGCGAAAAAATAGATAAAATTATAATATCGTTGGTGAATAAGTAATTTCATAATAAAAGTAAGAAAAATAAATAAAATTTAAATAATATATATTTTTAAAAACTTTAAATAAATAATAAGACATGTATGTTTTTTTTTATTATAACTGGTTAATATTGAATTTGATTGTGTCAAGCCAGGTGAGGTTGACAATAGGTCAGATTGATGGCGGGTCGGGTTAATAATGGATTATAAGTTGGGTTTAAGTGGGGTTCAGGTCGGGTCAGATCTAGTTAGTTATATTCAATTAAGAGTTTGGTCAGATTTCAAATTTCGTACGGACTTAATCAGGTCAAACGGATTGGATCAACTTTTAACAATACTAAGTCTCTAACCAAAATGGAGAACATGCCTTTGAGAAATTTGTAAAATAATGCTCTTCAATATCTTTAAACATTTGATTATTATTGTTGTTTTTAACTTATTTTTATGATATAATACGGTGAGTAAGTTAAGTATTTAAATAAAAATAATATGAAGTAATATATATTAATATATTTAGGTATATAATTTATTTTCTTAGTTTTAAATAACCTTATAGCTAAATTATGATTAAAGAAAACTATCCTTTTCTTATTAATTTATTTTCTCTGTGGTATATGCTTAGAACACAAGAGAAGCTAGGCAATGTTTATGGTCTCAGCTTAGAAACTTCCATGCTATCAAGAAAAGAAGCCTTGTTATTGGAGTCTTCAATGTCATTCTCTCAGGTTAAGAAAATTGTGGAGGTATTACCCATACTACTGATATTGACAATTTTGCTGATTGCATTTAGTCTTGTGGCTTAGGAGAACTACCAACCTCGAGCCCTTGATTCACCTAGACTAATAATCAGATTGGCCATGCACAGGTATGCTGCAAACTTGACAGGGCCCTTGGGAACCATGAATGGTTTGAGCAATTTAATCATGTCTGGGTTGAGGTTGTTCAGGACTGCATCTCTAACCATTGTAGACTCCATTTAAAAGACCAGCAGACTGTTAATAGTGGGGTTAAGCCTTTTAAATTCTTCAACTTCTGGACTTCTTCTCCTCATTTCCCGCCCTGTGTAGCTCAGGCATGGAGCAAACCTTTTTATGGATCCAAGCAATACATTTTGGTTGCAAAGCTCAGATATGTAAAGAAAGTATTAAAGCATTTTAACTCAGACCATTTTGGCAACCTTCATCAAAAGGTATCTCAAGCAAAAGAAGATTGGCTTAAATGTAGTCAGGCCCTCCAATCTTCACCTAATAATAGTGACTTACAACTTCAAGAAAAAAGTCTGAGGCACAAATGGTGGCAACAGGTTAGACTTGAAGAACACTTCCTACAACAGAAAGAAAGGATCCATCATATCAAATTAGGGGATGGAAATAATGCCTTTTTCCATGCTAGAATCAAGGAGAGACAAAGATCCAATAATATTGTTTCCCTGGTTGATAGTTTTGGAAAAAAATTAACTTTCTAGCCAGAGATCCTCAATGAGATAAAAAAATTCTACTCAAATTTACTGGGATCCTCAGCAAGTGTCCTCCAAATGATCCATCATGATATTATCAAGCACATGCCTATTCTCAATGCTAAACAGAAAAATTTTCTTTTAGCCCAAGTGACTGCATATGAGATCAAAAGTGCTGTATATAGGATGGGGGACAATAAGGCTCCTATACGTGATGGTTTCAATGCCCATTTTTATAAATCTACTTGGTCTATTATTGGAGAGGATGTCCTTGCTACTGTGAAACATTTTTGGGACACTGGATACCTGCTGAAAGCCCTAAATAACACCTCTCTACATCTAGTTCCCAAAAAATCCTCCCCTATTACCATAAATTATTATAAACCTATTTCTTGTTGAAATATTGCATACAAAATTATCTCCTCTATTCTTACCAAGAGGTTGCAAACCACTATTCCCTCTCTTATTCATGGATCCCAAACAACTTTTGTGGAGGGTAGGTGGATTGGGGAAAATGTGCTCCTGGCTCAAGAGGTCCTCAGGAAATATAATAAGAAACACATTAGTCCAAGGATAATGCTTAAAGTGGACCTAAGGAAAGATTTTGACACAGTGGAATGGAGTTTTATTAAGCAACTTCTCCATGTTCTTGGTTTTCCTAGTCATTTTGCCCATATGATAATGCAGTGTGTCTCAACCACCAAGTTTTCTATTGTTTTCAATGGTAGTCTTTGCAAACCCTTCAACGGTGGTAGGGGTTAAGACAAGGTGGCCCCTTATCTCCTTACCTTTTTGTGCTAACAATGGAATACCTCCCCCACCTGTTACAATCACTTTAGGCTGAGAAAACTTTCAAAGGGCACCCTGAATACAAAATGGCTAAAATCATTAACCTCAGTTTTGTTGATGATCTTATAATCTTCTACAAAGGTCACCTCTAGTTAGTAGATCTAATAAAAGGCATCTTGAACACTTTCTATCTCACCTCAAGTCTGCAAGCAAACCCTGAGAAGAGTAATGTCTATTTTGGTGGTGTAAATGAGAGCATCAAATCCCAGATCCGGCTTTCCTTAAACTTCACAGATGGGTTATTTCCTGTTAAGTACTTGAGTATTCCTTTAAACCCAAGATCTCTCAAGATTACTCACTACCATCCCCTCATTGATAGTATCTATCGAAAGCTTAAATCTTGGACTACTAAGCTACTAAGCTATACTGGAAGTATGCAATTGCTCAAATCTATTATTTTTGGTATTGAAATTTTCTGGATGCAAATGTTTTTCCTTCCTAAGGTTGTTATTCACCATCTTGATAGTCTCTGCAAAGAATTTCTTTGGAATAATATGGATTCTCAGAGGCATAAAACACCCATTGCCTTATCGAAAATCTACATTCCAAAAGAAGAGGGAGGCCTGAGATTAAAATAGCTTTTGCATTGGAATTCATCATGTATGGCCAAATATCTTTGGAAACTGATTTAATTTAAAGAAATTTTATGGGTTAAGTAGATGCATGAAAGATATATCAGAGAAAACGATATATGTGATATATGAGATTTATATGTTATTTTGCTAAGTAAAAATGTCATTTATTCCTCATTATTTTTATAACATTTAATCTTTTCTCGAGTTTTTATCTTTTGGATAGATTTTGCAGGAAAAGATAAAAATGAAGAAATTCAAAGGAGAAATCGATGGAAAGAGAAAAGGCAACAAATAACACATCAAGAGATATGGAATCAATGGAAGAAAAGACTAGAAATGAAGAATATATATCAAAGGGAGGATTGTGTTGAAATTTCATGAAGAAATAATGAAGGAACAAGAAACACGCCCCCCCCCCCCCGTGTTTCCTAAACACGGCCCGTGTTTTTCTATCAGCACACAAACTTTTAGCATTTAAAATTCAGCATTTGGCCGAGAGTTCAAGGAAAAACACGGGGGTCCTGTGTTTTCTAACACGGACCGTGTTTTTCTCAAATTCTGTAACCGTTCGCGCAACGTTTCTCCGATATATTTCTAAAGTTTGAACATTCGAAAGGGTAGTTTGGGGGAGTTCGAGAATGGAATTCTCTCTTTCTCTCTATACTCTCTAGATACTACATGTAATTTGTAATTCCAATTCTCTTTCTCTCCATTGTATTCAATTGAACAATCAACAATCTGCAATTCAATTCGATAAGTTCTTCTCCATTCCTCTTTTAATTGCAAGTTTTGATTTTTGATTGAATGCAAATAAATTCTCTCTATTGCATTATTATTTTTCTTATGTTTGGTGTTTCATTGTTAATTTATTTGTAAGCATTGATGTTAATTATAGATTATTGCATTTAATTGTGTGTTATTGCAATTATGTAGATAGTATAAGGTAGGAGGATTTGATGACGGAATTAGGGTTTCGGGTATGATAACATAATTCGAATTCATGATTCTATATGAAATTTAATTGAATTGATGGACGGAATTGAATGATCTCGCATCATAGATTAAGAATTTAAACTAATTAGACTGATCACCTATCTAGTTTAGATCTTAATCTACGCTAGAATAACGGAATTAATACGTAATTGTGAATTAACGTTTCCAAAGTAGCAAAAGATTAATTATTAATCTTGTCCATTAATTCGTATGATTGCATGATCCGAGCTTATGTGATTATGGTTGTAGTTGACTGCTTTCCATTCATAATGCTGTCGTTAATTGAATCTAGTATTCTTAACCTAGGTTATTAATTGGTTAGGTGATAAATTGAGATCTTATTCAATTTATTAGAATTGAAAGAAAGCAAAGAGATGAATTATTATGAGTTTCTACAGGTCAACGTTAAATCATTTAGAATCATTCTTTTCTTCATGATTATTTGATATCCTAATTCGATAATCAATACTTCCTATCCTTATTCATTAATTAGTGACTACGGTGTTTTATTATTTATCCATAGTTTAGATATTGATGATAGAATTATATGTTATTGCATAACCGGGGTTTTAACATCGATTACAGAATTATTGATTATATACCATTCCTTGTGGGTTTGACTCCTTCTTGCCATATACTACGTATTTGGAAATTAGGATTTATTTATTAAATTTGTTGTGCATACGACAGTGCATCAATATGGCATATGGAAGAGAAAGTTGAACAATCCTGGACTTTTAGGCAACTCCTTATGAAATGCCCCGAAATTTTCTAATTTAAATATTATATTTAAATAAGGTTGTATTTAAAATTTTAATTTAATAAATTATTTTATTAAAATAAAAGGAAATTTATTAGGACAATTTAATAAGAGATTTTTATAAATAGGTTAAGTAAAGGAAATTTGGGTATATTATCTAATTAAGGATTTTAATTTGGGAAATTATTTAAATAAATTATTTTATTCAAATTAAGAAAGATAAAATAGTTTCAAATTAATATTAATTAAATTAAATAAAATTTGAGGGATTTATTTGTTTAAAATGAAAATTTTGGAAAAATTCTTTAAAAATACTATTTAGCCTAAAAAAGGAATTTAAAAATTATTTTATTTAAATATTATTAATTTTAAATATCCTAAATATTTGTATTAAATTAAATGGACCCAAATTAATTATTTAATCTTCTTTTTTCTTCTCTTTTAATTTTTTTCTTCTTTCTTTCTTTTTCTTTCTCTTCCTTTCTTTTTTCTCGCCGGAATTGGGCTGTAGCACGGCCCAATCCATTCGTTTTCCTTTGGCGCGGCCCAGCCCGCACCGCTGCCTGCCTCGTCCCTCCCCACGCTGCGTTTCATGTCGTGTTTCTAACTAAACGCCGCATTTCACTTGAAATTTTATAATCGTTACCAGCTAACCCAAGACGCCGCGATTCAGCCTTTTATTTCTTCAAAGCTCGTCGTTTCATTAAGCGACGTTTTACGTCGCACGAACCGCCCGACCTGCCCTCCCTTTTTCCTTCTTTTCTCCCCCGCGAATCGGCCGGCCAGCCCCCCATCTTCTTCTTCCTCCTCCCGCCCGACGCCATAACCGTCCACCTTCCTTCCTTCCCTGGAAATGGCGTTGCCGGCCACACGTGGCGTGACCGGCTCTTCTCCTGCTCGTTTTCTTTCTCTCGAAATGCCCGTTCATTTGAATTGCCCCACTCTTCTTTCTCCCCCACGTTTGCCCCCATTTCCCTCTCGAAGGTCGGGCAAAATTTTGAATTTGTGCCGCCCGACCAACGGCAAAACCAACCCATTTTCCCACCGAAATTGATCTTCTGGTAACCTCCACAACCCGAGCCTACCTTCCACTACTATAAATACCCCACATTTGGCCTGAAATCGAGCCTCCTTTTTCCCGAAACCCTAAGTACCAGTCTGTGCTCCACCTTAACTTTAGATGCCTCGTTCTTCTCCGATATCCAACATCGTCGCCTCTTATCACTCCCAATCTCTTCCTTGCAACACCCTCTAATTAACTAAACCATCTAACACCTTCGATTTACATTGTACAAGCCTCCATAATCGTGCAAAGTTGACTAGTTATCTCACCAGAAAATTCCACCCCGAGACCTTGAAACGCCAACCACCACCACATCCGCCGCTTTTACCACCTTCCAAACCAATCATTAACTCCTGATAAATCTCCTCCACATCCCCGTAGATTTATTTTATTTTTCTCCTTCCCCCTCACCTCTTTTTCTTCATTTTTAACCCTCTTAGATCCATTTTCCGGCCACCTCCGGGAACCACCGCCGGTTCCACCTACATCCTCCGACTCAAGGTCTGGGAGTATTATTGAGCGAACCCAATCAAATTACCCAAGTGGAATAGGAGCGTGCACCAAGACCGGTGACTTTTTAGGTAAGGGTTTACTAAGGCCATTTATGTGTTTGCATGTATTATGAATATGACATGTTATGTATTTTATGTTCGCTGTTCTTATTGATTATGCATGTGATATGGTTATGAAGTTGAAGTATGTTGTTAGGAATGTCATGTGCCATGAAAAATATGTGTATGCTTATGTCATTAATGTATGACCTGAAGTGATATATGAATTAGGATTTGCATGTAAGAGGATGGTACTAGAGTTTGCATGAGATGGCATGGTGCTAGGGTTTGCACGAAAGGGAATGATATTAGGGTTTGCATGGAATAGCAAGCAGTTGAAGGTGTGCATGAAATAACATAATGTTAGGGTTTGCATGAATTAATGTGGAGTTAGGGTTTTGCATGTGGATTAGGGTTTCATAAAAACATGCCTACATGGAATTAATGTTGCATGGGGATCTGGGTTGCATGGAAGCATGTCTACGTGGAGCTAGGGTTTGCATAAGAATTAGGGTTTTCATAGAAGGGTGGTATATGTGATGCTAGGGTTTGCACATGTGAGGTACATGGAGTTAGGGTTTGCATGGGAGTGTGGTACGTGGAGATTGGGTTTGCATGGGAGCTAGGGTTGCATGGAAGCGTGGGTCATGTGTAGTTAGGGTTTGCATGGGAACTAAGATTTGCATGGAATTGTGGTTTACGTGGAGATAGGGTTTGCATGGAGTAGGGTTGCATGGGAGTTAGGGCTTTCATGGATTTAGTCATGCATGTTTGGGCAAATGTTTGTGAATGTCAAATGTTTTTGAATAAAATACTTAAGACACTAATATCTTAAAGTGGAAGATATTGAGACGGGACTAGCCGATCCACCGGTTAGGAATAGTGGTTAGGGTTTTACCCTATGCGTGACCGATCCACCGGTAATAATAGTGGTTAGGACATGAGGTCCTATGTGTATCCGGCCCACCGGTTATAATAGTGGGGGATCCCGAGCTCAATAAAGACAAACTAGATCGTCAATGCTATTAAAAGATACTAATTACTTACAGTGGAACACCATGCGAGCAGGAACCAGACCGATCCACCGGTCAGGAATAGTGGTTAGGGTTTTACCCTATGTGTGTCCGGCCCACCGGTTAAAATAGTGGGGTGTTCCTGTTTTTGCATGGATATGATGCGAGCAGGAACCAGACCGATCCACCGGTCAGGAATAGTGGTTAGGGTTTTACCCTATGTGTGTCCAGCCCACCGATTATAATAGTGGGGTGTTCCTATTTTCGCATGTATTGATAAAAGGCATGGTGTGTATCGACTTCTGATAAAATAAAGATTAAACGATTAATCTAGACCTTTTTGGGCCTTATGTGTGGACTATTGATTATAAGTTATGGATTTCACTTTATGCTTCGATGTATCATATGTGTGGGTTATAATTGTATGTGATCGTTATCCTACATGAATTAATGTGTTATATGCCGGCCTTAGTATTCGGTTACCTTACTCGGTACGTAGCGTACTGATCACCCGTTTCATGGGTGCTGCTCATTCCCACGAGCAGAAGGCCCGTCTAATTTGTTGCAGGTAAGAGATATTTACTTTGATGCTATCGATGTCTACGGGACATCAGGAGGGGCAGAGTGATAGCTGGGATGGATCAATTTCTAGAGAGACGTGGCCGTTCTCTTTTTAATTTATGACTCATGTTATTTTTATTATGTTTAAGTTGCAGAAACAACTTTATCAATGTTGTTTAATTATTATTTAAAAACATTAGTCGGTATTTCAAATTACGTAAGATTTGTGCATACTCTGATTTTCCTTTTTATAAATTCGGTTTATTGATGTTGTTACTAAAAGTGTCTTCTTAGCCTTAGCACTTAGTACCGGAACGGTATGATGAACTGGTCTGGTACTAAGTGTGGCGGTAACATCCCCAGAATTTATAGTTTATTTATAATTATTATGTTTTAAAAAAAAATGTGTAAATTTTGGGGTGTTACACCTTAAGGTTAGAGAAAAAATCAAAGCCTATTATAACAAATGTTGTCTTTCTGGAAATTTTAGCACCAAGCTGGTATATCAGCAAATTAGGGACTCTATGCCAAAGGTTGAGTGGAAGGCTCTTGTTTGGAACCACTGTGGCCCTGAAAAGCACAAGTTCTTCACTTGGATGCTACGTCACAATGCCCTCCCCTTGAAATTAAAGCTATTCAAGTGGGGGGTCACTGTTGATAACATCTGTGAGGTTTGTAGGAGTAATGAAGAGGATATTGATCATCTTCTCTTATACTGTCATGGAGCTAAAGTCCTTTGGAACCATGTTCTAAGATGACTGCATTTGGTAAGAAATACCAATGATTGGATGAGCTGCAGGACCTGGCTGATTAGGAAAACTAGGGGTAAAGGAAAAAAGATTGTTTGGAGAGCCATATTCAATGCCCTCCTTTACCACATTTGGATCAATCGTAACAAGGTGATATTTCAGCTTATGCAAAGGAATCCTATGGCCACTATCAAGTAAATTATCTCTAATACTTTTGTTAGTTTCAATGATGTAAGAAATATTCATATTACAAAGTACCTAAATAGCCTTGATAGATGGATTGTATTAGTTTTTAGGGGTATGCCCCTTTGATCTTGTAGTTGAAACTATTGTACTTCCTTTCCTTTGGTAATAAAATCTTAATTAATTACCAAAATAAATAAATTAAAAGGTCACATAAATTGAACCTAGATTGAACCAACGGCCGGGGGAATAAACGTGGGAGGAGGAAGAAGATATAAAATTAAATAAATCAATGGGCTTTAGATAAGGCACTTGGTCCATTATGTCCAAGCCTTTGGGTTTCAGCCTTTTAGGTGGACCAGCCATTAGAGTATGAGTATTTCATCGTCATGAAAAGGCTTAAAAGTCGGAAAAAGTTAGAACCAGTAACAATATATCAAAATCAAATAGGCCATATCTGACACTTCACCCGGGCATCCAGAAGGCTACATATGCATTGCTAGAATTCAGATTTCCCATTTTCATCCTTCCTCATGGTATGAATTACACCGGATCTTGATCCCTTCTATTTTGCCAAACATTGGTCACAAAGTGGGGTATGGAATATGCCTCATCTTCCATTTCCAAATGAAAATTCTTTTAGTCAATATTGTTTCATGTTATTAGTGCAAGGTTGTAAAACTTGACTTATATAATATATTTGACAAAATTAATTGAAAATGTAACTGAAAGTTTAAACTAGTTTATATGCTTGTAAAAAGAAAGTAGTTTTAATAAGCCTTTTGTTCTTGTCAAACACATACGTACTTCATACAAAAGATCTCTGGTTCAAATATATTATTCAAAATTAATACATCTTATAGTGATGGATTCATGATGATATATCTATAGAGTGATTTGTATTTAATAAATAAATTATAACAAGTATATAGCCTTTTATTTATCATCAATTAAACTATAATTTATTCAATATCTAAATAAATGATCAATCAAATGAATAGTTATCATGTAGAACATTGTACTATCTATTAAAAGGAAAAATAATTATTAACATTTGAATGCCTCGAACATTTTGTTAGATACATCTAGAGTTATAAATAAATCTAGCAGAGTTATCTTAAATTTAAGTTCAACTTGTTTAATAAACAAGTCTAAAATAAAATTTAAACTCGACTTGTTTAATCAAACTAACAGGCCAAATTGAATTATTAACAAGCCAAATTGAGCTCATGACCGTAGGCTATAAATAAGCCTAACCGAACTTTTCTAGTTCAAGCTCAACTTATTTCATTAAGCGAATGAATCATACTAAGTTTTTTGTGAGCCAATCAAAGTTGGCTCAACTTAATTATAACTTTACATACATGTACTTAATGATCTTTTTGGATATATACATGTGGAATTCTAGAGGTTGTTTGAGACTTTTTACAACGAATATTTTTGAAAAACCAAAAGATTTTTTAGCCTAATATTACATGAAAAATGATTATTAGAAAAACTTTTCATTTTGAATAGCTTCAAACGGATAAATCTACGAGTGATTTAAAGTTATATTTTTAAATTAAAATTTAATAATATTATTCACGAAGATAAACTCGTAATAAATAATATTACAAAGTGAAAGCTCTCACTTTTCTCTTGAAGTGGGATTTAAGTGATCAAAAAATAAAATAACATCAAAATTATCTCAACACATAATTATTCTTATATGATAAAAATATGTTGAATGAAAACAACTACTTTATTAAATATTATTTAAAAACCCCTATATAAATTACTTATATTTCAAACTAATAATAGCACATTAGATAAATAAATAAATAAATAATAGTACTTACAAAAAGTAGGTCCATAAACCAAATTGGCCCAACCGAACAAGATATAGACCCAAGTGCACTCAAAGCCTACATGAATATTATTTAGGAGGGCCATGAACCAATCCAAACTAGGCCCAAATAAAGCCACTCCATTTACGCGGTCTACATCCATTACCGTGGCACGATCACACGGAAGAGTTGGGTAGGTGATCACACGAAAATCCTCGCATTCCTTTTCTAAATATATGTAACATGTCACCAGCAATGCCCTTCAAGCGAGGGCCGCCCATATAGATTCTGAGGTTATGTACAAGAAAAGAAAAATGAAATATGGTTCTATCTTCTTCTTCTTCTTCTACCTAATTAATAAAATAATTGTCGATAATAAATGTTATTAGTATATTCTAAAAAACACAAAGACAATTACTTTAAAAAAATACAACATAAAATATATTAATATCTGAATTAAACAACTAAATATATAGTTTATGTCCAATAAAAAAAGATATTATTAATATTAAACATTTATATGAAGTCCATTCAAGTTAGTCCTGGAGATTTTTATTTTGGACTCAAATAGAGATGAGCAAGAGAATATAAAAAGTGAAGAAAAAAGATATAAATATATTATACTAATTATATGTTCTAGTTAAGATAGGTTTTTAGATGAAAAAAGTAAGATATCACAACAATAATAATTTAGTCAAATTTAGTCGCTAGTTTGTCTACAAAAATGTTTATATTTTTTATTATCATAATATTATTCTAATAAATTAGTGACAAAATTTAAGCCAACTAGAAATTATAAAAAGTATAAGTACATTAAAAATTATCTCAAATGTTTAGAGTTAAAATGGTCCAAATTTTAATTTTTTCCATATTATCCTAATAATTATTCCAATAATATAGACAACATTTAAGCTTATAATAATAATAATGATGATGATGATGATGATAATAATAATAATAATACTTTATTTTATATTATATCATATAATAGTTGGAATAAAAAATTAAAATCCTTCCGAGAGCGGAGATCAGCACCGGCCGCACTAGCTAGGGCCACCACCGGGTCAAACCTTTCCTCCTTATTTTAGGGCTCGTGGCCTTTAATCTTCATCCCATCACATGGTTGCCGCAAACAAAAATAATATTTGGCAGCCGTCAGGTATTAACTTTATCATTCCGTCCACTGCAAAATATCCCATTATCTTTAGTCAACAAGCATAGCCAGCCCTGAGCTTCTTATCGCGTTAGAGCAACAACAAGAACGGCGGTTGTGGCAATCGGATAGGAAGAATTGGATTTGGATCATATTGTTATCGGATCTTATTATTTATGAGTTATTTTTTTTATAGATCTGTTATAGATCAGTTCTATTTGAGTCATTTCAGATTATCTAATTGTTCAAGTCGAGTTAAGTTCGGGTTCAAGTCGTTGCAGATATGGATTGTATTGAGTTAATTTACCGAATTGAATCGGGTTTGGATTAAAATAGTTTGAGTTTGAGTTGGATTAGTTTCAGATTATTTTAAATTAGTTTATTGGGTCGGGTCGGGTTTATCGATGTAAACAAGGTGGATTTTATAATAAATATATTAGGCTTTATTGGTCAGATACTTAAACGGATATGGAGGATATGCAAAAATACCCGTTGGATATGGATATAAAATATTTATATCTGTACCCATATCCATACCTGTATCTATATCCATACCTATCTATCCAATATATAATTATCCTTAGTTTTAAAATAAATATAGTATACAAATTAAAGTTAAAATTATCATTTTGTTTAACTCTAAATAGGTTTATCTATTGGGTAATTAATTTATCTTCTAGATAATATCCCCTAATGGGTAAACAAACTATTCATCAAGTAATAGATATCCAATATATATGGATATGAATATGGATATTTAAGTAGATACCCGTTCAGGTATAGGTATACATTCGGGTACAGATATGGATATGGATATGGGTATAGGTGTACCCGCTCCAAACCCGTCCTATTTACATCTCTATCGGGTTAGGATTGGGCCAAGCAAGCTCGTATTCGGATGATTTCATATTCAAGTTAATTTGACGAGTCATATTTGTATTAACTTGATAATCAGATCTTTTAGGTTTTGATAGGTGGAGTTGGTTTGGGTCAAGCTAATCGTGAATCAAATAACTTTAGATTTGGGTCAAATCGGATATTGACCACCAAAATTAATCTAAATCATTAACCTCGTAAGTAAGCAATAAGCTTAACTTCAAATAAGCATGAGATTAATAATGTGTTATTTGTTTATTATTATGGCTTTATAATGTTGTGTTTTTACACAAAAAAAATCGATAAAATCATAATATCATTGGTGAATAAGTAAGTTCACAATAAAAGTAAAAAAAACTAAATAAAATTTAAATAATAATATATTTTTAAAAGCTTTAAATAAATAATAAGACATGTGTTTTTTTATATTATCATAATTAATTAATATCAATTTTGGTTTTATCGAATCGGGTTGATAACGGATCGAGTTAGTGATGGGTCAGGTTGATATTAGGTTACAGGTTGGAGTAGGATCGGGTCGGGTCAGGTCACTTATATTCCAATCAGTGTCGGATTAAGTTAGTTTCGGGTTGGATTTGGGTTGAGTCGGGTTAATGAATTTAGTGGGCTATGTTGGGTCGAATTTTGTATGGGTCGGGTTGGATTTGGTGTGGATCGGGTCAATTTTTACCAACTCTATATGTAAATAGCTTAATTTTTTTAAATAAAAAAATAAAAGAAAATATTCTTCATGCCACTCATAAACTATAAAAATAGTTACCTCTGGATGGTGACATAAATTTCAATAATTTTCTATGCCCTACCAACTGTATTTCCTTTGAGTTAATATCATTGTAGCTTATTTATATTAATACATAATCTTGTTTATGAAATTTAAATTAATTTTTTAAATAATTATTTTTTTTGAAATTATATTAATTTCGAATGTATATATGTAACTCAATTTTTTTATTCTTTTTCCCTTTAACTATCAAATATATTCTAAATTATATAGTCATCATTATTAGATATTAATACTAATTAAATTATGTTTATTGAATATTTTTTTATCTAATTAGTTATTAAAAATATTAATTGGCATATATTAATTAATTACCATTTATATTTCTAAATTTATTATTTAAATTAATATTATTTGCTACTGAACTATCATTTAAATATTATTTATTAATTATAAAAAAATCTTTTATTATTTGACTATACTTTTTATCATTTTAATTAATTAATTTAATACTAATTAAAACCTTCAAAATACTCCTAAAATAGTTGTTAATTGTAAAACATCTACAATATTTCTAATATTAAATACATATAGAACAATTAAAAGTTCAACAACAATGGAAAAAGCATAATGAAAATTATAGAAAATGAAACGATAATACACTAAACACAACATACACATTTCAAAAATATAACAATAGTAAATGCAAGCAAATTCTTTTGACACCAGCATACTAGTTACCAAAAAGTCTCTAAATATTTTTAATCAAATCATGCATCCGGCGATGATTTGTTTCCCTATCTCAAATGACACACTTTCTTTGAAAATACTTCTCATGCTCCAAAATATGCTCATTAAAATATTGATATATTGAGTTACCACCTATAATGTCAATATGATCATTGTCAAAAATATTTGACATACGATCATAAGTGTCTTGTTCAAATTCAATAATAAATTTATGTAATATGACACAAGATATCATAATAATTCCCAAAGTAGCCGAAATGCCCCAAAAATATTGTTTTAAGAAAATAAATTAAATAAGGATTTATTAGGTAATTAATTTAATAAATTATTTTATTTGGAATAGGAATGATTTATTTATGGCAAATTATTAAAGAATTTATAAATATTTTTATAACGGAAAAATTAGGTTTTTTACTAATTAAAAAGGATTTTAGGAAAAGTCTTTTAAAACCCCTAAATTAGCCTAAAAATGAAATTCAATATTATTTTATTTTAATATTTCTATTTTAAATACCCAAAATATTTTAATTTATTTATTTAACCCAGGAACCGCTTAAATTTTCATTTTTCCTTTTTCTTTTTCTTCCTTCCTTTTTCTTTCTTTTCCTTCTTTTTCTCTTTTCTTCTTTTTTTTTTCTCTTCTTGCCGATTGGGCCTGCGACGTGGCCCAATCCTTTTCTTCTTCTTCTCAGGTGGCCCAGTGCCGTTCGTCTTCCTTCCTTTGGCAGCTAAAACGCTGCGTTCTATGCCTTTTCTCCTTGGGACGCCGCGTCTCATTAAAGAAACTTATAACCATCGCCAGCCGATCGGTTCTTCTCCTTTTCTTTTCTTTTTCCCTAGCCACCGGTTCACCCCTTCCTTCTTCCTCCTTCAGCATCTGCCGTCGACCAGCACCTTCAAGCCCCGAAAATGGCACCGCCGGCCACGCTTGACTTAGCCGGCCATTTCTCCCCTCTTTATCTTCCCCTTAACTCGCATATCAACTTGGTACATTCTGTTTTCCTCATCTTTCGCTCGATTTCTCCCTATTCCTTCGCGAAGGGTCGACCCCGACCAAAAATCACGCCGGTAGATTAACACCGCCGACCACCCCAAACCCTACATAAAATACCCTCTTGCCGACCCCCATACCCTACCATTCCCTCTAAACCCTATAAATACCCTTGGTTTGTGTGATTTCGAGATTTCTTTTCCCCAAAACCCTAAGAGATAACCTGTACACCACCGCGACTTAAGACGACCCGTACTCCGCCGTCATCCAACTACACAGCCACCTCTGCCTACCAAAATCTTCCTTGCACCGCCCTCTAGCTAACTGAGCCACCTATCTCCCTTGATTCTTCTCGCACGAGCCACTATAGCTGTGCGAAGTCCCCTGCCCATCAAACTAAAATTTTAACCCCCGCAACCCTCGAGCCACCATATCCGCCACTTCTGCCACCTTCTACATCATCCAAAAGTTGCTACTAATTCTCCTCCACCTAACCATAACATTCTTTTCTCTTTTCTCCTTTTCCTCCCATCTTTTTCTTCATCTTTTCCATTCGGTCGCCACCTCTTCTGTCGCCCTTTACAGCGCCATCATCCTCACTTTACTCCTCTCAGCCTAGGCTACCACCAGCACTTCAACCTCCACCTTTATTCTCCATCTATTCTTCTCAAACCCCACATTTTCCCCTTTTTACCATCTTTTACGGCCACTACCACTTCCGCCGTGCAACATTGTCGGTGCCACCCATCTCCGCCGACTCAACGTAAAACCCTAGACCCTCTCATCCCTTCTCCCCTATTTATTTAAATTTATTCTATTTTTATTCAAATTTTTAATGATTATTTGATTATAATAATTATTATCATCATCATCATTATTATTATTGGATCACTACAAAATAAATGATTTGTGCCAATAGGGCCTTATCTATTGGTAAAATCTATTTTTCTGTTGGCAAAAGTTTTTACCAACAGATATTTTTTTTTGTGACAAAACTGTGGATAAAAACTTTGTGCTTAAAAGTTTTACCTACAGATATGTATCATCTGTTGGGAATAATTGATAATGCCCACAGATATTTATCTGTTAGTAAAACTTATGCCCACACTTATATTTGTAAGTAAAAGTATTAACCACAAAATAATATCTGTGACTAAAAGTATTACCCACAAAACAATATCTGTAACTAAAACTATTACCCACAAAATAATATCTGTGACTAGCAGTATTAGGCACAAAATTATATCTGTGATAAAAATAAATAACCACACAATCATATCTGTGTGTAAAATTATTAAACACAATATTATATCTGTTACTAAAACTTGTTACCAACATATATATATTGTTGGATATACATATTAACCCTGTATGTGTGTGTGTGTGTATATTGGTAAAACCTGTACAGGCCAAAACGTACAAAATATCAAATATCCAATATCCACCTGTAGCAACAATTTATATATATATATAATTAACTACACCATATATAATTATCATTGTGTAGTACAAAATAATTAGTTGCTTAGCTCCCAAAGGCATAACAGTCATTTAAGTACAATACTATATAAACGACTTATAGCATAAGCTATTATACAAAAACATCTTCATACATTGATATACAAAATCATCGGCTATTATACAAAAATATCTTCATATGCTGATATACAAAATCATCGACCATCTTCGTAAGCTTACGAGCAAAAGCACCGAGCATCTTCGTTAGCTAACATATATACAAAAACATCGGGCATCTTCATAATTTGATATACAAAAATATCGATCATATTCGTAAGCTAACAAACAAAAGCATCAACCGTCTTCATAAGCCGACTCACAAAAGTGTTTTTATAAAAACGCATCAAACATCATCTTCTTCATTCTCCTCTTCAGTGTCATCCTTTTCATTCTTGTCATCCTCCATTTGATAATAATCGTCAACATGTTTTCCCTAAAAATATATCTACAATTAACTTAATCATATTAATCTAAATTCATATCAAAAAGCTAGATGATGAGAGTTTGTACTCTTTAATTGAGTATATACATATCCAAAGTTTTTTTGTTTGGGTTTTTGCATAAGATTGGTACAGAAACTATCTTCTAGGTTTGGATTGCATAATTTATTTAATATTTAACTATTTATAATAATTTACTAGGATTCCTCACCTAATTAATATTTTGAGAACCTATAATGAGACATAAACTTAGAAATTTTCAATAGGTCGGCTAAGATAGGTTAACAAGAGTAAGGACAGTGATTAGATAAAGACATTAATGGGAGAAAGAGCGTTGACTAGACAACTAATATAGGTAATAGTTTTATAATTTTTATTTTATTTTTATCTCTTTATTTTAGTAGATTTGGTCTATTTTTATTAAAATATATATAATATATACGTGCGAGTGTGCGCGCGCGTATAAATATTTTTATCATTTTCTTTCGTACCTACTTTCTAAATTTTTTAAAAATATCGTAGGAAATCAATTAGCACACAAAACTTCTTCCAATCGGAGTCGAAGTGGCACATTAGCTGAGATTGAAAGAGAAGAGACGCACATACCATAGTTACCCAATCTAATCACTATATAACCCCTAATATTCTTATATATTCATCTATGAACCATCATGCACATCATCAAACCCTATATCATCATCGAGTCCCAAATCAAAATTTTCATTATCTTCATTGCCCCTTTGCTCCCCATGAAAAATCCAAACACACCTTTGATAGTCTATATCCATTTCTCTCATTATAAGATGACCTCTAACCACATTTCTTTCATGATAAAATCGATTTGCACAAGTCGAGCATGGACAAGCAATCTTATTCCCATCAGTGACCGAGGTTGCAAATGCATAGTCAAGGAATGTATCTAAGGCTCTTTTGTAAGTATTTTCTACTCTCCTTAGTTTCACCCAACTCTTGTCCTTAAATACATCCATGAAATCAAGTTCCTACATAATTTTCAACAAGTAGAGACATCAAAATAATGAGAAAAATAAGGACAAAGGATAATAATAAAGACTAGTTTTTTGTAGCACACGATTTGTGTAGCTTTATATATTATAATTATAGTTATAATATATCTACAATTTAATTGTAGGTGATGCTACCTAATCCACCAATATAATATGACCATATAGTGTCCCTTACATGTTTGGTGAAGTGATTTTGTATTTTGTATTTTTTCCAATATTGAACCATGATTAAACAAAGTAACAAAATGAGATAACATCATACAAGTAACAAGAAGGTCAAAAAATGATAACAACCACCATATATCAAAAACTCCAATTGATAGATATTTAGAACTGTGTCTTAAAAACCCAATTAACTTTTAGTAAAGAACTTCAATCAACAAATTCGGATAATAATCAAACTCCAATTAGACAAGTGTACAACCATTATATATCAAAAACAAATATAAAAGAGTACCATTATGCACATATAAAATTTGATTGTAAAAGAATAATCGTTTATAAAAAAATTATTATGTTGCATATTATGACCCAAAAAAAAAAGATAATATAGCTACATTAACACAAAATCTTAGAGATAACCAAAAGAATGTTAAGCCATTATAGGCATAAAAGGGAAAAACCAAGTACATTAGGCTATAAAGCATTAGCTTTGAGCACTTGTAGCTCAAAAGCCCTAGAAAAGACCCATAAACCCACAAATCATACAAGCAACCTATCACCAAATCAAATCTTTATCCATATTTGTGCTCATATCTATTTAACAAATTATATCTATATCAACCAAATAAAATTTGTCAAATTTCAGATAGATCTAGTCTACTAGCCGGATAACAACATTTGGGGTGGTGTAGTCGACACAATAGCAATAGGTTACTGGTGTAGGCGACTACAAGGTGCACATTATTTTTTCTCTTTTTTTTAGTTAATTTATCTTAAGTTAGGATAATTAAAAATATGTATCTTTATATTTCTTTAAACTTTCTCTACAACTAGAGACTCTTATTGATGTGCTTCTAATTTAAAAAATTATTATATGTTTCATGATATTTATAATTATGTTTTTCCATTGTTTTTTATGGTATTTTATTGTATAATTAATTATACCATTAAACTAATAATTTCCCATTTTTAGCATTGATGTTTGACCATTATTACCATTAAAGTTTCACTCTTATTACTATTAATATTTTTCCATTATTAATATTGATGTTTTACATTATTACAATTGTTTCACCATCATTACTATAGTTGTTTCCCATTTGCTAATAATTATATAGTTATATTTAACCAAAGTTAGTTGTAATATTTTACCATGATTATCCTTATATTTTAATATAGTTGTCTTTATATTTCACCAAAATTACCTTCTTGTTTTACTTTAGTTGTTATTATATTTAACCAAATTTAGTTGTGGTGTTTTCTGAAGAAAAAAAAAACTAGTTTGTGGTATTTTCCCATAGTTGCATACAACGATCATCTTCATCTATCACTTGAATTATTCATGTTTTACAACGGTCATCTTCATTTATCACTTGTATTGTATTCATGTTTTACAACGGTCATCTTCATCTATCACTATAGTTCCTTCGTATTTTTTTTTTATATTTGTCTTCGTATTTTATTATAGTTATTATATTTTATCCTATTACCAAATGTTTTATAATTATTACTACTCATCTTTCATTACTATTACTACTGCTACTATTACCATCGTTGTTTTACTATTATAGTATGAATATTTTACTATTATTTTTATCATCCTTTATCACTATCACTTATTAATATTTGCATCGATAATTAGTCATTTTATCTTTGTATTTCATTATTTTTTTGTTAGTCCAAATCAAGCAAAATGACCAAAGAGAAACCAAAAAACTATAAATTAACTAGTATACATATTGGGCTTTCCGGATCCATTACAGCGTCTTCCTAGATCACCGATAAAAAATGTAAACACTAAATTAGAAAAACTATTTCAAACATAAAAGAATAGAAAGTGAGTAAATTTTAATAAAAATCACTTACACAATTAGGGCTTACAATCCCAAAATATCAAATCAATCAATTTTATAAAATTGATCCAAATGATAAGTTAAAAACTTCATTTAATTGATTTTAAATCAAAGCTAGCTGATTTTAACTCAATTTAATTGATTTCAGAATCTATTCCCAAAACTTAGGGTTTTAAAGTCCAAAATACAAATCCGGATCATTCAAACTAATTAATCCAAATTGAACGTGTTAAAATACAATTAAGGTCATTTTAAATAATTCTATAAAATCAATTTTAGAATAAACTATACAAATGATAATTTACATAATTTTATTTGAAAGTTAGGGTTTTACGACAAAATATACAACTCGGTCAAATTTTATTAATTTATTTAAATTAAATGTTTTGAAATGTAATAAGACCTATTTTATAACATATTATATACTCAATTGATTCAAAAAAAATAAAAAAAATACCCAATTTAACATAATAAGTGTTTTTGAGCCCGTACTATAAATTCGGTCAAATCTTGCCAAAATATTTAAATTGACAGTTCCGAAATGAAATTAAAAATATTTTATTAAAAAAAGTATAATCAATTTAATAAAATAACTCAATTATACAATTCAATTTAAATCCGCAAGGATTTGACCTAAAAATCAAATTTTGAATAATTTCGCACAATTTTCTTAAATTGACAATTCCAATACAAAATTAAGTATATTTTAAAGTATAATGCATAATCAAATTATCCCAAATAGCTTAATCCACCGAATCCAACATATCCGGACATAACCGGGTCAATAATCACAAATTCCAGAAATCAACATATATCACATAATTAGCATTTCCAATTCAATCATACATTACATATATACTTAATTAAATAACTAATTTAGCTTAATTAAAGCACATTCTTTCATAATTAATCAAAACAAAAAATTAGGATTTCGGGAAATTATACCAAACAAAATAAGCCAAATCAATGCAGGTAAAGGGTGGTGGAGCTTCGTTGGTGGGAGAGGAGGAGTCGCTAGTGGCCGACCGACGCTGGAGCTATCCGGCCGGTGGCGCGCCGCTGCTGCCTTCTTGCCCTGCTGCTGCCCTTCCACTGATGCTGTTCCGCTGCTGCTGCCGTGTGTGACGACCGGGAGCTGTGGTGGCACGATCGAGCGGCGGCGAGGCGGTGTGCGACGATCTCTCGACAGCGAACCACGGGAACCAAGGGAGGGAGGCGGAGGCGTCAAGACTCAGAAGAAATGTGGCGACTGTTGTCGAGACTCAAACAGGAAAGGGAATAAGGGGCGGGGGGTAGCTGCGTGCGTGTGTTACTATTAGGTCGACCGGCCCTTTTTTTTCTCTCAAATATTTAAAAGAATTTATGTCAAAAATATAATTGTAAATAGATTAAATTTAATCGAAATTAACATTTTATAATGTATTATTAAGATAATATTAATCATAATTTATAATAAAATAATAATTATTATTAAAAATAATTAATAATGGGAAATAAATACAAATATGAATAATAAAAATATTAATCACAATTTCCAACAATAAGTAATAATATTTTTTATTAAAATAATAATAATAATAATAATAATAATAATAATAATAATAATGTCCTAAAATAATTATTCTTAGTAATCATTAATAAAGAATTATATTAATAAGAATAATATGAATCATTATTTTAAATAAATTAATAATAGTATCTAATAATTACTAATATATTATTAATAATGTGAATGATTATTGATAATATTTATTATTGTCAAGATAATATAGATTTGAATGATAATTGGTAGTATTTAATAATAAGTTAATTTAATAGTAAATGGTAGTAGATATAATATATATTATTTCATTATAATTGTTAAAAGACACCATTATGAACAATATTAATATAAAAAATTAGAAATAAAATAATAATTAATAATAATATATGTAAACAATTACTTCTAATAATGACTAATGACTCAATTATTATTATTATTATTATTATTATTATTATTATTATTATATTATATTATATTAAAAAGAATAGAATTAATCATTATTAAAATTATATAAAAATAAATATTATTGTTGAATTTCATAAACACTAATACCAATAGATGTAAAAGTGGGTATTAGTTCTGTTGGTATAATACTACTAATAACCACAGATATAAGTGATGATAAATGATCTGTTGGCATAACATATTAATACCAACAGATAAAAAATTTCTGTGGGAAAAACTACATTATTGCCTACAGAAAATTATCTGTTGGTATTAGTTACTTTTACCAACAGAAAAAGTATCCGTGCCTAAGTTTCTGTTGGCAAAAGTCAATTATTTTGTAGTGGATGTAATATTAATGCTAAATTTTATTGGCAGGGTCGAGAGTAGTCTTGAGTTAATTAGGTGGTTAGTTTTGAATTATAAGTATTTAATTGTATTATTATAACTTTTATTATTATTATTATTATTATTATTATTATTATTATATTATGATTATTATTATTTATCTAGGGAGGGCCGATGCCCTAAATTTTAATTAGGATTCACACATTGTATTTTTATTACTATTATTACTATTTTTACTATTATCAATATTATTATTATTATTATCTTTATTATTTTTAATATTATTATAAGTAATATATGTTATTAATATTATTATTACTATTATTGAATAGTACTTTCATTATTTGGAGGTAGGGTCGAAAACCCTACCTTGTAATTTTGGTATTTCTATTAATATTAATATTACTATTATTACTATTACTAATATTTTTAATATTATTACTAGTATTATCATTATTACTACTATCATTATTAACATTATTTTGGTGAAGGGTAGAAACCCTTATATCACCTTTCGTTTTAAATTACATTGATATTATTATTAGAATTTTTTTAGTAGGATTTTGTATAGTTAATTTTAGTATAGTATTATTTTAATTAAAAACCAAGTCTTAGGATAGGTTAGTAAATTATAGTATTTTTAGGAGGGAATTTAATTCTAGATTTCCCCCCATAATAGGTGAGCCCAGTCAAAGCCCTCAAGAGGTATAGGAGTGTGCTCCAAAATCGGTGACATTTTAGGTAAGGGAGTACTAAGGCTGTTTGTGTAATTATATGTTTTATATGTCATGCATTGCCATGTGATGTGAATTATAATGTATTTTATGTGTAACTGTATATCTATCATATGTGCAGCATGATATGGAGTTAAGGTAAGATCGTACATTAATTTGTGGCATGTGTATTATATGTTGGAGTTGTGATATTATTGTATGGTGTGGCCTATAAGACATGCATGATAGGGTTTGTAAACATATGATGGGAGTTTCATAATGTTTGCATAGAATTGGGGGTTGGCATGGAGATATTGTTAGCATGGAATTAATGTTTGCATGCATAGTGGTATTAGGGTTTGCATGGTGGTATTAGGGTCACATGGTGGTATTAATGGTTGCATGGAGGTATTAAGGTTTGAATGGTGGTATTAATGGTTGCATAGTGGTGTTAGGGTTTGCATAGTGGTATTAATGGTTGCATGGAGGTATTAGGGTTTGTATGGTGGTATTAATGGTTGCATGGAGGTATTAGGGTTTGCATGGTGGTATTCATGGTTGCATTGTGGTATTAGGGTTGCATGGTGGTATTAATGGTTGCATGGTGGTATTAGGGTTTGCATGGTGGTGTTAGGGTTTGCATGGTGGTTTTAGGGTTTACATGGGAGTAAATGGTTTGCATGGAAGCTAGGGTTTATGTGAAGCTAGGGTTGCATGGGAGTTAATGGTTACATGGTAGTTAATGGTTGCATGGGAGTTAGGGTTTACATGGAAGTTAGGTTTGATGTGGTTACCATGGTTTGGTGTGGTCGACTAGGGTTTGGAGGATAAGAATAATAGGAGTTATTCATGCATGTATGGGCAAAGTTTTGAATAAAATACTTAAGACACTAATTATGTAAAGTGGAAGAGTATTGAGTCGGGTCCCACCGATCCACCGGTTAGAAATAATGGTTAGGATGCGTAGTCCTATGTATCTCCGTTTCACCGGCTATAATAGTGGTTAGGGTATGATACCCTATGTGCCTCCGATCCACCGACTATAATAGTGGTGGACTCCGAGCTCAATAAACCAAACACCTCAGATGCTAAGATACTTAAAAGACACTAAGTACTTACACTTGAATACCATGTGATTCGGGGCCAACCGATCCACCTGTAAAAAATATTGGTTAGGGTATGATACCCTATATGTGACTAATCCACCGGCTATAATAGTGGGGGCTTCCGTACTTGCATGGTTTGATAAAAAGCATGGTATGAATCGATTTTTGATAAGAGATTAATTAAATAATTAAGCTGGGCATTTGGGCCTTTATGTGTGGGCTTGATCATTTATAAGTTGTATAATACTCTGTTGACTTTATTTATATGTGTGGGTTTGAAATTGTAAGTTCAATATTATCCTGTATGATTTTATGTGCTTATGTGTCGGCCTTAGTGCTCGGTTACCTTACTCAGTACGTAGCATACTGATCACCCTTTTCATGGGTGTTGCTCATTCTCATGAGCAGAAGGCCTGTCTGATGTGTTGCAGGTAGGCGATACGTTCTTTGATGCCATTGATGTTTATGGGACATCAGGTGGGGCTGAGTGATGACTTGGGTTGGATCGAGACCTGGAGTGGCGTGGCCATTTTCCTTTGAGATTATTATCCTTGTTATCTATTAATTATGTTTGAGTCTTCAGAAACGATTTTATTACTATTGCTATTTTTCCTCTCTGAAAAACAATAGTTAGTATTTCAAATTATATAAAGACTTATGTCTACTCTGATTTCCGTATTTATGAATTTGGATTATTTAATGATGTTATGTGTAGTTTTTCTCAGCCTTAGCACTTGGTACTGGAATGGTAGGAGTGAACCGGTCTGGTACTAATTGTGGCAGTAGCATCCCCATATTTTACGGTTTTAATTTATAAGTCTTGTTTTTCTTAAAAAAAAAGTGTAAAATTTTGGGGGTGTTACAGTAGCAATCTTCCACAAAATTGGGGCTTATATAATTACAATCCATGACTACAACACCCCAAACACATGTTCAACATCCTTCCTCATTGCTTCTTGATGTTGAGTAAAGAGCTTATGCTTATCACTTTGTAGGAATCGAATGGACCGAATGAATGTAGCCTATAAAGGGTGTGTATCATTGGTTAAATAATATTCCAAGTTATGCTAGTTATCATTATATGTAAATGCTATTGTCAAATTTTAATCTAGAACATTTATGTCACTACAAGTACCTAGAGTACCAAAGAATATATGCCATATCCATAAATTATAGGAAGTGACTACTTTAGGAACAATTTTCACCTTTCATCCCCTCGGGAATACTACTCTTGTCAAGACACCGGATAATTCTTTTATTCCTATTACATGCATTCTATACTACCTAAAATACCAAGGAAACCACATTTCCCCTCAACATGAACCAAGCATTAGAGGTAATCTTTTTTTGGTCTTCTCACATACTTGTCTCCAAAACACCAACCAAACTTTCAACAAATTTATTCACATGCTCAATTGTTGTTGTTTTCCCAATATGATCATAGTCATCACAAACATTGACAATGTTCCATGAGCAATCACTCCTATAGCAACAATGAAATTTTTTAGTGGTGATAAGCTAGGTCTCCCAAATTCTTCATATTGTTGTTGAAAATATGGAGTATGAGCACCAAAAGAAATATAAAGAGGAAAACCTGTCTTCGTATCCAAAGTATACTAAAAAATTGTTGGTCGGTGTACGTTGGATTCTCCACAAAGTAGTCTAAATACACGTGTTCATAACCATCAACATGATTTCTCTCTATGAAGATACATTAACAAACTTCCCTATCTAATTGTTAAAATCTAAGTACTTCTCTCATAATTTGATGCTTACGACGTTGATGACCTGAAAGGCAAACCATATATTCTTCAATCTCTCTTTGAATTTTCCTATCTATGTCGATATGATCATTAACATCTTCTTCATTTTCATTGTGGTTGTGACAATTGAAACTAGAACTTGAAGACATAAATATAGTTAGGAAAGTATTTAGTTCTTCATAGAAGTGTTGGGTATGTTTGGTTGATGGGAATAAACTACAATATTTATATACATAAGGAACTTATTTAGTTATTCATGGAAGTGTTAGGCATGTTTGGTTGATGGGTATAAACTACGATATTTATAGACCAAGATAGATTGTCAAGGAGCGTAATCAAAGGATGATTTTCTCAATATGAGAAGCTATGAAGGTATGTGATGCTCTTATAATCATCAAAAAAATAAATAATGAACCAAGTGAAGGCTTGTCACAATAATGAAGGCTCATTTGGAGCTGTGAACGCTTGTTATAATAATGAAGTTACTACCATTTTGAAATTGACAGGAAAAGTTATCTTATATGTGAAGGCTTGTCACAATAATAAAGTTTCTACCTTTGCAAAATTAACAGGAAAAGAAATATTGCATGTGAAGGCTTGTTACAGTAATGAATAATAAAGGCTTGTTTGGACATCTTGATCAGAAGACAAATAATGAAGTCGTAATATTTGGATTGTTGCTATTAGTTTTATCTTGCAATTAATAATAATGAATGTTGGCATGTGTGTAGCCAAAAGATGGTTTTATGGAGGATGGCATGCGATTCTCTTACAATCATGTGTATTATAAACATTAAATGGCCTAAGGATTTAGGCCTAAGAATATTTATTAGGAATTTTTGTCACCGTGTGATAATAATGGAAACATGGAATGCGTGTATCAAGGTGGAGGCTCTTTGAAGGAATTCATAGGAAATTCGGACTGATTCTGAAACACATAAACATCTATTTTTTCTTTGATGATATGTGAAACACAAAGTAAACATACGTAGAACAAACAAAAATCTACACAAAATGAAAATACATAACAAAAATACAACCACTCCCATTATGACAATAGATGCTCTACTTAAATAATTCACCATATAACCTATGCAATCTTCTTCTTCTTCTTCTGGTGTCTTATTTTCCTTCTTCATCAACCACTCTCATTATCTAAACATTTGCTTCTTCCTATCCTCCGCAAGCCTTATTTCTACAAAATTCATATATCAATCAAGCTTTTCATTAAGATATAATTCAATATGATTTTTTATACATTAACCTTTTAATATTGAGATTATTCAGTTGTAAATTTACCCTTTTTATTTTTTGCTTTCTTTCGAAGAGGTTAAGATGGAAATGGGCTTAAGGGTATTTTTATATTGGAGGATAAGTTCCATTAATGACCAACTTCATTGATATGAATCCTCTTTGAGCCACTACCTTATGAATTTTGATTTGTCTCAATATATTGAGCCCACCACTTAGGTATCTTTCAAAGGATTTACAAAGCATTCATTAATGTAAATCACTTTCTCTCATCAGCTTCATAGATATCATGTTCTTTATTAATAACATTTTTATTGTTGCACCCACTTTCTTTCAAATCTAATGAATGATAGTAGGATTGAGAAAATTTGCTGCTACTTTAAAGACTTTAGAAAAAATGGTTCTTACATTAACACGTAGTTGTTGATTACCATCACCACAAAACTCATTATGACAATCTATTACTTATTATTCCAGAACTAGTTCGAAATTTGATTTGTACCAACATAATTGTTAATGCACACATTCTCCCAAGAATTACATAAAGTGATGGCTTCACGTGTTCTTCGCCTAGCTTTTGTTGATTTTCACATTTGAGGGGTTGATTCATTAATGAAATCATCCCCAGGATCCACATTTTCATCACAATCTTCTTTTGGTTGTGTTGAAAGGGGGAATTCAAAGGTAATGAGATACCCATAACATAATTTGCTGAAGAAATTCCCATAAATCCTAGTGGAAAATACACATGGTTCAAATATGATGGTTTTGTTGAAAAAAGGTACAAATTTGAAGGTAAATAAGTATTCCATTGGAAGATTTATTGGGGGTATAGTAGAGAATAAGGTTTGCGGATATATTGGCATGTTGTCAAATTGAAAAACATAAGATCTTTGAAATTTTGAAGGCACCCTAACATTTGAAAAATGTTGGAATGGCGGTTGTGAAGGTTAGCAACGCAAATCAAGAAAGTTATGGCTTGGTGCAAATAGGTGAGTATTCTCTCAATTTTTAGTGTTTTTTATTTTTACAAGAGAAAACTTGTGAAGCCATTGATAAGCTAATTAACTCAAAATTAGTTAAAAATTTTTAAACTACAATACTAAAAGTAGCATTAACAATAGCAATAGTAACAACAACAACAACAGTAATAGCAATATTAATGAAAATAACACTATTAACAATAACAATAATAATAGTTATATAGCAATAACAATAATGGCAGTAGCAGCAATAACAACAAAAACAATACACCACCACCACCACCATAACAACAGCAGCATTAATACAAATAATAACAACAATAAAAATAATAATAATTAGCCAACATATAAAAAAATTTGAGTACAAAAATTTGAAGAGAGAATAATGGAGGAAATTTCAAATATTCATAGAAAATAGATTTGATATCCAAATGAGGCAAACCAAGCATCTATTTATAGAGAAAAATTGTGTACTTTTAAAAATACAACTTTCTAAAGTTGAAAATGGCTTGAAATATAGAACCATCCAAAACCTGACGGATGAACAAGGGGATGGCACTAGTGAAGTAGGCATCAGACCTTGTCACTTGTGTAACATCTCCAAATTTATTACAAAAAAATGTATTCTTTCATAAGCTTAATTATGAATTTACAGGGTGTTATTGTCATACTTAATGTGAGTTTAATTTTTATGCCATTCTTATATTAAGTATGTGGCAAGGAAAAAATCATTAGACCTTAACACAAAATATAAATAGAGAACAAGGAAATAATATAAATAATGCATAAATATATAGTTTTGAGAGATTAACTCCTAAAAAATACTCAAAATACAATAAAATGGATATAGAACCTAAGGCTCCAAAAAGGATAATCAGTGCAACCCATGTAACACCGGATAACAGTGACTTTATACCCAATTGCAAATATAATCATCATTCGTATGCAATCATGATGTCAAAAGCATCCAGAATATCATCAATTAAATGATCACATATTAACAAGTTAACAAAGGCTAGGTCGTCTGCTCATGGATTAAGATGTGGCCATAAAACGTTATTAATACGAAGGGGTATTGGCAAGCAATAATACTCTAAAGACATAAAATGATTGTAACACTCAAATTTACTAATAAAAAAAATTATTTTTTAGCAGAAGCATATTATCAAAATACTTGGATATTACTACTGTACTTGACATAAGTCTGGCTTATCATGTCATCATTACATCGAATATAAGGTAAAATAGTTAAGACTTAAACACGATAAAAAGAAAATAAGATAATATTCATAAACATAGATAAAGTTTGGAGATTAACTCTGAATACAATATTAAAAACAACAGGGATCCCATGGAGCTAATAATCTAAAATGGTATTCGGGGAAAAGCTAACCATCAGATAACATGACTCTATCCCCAAACCCAATATATAAAAAACACTCTTCTACACATAAGGCATTATATGTAGTAAAATCATCAAAATGGACCTCATTGACCTGCACAAAAACATTTAGGTTATTTGCTTGTGTAAATAAGCAACATCTATAAAAAGGATAATCAGTACATTATGTACCGAGTAAGGTAACTATATAGTCGAAGTAGGGTACAAAAGAGAATAAGCATACGTGTGAGTTAGCAATAAGCGATGCAAGATAAAAATTGATTCCATAACTCATTATTAGATGTAAACAAAATGCATACTTTTATTATATTAAGGGACCCCACTATTCTTATTATAATAGAAAAAACTAAAACGCCTCTCAAGGCATAACACTCACGAGCTATTATTATTGTCTAGTGGAATGAATCCAACATATATTAGTGCAACACAATCTTATCCACTATTCTTAAACTAGTGGAAATGTTTGAATCATATCTCAGTAAAAAACACACCTGAGCCACTATTATCATCTGGTGGAACAAACACAACACCTCGATCTTGACTCATGTAGTCTTTCGCTTTAAGTGATTATTGTCTTATCCATTAGTTATTATCTTAAAATAATATTCTCATTCACATGGAGTTTAGGGTCCAACCATTCTTATTTAGTGTAATAGACTAATGCACCTCTCAGGACATAACGGTCTTGAGCCACTATTATTATCTGATGGGATAGACCCACCATATATCTTGACCCAACTCATGTGATCTTTTATTTTAAATGATTAGTATATTATTCAGAGTTATTTATATCAGTATCATCTTGAAAAACACATGAAGAAATTCGCAACACATATTTAAAATGTGAAGTACAACCACATAGTTATTGGGGCATTCCTCTAAGTAAAAGGACCATAATTCCCCTAAGAAACTCTAATTTCACGAGGTAAGTATAACTTCTTATATTATTATAATTATGTTGCTCATCATTACCTTGAATATTATGAGTATAATATTTAGAATATTTAAAGTCTATTCTATTTTTCATATTGCCAAAATTTTATTTTTCACCCTTATTGACCAAAATGCCCTTCTCTTACCAAAAACCTCAGAATCTCATATTAGCTAACTTATATCTTACTCGGAATAAAGGTTAAGATTAGGTGAAGATTTAAAATTAACGAATTAGGTTAAGGTAGAAATATCAATTATTTCATATTAGAATTAAGTTAAGATGTTAATTACTTGAGATTAATATTAGATAAAATTTAGGGTGTTACAATGATACACATTGATCATGATATTATAAAAAAGTCATGTGATAACACATCAAGATCACAAAAATAAGCACAATAATAAACAGAACTATAATAAGCCAATTATTATCTTTTATTAGTGATCACCACATTACAGTCATAATCACACAGAGTAATTAGATGATAAAAAAGGAAAAAAGCACCCACCAAGGGCATAATGCACATGGATAACTATTATATTTGGTGGAACGAAGATTGGCATAAAAGCATTATCTCTGAGCAAAGAGTTATCGAGCCACTAAGTAGCCTTAAATCCTTAAGTATCTATACCCCCTATAGAATAGTGGAAGAGATGAGTATAAAGTATATTAAGATTACCATAGTTTTGTGGAACTACAAGATTGATCCTAACTCAGGTGATATTCCACTCTAATATTAATATTTTATTATCAAGAGTAATAAACACTTAACAACTTGGGACCCCTATTAATCACTAGGGTGAATTCATTTCTAGCTTTATTTATTAAACATGTCATTAGAGTTATTCTAAGGTCGAATAATAAAGAAGATTATACATGAAATAATAAAAACAAGCACTCAATTAAGTCAACACTTGAAAAATTAGTCAAACTACCAAAGAAGCCCCAATCATCTTATTAAATTAAACATATTAATCCATGGTTATACTAAGAAATTCATTAGCAACAATAAGGTAAACATAATACGAATGAAAAGACTAAAATGCTCTTATTTAACCTTAATATTTTCCTTAAGGAGTTACCTTACCAATTTATCTTATCATTGACCAAATATTAAGACCAAAATCCAAGATTCTCATACTTAAATCCAAAATTAAAATTCTTGACTCCAACATTAATATACATAATGACTAGAATATCCCTAGGGTTTCTATGCATATTTTACGCCATTTTTAATTTAATTAATTATTTTAGGATAACAATCATTACCCAAGGTTAACTACTTAACATAATCATACCTCTATTGTCCTAAGATAGTTATGAAATTACCACTAGGAGATCAAAAAGAAAAAAAGACTCAAATGCCCTCTAACTTACTTCAATAACCTTAAAACTTATTTTATTTATAAATTAACTTATAAAAATCTAAATCTAGACTTATAATATATGAAATTGTATGTAAAGGCCCTAATGAATCCAATGGTGGCCTCTTATTTTACAAAAAATTACTACTGTGGCCGTTTTTTCATTGGTAGTGGCATAATTCAAATTTCAACAAATATACTTAACCCCAAATTAACCTAAAACCATACCAACATTACTAAATACTAAGACATATATTAAGAAATTAATAAAAGCATTTAAAACTATACAATATAGCCCTAAATCCCAATGTATAAGACTTACTCCCAAGCAAAAATGCCCAAAAATTAACCATACATGCTTATTTCCATATTAGCATAAGATTACTTAGTGACACATACATTTTGCATACTATAAAAAAGTTTAACAACTTAGCATCTTGCTTTTATATGCCAATAAAAATATACCATGCTCTCTACACAAGCTACATTCCCATAAAAAGATAAGAAAAACACATAAAACAAGAATATATGCATAGAAAGTAAATCCATGATAGCACATAAACTAAAATTCCCAACATGGTAATGCAACATACATTGCAAATTATTTCATGTTCAATTGAATCTTAAAAATATAAATAAATAAATAAATAATTTCTATGCCTAAAGAGTAAACAAAGCATACTATACAAGCAAATTTTAAAAGAACTCTTATCCACTTCATCCTCTTGCTAACTCTTGATCACCTTAAAAAAAAAGAGGTTACAAATATTAAAATTAACAAGGAAATATAAGGAGAAAGGAAGAGAGGATGCTAGGGGGTTAGAAAAATGCAACACTCAACTACCCTAAACACCACACAAAACTCACCACCAATAGCTAAGAAAGGAGAGAAGCAAAGTGGTTGTTGTAGTTGATGTTGAAGGCCAAGCAACCAAGGAGAATTAAGGTGGATTCAAGATCACATAACTGCAGCAAAACACAACATAAAATTGTGCAAAACTGTTGTAAAAGATACCCTATTTTGATCCATTTTTTTATCTTATTAGGAAGAGAAAGTCAAGACTGAAATGGAGTACCAAAGCCATGGTTTGAAGAGTATGGTTAGATGGTTATTGTAGAAGTAAATGTAACAATTCCATTAAAAATAAGTGAAATGGTTGAGAAATGAAGTAGCTAGAAGTAAAGAATGTAGGCTTGATGATGAGCCCACTCAGTTAATTCTCACCATGCGTGAGAAAAATGGGGTAAACCCCCATAATTTTATGCATAAAAATGAAGGAGATAAATTAGAAAGTGTTGGGGGGATTTTAGGTATGGGAAAGAAGGAAATAAAGGTGGGAAATGAATTGGGAAGTGGAATAACCAAGGGCCTTAAGTAAGGAAGGCTTCTAGTTGTAAACAAATAAAATATATCCGTAGGTGAACAAATAATTAAAGTAAGGCACAAAAAGGGTGTAGAAGGAATATAAATGAAATAATCTAATTGAGAAAAAAAATGTTAGGAATTTTTTGAAATTTCAAAATGAGTTTGAAAGAGAGCAAAAATCAATGTCAGAGAAATTGTGTAAAAATAAGATTTTCCCATAAGTGTTTAAAAGAGTTGTAGAAGGATCGGAATAAATATAAATTGCTTGACAGAACATATTAGAAACTTTTAATATGGGTTAGGAGACTAATTACATAGTAATTAAGGTTAAAATTTAGGATATTACGTTACTATCCCTTTAAAATAAATTTCGTCCCTATAATGAATGTAATAAGGGTTAGGGATAAAGGAATGATGATGTATGAAGGAGGTGATCATAATGGATTAAAGCTTAAGGAAAAATGTTATTTCCTCTAGGTTACTACCAAATTAAAATAAAACCCAACCATGTACACATACCTATGGCAAATAGCTCAGGGTAAAGGTCCTTTATGTCATTCTTTGCCTCTTAAATATTCTCCTCTACTCCATGGTGGCCCTAGAGAATCTTTATGAATGGAACTAAGCTCTTACAAGTCTATCATACCTTAGTGTCAAGAATCTATCCTTATAGAATAACACATCATGTAGCTTGATCTTGTCGAATCTAATCATGTGTATAAGATCAGCAACATACTCCTTAGCTAATAAATATGGAAGACATTGAGGGCGCAAGCTCACTTTGGTTGTAGTGCTAGGTGGCATGCAATCTCACCGACTCTTTCAAGTATCTTATGGGGTACAATGTACCTCGGGCTAAACTTTCCCTTTCTACCAAACATTTTTACCTCTTTTGCGGGTGATACTCTCAACAAAACTTTATCCCCCACCTCATAACCATCATTAAAACATTTATTCAAGTCAATATAGCTTTTCTATTAGTATTGAACTCCCCTCACCCTATCTTGAATCAACTTAACCAACTACATCGTCTACTCTACTTTATCCGAACCTAATATAACAATCTCATTAATGTCACTCCAACATAATAATGTTTTACACTTGAATCCATATAGAACCTCAAATGATGCCATATTGATGCTATCATGATAATTATTGTTATACTAGAATTCATCAAGTGTATCCGATCTTCCCAACTACCTTAAAAGTCTAAGATATATGATCACATCATATCTTTAAGGTTCCAAATCATCCTCTTAGTCTCCCCATCTTTGTTTGGATGAAAATTAATACTCATCCTCTACTTCATGCCTATAGCCTCTTGTAGCATCCCCTAGAAGTAAGCAAGGAATATTAAATTCTTATTAGTTAATATGTTGGTAGGTGCACCATGTCAGCTCACCACAAACCTCATAAATGCATCTACTAACTAATTGATGCTCTAAGTTAATTTCATTGATATGAAGACTACCTATTTAGTCAACTAGTCCATGATGATCCAAATCATATCATATCCACTACAAGTCCTCAAAAATCAACAAACAAAGTCTATGAAGATGGAGCCCACTTCCATTTGGGGATATCTAAAATTTGGACCAATCCTTTAGGTATATAATGCTCTATCTTAACCTTCTGATATGTTAGGCATCTCAATACAAACTCTACTACCTCTGGCTTGATGTATGACCACTAGTAAATTCATCTAACATCCTTATACAACTTATTTGCTCCAAAATTGATGAAATACGATGTATAGTGAATTTCCTGTAATATCTAGTACTTCAGGTAAAAGAAACTCTATAGAATACACCAATGTCCCATGTACCATATTTTACCATCCTTATGAATCTAGAAAATCTAAGCTCTACCCCTCTTGTATCTTGTGTTAAATCCATTTGAGCTTGGCATCACCAGGCTATCCCTCATGGATCTTATTAAAAACTATCAATGTGATAATCAAAGCACTCAATTAGGCCTCCAAATCCACATGGTAAGTCATTGGACACCTATGTCCCCTAGCTCCTCCAGTTAACAAATCACATTAATAAAAGATCTCAAAGAGTGTGACATCTTCTAACTTAAAGCATTAGCTACAACATTGGTCTTACCCTCATGGTAAGTTAACTCTATGCCATAGTCCTTCAACAACTCCAACCATATACTCTAGTGCATGTTTAACTCACGTTGAGTGAAGATGCACATTAACCTTTTATGATAGATGTAAAACT
Source organism: Tamarix chinensis (assembly GCA_030549775.1). Lineage (NCBI taxonomy): Eukaryota > Viridiplantae > Streptophyta > Magnoliopsida > Caryophyllales > Tamaricaceae > Tamarix > Tamarix chinensis. The sequence goes on from CM060177.1 coordinate 40,157,992, forward strand.
TGCACTAAGTCCCATAAAAATGGTGTCACAAGAGCTTCAAAGAAAATGCAACTGTTTCAAAATCCAAGTCATAAATTAGATATTTCTATTCATGTTGCTTTAACTATCAATAAACATACCCTCCCACTCTACATCAGGACACAATCAAGAACATGCTTCATTGTGTCATTGTGGTTGGTACAAGACAGGCTAGGGGCTGGGCTTATACTAATCACCACGTTAGCATCCCTGTGCTTGTGTTTGTTTTAATTGAATGAAAATTTTCAACTGTATTTTTGGGGTGTTACAGTAAACATTATAAGAATGAAAAGACTAAAACTCTCTTATTTAACCTTAATCTTTTCCTTAAGGATTTACCTTACTAATTGATCTAATCATTAACCAAATATTAAGATCACACTATAGGATTCTCATACTTAAATCCAAAATTTAGATTCTCGACTCTAACATTAGTACATACAATGACTAGAATATCCCTAATATTTCTATGCTCATTTTAAGCCATTTTTAATTAATTTAATTATTTTAGGCTAACAATCACTACCCAAGGTTAACCACTTGACATAATCATACCCCCTATTGTCCTAAGACAATCCTAAACTTACCACGAGGTCAATAGAGAGTGAAGAGACCCGAATGCCTTCCACTTTACTTAAACAACCTCAAAATTTATTTTAATCATAACTTAATTTATTCAACCACTATTTTCCTAACAATAAGTGAAAAGACTCAAATGCCCTTCAATTTACTTAAATAACCTCAAAACTTATTTTAATCATAAATTAACCTATATAACTATAAATCATGACTCATAATATATGAAATTTTATGCAAGAAACCTAATGAATCTAATGGTGTGCTTTGACTTTACAAAAACTTACTATTATGACCATTTTTTCCATGAAAGTATCTTAATTCTAGTTTCACCAAAATACACTTAATTCCAAATTAACCCAAAACCATATCGGCATTACTAAATACTAAGACACATTAAGATATTAATGAAACAATTTAAAGCAACAAAACTCAGCCATAAGGCCCTATGGATAAAAGTTATTACCAAGCAACAATGCCCTACACTTAACCATATATACTTATTTCCATCATATCACAAGATTACTTAGTAAAACATATATTATGCTTGTTGTACAAGAGTATAACAACATAGCATCTTGCATGTATACACCAATGAAATTTATCATGCACTCTACTTAAGCTATATTCCCATAAAATGATAAAAATCCATGAAACATTTATATATGCAACAATAAAATAAAATCACGATAGAACATAATATAATATGCCAAACATGGTAATCTAACATACATCACAATTGATACTTACAGATAGAAAACATATAAAACATATAATTTCTATGCCTGAAGAGTAAGAAAAACTTATTCTTCAAGCAAGTCATCTAGCAAGTTAAAAAAAAAACACTCATATCCACTTCCTCCTCCTGCCACCTTTTGATCACCGTCAAACAAATAAAACAAGAGGTTAGGAATATTAAAATTCACAAGGAAATGTAAGGAGAAGGGAAGAGAGGATGTTGGGGGATTGGAAAAGTGCAACACACAACCACCCCAAACACCACCCAAACCTCACCACCACAAGCAAAGAAAGGAGAGGAAGAAAAGGGATTGTTGTGGGGGAGGTTGAAGACCAAAAAACCAAGGAGAAATGAGGTGGAATGAAGCTCACAGATGCGGAAACATGCAGGGCAAAAAAAAAAATCACTCATAACTACTGAAGAAGCAACCCAGTTTTACTCAATATTTTTTTTCGAAGGGAAGGTTGAGGCTGAAATGAGGTACCAAAGCCATAGTTTAAAGAGCATAGTTTCATGGTTTTTGTAGTATAAAATTCAAGGATTCCAACGCAAGAAAAATCAAGTGGAATGGATGAGAAACGAAGCGACTGAAAGCATCGGATATAGACTCAACAATAGGCCCGCTGAGGCGAATCTGGCCACGTTTGGGAGAAGATAGGGGAAATCCCCTGTGATTTTTTGCATGAAATTGAAAGGATTAGTTCGATTTATTGAGCGAAGTTTAGGTAAGGGAAAAAATGAAATAAAGCTAAGAAAATGAATTGGAAAATGGAAGAACCAAGGGCATCAAGTAAGCGAAAAGATGAGTTATAGGGTGGAGTTACTGAAAGTGCGAAAAAGGAAGGATTGAACAGCTCGAAAATATAGAGAGAAAAAATCTAGCTGCAACAATGGAGCAGAGGTTAGGAGGCTTTTTGGGGTAAGGAGTGCTCAAACAGACAGAATGGAATAGACATAATTTGGGCTGGAATGGTGAGTCAAAGCAAGGCACGGAAATGGTGTGGGGTGCATCAAAATAAAAGAAGGAGATGCATAAAAAAATCTTAGAAAAAATTTGAAAAGTTTAAAATGAGTCTAAAAGTGCCAAGATGACAAGATTAGAGAAACCGCGAAGAAAGATTTATCCACAATTAGTTATAAGAGTTGTGGAAGGCTTGAAATAAATATGGATAGCTTGAAAAATTATATTAAAATTTTGTAAGGCTAATTATATTATAATTAGGATTAGAAAAAATTTGGAGTATTAGGACCAACCTCTTTGTATTATCTCTCTTTGCTTTAAATGCCTTCAAAACTACATCATTTTGATGTGTAGGCCCCAAAAACACGTGAAAATCATGCCATTTTTCTACGTCGTCCTTAGCCTCTTATTTCATCGGATCCAATTGCCCGTTGTTGTTCTATTCTTTGACTCCCATTTATTATACCCAACCTACCTTTTCTAATTTAATCTACCATAAGCTACTCAATTCTACCCCCATTGTTCAAGCTCTTAGGTGTGGGGAAATTTTTGGATTCTTTATTGTTTAAATTGTAAACATCTAAATTTTAGAGCATTTTAAAATTTGTTAATAATAAAAATTGAATTTTTAACATCCACATTGTTAATTTAATGTCATACTTACTAAGCAACCTTGATTAGTTGTACATCCACTTGCCTTTTTATTTATTTAGCATCTGCATATTTATAGATATTTAGGTTATACCTACTTTGCTTACAAGATCAACCCCGTCGATGAACTTGAAAAAAATTTCAATTAAGTTAGATGGCCAAAATATACATTTTTAGGCAACACTAAATGTACTATAACTAATTCTAAATAAGAGCCATTCTAGCCTTTTAATTGATAGTTATATGCTTATGAAATAAACCTCATTAACCAATATTCATAATAGAAAATAATTATTTCTCCCTGGGTATGATAATTTAGCAATTATGAAGTCTTTGGCCAAAGTCAGAGTCATATGGCTAGAAATAATAGGGAGTATACATGTTGTAAAAGAGTTGGGGAGCCTTATTATGCAAGGGAAGTTCTCAACTATGAAGGCATATGAGAGTCTATAGAGGAAAGCAAAGTAGGTTAGGTATGACAAAGGGGCTTGACACAAATCTTCAAACAGGATGAAAATTAGTGTGAAAGAGTTGAAGTTTAGGATCGTTTGGGCTTGGACTTCAAAGAAGAATTCAAATATTCAAGCAAAAACTCAATCAAGAAATCAAGATTCAAAGAAACCAATTTGAATATCACCAATGTTAGATTATTCCAAATATTCTTAAGATGGGTATTCAATCACAAGGACAAAATTAACCAAATATTTACTTGTGTTATATTCAATATCAAAAATTATCCAACATGTTACAATGAGTGTCAACGTTAAATGCTTATATAGGGGTTTAGGACATTGCTACCTAGCATACTAGTTTAGCCACATGACACACAAATGACTAACTAGCACATAACTAGTATTACAATATATTTATTTCCTATATAATATATGGATCAACAAGAATATTACAAACAAAGTAATATCATATTACATGAAAACAATTTACAAGAATCCTAATCAACATAATAGTGTTGACTTTCATGTACAACATAGCTTCCCTTGCAATAGATTGTAACATGTGGAAATCTTAAGTATTTTGACTTCTTATATGAATTGATTATTTTCTTAAAAATATGTTACATACCTGCAAGAATGACTTAAGGCAATTTCATTAAATTAGTCAAAGAATTATCATCAAAGACAAATAATGTAATTAGCTCCAAAAATAAGTATGCCAAATCAATACCTTGAGAATCATCTTTGGATGCATCTGCATCATTCTCCCCAAACTATGAAGAATTTTTCTTCAAATTGACATCATTAAAATAAGAAGACAAATTACACACATTAAATATCCTTGAAACATTTAGTTTAAGTAACAAACCATTTGGTATAGTATAATTTTCATGACTTCCATTTTCTATACACAATTGATATTCTTTATGAAAGTCTTCATCATTAGGATATATCTTTTTTAATATTTCAAGTCCTAATAATTTCACATCTAGCCTGATGAGTAAGAGAGATCTCCAATAAAGAGCATCAACCACTATATTTTCCTTACCATTTTACTATTTGACAGAGAACACGAAGGATTGTAGGAAGCTTACCCACTTTGCATGTCTAGGAACCACTTTGTTTTGATCATGCAAATATTTTAAACTTCATGATCAAAATGTGGCACAAAGGATTTATGCCTCAGATAATGACTCTATGTCTTTAAACTTCCTATAATGGCAAAGAATTCATTATCACAGGTAGAATACTTTAATCTAGCACCATTTAGTTTTTTCACTAAAATATGCTATAGGCTTATTTCCTTGAGAAAGAACTCCTCCAATACCTTCCCCACTAGCATCACAAGTTACCTCAAAATTAGGAATAGAAAATACCATAGCGTTGCATAGTTTATCCTTGAGAGTATCAAAAGCTTTAGTAGCTTCTTTTCCCCAAATAAAGTCTCCTTTTTTCATGAGTTGAGTAATAGGTGCAACTATAGTAGAAAAACCTTTAATAAATATCCTATAGAAAGTAGATAACCCATGAAAACTTCTAACTTGATGTATGTATTTAGGAGTTGGCCACTCTTTAATAGCTTGTATTTTAACATGATCAACTTTAATACCCTCAGCACTAATAATATAACCAAGGAAAATAATACTTAAAAGCATGAAATCACACTTTTCCAATTTTTCATGTAGCTTACTTTCCCTAAGCTCATCAAATAATTTCATCAAATGTAGAGGATGATCGTATTCACTCTTTCTATATACAAGTATATTATCTAAATAAGCTACAATGAATTCACCTAGGAAAGAACAAATAACTTCATTCATAAGCCTCATAAAATAACTAGGTGCATTACATAACCCAAAACGCATAATGACCCATTCATAGAGATAGTATTTAGTTTTCAATGTTCTTTTCCACTCATCTCCTTCCCTAATCTTCATATGATGGTAACCACTTTGTAAGTTTATCTTTGAAAATACTCTTGCACTACATAACTCATCAAGCATGTCATCCAATCTTGGCACAAGAAAATGATATTTGATAGTTATATTATTCACTACTCTCAAATCTATGTACATACACCAAGTACCATCCTTTTTAGGAACTAGTAAGGCAGGTACACAATGACTCATGCTCTCTCTCGTGAAACTCTTATTTACAAGCTCTTAAATTTGCCTTTGTAATTCCTTAAACTCCTCTAGATTACATATATAGGCCGATATATTAGGCAAAGGCATCCTTGGAATTAAATCAACACCATGCTCTATATCTCTAATAAGTAGTAGTCCAGAAGGTAAATCTTTTAGAAATACATCACTATATTCAATAAGGAAACTAGTAAGATTTGAATTGTTAGAATTTCCCCCCTAGACAGAGATGACTTAGCTACCAAGGCATAACAAACATCCTCTTCCTCAATGTAATTAATCATTTCCCTTTCATGTAAAAATAAACTCTATTTAACCTCTAGTAATGATACATAATCACATTGGGAAAGTCTCAAATTATATTTATTTTTATCTTTTAACACCATGTATTCATTAGTTACACCATCATGAGTTGTTTTACAATCATATTGCGATGTTCTACCGAGTAAAATACCATAAGAATCCATGGGCAAGATAACACACAACACCACGTCATGATAATCACTAATGCAAAAATAAATGAATGTTTGTTGAGTCACCTTATCTCATTTTGCCTTATTTATCCACTGTATGGAATATGATTTAGGATGGATATTAGTCACTAGTCCTAGTTTGTTTGACCATTTTATTATGAGAAACATTTGTATAAGAACCACTATCTATGATGACCCTACAAACTTTGTCACCAATTCTACACTTAGTTTTAAAATTTTTATCCCTTTGTTTAGATTGATCATTAGGTTGTATTTGTAATGCCTTTTGTAGAACGAATCAAGGATTTCCATATTCCTCGTACATACTTAGGACATCATCATTAGATTTAGTTTTTATGTCATCATCATCAATACATGGTTTCATGTTTTCAATTTCACTCAAGGTCAATACTCTAGGATTAGGACATTCTATAGCAAAATGACCATACCCTTTACATATAAAGCATTGTTTAATGGGCATTTCATTAGCTTTGGTTTTATCTTTATCATCTCGATTAGGGTTAAATTTTTTATCACTTGTTGAATAGTTATGTGTCCCAAATTTTGATGTAGATGCATTAGAATTATTTTTGTTGGATGTAGAAGTTGAAGCACTTGTCTTTTGATAATCTTTGGTAGACTGAGTTTGCTTTTCATATTTTAAGGCTAACTTAATCAAATTATCAAGAGAATCATATGCAAATATTTCAAAATTTTCCCCAATCAAGTTGTTAAGGCCACCTAAGTATCTAGTACTCTTTTGTTCTTTTCTTTCTTGCATATCACATAAGAGTGCTAGTCTTTCAAATTTCCTAGTGTATTCTTCAACACTAAGAAGCCCTTGCCTAAGAGTAGTCAATTTGATATACATCTCTTACTCATACTCTTTAGGTAAAACAAAATTTCTTAGGTGTTTCTTTAACTTTTCCCAAGACATAATTTTACTTTTATCTTACCTATCATGTATCCTTTTAAGATTGCTATACCAAGCCCTAACATACTTTTTAAATTTAAGAGTTGATAATTTACATTTATTCTCGTCATCATACTCCCTAAATTAAAATATTTCTTCAATTTCATTCAACCATTCAAAAAATAAATCAACATCCAATTCACCATAAAGATCAGGCATCTTAAGTTTTACTTTATCTTCGAATTTATTGCACCTTTGTTGATGGTTTACTTTGCCTCTTTAGTTGTGGCTTAAATAATTTGATCCACTCTCATGAGCTCTCTCTTCATACTCCATCCTAGCATTTAGATGACCACCTCTTGCTTGGATTGCCATCCTAACCATGCCTTCTACTAGATCATTTGTAGCCTCTATATTATTATGCATATACTATAAAGTCTCTTGGTCGGCTACTCTTGATTCTAATATTTGTAGTTAGCTTTGAATGGAAGGAAGTTACTACAATTATGAATTATTTTCATGGAAACTTTCTAATAGTTGTTGCAGAGTGTCATACATTTTTTTCATAGAAACTTCCTCACTCTTTTTTGAACAATACTCCAAGATACACTCAAAACACTCAAAGTTTTTGTTAAAATTTACTTCTTAAAATTTTCTCGAAGTTATGTTTATGTTCTTGAAACAATCTTGCACTCAAAAGGCGAGATAAAAAAATAGAAATTTTGGAATGTGTTACCAAGAAATCTTGATGCACTTCAAAACAATCTTGATAAAGTACAAGCCAATATTGATAAAAGATAAGAAAAGTCTTGATCAATGAAAGAACTCAAAGATATCATATATGTTGGATGAAAATTAAAAACAAGTGAAAATAGATTTTTATCTATTTGTTTCAAAGATAAAGAAAGAATAGAAGAAGAAGAAATCTAATTTGAATTCAAACAAGGCTGTTGAAAAAAACTCACAAGTCAAGAAGAAGAAAGGAGCAACACACGGTTCTTACACTTAAAAACAATTCAGCACTTTAAAAAAAAACTTGTAAGCTTCAAATGTAACCAAAATAAGTTAAGAATCAGTTTTTTAATGATCTAAAGAAGAGGAATGGAATTTCAAAAACTTACCTTTAAGTGTTGAAACATGCGCATAATCTATACAATCTTGAACCTCATATTGAAGACTGAGGAGAATAAATTGAAGATGTGAAGACTTGGTTGAATATCTACTACTCTTTGGTTGAAGATGTACTAGATCCCTTCACGTTTATTCAAACTTTGAATTTGAAGTTGAAATTGTGAAGAGAAATTTGAAGATTTGAAGAACTAGTTGAAGACACACTATCATACTCATTTATCTTCAAATTTAAGTTTGAAGATATAATAACCTCTGTGAATACACTTTAAAACTATCATGCATGGACGTGCATGAGAGTAAAACTTGTTGGAAGAAAACAAAACCACATGAAAGGAGAAGAAAAACGAAGAGTATTCAAATGAGAGAAAATGGGAGAAGTAAAAATTGTGTCGAAGGACCGAAGCCAAAATGTGGCTCTGATACAAAATTTGGCACACATCATCAAAAAGGATGAAGATTAGTGTGAAGGAGTTGAAGTTTAGGATTTTTTTAGCCTTGAATTCAAATAAAAAATTGAATATTCAAGAAAGAACTCAGTTAAGAAATTAAAGAATTCAAAAAGATTCAAAGAAATCAATTTAAATATCACCAATCTAAGATTATTCCAAATAGTCTTAGAATGGGTATTCAATCACAAAGAGAGAATTAACCAAGTATTTACTTGTTTTACATTTCAATATAAAAAATTATCCAATATGTTACAATGAGTGTCAACATTCCATGCTTATATAATAGTTTATGACACTACTAACTAGCACACTAGTTTAGCCACATAACTAGTATTACAATATATTTATTTCCTATATAATACATGGATCAACAAAACTATTACAAACAAGTAAGCTCAAATTACATGAAAATAATTTACAAGAATCCTAATCAACACAATAGTGTTGAATTGAAAGGTTAACTAGGTCTTCTTGACTTTAACTTTCATGCATAACATAGCTTCCCTTGCAATAGTTTATAACATGTGGAGATTTTGAGTATCTTGACTTCTTATATAAATTGGTTATATTCCTGCAAATATATTATATACCTGTGAGAATGACTTAAGGTAATATCATTAAAGTTAGTCAAATAATTATAATCAAAGATAAACAATGTAATTGGCACCAAAAATAATTATGCCAAATAAATACTTTAAAAATCATCTTTGGATGCACCTACATTAGGTTCTATCATGGAATTTAAGTCTAAAGGCAAAGTTGTATGCTATAGCTTGTTGTTGAATGCCGGATTAAAACCAAGGAGAAACTATCATGTTTAGGCATCTAACAACTCTACCATTTCTATACACAAGAAAATTAAACTCATTTGCACTTGTTCTTTGAGTGTGAAACTACAAATAAAGTATGAGATTAAGTTAAAGAGTACCTTCAAATAAAAAAAGGGAACACATCCTTACACATTGTTGTAAGAGCCATTCACAAAGCCAAAAGGAGTAATAAGAATCACTCACTAGCCCGGACGCTAGCTTTGGTTAGAACTATTTGCTACATTTGGAAAGCTAAGAACATTGCCCACTTTGAACAAACCCTAATGTTAATGCCATTATTGTAAAGGTTAAGCGAGATGTTTATATGGTCTTGAACAGTATCTCTTACTAAGCCCCATTAAACCTCTAAGCTTGTTTGTTGGTTTTAGTGGCTAAGGGGTTGGTTTGGTTTCTTGATGGTCACCCTCCTATTCTCACATTTTTCTAGTAAGGAGAACCCATCTCCCTTTTTGCATGCCCAATTATGGATGGAAGACTTGGTACATATCTTTTTGATATATGATATATTTACCTTATGATAAAAATATATATTAGATAACATTTCATGACTAATGATGGTTTAGAAGGAAAAATAAATAAATCAATAGAAATATGGCTCATCCATGTCACCCTAATCAAATTACAACATTTTAACAATAAGAAAATATGTTTTACACTCATCTTCAACAACCATAATGTATAATATAATGCAAGCATACAAAATATTTTTTTGTTGGACATCCCAAAATATGTATAGATCTCTTATGAGTATAAAACATGCTTGCAAAATTCCAAAGGCTCACTCTACATCCTTTCTTACTTACTCTTGATGGTGAGCAAAAAGTTAACTTTCCTTTTTTTTTTTTAATCTTGTGGATGGTTTGTAGATTTAATGGCAATGAACCATGGTGGATGCATACCAATAGTGACATGATATCTCAAATTATAATCGTGCCCAATAACTATCATCAAATATAAAAGAACTATCGAGGAAACCATAGTCATTAAAAAAACCATGAGTGTCAAAATAAATATGTCATATGCCATATCTATATATCACAAGAAACTATAGCTTCAAGAACTACTGTGGGGTTCCCACAACCTCAATTTAGAGGCATGCAAAATGGATATCTGCATTTGTAGGATTTGATATCCATTTTACATTTCCTATATAGAATTGGATATTTGAAAAAACATATTAGATTTCTAGATACATCTAAAATATCTAAGTATAATATTATTTACAATTAGCTACATATTTTTGGGAAAAAAATATTGCAATACATTATATTATACTATAATACATCAAAAAATATAATATAATATGATATAATACAATACATATTTATATATTTGCATAGATTATAATGTTTTCAAAATACAATACAATATACAAAAAATAAAGTATAATACATTAAAAATAATGATATTATATCAGTTCAGATAATCCAGTAAAAAATTGGACAAGATATTTTCTCTACTTGTAATAGAGTTTTTCCTGATCAAATTTTTTAGTCTTTAGATAAAATTTCAAAATCCCCCTCTTTTTTTTTTACACAGATCTACCTCAAAAATATTACTCTTTCCAAACAACATGAAAACTCTTCCAATTCTAGAGCATACAATCAATGATGCTAATTATATCTAGAAAGTCACATTATTTATTTAAACAAAGCAACCATTAGAGGTCACTCTATTTTGGCCTCCTCGTATACTATTGGCCAACAACTATAATTACATTTTAATAAAATCTAATAACCCACACTCTTTTGATGTGGATTCTCTAATATGGGCATATTCTTCACATGTATTAGATGACATTCCATATGCTAATATCTATATAGTAGATGTGCGCTTCTATAATGGTGATAAGACATGACTACCACAATCCTCAAATATTTGTGTGAAGTAAAAAAGTGTGCTTACCTATTTCTTCCAACTAGAGGATAAACACATGGGTCCTAGCATATCTTCAAAGTGCATTAGTTGATGATATGCTGGGACCCATATGATTTGAAATGACAAAGATCGGAAATAATTAACATGATGAGGATAAACATAGCCATATGATGATAATAATATTTTTCAGTCCAAATTAATGCATTGATGTGATGGCAATAATGTAATATATTTTTCAAATAATTGCAATGGTTGAAGATATGGCAGGACCCATATGATTTGAAATGATGGAGATTTGAAATAATTTACTAAATAAGGACAAAGATGGTCATGTGTTGGCAAGAATGTTGTTATATTTAAAGTGCAATAATTTTAGTAGAGTCAAATTGACAAGTATAACACATTATATTGAAACCTATCAAACTAATAATAAAAAATTATAAAGTATAACAAAGACATTACATTTATATCAAAAATAAATTTCAAGCAAAGTGAACATTAACTAAAACTAAAAAAATTATCATAGTAACACATAAATCTAACATCTTTCTGACACACTAGGTTGAGTATAGGATTCGAAGCACAATTATTCTTACTCACCCAATGATAGTGGTGTTCTATATAAGGCATCCATTAATTTTTCCAAAAAAAACCCACTTTTTATGCTTTGTCACCTCCTCCTTTCACATTTGCCTTACGATCCTCAATTTGAATTTGTTTAGCTTTTCATTCTCATTTTTCCATCTTTTTTTTTTATTTCTTCCTTCCACAATGCACAATACCTGCTCACTTTTCTCTCTTTCCAATAAATCATATTCTTTCTTTTAATGAAATAAACAAATCTCTCATGATATGATTATTTTTATTAAAAATGCACCTTTCTTCTTTAGAAATAACACATGTTTTCTTTTACCTCACCTACTAGATGGACATTAAGAAAATTACCCAATTGGTGTAGAACTAGACAAAGTATTAGAATTTGAGTATGTGTTTGAATATCTACTATCTTCAATGATCCTACCCTTATTTGCTTTGATATCAACTGAGCCCTCTAATTCTATTGCACACTTTTACAACCACTTTGGTTCATGTCTTAACATTTGTCATGCTTGCATCTATGTGAATCTTTTATCAACACACCTCATGGAATAAATTTCATCTGCATTAGTTAAGACATATGATTTTCATTATCTACTTACTTTATCCCTAGTTTCTTGTTGCACGCATTGCTAAATTTCTTTAAATTTTTCAAAACCTTTTGTTAGTGGTTCGTACACTGATGTAGGGCTCATGGACGGTTATTACTATGACATTTGTTGCAGCATGAAGACCTTACCATATAATATGTGGCTACTTTGATTGGTACCATCGAAGGTGTTGTTTGAAACATTTAGATATGAGGTAATTAATAAAGTACTCTCATATTTACCAAGGTAACTTTGCACATCGTTTTCCCTTTAAGGGATTTTTAATGGCGAGTTCACCATAAATACAAACACATCCTTAACCATCATTGCAACTACCATGACAATTGTTGCGATGACCACTAACAATATCACCCCTATAGTCTCAACCACCCCCGTCGCCACTATCATTGCATTATATTCCTCCTCATCCTCATTATCATAATCAACCATGCCATCATTACTAAAGTTTGGTTGTGTTGAACATTAGGATAAGTTGATGCTAACATCTACGAGTATCTCTCAAAACACAAGAGTCATTGGATTTTGATTCATAGTCGGTAACCTCCTATAAAATACATCATACACTTCTGGTTAATACACCAAACTTGGGTTTGAGGACATGAAAAGTGACCAACTTGTTGCTAGAAAATTGAGTACAACCTATTGGATCCAAACCTAGACTGAGCGAATTGATGACACTAGGTTTGATGTATTGGAACATAACCTAAATTGTGACCAATGTTGAAGTTGTTGTTAAGGAGAGTATAGTGTGCTATAATTCATTTAATAGGATGATAAATGTTGAATTTATTGTTGATATTGAATTGAGTGGAGGGATAATATGGATACATGGAATCTAAAATTTGAGGGCTTTAACTTATTTGAGATTTTCCCCAACATTCCATACTAGGTACTCCAAAATTTTAAAATGGTAGGTATATTGTGTGTGTGGGGGGGGGGGATTTTGTTGTTTTTTGGCTGAGGTTGTGGTAAAGAATATGACATTTTTTCTTTACTTTTATTTTTATTCTTATTTGTCTCTATTTGAAGGTAATAACTATAACAACAAATGTTTGTAATAAAATAAATCTTGCTAATTCCAAAGGTAAATATAAGTAAAAAATATCATTAACATTAATTAGTCATAATAAACAAAGCTAAACAAGGGCAAATAATAATAATAATAATAATAATAATAATAATAATAATAATAATAATAATAATAATAATAATGGTAATAATAAAAGAAATAATATCAGTAGTAGAAATGATGATAATGATGATGATGATAGTGTTAATACTTACTAATTTTAGAAAGATAATAATATTAATGACAATATTTTAATGGAAATAATCAATAATACTATTATTTATGATAGTAACAAGTTAAATAACAACAATAGAATCAATAATAATAATAATAATAATAATAATAATAATAATACTTTATATAAAACAACAACAATAATATTTATGACAATAACTATAATTTAAATAAAACCAATAACAAGAATTATAACAAAATAAGACATTTTACAAGTAGTAATAATAATTATTTATAGAAAAAATATAATTGCTGAGACATAAATAAGAGATGGATTGAATAATATAGAGAGAGCGGGAATAAGGAAATTCATCCAAATGCAAATTAGATAAGTTTTGTCTCTATTTAAAGATCTTTAGATATAATTTTTAAAAAATATATTTTTTAATGCTCAAAATAAAATTTCTCAGATTTTATCTAGAAATTTTTTTCCTCCAAACACATCTAGGATTGTAAATGAATAGAGCCAGTTTGCAAGCTTTTTGAGCTCGACTTATTAAGAGATCGATTCGGCTCTATTCGTTTATTTAACTAAACCATAATTTTAGACTCATTTAATAAACAAGCATACCTTGAGTGTAAAAAAGTTAGACTCGAACTAGTTTAGAATATAAAAGTTTGCAAACTCAGCTCATTTATCAAAAAAAACACTCTTAAACAGGTTTTGCCCAACTTGTTAAAAGGTCAACTTATTTATAAATAAGCAGAATCTGAATCTTATTTTTAGGCTCAACTCAGCATTTACCACTCTTATCTCTATCATTTATTTGGCAAGGAAGGACACCAGGCCATTTTGGTAGTAACCAAAATAAGTGGTCGCCTGCATGCTCCTCTCCCACTCGTTTCCTTTGTTTTATTCTTTTGCGGCTGGGGTCTGCATGTCTCCTGTATGTTTTGACGCTTCACGTTGATGAGCATCTCTATTTTTCTTCGGTTGAGATCATTGGATTTCTCCAATACAAAAATAAAATTAAAATGGCATCATGCGAATTTTTTTTGATTTCAAGAAAAATTCCCTTGTAGTTGGTCTCATAAGATTCTTTATTATGAGTTATTGATGATAATGGTGATTCCCAAATGCCAATTTTGAAGAATCGCGAAAAGAATATATATATGTGTGTGTGTGTGTATATATATAGGGTGAAGGTCCCATACATACTATTTGTAAGATATATCTATAGAAACTAATCATAACCATTAGATTAGTATTTAATTAATGGTCAAGATTTTGTAAATACCTAACTTAAATTTATTTTAATTTCGGCCCTTCAGTCTTCTAAATCTAATGGTAATTAAGAGTTCCTACATTTGTATTTTAAGTAATAGTTTGTATGAGAGCCTAAATCTATATATATATATATATATATTAAAAAGAGTAAGAGATCAGTGCAATTTGATAAAAGACACCTTCATAAAACAACATATGGTTTATTTAAAAGAAGAAGAAATTTTGAAAGAGAAGGAACAAAAATAAGAAATATTTTTGTGGTTCGCATCAAAATATTTAAATAAGGTACTGTTTATGTAGGCATAATTGACCAAAATAGAGTACGATGGAAGGAGAGTTAGCTCCTCTTACCAACCGTTACTATCAGGACGCGTGCGCAAATTTAGATTTTCTATTTTTCGAGGATTGGAGGCTCGAATGTAAATTTATCGTACTAAGGGTCGCCCAAGTTTTTACATGGACAACAATGAGTGGAATTTAATAATATTTAGATCCCAACTTTATTTATAGTATTTAGATTTAAATTTGATCTAAATTTATTGAGTCTTAAAAGTTTAAATTTATATTTACAGAATTTAGTGAATAAATAAATTCAAAATAAATATTAGATAGTTTCATTATTTTAAAAAAAAAATTATATAAATGCTAATATATTTATCTTTTATATAGTTTGATGTGTGCTCTTTTGTTAAAAAAAGTTCTCTGAGTGAAAAAATAAATATTTTAAAATAATTATTTTAGTTTTTTAAATAAAATTTTAATCTTTTTAAAATCAAACGTTATAGATATTGCTTATAAAGTAAATATATATATATATATATAATAAAATTAAAATTTTAAATAGAGAACTCAAATAAAATTACAATAATGATGACAAATGTAAAGTTAACATGCATGTATGTATGTATGTATATATAAATCCACACACATATATATATTAAACGAATCTAATGGATTAAATATTTATTTAAATATATATAAATATAATCCTAACTCAAACCCATCAATTAAAAAAATTAAAGACCTAAATCTGCTAAAAATGGGACAAATTTGGCAATTGTCATCCCTAATTTGTGTCCGCATATCATATACCATAAAATTACTTGCGGTGTTCAACATTAAATTTGTATCAAATGGACTTCTCATTAAATCGGTTTGAGCTTCTCATCTAGTACAAAAATTCCTTAACAGTTATATGTATATATATGTATGTGTGTATAATTTAATTTTTTGAATCCTAATATATCCAAGAGAGATAATTTTGGTTAGGGTTTTAGTTCGATCTCTAGTCCCACTTTAAAAAATATTTGCCCCTAAAAAGAATTTCGGTAAAATCTGAATTCTTTCGTCTCGGAGACGATTTTGGATCCATGCACACGGTAGCATCCAAATTCTAGCCATCATAGCATAGCCGAACGGATCAACCACCTTATCGATGAACAATCTTCCTTAAAATCCTGATCGGGCCAGCGTACATCTCCATAAGATACAGTTGCTGCAGTAAACCTTTCATTTTCAGTTGAGACGACACGATCCTTCATAAAAACATCACCAAACACCTTATCTACAATCTCAAATAGCTGCTTCATTAGTTCAAGCAAAAATTGATTAACCAGCGACACCATGTTGCCCCATCATCCTTCACAACGTCCAGCAGTTTGAGAGTTCAATACAAACAAGCCCTTCGTACTCCAAATCAGAAGTAATTGTGGGTTCCCCATGATATCTACCGGACACAATTCTTATATATTACAATTATCTTCGCAGATCATAGGCTTGTTCTACAATACGATATCAGACAAAGTTTAGTTTTATGAACTACAGAGATATGGACAAAATTATCTAGTAACAGTAAACATATACGACTGGGTTCGATCCCCGACTAGAAGTATAGCTCTTGTAATAAAATAATATAAAAATAAGCGAAGAAATTTCCAAAGGAGATTAAGTACAAGAAAGAAGGATAATGTCTAATCTATATTTTATGCTGAAGTAGCAATAAAATACGCAGGGGGAGGCATCTAGCTGGCCTTCTCTATTGTGTAAGCACCAGTATCGGTCGCTTTTCTCTGCGCGATAGATGGAGAATAACTTTGTTGCCCGACTTGCAATTTTCTTGTGCTTCTTTTATCCCAACTTCGGCGGGGAGCGGTTCCATTAGAAATAATAATTTAAAAAAAAAAGAAGCATACGTATAGAAAAGGCGACTCGCAAAATATGATGCTTGATGGATACGTTCTAGTGGTGGATTTCAGAATATTACGTACGTATCTCCATTATCACATTATTAAATTGTATGATGACGGCTAAATTGGCAGCAAATGAAGGAGAGTAAAGCGAATCATATAGCTAAGTGGATATCGAACATATGCCATGCCAATTCAAACCATCGATGATGCATCACTTTTAATTTCGCCACCCGATATAACAGTACAAGTTAACTTAGAACATTTGTGCAGGGATATTAAAAGAATTTTGAATAAGAGTGTGTGTGTGTGTAGGTTCACCTGCAAACTTATATTTAATATACAAACTTTGGACCCCTGTTATTAGCCAAAAGGCCTTATATATATATACAAAGTAATCTCACTAATAAGGCTCCTAAGCCTAATATACATAACTGCCCAAAAAAAAAACATATATCCAAAATACCCAAAAATACAGATACAGATACATACGTAATACCCCCACTCAAATTGGAGCATGGGGATCGTAAATGCCCAACTTGCCAATAAGAAACTCAAACTGCTTCTTGCCCAATGCCTTGGTAAAAACATCTGCCAACTGTATCGTCGTAGGAACATAAGACGGAGCAATAAGACCATCTTGAATCGCATCACGCACAAAATGACAATCAACCTCAATATGTTTTGTGCGCTCATGAAAAACAGGATTCTGGGCAATATGCAAAGCAGACTGACTGTCACAAAAAAGGGGAATAGCTTGGGGATGATGCACACCCAAACTCAGTAATAGGGCCTTCAACCACTTCAACTCACAAGTGATAGACGCCATAGACCGATACTCTGCTTCAGCTGAGGAACGAGAAACAGTGTGTTGTTTCTTGGTCTTCCAAGAGATAGGAGAGTTCCCAAGAAACACGAGCCATCCAGTAAGAGAACGTCCAGTAACTGGACATGCTGCCCAATCAGAATCACACCATCCCTGCAAGGACAATTCACTATCAGCTCGGAGTAAGATGCCTTGACCCGGTGTGCCTTTTAAGTAGCGCACAACTCTTAACGCGACCTCCCAATGTTCTTGTCTCGGTTCTTGCATAAACTGAGACAAGACATGAACAGAATACGCAAGATCTGGTCGAGTGACTGCAAGATAAATAAGTCTCCCCAACAGACGTCGGTATGGTTCCGGATCCTCAAGAAGTGTGCCGGTAGCATGAGCTAACTTATGGTTTTGCTCAATGGGAAAAGCAGCGGGTCGAGCTCCCATAAGACCTGTTTCCGTGATAATATCCATTACATATTTTCTTTGACAAAGAAATAGCCCAGTGGGACTACGAGCCACCTCAATGCCCAGAAAATACTTAAGAGTACCAAGGTCTTTCATGTGAAAACAGTTACTCAAATAGGCTTTAAAAGCCTTCAATGCAGCGGAATTATTCCCAGATATGATCAGATCATCAACATAGACCAACACATTAATCTGCACACCCCCTTTAGTATATGTAAACAAAGAGTAGTCAGAGTAAGACTGAAGAAAATCGTACCTTTTAAGAGCTGTGACAAGTTTAGCAAACCAACATCGGGGTGCTTGTTTCAACCCATAAAGAGACTTCCGCAGACGACACACCAGTAAGGAATTAGGGGATTCAAAACCAGGAGGAAGTTTCATATAGACCTCCTCATCAAGATCTCCATGGAGAAAGGCATTATAGACGTCCATCTGATGCAGCTCCCAATTCTTCGATGCTGCAATGGCTAAGAAAGCACGTACAGTAACCATTTTAGCAACTGGAGCAAAAGTCTCCGAATAATCAATGCTTGCAACCTGGTGATTACCAAAAACCACTAGTCTGGCCTTTGGTCGTTCAATGCTTCCATCAGAATTGTACTTGATTTTGTACACCCATCGGCACCCTAAAGCACGCTTCCCAGGAGGAAGGCGTTCCAAAGTCCATGTACCATTGTCTTCCAAGGCGCGAATTTCTTTCTGCATTGCTTCACACCACTCTGGCTCTTTCATAGCCTCCTGAAAGGACTGAGGCTCTACACCAGTTGTGATAGCTGCAAGAAAATGTCGGTGTCTAACAAAAAATTTGTCACAATTAACATAGTGTGCTATAGGGAAGGGTGTACCTGAGGAAAGCTGCGGCTCGGGAGAGATAGGGGATGGACTACTTTTAACTGTCGTGTGAGTAACATAGTCACGAAGTTTCACTGAGGGAAATTTGTCGCGCATACCACGACCTAAAGGAATAGGACCAGCATGAGCAGTATCCGAGACTTCTCCCTCTTGAGAAGCAGGATTGGCGAAACCAACCTGTGAGTCTGTAGCAGATATAGATGTTGGTGGAGCAGTACTAGGAGTAACAACATCCCTTTCATAATCCGCATTGTAATCCAAAAAATCCAAATCTTCCTTTCCATACATTTCGGGTTCCATAAGATGATTTGGATCAATATTTGCAGCAACACTATCAACAAATGGAAAAATATCTTCAAAGAATTTCACATCTCTTGAGACAAAAAACTCCTTTGTATCAAGATCAAATAATCTCCACCCCTTTTTACCGAAAGGATAGCCTACAAACACACATTTGCAGCTTCTACTAGCAAATTTATCACTCTTTGCCCGTTGATTGTGAGCAAAGCACAGTGAGCCAAACACACGCAAGTAGTCATAATTAGGTGCAGTACCAAACAGAATTTCATAGGGGGATTTATTATGTAGAATAGAGGAAGGTGTTCTATTAATTAAATGACAGGCAGCCATCACACACTCCCCCCAGAAATACAGAGGCAGATTTCCTTCAAACCGCAAAGCACGAGCAACATTTAAGATATGACGATGTTTTCTTTCAACCCTCCCATTTTGTTGTGGTGTACCCACGCAAGAGGATTGAAATAAAATACCGTTAGCAGCAAAATAATCTTGTAAACAGTTAAACTCGGTGCCATTATCACTACGTACAATTTTCAATTTTTGGGAGAATTGACGATCTACCATGGCAACAAAGGACATAAACGTCTTAAAGACTTCCTTCTTGTCATTCAATAGAAAAATCCACACAGCACGGGAAAAATCATCAACAATTGTCAAAAAATAACGGGCACCACAAGAAGATGGAGTATTGTACGGACCCCATAAATCACAATGTATTAATTCAAAAACACAGGTAGATTTATTTTCACTCAAAGGAAAAACATCTCTAGTTTGCTTAGCACGGTGACAAACTTCACATGCTTTATTCAAAGAATTGCTAGAATTTCTAACACAAGGCAACAACTTCACTACTTTCTCGGAGGGATGACCAAGTCTCTTATGCCATAGCTCAATGGAGGAAGACATACTATCAACCGAAACCGTCTGCACTGTAGACTTCTGTCTAAAGTAGTAAAGTCCATCCCGTCTCTCACCCGTTCCAATCAGCACCCTCGAGCGTAGGTCCTGTATAGCACACATGTTAGAGAAAAATTGGACAGAACAATCAATATCATCATCTAGTTGAGACACCGAAATTAAATTACAATTAAGTTTAGGAACATAAAGAACATGTTTGAGACTTATTGTCTCATTAAGAGGCATAGTTCCTTCCTTTGTCGCAATCGCATTTTGTCCATCGGGAAGTCCAACAGGGCAAGGAGTAATGTCCACAATATCACTCAAACAAGAAATTTCACCAGTTACATGATGTGAGGCTCCCGTATCTATAATCCAAGAAATATTCTTATACTCACCATCCAACCTATCACCAGAATGTTGAGAATTACCAAAGGCAGCCACTAGAGCTTGCCACTGTTCCGGACTGAAGTTTGAAGAAGAGGCACCCACATGAGTACCAAGACTAGGAGCAGACCCACTCGTTGGCTTGTTGGCAGCAGCAACGTTAGCACGCACATGCCCCCCTTGCCACGACCAGTTGAAGAAGAAGCAGGGGCTGCACTAATTTTTCTTTTTCCGCGGTCGAACTTTTCTTCATACCATTCTAGATACCCAAGGAGCTCAAAACAATTAACTATTTCATGTCCAGATTTATGACAATGAGAGCACATTAATCCAGATTTATCAATGCGATCACGACGCCCTCTTCCGCGAGAATCGGTTCGAACTGCAAAACCCACAACTTCAGCTTTTTCTTCTTTAAGAGTAGTAATGCCACGCACACGTTCCTCTTGACAGGCCTGCTGGTATGCTCGGTTCAATGAAGGAAGAGGTTCTTGAGAGAGCAATGTGGAATGCAATTGTCCGTAATAATCTAAATATAATCCCATCAAGAATTGATGCAATCGCTCATTCTCGCGACGAGTCTCCAATATAGTATTAAGATTGCAAGTGCACTTTCCACAAGAACAAGAAGGAATGGGTTCATGATGAGCAAGCTCATCTCACAACGCTTTAAGTTTTCCGTAGTAGGTGGATACAGGCATTGTTTTAGTTTGTTCACATTTCACAATTTCAGATTTTAATTGTTGGATTCTTGGTCCATTAACAAGGCAAAATCGTTCCTTCAAATCGTTCCACAAAACTCTCGCATCTTCATAATTAGATAGAGTTGATCTTACCTCTGGGTCTATAGTGTTCATAATCCAAGAAACCAGCATAGAATGAATTGTCAGCCAATCATCCTGAGTGTAGGGAGGTATGGGCGTCATTAAGGTTCCATCCACGAACCCAAATTTACGCCTCGCCCGAAGAGCAAGACGCACTACACTTACCCATTCGTCGTAGTTTTCTCCTCTCAACCTTGCGGGAGTGATGAAATTGCCAGGACGATCTTGTGGGCCCAAGAAAAACGGTGAAGAGGAGTTAATTTTTGTAGGTTGCGGCGGCGATGGTGTTTCGTCCGCCATTGTTACTGCTGGTCTTTCTCAGCCGTCGCAGCTTTGATACCATGTAAAATAGGGTGAATGTTCTGCCCCTGTTATTAGCCAAAAGGCCTTATATATATATACAAAGTAATCTCACTAATAAGGCTCCTAAGCCCAATACACATAACTGCCCAAAAAAAAACATATACCCAAAATACCCAAAAATACAGATACAGATACATACGTAATAAGAAAGCTTAATGCTGGGATATTTTGATAACTCGGTGCTTATTTGGTACGGGGATAATAGAAATAAAAAAATTACCTTTATATTTTACATACCATGTATATTATAATTAAAATTAAAAACATATTTTTTAGATGAAGACCTATGTTAGATCTTAATTTAATCTAAAATAGATATTTTATTAAAATTATTAATATTCTTATTAAATAATTGATCTAAAAGATACAAAATAAGGAGGAATTCTTTCCACCCTTATCGCCTCCTAACTAAACAAGCTCTCAGTCATAAATAAAACACCCACAATAAAGGTTCAAAGCATCAAACACGACCGACGACCCTAAGCTTGAAGCTCGAACCCTCAAGCGAAAATGTTCTTTGTTATGCTACAAGAAACTGGTGCGCTAACGATCGATTTAGGGATCTTTTCTTTTCTTTCATCGATATTGATATATTATTAACAACCATCATTAAAAAAACTCATTTCTATTGATATATCTATTACAACTAATGTAATTTGTGTTCGTAAATCATTAATTTTATAAAAATATTTCTTTGATATATTTTAAATATTATTTTTTATTTAAAATATTATTAAGATTTATTTTAAATAAAAATATTTCATTGGATAAGTCTTTTATTTTTTTTCCCCAAAAAGCTATTGGTGAAATATTTCAATTAAATTTATTTTATCTGAAATTATATTTTTAATATAATCTATTTTTAGATATTGCCAAAAAAATCCTTTGTCGATAGACCCCAGCCACCCCTTGCATATTTTCTTTTCCTCTTCTCTCTCTTCTTTTTCCATTCTTTCTTTGTGGTGCAAACCAAAACCAAAACCGAAACCCTGACCCCAACCTTATGCTTCCTACTCCTTACTCCCCTGTCTTCTCTTTGTTTTTGATCTACCCATACCACCATCATACCACCTCACCCCACTCAAGCACACCATAGACAATTGTCACTACCTTTGAGCTCCAGCAGATGATAATGGACGGCGGGAGAGATAGCACCTAGTTGGCAGTAATGCAACACCAATAACATAGTAGCTTAGAGCCACCATTAGCCACCTCAATTACGTACTCCACTGTCGAACATTCCCTAACCTCTAATGAAGCTCCACAAACCTTTACCTGCTTTATTTTCATTGATTTCAATGGGTATATTTTTCTCAAACCCTAACTTTTATTTGGATTAAATTCCTATAATTAGCTTATGACAAGTTAAATTGATTGTTCAATGGAATATGTATGAGTTGTGCGATCAATTTAGACGGGATAATTGCGTGGTATATGTTTGATTTATGAAAATTTAGATTTTTGACCTATTATGTCTAGAATTGAGTTATTTTCAATATATTTGGGACTTTTGTTCTTTATTCCCTTGAGTTCCTCAAGGGTTGGTTATCATGAATGATTTGATGCTTGTGTTATGTTGTCCTATGCACTTATGAGTAATGTTTTGCCTTATTTTAAAGAGTTAGTGGGGATGCCAATATGTTTGTTGTGGACTAGAGTTTTTTTCCCTATTACTTTAATTAAAAGGAATCTAGATTCATCGTTTATAGGATTGCATGGCTAACCTATTGAACCTTTCTTGATTAATAGTGCATGGCATATATTTATTGAAGCTCTTGGATCAGTAAAATGCTATTAGTTTATAGTATGCTACTTTGAACTTTTATGGTGCTAGTTTTATTCATTTGCTATTATGCTTACGGTTTTCCTACATGCTAAATATGTTTTAAATTGTGTACTTTTTGTGTTTTTTGTTATAATAAATGTTCAATTTTGATTGATAATATTAACATGCTTTTACTAAACTCATAAAATGAAAATTAAATATCAAAACATACATCTCTAATTATTTTATAAGTATAAAATAGATTAAAAAAATGTAGCTTATATTTAAAAGGGGTTTTTAGTATGAAGTACCTAGTAGAGAACATATATCTCTTATTCTTTTTCTAGACGTAGTTGATTCTGTTAATGTAAATGAGGTCTTCTATTTGTGATCTTTATAAACATATACAAATGAATTTTAATGTTGAATGAATTTTGTTGTGGTTCTTAAATTAATTTTTTGTTATAAATTTGATGAATTTGTCTATCATATTTATAGAGTTTTGTTGTTATAAATTTTACTTCTACTATATAATTGTACATGATGCTATAAGTTTTTAACATTATTTAAAGAAATCCAACTATTTTAATCCTACGTTCTAGGAATTTGCCATTTTAAATTGTTCCTCTCCCTCTCCATGAACTATTTATACTATATCTCTTATTAACATATTACCCAACTCTTGCCACCATAAGATTCAAGCACCTATCAATAACAACGAACAAAACCATTTTTTCAAATATTAATAATAATAGTAATGCATTTGTCAAACAAGAGAATTTCCATGCACTATCAAGATTGGGACTACCAATATCCAACCTAGTGCTAAATGAGAAAGACGTGCCTATTCCTACTTGCCAGCGAAAATCGGCTTCTAAAGAGTTTAAACTATGCATCTTATATTCTTTAGAATATTATCAAGTTTTTTACCACAATAAATTATTTATAAAACTTAATTCAATAATCCAATTTTACATCATATCTTCTCCTTCTCTAGTAATTAACATGAATGAAAGTATTTCCAATCTATGATGCGAGTGATATATTGAGATAAAAATGTCCACAGCAAAGAGGGTGTGGAAAGTTCATAGCTATGTCTTAAGTTTTGTCAAACACTACTATTGGTGTTCCAATTGCATCTATGCAGAAAGGTAAAGCCACATGATAGAATTCATATAACACCTTTAGTTGATATAACCATGCAAGAGCTACCCTAGAGCACTTTTAGATTGATCGACTGATTCCAGAAATCAATATGAGTCCTTTCAACATATTTTTTCCCACTCATACACTTCTTGATAATTTTTTTAAAAACTCCTAAAACTTCCAAAGAGGGTAATCTATCCTAAAAATTACTCCATATCCAACACGCTTAACTATGGAGTTCTTAGCATGAAATCACTAAAAGAATAGTATACCACGTTGATATAAGTAGCCAGACCAATCCTTATAATACTCCACTCATTTTGGGCATTACATTCACCCCAACTCAAAGAACGTAATTTCCTCGTTGTGCCTCAACCACTAACTGTCTCAATACATTTTATCCCAAGAATCGTCCTGCTAAGTTGATGAAACCTGGAAGGGTTTCACAAAAATTTCGCCTGATCGCAAGTAGAATCGAGCGTAGGGTTTGACTCGCCGAACAATCAGCCTAAGGATTTTCTCCAAAGGAAGATCAGAAAACTTTGAGCGCAGTTGAATCAACGGCTGCTGAAGTTATAGAACAAAGAAGATCAAGAAGAGATTGAGAAGAAAGAGCAAGAAGAATGTGAACGAGAAGGTCACAAGAGAGAGGGAGAGTTAAGAGAGAGAGAAAGAGAGAATTCCAGAAAAATCTCAAGCAATGTATTCGACCAAAGTAGTATATGTTACAGACAGTATATGCCCCATATATATGGCGTATACAATACAAAAGGGAAAGCGTATAATACACAAACGCAGGCCTTCGACCGTATACAATTCAGCCCAATTAATCAGCCTAGACACTCACAATGGGTCGACGACTGGCTAAAGAAAAACAACCCAAAATTACAATTATTACAAGGCATAATAATACAAGTAATGAATTGTACAAATATTTCCCATTAGCTAGAATTTATATTAGCTAATCATGGTTACCAAGGGTTGAGTAATCCACATTCCAAATAACCCAAATAATTACAGGTCGGGTGGCAGATTACACAACCAGCTTAATCCCCATTAGCCAAATTTACCGGAGAATGCATCACATGGGATTTTCTACAACAAACGTAACATGAATTCTGCAACAATTCCCAGCAGAAGCTATAACAACCTTTCGATCCATTTCCCCATGTTTTGAATTAATTTCCTAAGCAAGCACACAATAAAAAAAATAATTGTAAGTACAACATAATCTTTAACAATTAATAGAATTATTTAAATACAAATTTTGGAGACTTATATCATTCCCCTCTTCTTGGAAAGGCTTCGTCTCTGAAACCTGATTATTGCCAATAAATGGACTAAGATCAGGAACATTAAAAGCATCACTAACATTTCCAAATCAATTCTATAAGCATTATCATTAATCCTTTCTAATACAGTAAAATGTCCATCTCCCCTAGGGTCTAATTTTGATTTTCGAAGGTTTGGAAAACGTTCTTTCCTAAGGTGTACCCAAACTAAATCTCTAGGTTGGAAAACCATTTTGTTGAACCCTCTTAGTAATTTGTTGACTCACAGATTCATGCAATTTCTTTATATTAACAACACGAGATTCAGCATCAAAGTTATGTAATTCAGAATTAGGCAAAGGGCTCAGATCTAGAGGAGGCAAAGGAATAAAGCCATACACAATCTCAAATGGAGTCTTTTTAGTTGTACAATGTAAGGTCCTATTATAAGTAAATTCTACCTAAGGTAATACATATTCCCATTGTTTAAGATTCTTTCCAATGACAGCTCTCAACATATTACCTAATCTCCTATTTACTACCTCTGTTTGGATAGTTCTTTATAATCAGATTTTATTTTAATTTGATCATCAAAGATTTCTTTTGGATTCATAGGTGCTAAAACAATTTTCTTATCATCCTTATGTAAAGTGTATCTATTTTCATAACCATCATGTGTCACTCTCCTATCATATTTCCAAGGTCTACCTAATAATAAATGGGCAGCATGCATGGTAATAATATCACACAGAATAGAATCCTTATACTTCCCTAAATCTAAGTTTACTAAAACTTGCTGACTAACCTTAACATCCCCTAACTCATTTAACCACTGTAGTAGGGTTTTGGGTGCCTAGTGGTTGGTAATCCTAGTTTAGATACTAATAAAGTACTAGCAGCATTAATACAACAACCACTATTTATGGCCATATTAAAACACTTATCATCAATCAAACATCTAGTATGAAATATATTTTCTCTCTGTATTGCATTTGAGTCAGGTAATTTGTTACTATTTAAATCCCTACGTACTACAAAAAGATCTCTACTTATTGGAAGTTCTATCTCTTCTTCTGATTCACTAGTATCATCCCTAATCAAGTTAGTCTCCAATTCTTCCTCCTCAGATTCAGACTCTATATCTCCAGATTCTTTAATTAAAATATTTCTCTTGTTTGGACACTCAGAAGCTATGTTCCCTAATCCCCCACATTTAAAGCATTTGATATCCCTAGTTCTATTGGGACCACTAGTAGGATTAGTTGTTATATTTCTACCCTTCTCAGCCCTGTTTCCTACTTTGACTTCATTATTCCTACCTCTAGTTCAAACCTCCCATTATTCTTCCAATTTCTAGAATTAGTTCCTCCAAAATTTCTTTTTAATGTACTCTTAATCCCAATCCTAGGGGGTTTATACTATCTAGTTTTCCTTATCTGACTCTCTATCTTGGTAGCTATGTTAACCATTTCACTTAAAGTTCCACAAGGATATAATTCTACCTTATCAACTATCTCAGAGTTTAATCCACTTAAGAATCTAGCCATGGTATCATCCTCATCCTCAATAATTCCTGTTTTAATCACCAAGACTTCTAGTTCCTTAAAGTATTCATCCACAGACCTAATTCCCTGATTTAGTGTCTATAACTTCTTATGTAATTCTCTATAATAATAACATGGAAAAAATCTTTTCCTCATTAGAATCTTAAATTCATCCCACGTTTGTATAAGTGGTTCTCCACTCCTACGCCTAGTTAAGACAAGATTGTGATACCAAGAAGATGCATATTCTATAAATTCCACTACTGCTACCTTAATTTTCTTCTCATTAGAATAATTATGACATTCAAACACTAATTCTATCTTTCTTTCCCACTTAAAATAATAATCAGGATCATTTCTTCCATTGAATCCAGGTATTTTAAACTTAAGATTACTTAGGTTCCTATCAATTACAGTCTCTTTCTTGTCTATTATTCTAGGCCTCCTATCACTATTATTGGATATTTGATCTTCTAATTCTTCTAAACTAGTTACAAGTGGAATCCTAGTTCTAGGGTCCATGGGAGCCCTTCCTAATACCCCAACATGTTGAGTATCTACCCTATTATTCTGCAATTCATTAATTCTTATTTCCTGATCTCCTATCCTCTATTCTAAATTAGCAGACAAAACAACAAGTTGGGCAGTCATTTGTTCTTGAAAAGTCCTAAGAGTTTCTAATAAGTCATTACTAGATACTGAGACAGATTGATTAACAGATTGGTCGTTATTAGACATTATTGGGTTTACTTTATGATGTCCAAGATAAGACACAGATAACAGATAGTCTAGAACCAAATTTACTTTATTATTAAATCAAGTAGACAGCAAATTGATCACTACTAATTATAAAGATATCGCAATACTATACAAGATTAAAGATATATCAGAACACACAGAATACACAATAACTTTCAGATAGTTATTAAATCAAATACAACCGAATAGCTCAAGAAAGGAACGATATTACTGCGAGAGCAACTTAAGCAATCAACCCAATTACAAGATAGGACCCCTCTTCTTGGAGTCCTTACCCCTTTCTAGAACCAAGGGTTCACCGGTTCACTCACTCCTACGCACTCTTTTAGTTGTGAACATAAATGACCAATTCGTAATAAAATTTTAAATTGACGATCACAAGTTGCAGTAATTAGCAAAAGTAAGGTTCGAATTTACCAATTGAGGAGTATTCCTCGAATATCGTCAAGATTCAAGAATCTTGACCAAACCATAGCCGGAAAAATCGCCAAAGCTACTTAGGGTTTCCCAAGTAGTTCTGAATTAGATAATACAACCCTCTTGGTCGCCGGCTTAGACGAGACAAAATCGTTCGATTTTTTTCGTCAATCGCAAACCCTAGATTCACACTTCAGAAATATGGGTTAGCGAAGTCAAGAATAGTAATTAGAATAATAAAAGTTCAATAACAGACAAATTAAACCACGAGCACTTGAATAATCGAGGCTCTGATACCAAATGATGAAACCTAGAAGGGTTTCACAAAAATTTTGCCAGATCGCAAACAGAATCGAGCTCGGGGTTCGACTCGCCGAACAATCAGCCTAAGGATTTTCTCCAAAGGAAGATCAGAAAACTCAGAGTGCAGTTGAATCAACGACTGATAAAGTTATAGAACAAAAAGATCAAGAAGAGATCGAGAAGAAAGAGCAAGAAGAATGCGAACGAGAAGGTCGCGCGAGAAAGAGGGAGAGTCGAGAGGTAGAGTAAGAGAGAATTCCTGAAAAATCTCAAGAAATGTATTCAACCAAAGTAGTATCTGTTACAGACGGTATATGCCCTAAATATACGGCGTATACAATACAAAAGGGAAAGCGTACAATACACAAACACAGGCCTCCGACCGTATACAATTCAGCCCAACTAATCAGCCGAGACTGTAACACCCCCAAATTTACTATTTGAAATTTTTCGTTTAATTTAAAGAGGTTTAGCGGAAGCAAACAGATAAAAATGTAAATTCGGGAGCATTACCGCCACACTTAGTACCATATCGATTCACTCCTACCGACCCGATACTAAGTGCTAAGGCTAAAAAGAATAACACCTAAAACGAGTCATTAGTAAAGCATAAGTTCTAAGAAATCAGAGTGTGAAAGTCAAGAGTTACAATCCGAAGTACAATTTAAAAGTACCAAATGTCAGAGGACATAAAATAACGGAATAAACAAATTACGATAATACAAAGAAATAGGACGGGGATGCTCTCCGGCCACGTCACTCTCGGCCCCCAAGCTAGATCCAGACTCAACTCTCAGCTTTGAAAGTATCATAGACATCGTCCCCTACCTGCAAAACTCAGACGGGTCTTCTGCTCGTGGGAATGAGCAGCACCCATGAAACGGGTGATCAATACGCTACATATTAAGTAAGGTAACAGACGCACTAAGACCCACATACACAGAGATACATGACATAGCAGACATAGCATAATTAAGTAGATAGCATGCAATAACACAGATAAACAATGTCGGTTATGAACAAGATATCTTTCTCATTAGATCTCTGATAATTATAATCAATTCACATCATAGTCTTTATTATTCCATGTGAGTGCAGGAATCCCACTATTATAGCCGGTGGAACGGTCACGAGGGCCATGCCCTGCCACTATTATAGCTGGTGGACCGGTCACGAGGGTAACATATCCTGCCACTATTATTTGCCGATGGACCGATCTGGCCCCGACTCACAAGATGTTCCACTGTAAATATTAGTATCTTTCCATGTCTTATCACTTTTGCGTTTGTTTTGTTGAGCACGAAATCCCCCACTATTATATCCGGTGGAACGGTCACGAGGGCACATGCCCTGCCACTATTATAGCCGGTGGAACGGTCGTGAGGGTAAGATACCCTGCCACTATTATTCACCGGTGGACCGGTCTAGGTTCGGCTCAACATCTTTCTCAGTAAGTAATTAGTGTTTTAACGTGTCTTATTCGAAAGAATATCACCTATGACATGTGTAACACCCCCAAAATTCACTACTGAAAAATTTCGATAATTAAAAGAAAAATAGTGGAAGCAAATTAATAAAACGTGAACTTTGGGAGTATTACCGCCACACTTAGTGCCAGACCGGTTCACTCATACCGTTCCAGTACCAAGTGCTAAGGCTAAGAAAATGAAATACAGCTTGAAAGAAATTCAACACACACAAATCAGAGTAGCGCATCAAACCGTTTACAAGAATAACATCTACCAAGGATGGTTACTTAAACAATATTAAAACTAGGAGTTTAAAAGAGAGACAGGAAACCCTAACGATACCGGATGACTCCTTACTCTCTTTCTCATAGCCCACTTGAGTAGCACCTAAAAAGACCTGCAAGGGCAGTGCCCATTGAATAGGTAGGGGCCCTAAAAGGGAATCCCTTCAATACTACGGTACTGAGTAACCCTTTAATGCACACTTAAAGACAGGCCCGCGATGTAACACATAATGCAAGCTATGTACATATGAAAACAGGGTACATACATAACAATCACACATAAAACAAGTTATGATTCACGATCCATACTTTTGGGCCTTAAGCCATATAATAGGGTAAAATCAATACATTCGGGCCTTAAGCCATTATTCCATCATTAGTCAATCAAGATCATATTTTATATCCATGTGAGTGCGAGAACCCCACTATTATAGCCGGTGGACCGGAAAGTAAACACACAGGGCAGAATGCCTCTGACCACTATTATTTGCCGGTTGACCAGTCTGGCCCCGACTCACATGGTGTTCCACTATAAGTGATTAGTATTTTTTCATAACTTTATTCACATACAATACTGATTTTATTGAGCTCGGGACCCCCACTATTATTGCCGGAGGATCGGAATATATATAAAATCATCATCCGGGGTACAACGCTCCTGGCCACTATTATAACCGGTGGACCGGGATATATAAAGAATCATCATCCAAGGCACAACGCTCTTGGCCACTATTATAACTGGTGGACCGGGATATATAAAGAATCATCATCCAGGGCACAACGCTCCTGACCACTATTATAACCGGTGGACCGGTACTCAATATCATAATCATCTGGGCCCGACTCATTAATATTTCACTTTCAATAATAGTATTTTTCCTTTCTTTAATCAACACATCAATCATACTTATTTGCCTCGAACCGGAGATCAATAACCCGGGACACAAAGGTACACCAGTCGTACCGGTGTATATCAGCTACTCAGTACCCTTCAACCACGAACCCAATGACACAAAGGTACCCTGGTCTTACTGGTGCATAAAGCTAACTCAGTACCCTACCGACAAGGACACATAATCCATAAGTATGCATACCTCCTAACTAGGTCCGTAGAGCTAGAAAGAGTAAGATATAGGGCCTGGCACACCAACAAATACCAGAATAATCGTGGACTAAACCACGTCCTTAGTGTAGCGACCCCTAAGGAGTCACCACTCCCGATCTCGAGGTCTTTCACTTTAAGTAATAGTGTCTTAATTAAAGTGATCACGAAAAGCACAATAATCCGATACTTATTCTCTTTCAATCGTTCTGATATCATTAATTGTTTCTTATTCAGATGATTATTCTCTTTCACATAGAAACCATTAAGGCCATACTAATTATCAGATACTCTTACTTGGCTAATCAGCATTATTTAAATCATATTATAATGGTCCTCAATCTCAAAGACATGTTAGGTACAAATTACTCATTTGCCCTTTACTTATATAATTGTTAAGTATTCATTCCTTACTCGCCAAATTACCATATTACCCTTTAGGTTACATAATTACCAAATTACCTGTAATACCCCAAATTGAGGGGAGTGTTATAAGAATTGATTTGGCTACTTATATCAACATGGTATACCATCCTTTTGGTGATTTCATCCTAAAAACTCCACAGTTAAGCGTGCTGGTCGTGGAGCAGTTTTAGGATGGGTGACCTTCTGGGAAGTTTCAGAAATTTTCTAAAATTTTCTCGGGAAGCGCGTGAGTGAGGACAAAGCGCGCTGAAAGGACTTGTGTTGATCTGTGGGGCCAGCCGATCAATCCGAAAGCGCTTCAAGGTAGCCCCCGTGTGGTCGTGTCGACTCGGGGTGTTACAAATGGTATCAGAGCGAAACCGCGACCGTGAGCTGAACTTGGATGAGCCAGTCAGTCACCTAACGGGACGATTCTTGGGATGAGCTGTATTGAGACA
Source organism: Tamarix chinensis (assembly GCA_030549775.1). Classification (NCBI taxonomy): domain Eukaryota; kingdom Viridiplantae; phylum Streptophyta; class Magnoliopsida; order Caryophyllales; family Tamaricaceae; genus Tamarix; species Tamarix chinensis. The sequence goes on from CM060177.1 coordinate 40,190,963, forward strand.
GTCATTGGTTGAGTCGCAACGAGGACGTTGCATTCTTTGAGTGGGGGTGAATGTAATACACCAAATTGAGGGGAGTGTTATAAGAATTGATTTGGCTACTTATATCAACATGGTATACCATCCTTTTGGTGATTTCATCCTAAGAACTCCACAGTTAAGCGTGCTGGCCGTGGAGCAGTTTTAGGATGGGTGACCTTCTGGGAAGTTTCAGAAATTTTCTAAAATTTTCTCGGGAAGCGCGTGAGTGAGGATAAAGCGCGCTGAAAGGACTTGTGTTGATTTGTGGGGTCAGCCGATCAATCCGAAAGCGCTTTAAGGTAGCCCCCGTGTGGTCGTGTCGATTCGGGGTGTTACATTACCCTTGTCCAATTTAGATTACCAAATTATCCCCTACACTTTTTATATCACCATTCACCCCTCATAATTGCCACACTTATCATATTTCCCATTTGGTTGGTTAGATTACCAAATCGCCCTTCTCCTTTGTTATAATTACTAAATTGCCCTTGAGTTGGATAAATTACTAAATTACCCTCCTTCATTATCATGATTACTATTTTGCCCCTTTAGTTGGTTAAACAATTATCACTTTACCCTTTAATCGGCTAATTTACCAAATTGCCCCTTTAGTTGGATAAATTACCAAATTGCCCTTCTCCTTTATCATAATTACCATTTTACCCCTCTCAATTATTTTAATTGTCGTTTTATCCTTTTTAATTATCATAAATCCCAGATTACCCTTCTTCATAATTACCAATATTAATTTACCCTTCTTCATAATCATAATTATTAATTTACCCTTCTCCGTATTTATACTTACTATATTATCCTTCTCCATTATTAAAATTACCATAATGCCCTTTAATTGGTTAATTTACCAAATTACCCTTCTCTAGTATCATACTTATCCAATTGCCCTTCTACAATCATAATTTAATTACTAAATTATCTTTCGTCGTTATCATAATTACCAAGTTACCCCTTACTCCCAAGTTTACCCTAATATCCTTTTATTTACAAAATTACCCTTCTACCCCTTACTTCCAAATTACCATGATATCTTTTATTTATGAAAATTACCACCATACCCCTTTTACTTGTAAAATTACCATAACACACCTTTTACTTTACAAATTACTATTTTACCCTTTTACATCCAAAATTTACCATTTTTATCTTTCCTTACAAAATTACCATTTTGCCCTTCTTTTCCAACATTACCATATTACCCTTTACTTATAAATTATCATTTGACCATTTAATCATAAAATGACCATATTATTCTTTTATCTCAAAAATTACCATAATACCCTTCTTTCTCGCAACTTACAATTTTATCCATTTACTTATAAAATTATCATTCCACCCTTTTCTTTTGAAATTACCAAAATACCCTTTTGCTTACCAAATTTCCACTCAACCCCTTTATTCACCATTTTTATGAATTTACCAACACTACATAAAATAATGATATTAATACTTCATTCTTATCATCTGAGTCTAACAACTTGTCATTATTCAACGTAATACTCATTAGCAACTACATACATTGATTCACATACCTCATAAGCATAATTACTAAAATACCCTTAGACAATAACATTATTCATGCATTAGCAACATGATACATCATAAACAAGCATTTAACATTTCCATCAATAATCAACCTCTTCCTTAATTATCATACCTCACATGGCACAAAAGCTATCATGCATTTCCCTTTTTTTTTTCAATCAATGTAAACAACCATTTATATATCATGCTAGGCTCACAAAACATACATAAAATCATACCAAAATCCCTAATGTGCTAGCATACGTTTTTCCATGTATTTAAGGGAGGATTAGAGGTTACCTTAATCCCGTAAAATATCAAATCTTACCGGTACCCCGGTTAAAGATTCAAGCTTTAATAAGCAACTCAACACCTAAAATAATATCAACCATTATTATGTTAGAAATAAGAAATTAAAAAGGATAAAACTTTATAAATATTTATTTAATAATAAAACACTTTAATCAATTATTAATATACTTCAAAAATTTTCCAATTAAAATCCAAAACAAGGGGGAGCTCACGCTGCATGAGCAGCGTGAGTCTCATGCAGAAATGAGAGGGGAAAAGGCTCGAAGAGGGGTGAGGTAGAAGAGAGGAGAGGTGGCTCGGTTTAGGGACTTTAGGCTAGAAAAAGAAGGTAGTTAGGGGAGGTTCCAAGGCAAGGGAATGGTGCAGGAGTGAAGAGGGGGTGTAGGTGGTGGCTAAGGGTGGTTTCACGGCGGCATAGGGCGGCAGAGACGGTGGCGGCGAGGCAGCGAAGTTGGCTGCCGAGATGGCTCGAGGTGGAGGGACTGAGAAGGAAGGAAAAGGACAGGGAAAAATGGAGGGGGTGCAAGGGTTGTTTTTAGCCAACTAAGGCATGGCGGTGGTAGAGGGGGTTGCAAGGTGTTGAACGGTGGGTTGGGTGGCGGCAGAGGTGGCCGAACGGCGGCGGAAGTGGCGGTTGCAGGTGGCTCGGCGGTAAGGGGAAAAACTGGGTAGAAAAAGGAAGAGGTGGAGAAGGGAGGAAGTGCACGGTTCAGAGGGGCTTGGGGGTCTCGTGGTGGTGTAGGGTGGTAGTAGGTGGTGGCAGAAGGCGGCGCAGGGGTTGGGCTTGGTGGTTCAAGCAGCGACGGTTAATAACCGGGGAAAAAAATGGGGGAGAAGGAAGGAGAGAAGAGGGAGCTCGGGGAAGGAGTAGGGCTCAAAAAATATGGGGAATGAAGGGCTGGGGAGATGAAGAAAAATAAGAGGGAGAAGAGAGGGGGCAGCGGCTGGCCGACGAGGGGCGTAGGTGGCAGGGCTGGTCGGGTGGAAGGGAGAAGGAAGGGGAGAAGAGGGAAAGGGAGAGAGGCACGTGAGTTGTGGTCTAGGGGCTGGTTTGGCTCAAAAAGGGAAGGAAAATGACGGGGGAAGAGAGAGAGGGAGAGGGAGCAGGTGGTGGCAGGTGGTGGTAGGTGGCGGCAGTTGCAAGGCAGCTCGGTGGTGGTAGACATGGGGTCGAAGCTGGCAGGGGTCGGGCGTGGAAGAAGAAAGAAGGGGAGGGGTGAGAGCGGCTGGACCGGCACAAGAAAAGAAGAGAGTCGGCCAGTCCAGGGAAAAAAAGAAAGGAGAGGCAGGCTGGACGTGCTGGGTGGGCGCGAGGAGGAGAAAGGGGACGGGCCTGGCCCAAACGCGCAGGGGAGGAAGCCAAGCCGGCGGCCCAAGGGAGGGGGAAAATGGGAAAAAGAAGAGGAGAAAAGGAAAAAGGAGAAAAGGGTAAGAAGAAAAAATGGAAAAATAGGGAAAATAAGGTAAATTAATTTATAAAATCATAAAATGTAATATTCTTGATAAATTATTTAATTTAATAATTTAATTCATTAAAACCTAATATATTAGTTTAAAAAGGATAAGGTTGGTAAAAGATTAGTTTTGAAAAATTAGTTAAATAAAATAATATGAAAATAGAAAAATATTGATTTTTAATTTATTAAATACTCTTATCCGAACTTACATACTCTAAAATCCATAAAATAATTAAAATAAATAATTTTAAAAGAAAATATTATTTCAGATAAAAGTTATTTATTAAAATATAGGTTTTCAAAATTTTTGGAGGATTACAGCATGCATGGCTAGAGGGCCTCAACACATCACATCAAAACTGATGACATTGTCATACTATCACATACTAATGAGGACACATGCACACGTCTCGATTCCAAACCACGCTACACATGAAACAGTTAAGATAATGGCATTTAAAACACGACACATAAATCATATAGAACATCCACGGCACGTAGGACACATATCACATATTCAGCCTTAGCTATATCCTTACTCGGTTTAGGTTACCGAGCTATCCCCCGCACTTATATTAGGCCACTAAACACCCTTTATAATTATCATACTTAACACATTTCTCACATCGGAAACCCAACCTCTAGGTGTGTGAGTCAGGGCCCACCACCTTATACCCCGAGGTCTACTCACCACTTTACCCTAGGGTTTGCACCAAAAACCCTAATATGGGCCTATGTGGCCCTTCCTTCTCTGTCTCCCACAACCCATACTATTTTAACGCCCCACCTATCATGATTCTCAGACTCAACTCTCCCTCATACCTCACTCCTCCTCATTTATTCTTATTATTTTCTTTTTCTTTTTCCACCTTCTCAAATTAGGGTTTCCTCCCCAAACCCTAGTCGGTCCCTATGTACCCTTATATTATCCTATGTACTATTTTTCACCTCGAGCCTCCAGACTCCCAAACAAACCTTCCATTACCTTCCCCACGTCCTAAAGTAAATTTTCATACGTAAGGCTCGCCCCCATGCGGACCCTAACCTCCTCATGCAAACCCCTCGATCTCTACCATGCCAAAACCTAAGATTTCCATACAAACCCTAGTTCTCCCATACAACCTTAGTTTCTCCCACTCTTCCATTTTATTTAATTCCCCCTTTTCTCATCCATTTATGGGTCACAGGTTGCCTAGGTCATTCTTACCTATGTTAGCCAACGTACTTCCCCTTGGTTATCTTAATCTCTCATTTTTCTCTTTCTTGCCCCCATTCCACGACACCTCATCAAATAACCTAGCATGCATGTCCTAAGGGTCACATCACATCATATTTGCATCATATCCATATTAGCACATACAGACGAGAGCACGAGAACATACCTCGGTTCCACGCTATGCTACAAAATAAAACAAATAACATACATAATACAACATATAAACCATACAAGGCATCCAAGACAAGTAAAACATATAATATACACAGGCGGCATTAGTTACGTCTTTACCTAAATCGGCGCCGGGCTTGGAGCACGCTCCTACACCTCCTGGGGGGTTTGACCCGGTTCACCTATAAGGAAGAAATACTAAGGGTCAATCTCCCTCTACCCGAATTATCATAATTTCCTATTTTACCCCTATCCTAGCCTAGTACTATAATTAATATTAATAATAGTAGTTTATAATTAAAAAGGTGGGGTTATTATTATTCTCAAGACACGCCTTAGTAAAATCCATAGTTATCAAGGTAAAAGGTTTTAATATTACTAATAACAATATTATTATTAATACCAATAATAATAGTAAAAAATACTACTAATAATAAAAATAGTGGTTACAATGATAATAATGTTGATAATAACAATTGAAATCGTAGTAGTATCGGTGACGATAATAATAATAATAATAATAATAATAATAATAATAATAATAATAATAATAATAATAATGATGATGATGATGATGATGATTATAGCAACAACCATGATCTGATGATAATCATAATAATAGTAATAATAGTAATAATAATAATAATAATAATAATAATAATAATAATAATAATAATAATAATAATGATGATGATGATAATGATAATGATAATGATAATAATTATAGCAACAACCATGATCTGATGATAATCATAATAATAATAATAATAATAATAACAATAACAACAATAATATTGGTAATGATAATAATGATAATGATAATAATAATAATAATAATAATAGTGCAAATAGCAATAATAATACTAAAAATATTAATAAGGATAACGCAATGATAATAAGATTTAGAACAATAACATAATAATAATAGTAATAATAATAATAATAATAATAATAATAATAATAATAATAGTGCAAATAGCAATAATAATACTAAAAATATTACTAAGGATAACGCAATGATAATAAGATTTAGAACAATAACATAATAATAATAATAATAATAATAATAATAATAATAATAATAGTGAAAATGATGATGATTGCGATAACGATAGTACTAATAATAATACTAACAATAATGATAATGATAGTAATGATAATAATAATAATAATAATAATAATAATAATAATAATAATAATAATAATAATAATAATAATAATACTAGTAATAATGCAGGTAATGATAATAAGAGTACTAAAAGTAATAGTATTAAATAATAATGATAATAAGGATGGTAATAATAGTTAAAGTAATAAGTGTGGTAAATATAACGATAGTAATAATAATAATAATAGTAATAATAATAATAATAATAATAATAATAATAATAGTAATAATAATAATAATAATAATAATAACAACAACAATAATAATAATGATAATAAGTATGATAATAATAATGTTGATAACAATAGTAATAATAATAATACTAAGGGTAAGAACAATAATAATAATAATAATAATAATAGTGACAACAACAACCACCATGACCATATTAATGATAATAACGATAATGATAGTAATATTAATAGTAATAATACTAATAATAGTAGAACTACTAAAATAATAATAATAACAGAGATAATAATGATGTTAGTCATAGTTAAAGTAACAAAATATAATAATCATAATAATAATAATAATGATAATAGTAATAATAATAATAATAATAATAATAATAATAATAATCATCATCATAATCATAATAATAATAGCAATGGTAATAATAGTAATAACTTAACAAGGTCTTATAGTTAATTCACACCATTAATTAGAGGTTCTTAGGGGTAAGGTTGGGTCCTAGTAATAATAATAAGGGTGGTAGTATTAATAATAATAATAATATAGTAATAATAATGATAATGTTAATATTAGTCATAATAACACTAATAATAGTATTTAATAGTATTAAAATCATTAATCACTTTTATTATTTAAGATCTAGGGTTCAGGGAGTTGGGCAACCTAGCTGGGGGCGGCGACGCGGTAGCGGCGGCGGTGGAGGAAGGGAGAATAGGGGGAAATGGATGTGGAGGCTAGGGGAGGGGAAAATAGAGGAAAGTGGAGGTGTAGGGTGGTAGGGCACGATCCCCTGGTCGTTTTGGGGGGTGATGAGGGTGCTGCAAGCGGCGGTATGGTCGGCGGTGGCGGCGCGAAGGTGGCGCAAGGGTCGAAAGGGCTGTTTCGGGGAGGCAATTTTGCACGGCCGAGGAGGCATGTGCAAGGCAAGGCAGGGAGATCTAGGACATTGGTTGTGTAGAGGGCGGTGCAGGGAGGATTGTGGTGGCAAGGGCAGGCGGCAGAGGTGGCTGATGGCGAAGGAAAGGGCGACTGAAGGTGGGGCGCCGCACGACGGGGTTTCTTTGGGTTCCAGATTTTCGAACCCGATCTAGGCGGCGGTTGGGGCTATTTATAAGCCAATTGGGACAGGAAAACGACAAAGGTTTGAGGGAGAGTAGGGGGGTTAGGGTTATGGTGGGTTGTCCAGCGAGAATGGTCGGCGCATGGTTTGCAATTTTGCAGGCCATGATCTATCAGAAAATGGAGGGCTTACGTGTGGGGGAGGGGCTGCATTGAGGGGTCACGTCTACAGGGAAGACAATGAGGAGGAGAGGACGAAATGACAGGTGATGGTGTGGCGTTGCAGGCTTGCTTTTTCCGGCGAAATTTTCGGTGGCAGAGGCGGAAGGTAGAATACGAAGTGCAGGTGGGGGTGGACCGGCGGTTCAGTGGGAAAGAAAAGAAAGGGAAAAGGGGAAGGTCGAACTGACCAGGAGAAAGGAGGGAGTGCGCGGGGAGCTGGGCTGTGCAGGGTGCTGGGCCAGCACACCGGCTCAAGCCGAGGAAAAAGAAGAGAAAGAAGGGAAAGAAAAGGAAAAAGAGGGGAAAAAAGGAGAAAAGAAAAAAAAAGGAAGGGAGATTAATGGTTGGATTAATTGGCATGATTTGGGGTAATTTTGGATTTTTAATAAAATAATTACATTAAAATAATAATTAAATAATAATTTAGGGGTTTTTGAAGGAATTTTCTTAAATTCCATTTTAATTAGCAAAACACTCTAATTTTCTCCAATTAAATTATTTATAAAGTTTATATTAATTTGAAACCATTTTATCCTTCTTAATTTAAAAAAATTAATTTATTTAATTAATTTCTAAAATAAAATTCTTAATTAGCTTAAAATACCATAATTCCTCCTATTTAAAACACTTATAAATTTCTTCTTGATTTACCCTAATTAACTTCCTCTTATTTTAATAAAAGTAAATTATTTGATTAACTTTCAACATAAAAACCTTATTTAATAATAGATAATAGAAATTAGGATTTTTGAGGCATTTCAGAGACACTCATAATGGGTTGACAGCTGGCTAAAGAAAACAACTCAAAATTACAATTATTACAAGGCATAATAATACAAGTAATGAATTGTACAAATATTTCCCATCAGCTAGATTTTATATTAGCTAATCATGGTTACCAAGGGTTGAGTAATCCACATTCCAACTAACCCAAATAATTATAGGTCGGGTGGCAGATTACACAGCCAGCTTAATCCCTATTAGCCAAATTTACTGGCGAATGCATCACATGAGATTTTCTACAACAAACATAACATGAATTCTGCAACAATTCCTAGAAGTAGCTACAGTAACCTTTCGATCCATTTCCCCATGTTTTGAATTAATTTCCTAATCAAGCACACAATAAGAAAAATAATTGTAAGTACAACATAATCTATAATATCTAATAGAATTATTTAAATACAAAATTTGGAGACTTATATCATAAGTGGTTGACTGTCTCCTCTAAGTTCATATCTTAGTCACGGTTTTACTTTGATACCAACACCCCGAGTGGATATAACCACGCAGGGGGTACTTTGGAGTGCTTTTAGATTGATCGACTAGCCCCACATATCAACACGAATTCTTTCAGCATGCTTTTTCTCCGCTCATGTGCTTCTTGAGAAAATTTTAAAATATTTTCAAAACTTTTCAAGAGGGTCATCCATCCTAAAAATTGCTCCATGGCCAGTATGCTTAACTATGGAGTTCTTAGGATAGAATTACCAAAAAATGGTATACCATGTTGATACAAGTAGTCAGATTAATCCTTATAGCACTCTGCTTAATTTGAGGGATTACAATTCAGTTCTTTCCATGTTTGAACATATCTATGTTGTATATAGTTACATACTTTATTCAAGTCGTCCATACATGTAGGCATGACATGAGCTAAATTAGATAGGCTAAAATTACTTTTAGGTGACCAAGAATATATTAGATGAATGCTAGAAGTTTAAAACTGTATACACATGTAATAAACTCATAGAAAATATTGAAAGAGAGTAACTTAATAACATAACTTGAAAGAAGGTTGCTAACCATTAACAATCTGTAATTTTATCAATTTTCCCCACTCTCTTAGAGGATTGAAATTTCTTGATTGAATTGGAACAAAAGCTAATTTTTTGGTTCTCATGCAAGCTTGAACCTTATTCATTAATTTTGTTAGATTGCCATACGTCATTGACAATAGAATATATATATCATGTGATTAATTTTTATATATATAGCTCCAAATAACTTGTGTTAAGTCACTCAATAACAATAGCAGATGATTTAACAAACTTCTTTTGTAGCTTGGTTTTGATCTTTGTTGGTTGATTGGTTGGTTTGTTGGTGGTAATATTCATTTTGTAGAGGTGAGGTTTCGTCATGTAATATTAATGAATATTTTTATATTTCTATTGTTGCAGGTCCAGTTCATTCATTTTAATAAACTAACCAAGTCTATTATATATGGTAAATAAAAGGATTAATTTTACGTAACTACTAGTCATGATATTTTTATAACTCAATGGCATCTTGTAGCTCTTTTATATGTATATTTGATTAAATATTTTGTTTTGTACCATAAATTTTATACAAACTATTTGTATGAATATTTAGTTGAATATTTGTAGAAAGATATTTATAAAATTATATCCATGTTTTAAAATGGATATATATGCATATAGGTATAAGGCTTGAGAAGATTAAAATGGATATATATAAATACAGTTGCAGGGTTTGAGAAGAATATTGAAATGTCAATTATATTCTCGAATATATAATTATGTCATTTGTGACCAATCAATTATTTCATTAATAATGAATGAATTTAGTAGTGTTAGAAAAATTGGTCTTTATTGGTGTGATAATTATTTATTTATTTATTTAATCATGACAAAAAAAATATTGGTCATTATTGGTGCAATAAATTTTTATTTATTTAATTACGATAAAAACATTATTCACTAATATTATTTACAACTATATTTTTTGTTCACTACTATTGCTTATAGTGACTAATATTATATGTTGTTGTTATTGGTTATAGTGACTAACATTATATATTGTCGTTATTGGCTATATTGACCAACATTATACATTGTTGTTATAGGTTATAGTAACTAACATTACACATCATCGTTATTTCTTTAGCGAACAACATTATATATCATTGTTATTGATTTAGCGATAAAAAAATTTTGATTAGTCATTAAACCCTTCAATGAGGGAGAAATAATGACAACTAATGACTAATAATTTTTTTAGTCTTTATTGACATTAGTGACCAAAATTTGGCTATTAATGACGAAAATGCCTACGGCATTTGTTTTCATCATTGTCATTGGAGAAAATTAACGAAGAGTTGAGAACACTTCATTGCATCATCCACATTTACCATCTCCATTTGAAGCCTTAGTAGATTTGATTTATCTATTCTCTCTTTTCTTTATCTATCCTTTTGTGGTTTGTCTTCTTTTTCAATTACTCTTCTACCTTAGTTTCTTGACAATTTGGGCCCTTTGTGCTTCTTTTATTTTCAATGAAAAAACAAATACCCCTTGAAGTATGAATCCTTAAGCAAAGATTGCTCTTTGTGATGCCTCTAGCTACCTATTCTCCTAGTGAATGTATGTGTCATATACTGTCATTATTATAACCGACTAACACCGTAGTTATGAGAAACCATCGATGGAAAGATAAGATAATTTCATTTCACCATCAACAATTATCATCTCCATTTAACGCCATGGTAGATGTGGTATCTCTATATTCTCTCTCTTCTTCAGTTATCCTTAGGTTGTTTGTCTTCCCTTGCAATTCTTCTTCTACCTTAATTTCTTGATAATTGGTGTCTTTAGTGTTTCTTTTCTTTTTAATTTCTAAATTTAGGAAATTATTCTTGTTTTTCTAATGTAATCACATTTATAATTATTAATTTCAATTTTATAGTATAAAATGATTTGGAGCCTACATCCAATTCAATACAAATTGAATATTTAGTAAAAATTGAATGCCTACAAACTTTTTGATAAAATAACATAAATAGGGCAGTTTTTGTTTGGAACCTAAGATGTGCATTTTGATTATGGTTGTTGCTCTCTTGTTTGATTGCATGTGTGCGGCTTTGAAGCAAAGGTGCAAACTCATTATGGTTATTTCTCTTATTTAGTTTTTCTCAATTAGTTGTCTTTCCCTTTTCATTAGAATCATATGAACTTTTTAGGCTCATAAGCTCTATGATTATATATGTGGCTAATTATGTTCATTAATTGTCTTCAATTTTGGATTTGCATGTATAAGCTTACATATGTGGTTCTTTTAAGTTTTATGATTGTATATATGGTTTTGATTTATCAATTTGCTTTAATTTTAAATTTGTTCCAACTATTCTGTTTTTGTTAACTATTATTACTATTAAATTTAGGGGATTATTATTGAAATAAATGAATAATAGATAATGACAGGGATGATTGCTTTTAATGATTTACATAGTAGTTCATTTGTTTTATTCATGCTTTTTATTGATTACAAATTTTTGGGTTTTTTTTCTTCCTTTTTTAATAGTCTATTTCTTTGAAAGATGGACTGAATATATATTTATGTTTAGGGTTTTTATAATTTTAGGGGTTAATAGGGTTTATTCTATTTATTTTAGGTTTTTTAGATTTTTTTAGGGTGTAGGGTTTGGGAATTGGTGTTAAGGGTTTATGGTTTAATTTAAGGGTTTAGGGTTAAAGGTTTAAGATAAGAGTTTATGGTTGGGATTATGGGTTTGGAGTAAAGGGTTTACATTATGGGTGTAGGTTTATATTAAGGATTAAGGTTTGAACTTAAATTTAGGTATGGATTTTGAATTAGGCTATCATATAGATTTGGATTAGAATTTAGGTTAGATATTTACCAAATATTAACTGTTGATCAAATATTAATCTAATGATGAATATTGGTTCCTATGTTTGTGTTTTAAGAAGGATTTGTATGTGACCATCATCTTATATATTTATTTATGTATGTATTTTTCTTCATTAGAGTATATCATGCACATGATGGATAACAGAGAATAGACATAATACGACTATAAGATAATATAGTTTTGTGTTGAGATTTTAGAGGAAGAATTTAGCATGTACATAAAAATATGATAAAGCATTCAAATCAAAATTGATAAAATTTAAATTAACAGTGAATAGGGTTGTCTCAATCTTTCTAAAGGCCGATCTTAATAAAATAAAAAGAATAGACTACTTGAAATGAAGAAAATTTAAATGAAATAAATTTTATAAAATAATTATAATGTAAATATTTTCTTACGAGAGAATTATTCCAAGATAAGTTGAATCAGTGAACATGTTGTAGAAGAGAAAAGGACACTAGTTAAAGATGTGGGATGTGGGTTTCATTAGCAAGATGTGTGATGCGATTGGTAATGACTTCACAGATTTTTTGTTATAATTCTTTACCTTAGGACGAATGTCGTACTTGCTAAATACCACACTGACCAATTTAATCCCCAAGGTGCAAGTCACGATGGAGATGAAGCAATTTATACCAATGAGCATGATACGATGTATATATAAAGTTATTACCAATATTATAGTGGAAAGGTTGAAGCAAGTGATAGAGCCATTTATTAGCCATTCTTAATCAACCTTTATTATAGGGAGGAGTATCTTAGATGGTGAATTAGTAGGGAATGAAGTAGTTCATTAGTTTAAGAAAGATAAGAGACAAAAATGTTTAATGGTCAAGATGGATTTTTAAAAAGCTTAGGATACTCTTATATGGGAGTTTATACATTCAATCCTAGAGATAATAAATTTTGGTGTAGTGTGGAGGAGGTGGATTAAGGCATGCCTTACAACAACTAGTATTTCAATATTGATTAATGGCTCACCTTCCCCTCCATTCAAGATGACGAGGGGTCTTAGACAAGGGGATCCTTTATTCCCTTTCCTTTTTATTTTAGAAATGGAATCTTTCAATCAAATGGTTCAAAGAGGCATCTCGAAAGGTTTGAGATAGGGGTGAAGATAAAGTAGAATCATCTTAAAATTTCTCTCCTATAGTATGCAGATGCCACGATGATTTTATGTGCAGCATTAAATATTAATTTCAAGAACTATAGAGGTTCGTTGGACTACTTCTACCTAGCTTCAAGTTTGGGTATTAACTATGCCAAAATGGAGATCATAGTTTTAGGAGTTGAGGATGTTTTATTGGAGGTGGCTACTGATATTTTAAACTATTAGATAAAAAAATTACTAACCAATTACCTTAGTCATCCTCTAGATGAAATCCAAGATATAAGCATACATGGAAGCCTATTATGGATAGGGTGAAGAAAACGCTAAAGAACTAAAAGGGGAGGTCACTATTGAGAGCTATCAAACAAGTGCTTATTAAAAGCATCCTATATATCTTGTCCTTGTACCATATGAGCCTTTTTAGGAAGCCAAAATGAGTGAAAAAAAATATTTCAAATTCATTGGAATTTCTTTTGGACTGGCAGTGTAGATAGTAAGAAACTACCACTAGTAAGTTATAAATTAATTCAAGAAGGTAGAAGCCCGAGTGTTCTTGGAGTAGGAGACCCTTTAATTAAGAACAACACATTGCTCTTCAAGTGGTGGTGGAGATTCTTCACTACTAGTGGTGTAATGTGGAAGTAGATAATATAAGTTATTTAGTCTTACAATGATTTGGGTGTCCTAGAAATACAACAGCTGAAAAGGGGATTTGGAAGGAAATAGTAGGCCATGGGCGGCGAGATAATCTAATAAAGGAGGGTTTTAGGATTTCCATTGGGAAAGGTACAATGATTAGATTTTGATACAATAATCAAACCAATCAAGGGACTTTGAATCACGCTTATCCTATATTATTTTCCATTTATTGTCAGCAAGGTGAGAAAGTTGCAAACATGGGAATATGAGATGGTGAGGTGTGGCAATGGAGCTTGGTAGTGGTGAAGGCTTATTTTATGGGAAGAAGAGTAGAAAGCACATATGTTACTTAGTGTTAATCATTATTTTCCATTTAGGGAAAGGAAGGATGCAATATTTTGGAACTACTATAAGAATGGTAACTATTCAATAAAATCATTTTGTGAAGCGTCTTTTCTAGCACATGATGGAGTGGATAGGAATGGTAGTGACTTCAATAAGATTTGGATTGGTATCACTTCTCTTAGGATTGAGCTAACTATGTGGTTTGTCATCCAACAAAAGTTGAACAACAAGGATAAGCTTATAAGATTGTAGCTCATTGAAGCTGAGGAATCTTGTTGTCCGCTCTATGGGATTGTACAAGAATTGATGAATCACCTCTTTTTATATTCTAGAGGGATGGGGAAACTTTAGTATGGAGTATGTGATTGAATTGGGTACACTTAAGTAATGTGAAATACCACTATTGACACAACTCTAGCTTAGTTGGGTGCTCACAGCAAAGGACTTCATGATAGAATTTGGATGATTGCATCATTTGCAGTAATTGGCATCATATAGGAATTTATGAATAAAATAGTCTTTGAAAACTACCCTCTTTATATGAATTGGTTAGTGATACTGATAAAGACAATGATTGGATTATGGATTAGATATGGGCATGAAAACTTCAATTATAGGTTGGATGATATAGATCACAATATCCAGGCACTCATGTAACTTTAGATGACTTTGTTTGTGTCTCCACTCCTGTGACTCTAGATATCTTCGCCGATGTCTCCTATGAAGGTTATATGTATTTGAGAATGAATAGGGATCATGAATTACTTCTGAATCAGAGTTGGGTGTACCTGAGAACTAAGATGCAAGGCAGAACAGTAAGGCAAGAATTTGATTCCTTCCCTTTTTTGGGTCTTTCTTGAAGCCCCGCTACATTATTTAGCATTTTTTTGTTCGTTTTGTAATCTTGTTTCTCTTGTAGGGTTGGGAGGTTGAGATGTTTTCTTCTTTCCACCACCACTGCATGCGTGTTTTTTCTCAAGAAGTTGGATTTGATTGCTAGATTCGTGCTTGCCTTTTGTTTTATCATCGTCTATCTAAAAAAAGAGAGAGATGGGTGACACTTGAAGGGGAAGTAGTGGCAAACTCACTTGCTAAATTTGAACTACAACATAGTGATGTTTTTGTTGCTTGTTGTGAAGTAGTGGAAGTGATAGGACGTGTTTGCTTGATTGATGAGTCTAGTAAAGATCGATGTCAAATGGCCTTGCTTCTGATATATTGGGATATTAATGTGCTAATATTGTACTTTGCAATAGTTAGAATATATTTTTCGTTTCTTATATGACGACTATGGTAGGGGGAGTGGATTGGTTGATGTCTGTTTTGTTAATAAGGACTGTGAGTATACATGTATGCGGTCACAATATTGAGGGAGTGGATGCTTGCCTTAGGTTGATGAAAACTTTCTGTAATAATGTTTTTATTCTGTATTGTCTTCCTAATTTTCCTAATTTTTGCCAGAATAAAGGATTAACTATCCTTTGAGATCCTTTCTAGAAGGTTAAAAAAGTGGCATGTGATGATGTTTGTATAGCAAAATCGTTTTGAACGACTAAAATAATTCTATTCGGTGTGGGAGAGGAGAATTTATTTATTCTTTTTCTTATTTTTTCCCAATTCGTTGGATCAATTGAAATCTCGAAATATTGAACGGATGTTCTAGCAAGGTAAGGTAGATATCATAAACAAAACTAATGAACTGAATATTAGAAGAAGAAAAAAACTCGATCGATGCAAGTCAAGTATGCAAGAGATGGGAGTGCAATCGTGAAAGTGGAAAAGATGCACAACAAAAGGAAGAAAGAATCATACGCAAATCCACTATGGAAATGCAAAGTTTTCAAACCCATTATGCAGAACAGTGGTGGTGGTGGTGGCGGCAGCAGTGATAAATATGACCAGCAAGACACAAACGACAAAAAAGAAAAAGAAAAAAGGATATCAAATTCTAAGCTTCGGTATAATACCCCCTCCCCCCCTCCCAGTTTGAGAGGGACACTTCATAGCCACCGAAACTATTTTCATTATTATAAACAACAGAGAACTTGGACCTTACTGTCACAGTGGATTTACAATCATTGCAGTTCTCTCGAACATACAGACTGCTACTACGACGATATGCCTCCGCGCCAAAGGTGAAATCCCTCGCTTCCGGACTCGAATCGGACTCTAATCTGTTGGTCCGAGAGTCTTAGTCGGATGAGATAAATTACAGTAATGCAATAATCAATGACACGGCGATTTTAAGTCACATTTACTTTAAAGGGTTAAAACTTTAACGCTACAACTGTCACGAATCGAATCTATGACCCTTCGTATCAACTTACCGTACCATGACCGTTAAGCTAAGCTTGTACGGACACAAACTTAAAACTATTTCTCAATTTGCGTGTGTCATCCTTGTGCAGGAGCCAATCGGATATCTCAGAAGGGACAACTACTACGACGATATGCCGATTTGGTATTCAGAAAGAGTGGAGATCAGAGGACAGAAAAGGATTTATCATTACTTATTTGCCTTATTCCCGAATAGTTAGGCGCCCCAAGAGCAACGATGCCAAAAGTAAAGTTCTGCGCGAAGTGGCCCCTTCCCACTAGCTTACTAATGCTCTCACAGGTTATCAATGAGAATTTGATTCGGTTCTCTCTCATGCAGTCACGCTTACATTTCTTCGGTACGTTTGTCGAAAAATAGCTAAGAGAAGAAGAAAAAGAAGAAAAATGTATAAAATTAGCCGAAATCGTAAAAGCTTGATAAACTAGTGAGAAAGTAATTTTTATTAGCTTTTCAGACGTAAGTTTTATGAACTAAATGAATAAAAATACGACCAAACCCGATCATGAGTCCTTTTCCTGCCTGCGTATTGCTTCATATTCCTACGAAGGGGTGTTGTTGTAGCCCCAAATCCCTGCAGCCGGCCATCATTATTTCAAGTGCGCCGATCGGTGCCAATCAATTCGTTTGACTTTCTTTTTTCTCTTTTTCTTCGCATAAGATGCTCTTATAGCTCTGTTCCTCCGACCACAATTGGAAATTTAACTCTTTTTCCCCCCATCGTCCCAAATTTCAAGGGAACTGTTCTCACGTCCCCATGTTCACAATTGCATGTTTTTTTTGTGTTTTTTTTTTTTTTAATCCGTGTCCCCGTGTTTTCTAACTCAAAAAATATTATTTGATGCTTTTTGTAGATCGAATCTAACGTGGGAGAACACTGTAGGAAGATTTTGATGGGTTCAACTACGAAGTTACAGATAAATTGAAAGTCCTAAATAGCCAACGATCGTATGAAAAATGATGATCGGCGAAACCCCATACGACGATTGCCGAAATGATCCCCCTCCTTCAATGAAATTAGTTTTAAAGCTGGCCGGAGGACTTCAAAAGAATTTAAGGCACGAAACAACTCATAATATTAAACTCCTTTTTTTAAATAAAAAAAAATTACAGATTATCATACACTTTAGCGTACCTTTACGTAGCGTTTTTCATGTGATAGAATAAGAGCCGGAAGAACAAAGAAAATGTAAAGAAAAACAAATATGCTTATAGGACGAGCCACAAAGACTATAAGGCCATCAGAGAAGTGTTGGTGGAAACATTAATAGTTAGTATAATAGAATTTTTGTTCTTTTTAAAACTTGATATGACAATTAAATAATTTTATTTATTTCAATAGGAGAAAAAAGAGAAAGGAAGAATGACAGAAGACCCAAACTTCATGTGTGCCTCGTCTGTAAGCTGATGTTTGGATTAAATATTTGTTAAATGAAAAGTATACAGCTACATAAAAACTCATACATGTCGGTTAAAAAGTAGTATACGTATAAACTGCAGCCTAATAAATCGTTGTATCTATTATATACATACGATAATTTATAAACCAATTGTATAATTATTTAAATTTGGCTCGAAAATTATTGACTTCATATTTTATACGACAGTTTAATTAAAAATACAGTCATGTATATTTAATATACAAGGCGTTAAAAATATAGTCATATATATTTAATATACATGGCGATTATAAATTAAATCTATTGTGTATACTTTAAACAACTCCTAATTAGACCGTTGAGAGGGAAAATATGCAACAGTTATACTTAAAATTATTGTGTATACCACAAGCAAAATAAAGAATTCATGACAATTCTATGTCCCAACCGCTCTATATACCCATGCTGATTCTAAACTCTCCACACTTCATTTTCACTTATTATCCCTCATCGTAACCATTACTTTTGTACGGGGCTTTGAGAAAAGAATGCACATTGGATGCTTTTAATGATAAAGGGACAAACTACCTTTTGACTCACACTTTGGGGACCAAAGGGCATATTGGTCAAGTTTGAATATAGAGATATTGTGTAAACCTAACAAATGTGTTTGGAAAGGCCACTAGTTCTTGTCCTTAGAAGGAAGAAGTTAAGGTTCTAGAGGAGGACATGATTGAATTAAGGAAAAATTAAGTGAAATTCCTAAAGAGGATGGATGAAAGGCCATCTTCATAATGTAAAGGTTGAACCTCAACAGCAAGTGGTCCTACTAGGCCTTTTTTGAATGTTGATAAAGTAGTATACTATATTTTGATTTTTTTTTTAAATAACATCTAAAACAATTTGTGAATATGAAATGAAACTCTTCACTATCGTTATTTATCCATGTGATTTGATGGCCAAAGAATAATACAGCTGCATATCTTGAATCCAAACTAACCCTTCATATCATTGCATTGGAGGCCTCTAAATTTTGAGTCAGTATTCACCACGCCTTGAT
Source organism: Tamarix chinensis (assembly GCA_030549775.1). Taxonomy (NCBI): domain Eukaryota; kingdom Viridiplantae; phylum Streptophyta; class Magnoliopsida; order Caryophyllales; family Tamaricaceae; genus Tamarix; species Tamarix chinensis. Next base: position 40,209,858 of record CM060177.1, read on the forward strand.
GAAATATGCATTTGTTGGATGCCCACATGGTTTAATCACCAATATGGATGCTTCTAAGTCCAAAAGACTCAAATTGTACTTACTAGGAAGGCAATTCTTAAAACGATAGAATGATCTAGTATGGGGCTTTGAGAAAAAAAAAGGCCCACTAGGTGCTTTTAATGATAAAGGGACAAACTACCTTTTGACTCACATTTTGGGGACCACAGAGTATATTAGTCAAGTTCGAATATAGAGATACTGTGTAAACCTAACAAATATGTTTGGAAAGGCCACTAATCCTCAGCCTTATAAGGAAGAAGTTAAGGTTCTAGATGAGGATGTGGTTGAATTAAGGAAAAATTAAGAGACATTCCTAAAAAGGATGGGTGAAAGGCCATCTTCACAATGTGTGGTTGTAACCTCAACATCTAGTGGTCCTACTAGCACTACTACGGAAACAGGAAATAATAACGGGACATTAATAACGGTGGTTCGAAAACCATCGTCAAATCCGTGAAAATTAATGCCCGAGAAATTTTAATAACGGTTTTATGTAATAACCGTTATTACAAGTGCAAGGTAAAATTTTGCACGGGAATTTTAATAACGGTTGACGTAAAACCGTTATTAAAACATGATTTAATAACGGTTCAAACAAGAACCGTTGTCAAAATTGGCAAGGTTTTAATAACAGTTCTTACAGGAACCGTTATTAAAAGCTCCTTTTATTTCGTTCTCTTCTGTTTCGTGCCAAAAATTTCAGACTCTGCCGCTTCCCTCTCGTACTCTCTTTCTCTTGCGAACCCTTGCACCACCGCTCCGGCTCCTTTGAATTAAGGGAAACCGTCGCACCGCCATCTCTCCACCACCCCTCTGCCATTCTTACGAACGTAACCAGCATTTGTACCTTCGTCGTTTCCGTTCTCAAATTGTACGCCGTCTCTCCCTTTACGTATGTGTTTTTCTTCCTTCATTGCTTAATTTGTCTCTACTGATATGTATATATATATATAAATGCATGCATGTTGCACCGAAGAGGTTGTGTTTGATGTGTTGTTCGAAAATCTGTTGTTTGATGTGTTGGTGAAAAATTTTGCTGTGGCCTTTTTTGATTATGGCCGGCCGAGACCTTAATATATATATATATAAATGTGTTTATAATCTATTTTATAAAAATATGTATTATTATTTTAAGAGAATCCACAAGCCTAAAATATATATTATTATCATAAGATATGTACGTTCTAAGTATAAAATTAAGGTGTATATATATTTTTTAACACTCACATTATTATGCAGATGATCATGTGTATTTATATGCTTTTTTTAATATAGATTTTGTAAGACATGTATTTATATTCCGTAAAATGTGTGTTTATATGTGTTCTATTATATGTATATATATTTATAATATATTTATATATAAGATGTGTATATATAATCTTAAATAATTGTGGTTAGGGTTAGGGTTGGGGTTAGGGGAGGGTTAGTGTTAGGGTTAGGGTTAGGGTTAAGGTTAGGGTTAGCTATAGGTTTAGGATCATTATCTTATGAGGTTTAGTGTTATTTTTTATTATAATTTATTAGGGTTAATTATTGTTAGGGTTAAGGTTAGGGGAGGGTTAGGGTTAGGGTTAGGGGGAGGGGGAGGGTTAGGGTTAGGGTTGGGGTTAGGGTTAGGGTTAGGGTTTATCGTTTATTATACTAAATATAAACTAGGGCTATAAGGAAAAATCCTAAGGATAAGGGTATTGTGCATGGGGAAAAGTTGAGGAGGTTGGTTGGGCATCGGTGTTGTGATCGATAAAAATTAAATAGAGATGAATAATTGTGTATAATAATAATAATAATAATAATAATAATAATAATAATAATCATATAGGATTTATTAGGTTGTGCTATATATATATATATATTATCTTATTAATATCTACTTGATTTTACTATGCGTAGCTTGAATGATTTGATGATAGTTTGATGTTTAGCCAGTTTGTTAAATATATAACTAAAGATTATGTCCTTATTTTAAATAGTTTGATGTTGTTAGGTTTACATAGTTGGTTATGATCTGGTATAATATATTTATGATTTGTCTAGCTAGTTGAAGATCAGTTTACATATTCTGTAATTTAGATCCTTTCGAGAACAACCTTGATGATAAGATTTAGTGGTTCTCATTTGTAGGTAGTGAGATGACATACCCTCCACTGTATTTTCATATGGCGCCACATACAGATGTACGGACTCATGTGATATGGTTATATGACGAGCTATGTCATTTGTACGCGAGTGGCTCATCTTATCACCCCTTCCATTTCAGATCTTATCACCTTCTGTTGACCCTGCCTCAGATAGAGCCATGGGCATCGGCTACGTCTACTTTTTTGCAGTGGTTTGTCTACCACACTGATGCACCATACCCGAGATTTATTGAGGGTGAGCTGTTTGCTAGAGAGTATGATAGGATATCGAGAGAACTGATGGTCATCGATGATGAGTGGAGGTATCGTCATAGCTTGCCTCGGAATATCCACCTCGGTTACCCTAGAGTATCCGTGAGTAGACTCTCTTGCGATGATGTCAGGGATCAAATGATATATCGTGATGAGTGGACTTTTAGAGTTATAGTTTTTAGTCGAGCTCGACGAGGCTATCGGGGGATTTAGTTTTAGATATGAGTTTTCCTTTTTTAGGTATTTGAGTTGTAGCAACATTTTGATGTATAAAGTTTATGTGTACGCCGTCCGACCTGATCTTAATAAAGTTTATGTGTTTGATTCCCTTCGAACCTATGACGTGCCTTTTGAGGTCGCTCGTCGTGGTGGGAAGGAATTTATCGACATGTTAGTATACTTTTCACTTCTTACTTCATTAGCTTATTTATACATATATATATATATTCTACTTTCATTATTTGAGGTATATATACTTACAATATTATGTATCCAACTCTATTTATTAGGGCACTACGGACAACATATCAAAGGAGAGGTGGGAATGGTGTCCCAGACCCAAAGAATCTTCAATATGAGCCTATCATGGTAAGTAGGAAGACAACTATTTTGTATTTTGTTTTAATTCAAATTAATATATAATAGTTAGAGAGCTAACTGAATTCATTTGACAGTGTCCACAACAGCAAAACGGCGATGATTATGGATACTATGTATGTAGAGCAATGGATCTTATAGTCCAGAATAGATCGGTCAACATAGATCCAAGCCATGTATGTTTGCTTTTCCATATTTTTCTATTAATGAATCATGACATATATATTTTGACCTAATGGCTAACTGTATATTAATTGAAACATGGGTGTTGTAGTTTTTCACCGATGACTATGCACGAGGCCAGCAATATAATGTTGATGAAATTGATGAAGTTAGAGACCAATGGACCAAGCACGTGCACTCATTCATTCGGTATTAGGTAGCGATCTATATATTCTACATGCATTTTCAGGTTTGTATTTCGTCTACATCTTTCGGTCTTCCAGCCTACATCTGTGAACTCTTTACTTTGGGGTGTAGAGCTACCAAGTTGTGGTATGCCTACTAATTTTTATTCCTAAGTATAGTTGGTGTATTGAGACATGCATTCCAATTATAGATTGATTGAAATTATGGTGTGATACCCTGCTGGTATGAATTGATGTTGTTTTACATTGCAGATTTGGTAATTGTTTGAACATACAACTGTGTATGTGGGCAGGAACAAAACAGAAAAATGCTAAAAAAACATATACTTTTAATAACGGTTCTATGAAAACCGTTATTAAAACCTATGCTTTAATAACGGTTTTAAATAAAACCATTATTAAAAATTTAGGTTTTAATAACGGTTTCTCATAGAACCGTTATTAAAAACTGAGGTTTTAATAACGGTTTCCCATAGAACCGATATTAAAAATTAGGCTTTAATAACGGTTTTGTTTAAGAACCGTTATTAAAACTCCTTATAATCTGATATTTATGCGCATTTAATACGTATTAGAGGGTTTAATAAACGCATAATCAATGACCTAAACGGTAATTCGATCATGTTTTAACAACGGTTTTTGTATTAACCGTTATTAATACATGGGTTTTCAACAACGGTTTTTTCATATAAACCGTTATTAAAACCTTATTTTTAACAACGGTTTACTACGAAATCGTTATTAAAAGTTCCTTTTTAACAATGGTTTTTAAGTTAAAACCATTATTAAATATGAAGTTTACGCACATATTCGCGGGTTTTTGTGTATTTTTCATGACGGTTATGAACCATTATTAAAGATATAATAACGGGCGACTCAATAACTGTTGAAAACCGTTATTAAAACTATAAAATAACCGTTATTAAAACCCCTTTCCGTGGTAGTGTAGGCCTTTTCCAAATGTTGATAAAATATTATACTATATTTCAAGTTTTTTTTTTTAAAAAAAACTAACATCTAAAGGAATTTGTGAATATGAAATGAATCTCTTCATTACGGGCATTTATCCTTGTGATTTGATGGCCTAAGTATAATGCAGTTGCATATCTCAAGTCCAAACTAGCCCTTCATATTGTCACATTGGAGGCCTCTAAAGTTTGAGTCAGTATTCACCACACCTTGATGCAACATACATTTGTTGGATGCCCACGTGGTTTAGTTGCTAATATGGACGCTTCTAAGTCTAAAAGACTCAAACTTTACTAACTAGCAAGGTAATTCTTAGAACAAAATAATGATCTAGTCATTCTCAAGGATAAGGTAAAATTTATCGTTTTCATTCAATTACATTAGTGAATATTGTATTGCTTGATTACATTTTTCCTTCATTTTTACCTATAATGGTAATAATATAGTGAAAATGTCAAGTTGGAAGGGAAAAAATGGAAAAGTATTAGGAAGTACACAAGAGATTTTTGAAGACTCCAATCAAACATCAATCCTGACCTCCTACGATGAGGCTATTTTTTTTCAAGTCATACATTTAGGTACAAACAACATCAAAGTTCCTATCCTAATAGATTTTATGTTCAAAGATTTTTAATAGAAGTGGATTTTTAGATTTGAGATGAGGACTTCTAACACTTATTGCAAAGCATGTGTTATAAGTTCAGCATATAACAACATATATGTGGTAATTTCAATTCATTCAATTGTCAAATTTAAGTTTATAGCTAAATTTTACAATATTATTTTAAAACTAGTATTAGCATATAATTATGAAATCTATTTGTATAAGTACTTAATTGAGAGATGGAAACATTAAATTCTATCACTCCATGGTTAAGGGGCAATGACATGCGCATGAGTGGGAGTGATACACAGGTGTTTCAAGGACCAAATTAATCACCTTGATTCATCCTTATCACAATAAGATGGCTTGGGTTGAATCTCAATAAATTTTGATAAGATTCAAGTAAAAAAGTCACAATTCTGAGAGCGATTACATTAAAAGATTAGCAAATAAAATTTAAAATTAATATAACTAAAATATAGTTTTTAGGTGTCTAATTACTTCAAAATATCAAAATACAATAATATTCAATGTTTTATAATATTCAAATAGGCTCAAGAGTTAATTAATTAATATAACTAAAATATAGTTTTTAGGTGTCTAATTACTTCAAAATATCAAAATACAATAATATTCAATGTTTTATAATATTCAAATAGGCTCAATAGTCAATTTAAAAGTCCAAAAAGTAGAAAATGTACAACTCTAAAACTCAAGTATAACTGAAACATTTCAAAATGAGCTAATGAACTCTACTATTCATTAGAAAGATGTTAAAAATATCATTAAAAGGTTGCGTGTACATTTTTGTTTATAAAAAGGTATATTAAATAAGTTTCAAAAGGTAAATATCAAGTATGAATATAACAATTCAAAATAAATATAAAAAATTTTGAAAAATTATATAATATACCAAAAAATTATTTGGAACCATCCTGAATTTAAAACTATAGTTTTTGTGACCATTTGATAAGAATTTAAAATTTTAACTCATGTTCTCATATATGAATAATAACTTTCTGGGATCATGTAGAAAAATGTGTATCTAAACATAAAATGGAAAGTGCTTTTATGAAATTTGTATGATATATTCTAAATAAAACAAATAGAATCTAAAGAAATGATAAAAACTAATATATACATTTTATAGGAAATCATCTAAATTTTCGCAGGTTTAAATGAGCATGAAGAGTGCTATGAAGCTTTAAATCACAACTAGAGGTTTGGGTGACTTGTAGAATGAAATAAAAAATTCAAAAAAATATCTTCATATCTCCTAATATACATATCCTAAATATATTAGGTTTCCAAAAGATGGGGTATTACAATTTAATTACCAAAAGTTATTATAAATTAAGTCTTAACTATCAGTTAAATCCTAACTAGTCTTCTAACAAAACCAAATAAGAATTTAATCTATTTAGATTTTAATTCAACAAAAACTTGGTTAAAATACAATACTCAAGAGATTTATATCATAAAAAGACTTACACACCTTAACCTATGTTACCCACATTTTCTTAGCACTCAAGTATTTGTGAAAGTCAAATAATCCATAAATCACTCCTCCCCATTAGATCTTACATAATAACCCCTATTATGCCAAAATTTTCCCCTCTTTTGCATTCTCAAAATAATCACATGCAACTTCAACTTCAATCTTTGTTTTTCCCTTCAATCATTTGGTGATCTTTTTGTCCCATCCCAGCTCCTCTAGCCACCTAGTTCTTTATACTTCTCCTCTCTCTTTTTTCTTTGTTAAACACCTTACATTTCGTTATCCATTTACCATACATTTTTTCCTTTATTTCGTGGCTTTTCTCCCTCTTTTCCATGTCACATTATGGTTTCCAGCCAAGTTTACACTACTAAGGCTTTTTTTATTCAACTTTGACCAACTACTATAGATTAAATCTACTTTAGTTCCTCTTGCTTCATACTATTTTTTATGTCTTTCCACACTACTCCATATGCCTTCCATCATCTCCTATTTTTATTTGGCTTATCTTCCTTCTTTTCCACCTCATTTCCGCTACTAGGACTTGATTTTTTTATTTTTTATTTTTGCTATTGTTGGACTTTGTTTCTCCAACTCTTGATGTTGAGTATATTTTTCTTCATTTTCTTTCATTTATTCTTCTTGTTTTACATTGTTTAATTCCTAGAAATACTCACCTTCATTTAACCTTCGTTTTCTATTTGGTTTCCTTAGAGTTTAAAGCTTGTTTTTGCCCCAAACCTTCATCTTTTTTACTATTGATATTATTGGTTACCACTAGCTTCATCACATTTCCCCCTCCTGTTTTGTTGCCTATATCTTAGTAATTTACTTTGGTTTAGCTCCTAAACATTTTTTCTAAGTGTTGAGATTTAAACTTTAATAACAAGTGGAGGTTTTCTTAGTTAATTGTTGTCTCAAAGTTACCTATTGAGAAGATAAGGATCGGTTCCATTTCTCATCCATTTTTATAAAATAAAAAAATCTATATTATTGTTAAACTTTCTTGATGTGAAGGTGATTGAGAAGGCCTTTAGGTGGTTTGATTGGGCATTTATTTCTATTTTGATTAGGAGCATACACTTTAAGGAATAATTTCTACTCTTTAGAAATAGAAAAAAATTCTAAGTGTTGTTATTAAACTTCCAATCATGATGGAATATTTTGATTTGAAAAGCATGATAATGTGTCTTAAATTTTTAGCATATTACCATGTAAATGATATGATTTTATGTGAAAATACTTAGTATGGAGTAATGTGAAATTTATGATGTTATGCAATTGGACTTTTTATGTGTGATAGAACATTATGCTTAGGTTATATGCTATTTTTTCCAAGTATGATTTTATGTATATGACCGTGCATTTATGCTTAATTTTGATTATCTTGAATTTTATTTGAAAATGCCATTGTTGGCCTATTTTTAGGACTCTTTGACTTTGGCTTATTTTCCTCACTTTTGCTTGGTCAAAATTTTATTTAGTACGTCATTAGTTGTGTTTTAGTATATAGAAGTGTATATATGAATTTTAGTTAATTTGGCTAAGGTTTGAAATTTTGATTATTTAGGATGTTTGGTCATAGGGGTATTTTGAGAATTCTAGTTAGTTTTTCGTGAAATAGGTTTTTACTATTGTGTTCATTAGGTTATTTACTTAAATATTGATACATTATATGCTTAGGTTTGGAGTTCTATATGATTTATTTTAGAAGTTTTGAAATGTTTAGGAATGTTTAAGAATATTTGGTTATTTTACTTTAATTATGGAAGTTTGCATATGAAAATGCTTAAGTTAGTTAGAAAATATAACTATACAAATGAGTGTGGCCTTTGGGTTTAATTTTATGAGTAACTGTTTAAGGTATTTTAGGTATTTCACAAAGTTTGGGATTTGAATGGACCTAATATTCACATTAAATGGGTCAACCTAGATGATAATTTGGTAAATGTGAATCTTTAATATAATTAGCATAACATATACCTCTTTATGGAATTAAAATGATATTAATGACCCTAGGGGTATCATCATCTCTTTATATGTTAAAAAGCCTTACCTAAGAGTAGTTTTGGTTTTGGATGACCTAGATGATATTTATAAGTTTATCCTTAATTTTGGTGAAATGATGAGGTCATTTTAGTAAAGGTTTTCTGTAAGGGTATTTCAATCTTTTTCTATATTATGAGCCAAAAACAATAGATATAATTGTATTGTAGACTTCATGCATGTTTGTTGCCCTTTGGCCAACCTTTGGCTTGTTTGTTATCATTTGGTCAACTATAGACTTTTCGTTGGTTGTTGACTTTTGGTCAATCATTGGTTAATCATTAACTATTGATTTTTAACCTTAAATAATTGAAATATTAATACAATTTAAGATCTATTTTGGAACATTACTTAGGCCTTTTACAGTATTGAATAATGTTGGGCCTTGTGCCATATAAATATTATTAGACCTTGAGAATAATGGTATTAATAATATAATGGTTAAGTGTTGAATGTTTATGAGTGTTTTCATGTGGATCTTTCTTTGTATTAACTCAATCATCCAAATGAAATACTAATATGTAAAATGAAAGATGTCAAATTTAGATTGGTTTTTCTCTAATGCTAGATACCCTAGTGTTGAGGTAGGAATTCTTAATTTGTGGTTTTCCAAGTTACCATTGTGCACTAGTTAAGGCTTCATGTTTAATCTATTAGAATTTTATAAAATTTCTTAGAGATAATTAATTAATGGACTCTAAAATGGATTAGGTGAGTGAGGGTTAGCCATCATTCTACTCCATACTAGTTACCATCAAATAATGGAATGCTATTATATAGCATTTATTTGATGAAATTCTCAAGGAATTAATTTAAAAAGGCTTTTGTGTGGTGTTGGTAGTTACCTAAGTATATTACCCTTGTGTTACTAAAGTGATTAATGGTGTAGTTGTAACTATCATTATGTATAACTAGTGTTGGGGTGATCACTATTATGTATTTCTATATATGTGTGTGTAAGTAGTTGTTGTTGTATACTACCCTATGGATTCATAAATGGGGATAAGTGATTATGGAAGTCAAACTTGGCATGTTACTCATCTACTATGTTATGTGAGTTGTTAAATAACTATTATAACATGATAGTCCTCTTATTGTTTGACATGCCTTATCATATGTCTTATAAGCATGATATCATTGTCATACACTATGTTGTTGTTGTTGTTGTTATCACATGTGTTAATGTGTTATCACAAGGGTCTTATATGCTACATGTCATTTCCTTAGAATAGATTTTATTACTTAGTATAAGTTAGGTACCGATATCATATGATTATAATTGATGTGTCGTAGCTTATGATGATGATCCTTAAAAATTTTAGGAGGTGTCATAGGTGGAGTGACTTGGTTTTATCTTTAGGGTTGGTCCTAGAGTTATAACTATCAGAGGTGTCACATGTTATGTAGCCTAGATCCTGAATATCTCTGTTGGAATCTTTATACCCTTCTTTTGTTTCCCTTATCTTTTGTTGCATTATCTAGAGTTTAATTATGTAACTTTGTCTTATTTTTATTATGTAAAAGTCTTATGTTATTTATATCAATTTCCACTTGCATTGGTTTTACTAGTTGTAATCATGTTAGCCTTGCATTTGGTACTAGAATGATATGGGTCGGATTTCTACTAAGTGTGGTGGTAGCACCTACTATTTTATGTTTATGCTTCCATTTAAAGTTTAAAAAATAGTAGAAAAAATTAGGATGTTACACTCCTTCATAAAAATGAAGGTTCTCTCTTCATCAATATTTTTACTTGTTTGGGAATTATAGGGAGCCTCCAATATCTCACTCTAACATGTTCTAACCTAGCATATGCAGTTCAAAAAATTTCCCAATTCATGAGTTTTCCTCACACCAATAACAAGAAAATACTAAACATATTCTTCTTTATGTTAAAGGCACACTAAACTTTGGCCTTAATATATGCCTTACTCCTCTATGCTTTCACATGTGTGTTTAATCTAACACTAAATGGGTTAGTTGCCCATACCCTATTATAATACCATATTTCTCTAACCTAATATCCATAATCATCTAATCCTTGCCTAATATTCAAAAATTTCATCATCCAACTCTTTAATCCTAGAAACCAAATTTCTCAATCAATCATCTACTAGCCTAGACCATCAATTAACTAACCATAAAAAAAATAGCATTTCAATTTCCAAAATTAGTGATCCGCCAACTACTTTTTCCCAACTTATTTATTTTATTTCATTGGGCTCCAAATAAATTCTCCTACCATATATTTTTTACATATTTGGGTTCCTAAGATTATTTCACATCTTTTCTCAATTTGCTTAATTTTTGGAGTTTATTTGAACCTTTCCCTAGTAAATGCCTTATAAGTTAACTTTCTACCTAAAATAATTATCTAAAAAAACTTTAGTGGCCAATCATTAGCCTTGGAAGCCTGATGCCATGATCAAATATTGGCTTTCCTTACCTTAGTGAATGATGGTTTTACCCAAGATCACATTCCTTACACTTTCTGAAATGCCACAAAACCCTAATTTTAAGAATTTTAGCTAATTAAGTATTTACTTTGGAAATTTATTAAATGAATTATTTTATTTAAAATAAGAGGGAGTAAATAGGACCAAATTAATAGTAATTTTATAAATAATTTAATTGGAGAAAATTAGAGTGTTTTGCTAATTAAAAAGGAATTTTAGAAAAATCTTTCAAAAATCCTATATTTTACCTAAAAAGGGAATTTAATATTTTTTATTTAAATATTATTATTTTTAAATATCCCAAATTATCAAAATAATCAAAATAACCTAATCCACCTATTTTTCTTTTTCCCTTTTTCCTTTTCCCTTTTTCTTTCTTTCTTTTCTTTCTTTTTCTTCCTTTTTCCTTCTTCTTCTTTTCTTTTTTTTTTCTTCCTCCTTCCCCCGAATTGGGCCTACCTTCCCGCGGCCCAAACTTTCTTTTTCTTTTCTTCCTCTTTCAGCACATCCCAGCATGTTGCGTTTCATTTCTTTCCTAATCGATCGGTTCCTTCCCCTTTTATTTCTTTTCTTTTTCCCTCCTAGACCACCGGTCCATGCCACCCATCTTTTCCTTCCTCCTTTCTTCTTCTTACGTCTGTCAACCTACAACTCCGCCCCAGCTCCCTAGTTTTTCCTCGCGGATCATGCCCCATTGACAGATCATTTCTCTTCTCTCTCCTTCCCCTTGACTCACCATCCATGTTGACCCAACTCACTTCCCTTCCTTCTCGCGCATGAGCTCCCCTTTCCTGCGCAACCACCCCTGCCACGATTAAAATGCGCCGGCCTGCCATTGCAGGCCGGTGCCCTAACCTACCTACCCTATTCTCCCATCTTCCCTTCAACCTTACCCTCTCCTTTAGCCCTATAAATACCCCCATAATCAACCTGTGCTCGAGCTCTTTCCCGTATCCCATAATCTTTCCCCTTTTCGCCGCCACCCAATTAGACACCATTTCTGTCGCCTTAGTCCAACACCACCACCCAATTCTTCCACCTAACCACTCCCTGCACCACCCTCTAACTAACTACACCACCCTTCTCCCTCGATTTGCCCTGCACGAGCCACCCCGGTCATGCAAAGTAGCCTCCTCGATCAACCTTTCCTTCCACATCTACCACCCTTCACACCACCGTCCACCACCACTTCCACTACAACCACTACCCCTTTCAACTCCCAAAAACATCTACAGACTTCCCTTTATCTTCCCCTACCCTTCTTTTCCTCTTCCTCTCTCTCCTCCTCTCTTTTTCTTTTTCCTCCATTCTCGGCCACCGTCGTCGCCGTGCGCCGCCACCTTTGGCTGCGCACCACCCTCATTCTACTCCTCTCCATCTAGGCAACCATAAACACCCCAACTCCCACCCTCTTTCTTCCTCTCCTTTTCCCAGCACTCAAATTTCTCTCTTTTCTTCTCTTTTCCGGCCACCGCTGCCGCCGTCAGTACCTCCTGTCACCACCAACCCAAGGTGGAACCCTAAACCCTCTCAACCCTTTTACCCTATTTATACAAGCTTTATTTATTTTATTTTTTTATATTTCCATTATTTTGAATATATTACTACTACTAGTAGTAGTGTTATTATTTTTATTGTTATTGAGGGTCGAAGCCCTGTTCTGTTTTAGTTCAAATATATTATCATTATTATTATTATTATTATTATTATTATTATTAAGATCATCATCATCATCATCATCATCATCATCATTAATAGTATTATTATTATTTCAAAGTAGGGTCAAAACCCTAATTTACTTAATTTTCAATTTATACTATTATTAGTATTATTATTATTATTATTATTATTATTATTATTATTATTATCATTTCATAATTACTATTATTGCTTTATTATTATTATTACTACTGTTATTATTATTAATGTTAATAGTATTATTATTAGTATTATTTTGGTGAAGGGTTGAAGCCCTTATTCCACCATTTATTTTGAATCATATTATTATTATTATTATTATTATTATTATTATTATTATTATTATTATTATTATTATTATTATTTCTAGTATCATTATTATTATTATGGTAAAATCTTCAAATCTTATATCATCATCTTTTACAATGTGACTATTATTACTTTTACCTTTAGCAAAATTAGTAATTAGTTAGTGTTATTACTATTATATTATTATTTTATCCAAAACCCTAATCTTAGCATAAATAAGGAATTAATGGTATTTTTAGTAGGGGGGAACCTAATATTTAGTTTTTCCTCTTATATGTGAGACCAGTCAAAGCCCTAAGGAGGCGTAGGAGCATGGTCCAAGACCGGTGTCGTATTAGGTAAAGGTGTAGCTAAGGTTGTATGTATATAATGTGTCTTATATACCTTGTATACCATGTGCCATAATATGTGATGTACCTTATGTGTATTGTTATAACTATTTTATGTATGGTGCGGCTTGGAGTTAAGGTATGTTTATGTATTATCTTATGATTTGTGTATCATATGTTTGTGATGTGATATGATGTGACCCTGTAAGACATGCACACTAGGTTATGTAATATGATGATATGGAGTGAAATGATGTGGAGTTGACCTAAATGTTGCATGACCATAAATGGAAGAATCTAAGGTTTTGCATGGAGGAATTTAGGGTTTTGTATGAATGGATCTAGGGTTGCATAGGAGAATCTAAGTATGTAGGGGAGAATATAGGGTTTTATATGAATGGATCTAGGGTTTTGTATGGAAGAATCTATAGTTTTGCATGAAAGAATCTAGGGTTTGCATGGGAGTCTAGGGTCTGCATGGGAAAGTTCGAAGGTTTGCATGGGAAGGTTAGAGTCTGCATGGGAGTAAAATTTACGTATGAAAAGTTGACTTGGGATGTAAGGAAGGTAATGGAAGAGTTGTTTTGGTGTTTGGAGGCTTTAGGTAAAAAATAGTACGTGGGACAGTATAAGGGTACATAAGAGACCAAGCTAGGATTTAGGGAAAAACCCTAATCTGAGAAGGTGGTAAAAAGGAGAAATAAATGAGGGTGAGTGGAGTACGAGAGGATGATGGAAATTATCAAGTGAGGATGAGCATGATTAGCATGTAAAAATAAGAAGTGGAATGTGAGAAATGGAGGTGTGACATGTGGACACGAGGAAGCTAGGGTTTGGTGTGGTTACCTAGGGTTTTGTGACCACACGTGTACTTGAGGAGTAAGGTGTCATGATGAGGGTTGAATCTAAGAATTATGAAGTCTGGAGTGTTAAAATAGTTGGGTCGTGTGAGGTGGAGTAGGATGGGCCACATAAGCCTAAAGTATGGTTTCGGGATAAAACCCTAGAATGAGGTATTGAATGGACTAGGAAGTGTAAGATGGTGGGCCTTGACCCACATACATAGGAGTTGGACTTCTAATGTGAGTTAGGGTATGAAGGAAAGGTTATTGGGGCAAGTTATGAGGTGTATAAGTCTAATGATGTGGGACAGAACCTTTTGAAGGATAAGCGTAGAGGGAGTTAGTCATGCATGTCTAGGGTGAAACTTCTAAATAAGACACTTAAGACATTAATTACGTAAAGTGAAAGATTATTAACTAGGGCCCAAACCGGTCTACCGACATATAATAGTGGTTAGGGCATTTTATCCTATGTGTGACCGATCCACCGGCGAATAATAGTGGTTAGGCGCATTATGTCTATATGTTTCCGGTCCACCGGCTATAATAGTAGGGGATTCCATGCTCAACAAACAGAACATAATTGTGCTAAGACATAGGAAAGACACTAAGTACTTACAGTGAAATACCATGAGAGTCGGGGCCAGATTAGTCCACAGTAATAATAGTGGTCAGGAGCTTTATACCCTGTACGTTTTCGGTCCACCGGTAATAATAGTGGTTAGGAGCTTTATGCCCTGAATGTTTCTGGTCCACCGACAATAATAGTGGCCAGGAGCTTTATGCCCTGTATGTTCCGGTCCACCGACTATAATAGTGGGGTTCCCGTACTCACATAGAATTGATAAAGAGTATGGTGTGAAATGAGTATCGATAAGAGATTAATTAATTAATTAACCCGGACTTTAAATAGCCTTTATTTATTTATTTATTATTTATCTGAAGTAGTAGTATGTTGTTTTATTATTCTGCCGGAATTATGTGCTTATATGTCTTTAGCCTTAGTGCACAGTTACGTTACTCAGTACGTAGCATACTAACCATCCGTTTCATGGGTGATGCTCATTCCCACGAGTAGAAGGCCCTTCTGACTTTGTCAGGTGGGTGATGCTTACTTTGATGCATTCGATGTTCATGAAGCATCAAGTGGGGTTGAGTGTTGAGCACGTACTTAGCTCGATGATCGGGAGTAACGTGGCCTGATTCTCTCTTTATGTTATTTCTTTTCTATATTGGATTTTACATAATTAAACTTTATCGTTTGTAGACATTATTCCTTTCAAGGAACTTTGATTACATACTTTGGATTATGTAAACTCTTTACGCATACTCTGATTTTCATGTTATGATCTTTCTAATTCTTCTTATGAACTCTTGGTTTAAGTATTGATTTAAGTTTAACATATATTATTTTTAGCCTTAGCACTTGGTACTGGAACAGTCGTAGTGAACCGGTCTAATACTAAGTGTGGCGGTAACATCTCCATAATTCACAGATTTTAATTAAAGTGCTTCCATTTTTTTTTTAAAAAATTATAGTGAATTTTGGGGTGTTACACTTTATAGCTACCCTCCTACCCATTATTCTCCATCTAATCATATTTTTAGCCAAGTTGAATTAAGCAAACTCCCCAATCATATCCCTCTAATTTGCACTAGATTTAGAGTGTGAGAAAGATGTTTTGTTTAGCTTTTAATCTTTCATTTACACTATCCATCATTAACCTTTCATTTTATTTCATTACACTAAGTGTTGTTTTTATTTTGGTTCCCCTCTCTCTTTCCTTGCTAGCCTCATTAGTCTTCTTCCTTTCTTGTTTTATTATTATCCTTCATAATTTTAGCTTTTAATATTTCATTTACACTATCCATCATTAACCTTTCATTTTATTTCATTACACTAAGTGTTGTTTTTATTTTGGTTCCCCTCTCTCTTTCCTTGCTAGCCTCATTAGTCTTCTTCCTTTCTTGTTTTATTATTATCCTTCATAATTTCCATAAATCTAGCTCTTTAACATCTTCTTAATTTTTTTAAGAGTTAAGGTTTAGTGAAAGGTGGAGATGGAGTCTTATGTTGCTTTTGTAATACCCCCAAAATTCACTACTGAAAAATTTCATTAATTAAAGGAAGATTAGCGGAAGTAGATAAATAAAACGTGAACTTTGGGAGTATTACCGCCACACTTAGTACCAGACCGGTTCACTCATACCGTTCCAGTACCGAGTGCTAAGGCTAAGAAAATGAAATACAATTCGAAAGACATTCAACATGCATAAATCAGAGTAAATTGCAAGAACTTCAACATATTTAAAACAGAGTAGCGCATCAAATCGTTTTCAGGAATAAAATCCACCGATGGTGGTTAAAGTACCAACATAACATCAAACCAGGGAATTAAACGAAGAAGGAGGGAAAACCCTAACGATACCGGATAACTCCTTACTCTCTTTCCCGTAGCCCACTTGAGTAGCACCTGAAAAACCTGCAAGGGCACTGCCCATTGAATAGGCAGGGGCCCCATAAAGGGAATCCCTTCAGTACTACGGTACTGAGTAACCCTTTAATACCACACTTAAAGATAGGCCCGCATACGACACATAATGCAAACCATGCACATAAATAATGAGAGGTGCATACGTAACAATAACACGTAACACAAGTTATAATTCATGATCAATATCTTTGGGCCTTAAGCCATGTCATAGTGTAAGATCAGTACATTCTGGCCTTAAGCCATTATTCCATCATTATTCAATCAATATCATATTTTATATCCATGTGAGTGCGAGAACCCCACTATTATAGCCAGTGGACCGGAAAGTATACACTCAGGGAAAAACGCATCTGACCACTATTATTGCCGGTGGACCGGAAGATAAACACACAGGGCATAACGCACCTGACCACTATTATTTGCCGGTGGACCGGTCTGGCCCCGACTCACATGGTGTTCCACTATAAGAGATTAGTATTTTTCCATAACCTTATTCACATACATAACCGATTTTATTGAGCTCGGGACCCCCACTATTATTACCGGTGGACCGGAATACAGATAACTCATCATCCAGGGCACAACGCTCCTGGCCACTATTATAACCGGTGGACTGGGATATATAAAGAATCATCATCCAGGGCACAACGCTCCTGGCCACTATTATAACCGGTGGACCGGGATACATATAACTCATCATCCAGGGCACAACGCTCCTGGCCACTATTATAACCGGTGGACCGGTACTCAATATCATAATCATCTGGGCCCGGCTCATTAATATTCCACTTTCAATAATAGTATCTTTCCTTTCTTTAATCAGCACATCAATCATATTTATTTGCCTCGATTGGGAGATCAATAACCCGGGACACAAAGGTACACCGGTCGTACCGGTGCATATCAGCTACTCAGTACCCTTCAACCATGAACCCAAGGACACAAAGGTACCCTGGTCGTACTGGTGCATAAAGCTAACTCAATACCCTACCGACAAGGACACCTAATCCATAAGTATGCATACCCCCTAACTAGGTCCGTAGAGCTAGGAAGAGTAAGATATAGGGCCTGGCTGGGGCACAAAGGCACACCAGCAAATACCAGAATAATCGTGGACTAAACCACGTCCTTAGGGTAGCGACCCCTAAGGAGTCACCATTCCCGATCTCGAGGTCTTTCACTTTAAGTAATAGTGTCTTAATTAAGGTGATCACAGAAAGCACGATAATCCGATACTTATTCACTTTCAATCATTTCGATATCATTAATCGTTTCTTATTCAGAGGATTATCCAGGATGTCACAGAGAAACCCTCAAGGCCATACTAATCATTAGATATTCTTACTTGGCTAATCAGCATTATTTAATCATATTAATATTCCACAATCTCAAAGGCATGTCAGGTACAAACCACTCATTTGCCCTTTACTTATATAATTGTTAAGTATCCATTCCTTACTTGATAAATTACCACATTACCCTTAAGGTTGCATAATTACCAAATTATCCCTTGTCCACTTTAGATTACCAAATTGTCTCCTACACTTTTTTAGACCACCATTCACCCCTCATAATTACTACACTTATCATATTTCTCATTTGGTTAGTTATATTACCAAATCGCCCTTCTCCTTTGCTATAATTACTAAATTGTCCTTGAGTTGGATAAATTACCAAATTACCCTTCTCCTTATCATAATTACCAGTTTACCTCTCTCAATTATTTTAATTGCCATTTACCCTTTTCAATTATCATAAATTCCAAATTAACCTTCCTCATAATTAATTTACCCCTCTTCATAATTATAATTACCAATTTTACCCTTCTCCATATTTAAAATTACCATAATGCCCTTTAATTGGTTAATTTACCAAATTACCCTTCTATAGCCTCATACTTATCCAATTGCCCTTCTACAATCATAATTTAATTTCTAAATTACCTTTGGTCGTTATCATAATTACCACATTACCCTTTACTCCCAAGTTTACCATAATATCCTTTTATTTACAAAATTACCATTTTACCCCTTACATCTAATCTTACCATAATGTCCTTTTATTTATGAAAATTACCACCATACATCTTTTACTTTACAAATTACTATTTTGCCCTTTCACATCCAAGATTACCATCTTTATCTTTCCTTACATAATTACCATTTTGCCCTTCTTTTCCAAATTACCATATTACCCCTTTACTTATAAATTACCACTTCACCATTCACTTATAAAATTTATCATATTACCCTTTACTTATGAAATTACGATTTTTGCCCCTCTAGCTCCAAAATTACCATAATGCCCTTTTTACTTGAACAATTACCATAATGCCCTCCTTCATCCAAAATTACTATTTTACCCCTACTTCCAAAATTACCATTTTACCCTTCTTTCTCACAACTTACAATTTTATCCTTTACTTATAAATTATCATTTAACCCCTTTATTTTTAAATTACCAAAATACCCTTTTACTTATAAAATTACCGAAATACCCTTTTCGCTTATAAAATTTCCATTCAACCCCTTTATTCACCATTTTTATGAATTTACTAACACTACATAAAATAATGATATTAATACTTCATTTTTATCATCTAAGTCCACCAACTTGTCATTTTTCAACATAATACTCATTAGCAACTACACACATTGATTTATATACCTCATAAGCATAATTACTAAAATACCCTTAAACAATAACATCATTCATGCATTAACAACATGGTACATCATAAATAAGTATTTAACATTTCTATCCATATTCCAACTCCTTCCTTATTTAACATACCTACATATGGCACAAAAGTTATCATGCTTTTTCTTTTTAACAAACAATATAAGAAACCATAAACATATCATGCTAAGCATACAAAACATGCATAAAATCATACTAAACCCTAAATGTGCTAGCATGCGTTTTTCCACATATTTAAGGGAGGATTAACGGTTACCTTAATCCCGCAAAAGATCAAATCTTACCAAGCATAATTAGCAACTCAACACCTAAAAATAATATCCATCATACTTATGTTAGAAATAAGAAACCAAGCATAAAACTTTGTAAAAGTTTAATTAATAGAACACTTAATATAAAATACCATTATACCTTAAAAATTATCCAAATAATTTTTAAAAATGAAGGGGAGCTCACGCTGCATGAGCAGCGTGAGTTTCATGCAGAAAAGAGAAGGGAAAAGGCTCAAAAAGGGGTGAAGGAAGCAAGATTTATCATTTTCGGGTTAGGGTCTTTAGGCTAGAAAAGAAGGTGGTTAGGGGAGGTTCTAAGGCAGGGGAATGGTGCAGAAGTGTAGAGGGGGTGTAGGTGGAGGCTAAGGGTGGTTTCACAGCGGCATATGGCGGCGGAGACGGCGGCGGCAAGGCAGCGAAGGTGGCTGCCGAAGTGGGTCGAGGTGGAAGGGTTGAGAAGGAAGGAAAAGTGGAGGGAAAAATGGAGGGGTGCAAGGATTGGTTTCGGCCAACTAAGACATGGCGGTTGTAGAGGGGGTTGCAGGGTGTCGAACGGTGGGTTGGGTGGCGGCAGAGGTGGCCGGACGGCGGCGGTAGAGGCGGTTGCAGGTGGCTCGGCGGTAAGGGGAAAAACTGGGGAGAAAAAGGAAGAGGAGGAGAAGGGAGGAAGTGCTGGGCTCGAATGGGTTGTGTGGTGGTGCAGGGTGGTAGTAGGCGGTGGCAGAAGGCGGCGCAGGGCTGGGCTTGGTGGTTCGAGCGGCGGCGGGCGGCGGTGTAGAGAGAAAACAGAAAAAAATGGGGAAGAAGGAAGGAGAGAAGGGAGAGCTTGGGGGAAAGAGTAGGAATCGAAAAATATGGGGAATGAAGGGCTGGGGAGATGAAGAAAAATAAGAAGGAGAAGAGAGGGGGCAGGGCTGGCCGGCAGTGCTGCAGTGGTGGCAGGGCTGTCGGTTGGTAGGGAGAAAGGAGGGGAAGGAGAAGGAAAGGGGGAGAGGCATGCGGGGCTAGTCCAGAGCCGATTTGGCTAAAAAAAGAAAGAAAATGACGGGGGAAGAGAGAGAGGGAGAGGGAGGTAGGTGGTGGCCAGGTTGCAGGTGGCAGTCGACGCTCGACAATGGCAGAAGAGTCGGGTGTGGGAGGAGAAGAAGGGAAGAAGGAGACTGGGGGCGGCTGGACCGGCGGTCCAGAGAGGAAAAGAAAAAAAAGAGGGGCGGTTCGGGCGAAGAAGGCAGGACGGGGGCTTGGGTGTGCCGTGCGTGGAGGAGAAGTGGCTGGGGGAACGGGCCTGGCCCAAACGCGCGGGGGAGAGGACCGGACTGGCAAGGCAGCCCGAGGGAAGAAGGAAAAAAGAAAAGAGAGAAGAAGAAAGAGGAAAAAGGGAAAAAAGGCAAAAAGGGGAATGGAAAAATAATTTAATTTAATTTATAAAATCATAAAGTATAATATTCTTGGTAAATTATTTAATTTAATAATTTAATTTATCATAATCTAATATATTAGTTTAAAAAGGATAAAGTTGGTAAAATATTAGTTTGGAAAATTATTGAAATAAAATAATATGATACATAGCAAAATATTTATTTTTAATTTGTTAAATACTCTTATCAAAATTTACATACTCTAAAATCTATAAAATAATTAAAATAAATAATTTTACAGGCTAATTTTATTTTAAATAAAGTTATTTATTAAAATATAGATTTTCGAAATTTTTGAGGGATTACAGCTTTTGTCTAAATTCACCACTTTCAAGACTAAGGGTTATTTTCTATTTTTCCTCAATCTTTTCCTTCTTTTATTTGATTTTATTATTGATGATATTTTCTAAGCTTATCATTTACTTTTGTGAAGGTGATTAATAACACTTATGTGGTGGTGACCAAGCTTCAGTTTTTATTATTTTTTCTTAGATGCTTGGGATATTGGTGACATATTCAAACCTTTAGGAGTAGATTTTATCTACTAAGTGTTTTATTATTCAAATTTCTAGGCATGTTATTATATTTATTTCAAGAGAAATAGGAGTATATGGTTTATGTGATATAAGAATGATTTTTTGTTGTTATGTTTAAATCACGCATTCTATGTATTAAGAAGAAATATACAATGTTTATACTTCTTAAGATTTAGGCCATATTTGCATTAGTTTTTTATGGTTATAATTTAATTTTAATAAGGATGTTATTATATGTATTTTTCATGTATATTAGTATATATATGTGTTTGACCCCTTAAGCCTACAACCATAGTTATAAGACTTTGGTTGCTTTAATTTTATCTAAGCATGCTAATAGATGTATATATGGTATAAATGCTTGGGTATCACATTGGTGTTAAATTATGAAGAATAATATGCATATTTTATGTGAGTCTCTCGGGTATGAGGCAAATATATCCTTTCAGTTAGCTTTTAATTAAATTTGAGTATACCATTATCTTGATTAAGTGTTTTAATTTAAGTTTGATATATAATTTTTTTAAGGTTTGGGTTTGTTTAAGGCTTTACATATATATATATATATCATTTTAGGTGTTTAAGGGTATTTTTCTCATTCCATAGTAATTTTGAAAATTTTACTAGATAAATGTAAACTGATGAAAAATAAATTTAATTATAATACGTGGGTTCTTTGGATTATAATTAATGAGTAGACATAAGGTTCAAGGTGGTTCTTGGCTTATTTCAAGTGCAAAAGATAGTTTTGATATTTTGTGTAATATAAGTTGATTAGACTTATATTCATATTTAATATGTCTTTTTAGATAAAATTTGGTTAAGTGTGGATTAACATCATAATTAGTATGGTTAGAATTTAAAATGAGATTAGAAA
Organism: Tamarix chinensis; assembly: GCA_030549775.1. NCBI lineage: Eukaryota > Viridiplantae > Streptophyta > Magnoliopsida > Caryophyllales > Tamaricaceae > Tamarix > Tamarix chinensis. Next base: position 40,232,307 of record CM060177.1, read on the forward strand.
TCCTAAGGGAACTTATCTTTTTATGCATTAAATAAGCTTTTCTAGGCTTAAATTGGGCCTTAGGATAACCTAAATAATGAATTTGGGTAATGAAATTAAAATGGGTTTTTTTAAATATAATTGACAATTATCATTCTTAAGGGTGTTTTGGTATTTTTCATGTTTTTCTTTATTTATGCTTAATTGAACTTTGGTACTAACTCTAATTATCTTAAATGGACACGATTGTATGTATGAGTTCATCCAAATAGCAATAGTGGGGTTATAAATAGTATTGGACCTTTGTGTCATGAGAACAATGTTAAGACTTTGTGTTATGTGAGTAGTACACTACTACGGAAACGGGAAATAATAACGGGACATTAATAACGGTGGTTCAAAAACCGTTTTCAAATGCGTGAAAATTAATGTGCGGGATGTTTTAATAACGATTCCTAGAATAACTGTTATTAAAAGGGGTTTTAATAACGGTTCATACAAGAACCGTTGTCAAAAGTCTAAAAGTTTTAATAACGGTTCCTGAAAGAACCGTTATTAAAACTCTAAAATCAAACTTTTATTTCGCTCAGTTCTATTTCGTGCCAAAAATTTCAGACTCTCTGCACCTTCCTTCTCTTACTCTCCTTCTCCTTGCAAACCCTCACACCACCACACTGTGCACCACCACTCCCGCTCCTCTCAAGTAAAGGAAACCCACACACTGCCAATTCTCCACCACCCCTCTGCCATTGTCAACTTTACATGTGCGTGCTGTCATTATTCCGAACCTAGCCAGCACTTGTACCTTCGTCCTTTGTCATGTTTATAGGCCGTTGCCGCTCTCAACTTACTCGCCACTGGTTTCTTGCTTGTCGCCGCTCACTTGACGTATGTGTTTGTTCTTCCTTTCGTAAATTTTTCTCTACTTAAATATATATATAAATACAAATATGTTGCTATAGGGTTACGTTTGTTTGTTATTGAAAAATTGTGGTTTGTTGTTCAAAAATGTGTTGTTGAATGTGTTGGTTGAACATGTTGCTGTTCATTGTTGAATTTGTTGCGTTCTTGTTATATATTAACAAATGAATATGTTGACCGAGACCTTTACATATATATAATATGAATGAGAGTGTAGAATTATATACATTTTCACTCATAAAAACTATATATATATATATATATGGCTTTAATAATGGTTCTGATGAAAACCGTTATTAAAAATGAGGCTTTAATAATGGTTCTGATAAAAACCGTTATTAAAACTTAGGTTTTAATAACAGTTCTGATGAAAACCGTTAGTAAAGCTGAGGTTTTAATAACGGTTGTTACTTGAAAACCGTTATTAAATGTAAAGTTTCTACACATATTCGCGGGTTTTTGTATATTTTTTATAACGGTTATGAACCGTTATTAAAGATTTAATAACGGGCGGTACAATAACGGTTGAAAACCGTTATTAAAACTATAAAATAACCGTTATTAACACCCTTTTTCGGGGTAGTGGTATTAGGCCTTTGTGCCATATGAATAGTGTTGGGCATTCATTCCTTTTAGATTAAGAGCATATTTGATAATAATGGACTCTAAAATAAGTAATGGATAAGTATGATTATGATGGTTGTAAGTGTTGCATATGGGTTTTGTTATTTGTTGGTTAATTCTCCTTGAATAAAACATTAATTATTCAAAGTGGAAGAATACTTAAGTCATAATTTATTTATATCACTTAGGGTGGCCTTTAATTTAGATTTTGTTTTCGTATCATTCCAATGTTTTTCACTTTGTCTCAATTATCTTACAAAGGTTGGATACATACTATATCTACTCTATAAGTGTTATGGACCCTATAGGTATCCTAGTGATTTAGGAGTTCTAGCTATCGTCCGCATGAGAGTAGGACTAGTACCATTTGTGTACTATAGTAGAGTTTTTATGGGAGCTCTAGGCCTTGGCCAATAGGTTTAATGTTGCTCTTGCACTAGGTTAGTTGAGTTTTTGTCCCCAAGTTCAATAGTAAATAGTGTTGTGATAACCTTTAATGAAATATGATAATCGATTTTATTATATGTATGGATTATAATATTGGCCTTAGTCACCTTAGAGCATATATCCAATTATCTCGTATTTGCTCTCATATTGTGTGTACCACATGTAATATCATATGTTTTTCTAGGTGTTCCATAATCATATGTGTTATCATTATCATTATCGATGTTGTAATTCATGTTATTGCATTATAGTATCTTATGATTGCATATTGACCTTACATGTTGAATGGTACTTCTTTAAGATAAATTGTATCATTCAATACAGTTGCGCATTGATACTACACTATATTAGATGATGTGCCGTAGGTTTTCACTGACGATCCTATAAACTTTGATCTTGTGCCCTTAGAGGAGTAATGGAATTGGGTTGGGAGGGAGAGTTATAGTTATTTGGGATTGACGCATGTTGCGTCCCTAGGATTTTGAATATATCTTTTGGACACTTTGTTCTATTTTGTCTTTATTTCACTCCCTCCTTTTTATTGTATATATTTTTGGAGTTCATATCAGTACTAATTTTTATTTTTATTTTGTTATATAACACCATCTTTCGTTGTTCTATTCGTGGTGTTTTGGTCTTCAAGTCCTAAATGTGTTAGACTTGCATTTAGCATAAAAAGGTACACTGACCGGATTTGTATTAAGTGTGGTTGTAATAGCTATATGTTTACGGTTACACTTTTGCTAAAAATAAAAATTTTCTGTGGTAAATTTTTGGGGCCTTACACCCATGGCTCCATCTTTAGGTTTGCTCCCTTCTCTGTTAGCTTAGGGTCCCTATTCATTTTTCAGTATAATGATATTGTGATAATTTGAGTGCTACTTTCTATAATACCGTAGCCTCACACCAAGCACAGTTAAATACTTAAAGTATTTAAGCATATTATGTCCTCGATCATATATTTTTCAAAAAACTTTAAAGAATGGTACCTATACTTAGACTATTTCAATCCAAATATACTAAATTATAAAGCTAACCATCATTACGACTTTAAATTTTAAGATTTCAGAGTTGACTTAATTTGTTATATTTTTATATTTATATATATATATATATATATATAAATATCATATATATATATTTTACAAATACATATTATGAGTTTGCTGGTAGAATAACGGCCGAAAAACAACATAAATTCTTAAATCATCTAAATAAAACTGGGTCGTGGAATCTGTACATCTTAATGGTCAGGGGATTCTTAAATTATATTTTTGGCTGAAATCCAAAGCAACTTGCGTCAGTAGAGAGATTATATACCGGTGGCTACTGATATAAAAAGTCAAGAGAGTTATAGTTGAGTAGGCAACGATGCGATTTAGTACTCCTACCATATCAAAATAGAGCAGAAAATTGAAACGGCCTAAAGTCCAAAGACTCTAAAATACTGCTAATCTATTGGTAGACCACGTTCCTCCCTCCGTCTGAGATGTACTACCAGTTCTATAGTCAAAGGTTCGCCCGAGAAGAACATAATAGCTATATAAGAAGCTCCATGGAATTAATATGAATATAGAGGCCGGCCATCTAATTAATAAATACGTCCCCTTCATCACGTATTAATTATTCGATAAACTTTCGTCAGACTAGTATTTTTAGACTCCCTTCCTTTTCTTACCTTATTATTATTATTATTATTATTATTATTAAAGGGGTGATGGATAATCTAAAGAACCCAAAGAAAATTTACTGCTTACTTCCTCTGTAATTATGGAAAATAGAACATGAAGTAAATGTATACCAGAGCTTGAATGAGCTTTGGCCGGAGGGAGATGGCCTGTATGCATCATCAACCAGTCGGTCAGAATCAGAGGCACTGCCACAATATTCAAGTCCGTGACAACCGTTTCATCCTAGCAAGCGACGACTCATAAAAGGCTGACCATACTTCGGCCATGGTAATGCTATTATTGTATCCCAATTATTTATTTATTGGAAAAGCTGGTCAACCAATGGCCACAACTATCAATAAATAATCCACCACCACCACACACAATATTACTAGAATTTATTGACACTGATGTTGAATAAAAGGAAAATGGGAATAAATTTGATTGATGTTTTATTAATTTTATATGCTTCCCTATTTAAAAATGATAAATATAACTAGGTCTTTAATACATCTAATGTAATTAGTGATTGGCTAGGTAATCAATGCATCCAATGTAAAAACATAAACGATGAATACATGAAAGAAGTCAGTGGCCTACCAATGTATATATAAGGAAGCATAAATAAACAGCCAAAAATTTTGTGTTTGACCATAAGGAGAGGGCGGGATAGTTTATATCCTCCCACTAACTGTGCGGGAATGAATTGGAACAAAGAGCTTATATCAGTTATCCGATGAATTATCCGTTTATCTGTTAATAGATATTATCCAGCAGATAAATCTATTATCCGACGAATAAATCTATTTAAAAGTTAAGCCAAATAATAATTTTAACTATAACTTATACTATATTTATTTTAAAATTAAGGATAATTATATATCATATAAACAGGTAGGAATATAGGTATGGATATGGATACGAGTACGAACATAGATATCTCGTACTCGTATCTACACCTGAACCCGATGGGTAATTTTTTTTTTCCATCATTCATATCTATATTTGTATCTATTTATCAATATTCATTTAAGTATTCGCTGGATAAAATTAATCAAATTTCGGATAAAATCCGTCCCATTTATATCTCTTATATTAAGTATGTAAACATAAGATAACTCTAAGGGCTTAGTGAAAACTTCTACTTGATAATGTGTGATTATGTTCAAAAACATTGCAACCCTTTCTTCAATAAACATATTTTTGGACTCTTTTAAACAGCCTTAATTGTGAAGCAATCCACAAAACACATGAAATGTATGCCTATCTATTCTAAGTTGATCAGTACAACAAGCATTAGAATTAAGAAATGCAATCACATTCTTAATTTCTTACTCAAGAGTTCTTTTAGTTCAATGTATGGTCCTCTTGGATTCTTTCATAGAGTCGAATACATCAAGTAGATAACTTAAGAATAATATCATGTATTGACTCATCAATCTAAACCACATAAAGTGGCTTTATTATTAATATTATATATTATAACCATGATAATTATTCCTAATCTTTTTCTTTTTATTTTACTTAGAAACACATAGATGAAGAGTTATATCTCACACAAAGTACTGTTACATTTTTTTTTATCTATCAAATATGATTTCATCCCTCCCATTGTTGAATAATGGAAGAAATTTAACACTTCATCCTCTACTTTCAACTAGAGTGTAGTTTCATTTTCACCAAGCTACAACTAGGGTGCTTATTAAATTAAATGCACCATGCTTATAAATAGTGTTATTTCAACTTTAAAAAGCCAACACTGTTAAGTTGCAATGGCTCAGATAACAGACAATTATTGATACTATGATTAAGAATTTCCAAAAAGGATAGTCACAACAATTTACTCGTGGTTGAAAATATATCAATAAATGTAATTAATGACATAAGAATCATGTAGTATTAGTACATAATTAACTTCTTTAAATAAATAAAGGGTGTAGTCTATCACAACAATTATAAATGTAAGAAAAGAGGGGAAAGCCAAAGTAGTGATGGATAAAATGAACTATATAAAGTGCATGCTAGGTATGTGCAAAGCATCAAATGTCTATTTTCAACACTGGATTAAAAATATGCTTCACTAAAATATTACCTTATGTTTTAGATCCCCATGGACACAAGCCTAACCTATATAATGTATCATTTATGACTTACTATTAAGTATTGTACATGTACAACAAAAGGATTTAATCATTCTTCTTTAGCAAGCATGAAAAAGAACACCGAAAGTCAATTTTCTTTTTTGTATTGTAATTAGGTTGTCTTAAGATACATTGATAATAGTGACAATCTTACTTTGTGGGCATATTAATTCTTAATTAAGTATAATCTAAAGAAACATGGTTAGGAAAAAAGGTTTTGGATGTCCAATCTAAACTAACATACAAAGAACTATGAGAAGCCAAACCCTATTTACCTAGTTTTAGATGTCCATATTTACTACCCATATTTCCATGTTTAAACCAATAGATTAGCATTAGTTTAGAGTCTTTAGACTTTAGGTTGTTTCAATTTTCCACTCTATTTTGATATGGTAGTATAAAGGTCAAAATTTTAGAATAAAGGTTAACATTTATCCTTATAATACAAGGTGACTTATTTTTTATATATAATTTAAGAATCATGTACGTATTTCAGGTTGCCTTTTGTATAAAGATTATAATATACCTTATTATATATGTATTTCAACATATTAACCTTTTAAGTAATACTTATTATGTGGAAGTCATAACCAAAATCCCATAATCATGAAACTCATACACTAAGGATGATGGAAGGAGTATTGATGATGGTTGAATGAAATGATAGTGTATGCAAAAAATATAACTCTTTAGCACCTTGAAAATATAGCACTTAAAAGGATTTTCAAAGAGAACTCATATAGAAAACCCTTTGATTGAAACCAAGAGAAAAACACACCAAGAATAATCTCACGATCACTATCAACTTCATAAATAAATCGAAAGATTTAATGCTCACAAAGAGACTTTATTTCTCAACTCAATAGTACAAAATTATAATGGTAGAATGGATGCCTTATTTATATGCTTACATTCACGAAATACCCATCTATCTAGACTTATAATACACACTGAGGTGATGGGGAAGTTAGTTAAGATTATATCTTAAATACCTTTAAGTTATCCAAGGAAAATCTAATTGATATACCTAACTATACTAGCTATTATTTACACCTTATAAAAACCTAAATAAAATGGTAATGAAAATGCATATTCCCAACAAAAAATTAGTTATGATTTGATACAAGTTAGTTACATAAAATATTAACTAACATAAAAGAAAACCCTAGCATATAATTTTTGAATCCAGCTAGCAACAAATCTCCACTTTTCATTGATGTTATAAAACATCCAAAATGCCTCCTTTTCCCTCTTGACATGTCCTAAAATATTATGTGTAACTTAGGTTGCATTTGGAATAATATCTTGCAAGAATTCTTAATTTATGGCCCATTCTCCAATAAAATATCGTAGAACTTCGAAACACCTTCAACATTGGCAAGAACCATTCCAATCATATCTAAAAAAATATGTTTAGAGGTATAAAAAAAGGTATACCTGCATCAACTTAGATATTATCCATCTTAGTTTTCTACTAGAATATTCGCATCTATATGTTTTATTTGATAAAATATTACTATGTGTGAATTTAATTTATATTTTGTACATTGCTTATATACATTAATCTCAATGTATTGACTAAAATGAATATCACACTATATAATCTTGTGTTTTGGGGTCATTGAATCATACAATACTATATTTTATTTTTGAACCAGATAACCTCGCACGTATACCACATAATTCGACGTTTAAAATTTAGCTAGTACCATTTTAATTTTGGCTATGAAATGTCATTTACCCTCCCTTACATAATTGGTCAAAAAAATCGATAAGAAGAAGAAGACCATAAACAAAGGACCTCATATTCTTCTTTCTTCTTCAAAATCCCTTCACCCTTTATCTCACCATTTTTGCACCAACCCACCACTTTTTCTCCACCGTTTCTTTTGCTAGTATAAAATTTTCAATCTACCACTCTTAATAATCCTTCCTACTTATCCATCAAACATATGTTAGACAACCATCACCCTTATCCTTGTTGAGCATTGTACTTCATCACTTGTAAGACTATTGTATGAAAATTTTCTTACTCTTTGTGGTACACAACACACCCCAAGGAACTCCTCTTAAAATTTAACCCAACATTAACTTTCTACTTTGAAGTGAGATTGGGAATTATCGTGAAATCAACAAACCTAACATAATCCTCTCAGGTATGCTTGTGGATTTTAAGGCTATATTCAGTCTTGCTTTAAAGTGGAAAACTAGTCCAAAATACATGATGCTTGGCAATGATGAGATTGATAGTTTGGTTTTAGGAATAGTGGTGGACTTGGTGGATTGTGAGTTCTATCTAACTTTATACTAATTATTTGAAAGCATGTGAGAGATAGGGTACTATAAAAATGACTCAAGCTTGATATAATAGTTATGAAACATGAAAACACTACGATTAAGGAAATGGTATGTTCAGGCTATTAGATAAAGGAAGCAAGATAAAGAAGATACGATTGAGGTTATTGCTTGTGTTTCCTCATTTCAAGAGTCCAAGTAAGAAAAAGTCTCCTGAGTTATTTAGTTTTAGGAATGTACATCGCACGTCTATATGTGAAAGTTGCCTTTCATTATATATATATATAACTTTTGGATTTTTGTAAGTAGGTTTAACCAATGCTCCCAATGCTTTAGTTTAATGTTAATGTTGCATTTTTTGTTAGACAATATATGTTATGATAGAGTTAGTATGTAATATTTTTTAAACTCATTTTTATGCTTGAGTTGATATGTATTTTTTTTTTCAAATGGTTGATCTTGGATGGTTAAGTTGATATGTAAGTAGGATAATCATATTGCTATCCTTGTTTGATTAATATCAATATTTATTTTTATTGTATTTGGACAATAGTGGAGTTGGTGAATGTGATGAAGGTCACATGTTTAGATTATTATTTCTATTTTAGGGGAGAATATTGAAGGTTAAGATGAGTATAATAGGAAAGAAGGAGTTGTAGATGGAAGACTTTGGAAGAGTGAGCTAGACCGAGGAGAAAATAAAAAATGGTATGTGAGAAATAATTAGAGAGTAAGGAAAATAATGAATACTTATAAGGTAAAGGCATCAAGTGCAAATGGGTCCTAAAAGTAGTCATTAGTAGCTATTTAGGATAATGTTTTTTAATGTGTAGGGTAATATGATGCAAAGGGTAATCTTATCATCTTAGTTCATTCAAGAAAATCAAGTACCTAAAGTATTAGGGTATTTTGTGTAAAGGATATTTCAATCGTTTCAAATTTATCATAGTAGTTGGAAGGGAAAAATAGTGGATAAAGAACAATTTTGGTTTAGAGAGTTATCTGGTACAAAGGAAAATGTTGTTATTTTAGTTTATATAGGAAAAATAGTATTTTAAGTACAAGGGTTATTTAGAGAAAAAGGATAATTTGGTTGTTTCAATTTTACACCAACCTTTGGAATAAAAGTTCATTTGAAAAAAAAAATTATTTCACAAAAATTCATCTAGTGAAAAAAGATATTTCATTTTACTTTGGAAGTAAATCAATAACAAGTTAAAAATGAGCAAAAAAAAAAAAAAACTCATGGTTAAATGGTTGGTAGTTTAATGAGTGGCATTTTGGTCACATAGGTAAAAAATTAATACCAGCTTCACTAAACTTGGACCAAAGATAATAGTAGGGTTATATGGTATAACCTTTTCAAAATATGACATTTTATGGTGTAGTTCAAAATGAGACATGGCTATACTATGTAATTTTTCCAAAATAAAAAATATATGGTGCAATATTCCTAACAAAAAATAACCTTAGTGAGTGGTATCAACATTACATTGCGTCATAATTGTCTAGATTTTGACCCCTTCTAAGAGTTGTAGCTTTGAGGCTCTCTTCATATTGATTTTAGGGTTCATTAATCAGATTCACAAAAAATTTATAATAACAAAAAGAATATATAATGGAAGATAATAATTATAGTAATTATATTAATGATGATAATAATAATATTATTATTAATATTAAAAGAAAAGTACTAGTTCAATATAACAATAAAAGTAATTCTCATTTTAACCTCATTAATATATTTAGGAATGATAGTATGTCATGTATGGATTGAATATCCCTTACACATTATCTAAATTGAGTGAAAAAAAATGCATGCCTATATTCATATATAAATTTGACAAGTATTTTTTTTCATATTAGTTTATCTATATTTGTTAACATATCAAGTAGGTAAAACCCAACGAGTTTAATATAAAATCAATCTGATTTAGAATAAAAATAATAATAATTATTAGTAGAAATATAAATATATATTTTACTATTGTTATTAAAATAATAATATATATTATATTTACAATTATGATTTTTATGTTTATGATAGTTATAATAATAATAATAAATTCTATGATTTAATCTGATTGATATAAATATAATATTAAAATAAAATAAAGATGATAGAATTTTATTAGTTTTGTTTCATTTATTATATGAGTTGTATATTTTTGTTTAGATAATTTTTTTTAATAAGATAGTTTATTGGTATTTATATATAAATTTGTATGAGATAAAATTTTATCTTTGTAAATTAAATCTCACTTTAGTTAGAAGTAAGTTTGAAATAGTGATAAGATATGTGTCATGTTTAAGTCAAATTATTTTGGATTGGATAAATTTTGTTGGGGTTATTATTAGATTTTTGTTCTAGTAGGGGTCAAATTTTGATATAAATAAAAATCCGTTTGGAGTATTTCGAATACGGATCATGATTAAGCTGGCTAATTTTGGATTAGATTAGAATTGATTTTGATTGTTTTACAATATTAAAAGACAAGATGAAAGATGTCGAATAAGAGACGACTAGTACTCCAAAACTACTCTTCACCTTTGACCAAATATCATCCCGGAAGTTTCAGGGAGCATCCTAAGTGGGGGGTTTTTTTTTTTTTTTGACGGGGCTACCGTAGTCAATGGCAAATATTGAACTTCTTCGTATGACAATTTCCCATTCCCTCATAGACCGCCATTTTTCTCTCTCCAACCCCACCTTCCCTGATACGGAAAATGATTTTGATTTCCTGGAAGAGGGATTGGCCTTTCGGCTTAGACTTTAGAGAGAGTGATTTTTATTTTCAGGCCTTCTTTTCCCTTTCGGGGCGGAAATACACGTATTCCAAATGAGGCCCGGTTTATTTATAGGCTTTACATTTATAAGTTCGCCCTTGGACTCTTCCTCCCATCCCACGCCGATCGTTGTATACCTAACACACTCCGAGAGAGTGGGGCCCATTCGTTCATACCTTACACTAGGATTAGTCAACGTTATAGGCCAGTGTACAGCCGTGCACAAAGATTAGTTCCGGGAACGCATTTCTTCTCACCAAACAAAAGGGAATTAATAAATGCGTTTTAGTACTCTTTTTTTTTTTTTACCTTTCTTTTAAAAAAAAAAATAAAAATAAAATTAATAGTAGGACTCGGTGATCAGTTTTCGATCATCTAGGGAGTGTCCACGCGCTATATGTATCATATCAATATCATACAACAAAAGGAAGTTAGTCAAATATCTGAATCTGAGTAAGTGTTAAAGATATTTCTCCTGTTAGGAAGTCCAATGATGTAAAAATTCAAATGCTCATCGATAAAATCAATAAAATCAAGGCCGCCCACAAGAGGAAGGAAGACTAATCAAAATTATAGTTTTGATTTTTAATTACTAAATCAAATGTTCATCAATTTATCTTAAATAATAATAAAAAAAATACCAAAACCAAAACGCCTCTCTTTAAATTTTTATATAAAATAAATTACGTTAAAAAATTTATATTTTATTTTTTAACTTTTGTTCTCGCCTTTTTTTTTTCTTTAATTACTTATATATTAAATATTTTTACTATTTTTTTAATAAAAATTGTAAATAAAATTTTTTAAGACTAGTTCTCTTGAATTTTTTTTTTTTATAAAAATAATACATAGATTGTTGAAATAACTATTTCTTTGTTTAATATCGATTGGATTTTAAATGAGTCGAATTAGTTCGGTATTCGATTATGTTCGACTCGTTAATTGAATGAAATGAGCCGACTCCGAACCTTTTCTTTAAATACGTATGTTAAATGAGTCAAGTTCGAGTCTAAAAGATTAAATTTCGTTTTATTTTATTGCTTTAGTTCGTTAACTCGTCTCGCTTAATTTCGCCTTCTTTATTTAGTTAAAAAGTCCATGCCTAAATTAAAAAATATCCGATTTTATTCGGTTCGGTTCGTACGCCGCCCTAATTACAAATAGAGTATATACGGGTATATTATCTTTTAAGTAAATTATACCAAATGTCATCGATCGTCATACGCAATAAACTTATCTGAAATGATAATGTCCTCCAAGTCTGTACGTTGCTATTTTCTTTCTGCTTTTCTATATAAATACATTTTACTAATTTTCTTTGTGCGAAATAGTCGTCAATGTCATGTCCTAACTTCGAAGTTCTAACCGCCGCTCTCCTCCGCCCCTCAGATTTTCTAGCCTTCTTCCATCCCGTTTCTCCCCCTCCCCTTCCCCCTCCCCCCTCCGAAGAGAAGAAACGGAGAGACACGTCAATGGAAACCTCACCTGTGAATCGGGAGAGAGGAGTACCGGCGTCACCGACAGCACCTCCGCATTCGATGCTCCTCCCATCTCCAACCAGCAATAATAGCAGCACCACCAGCAGCAGCAGCAGCGGTAACAATAAGTCCACTGCCAATGGCCACAGCCACCACTATCCCAACCAGTACAGCCCCCATCGACCGCCTTCTACCCCAACAACGCCAAAACAGCAGCAACAACAACAAAGTCATCAAACCATCACCAGATCCGATTCCAACAACCCCTACCCAACGACCTTTGTTCAAGCGGACACTTCCTCTTTCAAACAAGTAGTCCAAATGTTAACCGGCTCCTCCGATGCATCAAAAGTAGCCTCTCCACCTAAACATACTACAGAATCCGATCATCTGTCTCATCCTCACCCCCACCGCCACCACCACCACCACCACCACCAACCTCCGCCTAAAGGCTCTATTCCACCAATCAAAACTCCCTCTAAATTGAAACCCTCGAAGCTCTATGAACGCAGGAACAGCCTCAAAAACTTCAAGATTAATCCACTTGCTCCCGGGTTTGGATCCAATTCCGGTTTCTCACCTCGAAATGCAGACATTTTGTCCCCGAGTATGCTTGATTTTCCTTCTCTCGTCCTCAGCCCTGTGACCCCATTGATTGCGGACCCTTTTAATAGATCTCCCTCCGCTATACAAAATGGTAAGCCCAATGATATTGTCGTTGACAAGGCAGCTGAGGAAAAAGCAATCGCCGAAAAGGGATTTTATTTGCATCCTTCTCCTGCTTCTACTCCTCGAGAGTCCGAGCCCCGCCTTCTGCCATTGTTTCCGGTGACTTCTCCCAGAGTTTCAGGTTCTGATTCTAATTTTTCTTAATTGAAAAGAAAAGAGAAAGGGCGAGTTACCCAGTTGACCTTTGAGAGAATGCTTCTTCTTTTTTTTTTCGTTTGTATCTTTATATCGTTGATGTAGTAGTATCTACATAAAATATTGATTGGCCTGACTAGGAAGAATATGGCAATTTCTCTGTAATGGGTTCCTGCCTTATATGAGAGAGATAGAGAGTGTGCGAAGAATTGAACATGGCTGCTTCAATTGTAAATTCTTACCTATTTATATTTGTGACCATTTTGATATTTCATCGTTTTCTGTCTGTGTGTGTTTTTTTTTGGTTTAACTTGTGTACTACTAATAAGCTTCAATTGAGGGTGCCAAAATGTTCATACTTCAAAGTATTGCTCTAGATTTTATTGGTGCTATTGGATTTCATTTATTACGAGTTCTGTTCTGATATGGCCATATAGGTGCTACCCACTATTCCTCTGTTTCTTGAAGTCCTTATTCTGGGGGCGAAAGGGCGTGAATAAGATCGTTAGTGGAATTGGAGGAATAATCGAGTGGAAGATCTATGGTCTGTGCCTACTAGAAAGTTTGGCTTTAGTTGGCATTTACTCGCAGCATTTAAGGTAAAGTAGAAAGTTAATAGGAAAGTCGGACTTGGGAGTAAAACTTTTGGGATGGTGGGTAGGACGGGGAATTGGCCTGGAGAAGTTTGTTTTGTTTGAGTCCCAAAGGGAATGGGGTCGGAGGGAGGATGGTTAGCTGTCAACGGAAGAGTACAAGAAGAGACACGGAATCTTGACTCATTTTGTTGTCCTTTTGAATTTCAGGAGGGTAAAAAAGATCATAGAGTTGAGTGACGAACACTCGACCGAAACCCTTTTAGAGCTTAGTTGGCACGGCAATAGTATAGGTGTGAAAAAAATTTACTTTTATTTTGTATCTTTTATATTAAATATTTAATACTAATAAATATATTTTTAATAAAATATTTATTTTAGATCTTAACTAAATATTTAATTTTAACTAGATTATATAAAATATATAAATTATGGAGATAATATTTTTTCACCCCAATTATCCCTTAACCAAACAAGCACTTAGGGTTCATTATTTTATACCAACTCCAATGTTATAATTTAAGTTTTATCAGATTATTCTAATATATTTTCAAAGTTTAGAGAGGGTTATTTATTTATTGATTGATTTTTTTAACATCATAGTTGAATGCCATTTTTTTACTACATGGTTTGCATTTGGAGAGTAAGAACCAAGTAGGGTTGTGGGGAACAGGCAGAGGGTGACCGGATCTCAATAAATTTATGATTAAAAATACTAAAAATAAAAAATATTTATCATTAATAACACCCATTAATTTATACATTACATTCGTTTTTAAAATAATTTTTCTTAAATAATTTACATACTATTTTAAATAAATATTACAAAAAATTTAGAATACGATAATAAAAATAAAAAGCATACATTAGCTTTTGAAAACTTTTCTAAAAAAAGGAAAAACTTTCTTTTGAAAAAAGAAAAAAGAAAGCTTTTGAGCTTCCTTTCTGACATGGATACAACATTTGGTATGCATTTTTAAATCAAATATTATTTTAAGAATGAAATTAAATGGTTATCCAAAGAGAAGTTGTTAGCAAAATTGTAGTAATAAATTGGCTTATTTGTGGCTTGGGTGGCCAATCTAGTTTTGGTTTGGAAAGTTTTGTTATAATCAGTTCGCACAATCTTTAGGAAGGTTTTTCCTTCAAGTTTTTAAACTCCTAATCATGCCTAAAAAGACGATTTCTCTTGATTTAGAGCCTCATCTTCATTTCGTTCGTCGTAAACGTAGTTTGATTGTAGAAGAGATAATCATTGACGCCCTTGATTAAAGTCACTAAACTATTGATCCGTTTCAAAAGGGATCATCATTGAAAATGTGAAAAAAAGTCATGACGTTGCTTCACATCCCAAAAACGTATATCTCACACTTGTCATGCTTTTCGAAAGAAAAGGTGAGTGATTCCTTTCCTGCGTATATTATAAAATCTAGGATGACCAAACCCTCGTTCTCTCTCAAATGGTGAAGTTTGAAATGACAAAAGTACTTTTTCGGCCTAGATTACGCGGAATTAAGAATTAGGGTTTATTTGATACGAGGGGTGGAAAAAATCTTTTTTTATTTTATATTTTTTATATTAAATATTTAATAATAATAAATATATTTTTAATAAAATATTTATTTTAGATCAAATCGAGATTTAAAATGAATATTTATTAGAATAAAAATATTTAATTTTAACTAAATTATATAAGATATATAAAATATGGGATAATTTTTCTATCCCTATTATCCCTAACCAAACAAGCACTTGGGGGGGGGGAGAAATAATGGAGTCCGCTGAAAATAGAGAAAGTACAATTCTTAGAAAAACTAGTAAACTGAAATATTCAAAATGATAAAAACATTAAATTTAAATATTGTTTTATATTCACATTTCCAAATAATATACGGACACCTAATTAATAGAAACAATTTGCGATTATTAGGTATCTGATAAAAAGAGTATAAACCATTCACAAGAGAGGGAGAGAGAGAGTATAAACTATAAGAATTGCCATTTTAAACTTAAATAATATAGTTATGAAAAGAAATTTAATGTTTATATGTGAATGTTTGTTGTAAGTAGGATTGTTCATATTATCCAATATCTAAATCAATCCGATCCGAAATATCAAATAACCAATCCAATATTTTTTTTTAAATTAATTATCCGATTCGATAAATAAAAGATTAAATAAATCAGATATCCGATCCAATAAATTAATGCATATACACTTTAAATAATATTTATTTTTTATAATTTTTTTTATATATATAATCATGTATGTGTATATAATTTGAAATGAGTGTTTATTGTAAGTTATTTTTATACTTTTTAATTATTATTTTGATTAAATATTTAATTATTACCCAAAATTTGAAATTACTAATTGAATATAATGTAATTTAATACTTAAATAAATCATTAGATTATATTTGTTTAAATTGGATCAATTATTTATTTTTTAATTGAATAATTTTTTATCCAATATTTCTCAATTGTAGCTTACTCGAAAGTTTCGGATATTCGATGGATTATTTGTTATCCGATCTGAAACTTCTAATATTCAAGTGTTGAATATCCGATCTTTAAATATCAAAAAACTTTTTACCGGATATTTAAAATATCGGATATCCAATCCATAAATACCTCTGGTAACAAGCGAGAGAGGCTAGTAGATGGCTGAAAACTTTTGAGTGGCGAGAGCAGTTGGAAATTTGGCAAAAATGTTGTCATTGTAGTTAGATTTTTGTTTAAAAAAAATATTCGGTAGCATTTCTAATATGACGTTGAATATGCCAAAAAAAATCTTCAAACTTATCATCGAAAGATCATCTGAATTACTAGAATTGATTCATACCGACTTAGTTGATTTTAAGAACACAATGTATAAAAGAAGGAAAACGATATTATGTAACTTTTATAGATAATTATTCTATGTATACCAAATTTACCTCATTAGACAAAAATATGAGTATGAAGGCATGCTCTTAAGATGTAAGGTGGAAATAGAAAATCAGTTAGACCATAAGATAAAGAGACTTAGATACAATCGGGGTGGTGAATACAAAAATAGTTTTTGAACTGAATTTTGTGATAATCATAGTATTGTGAATGAGACTCATACCCTTATACCTCTTGGAAAAAAAAAAGGCTTAGTTAAAAGAAAAAATAGAACTTTAAAAAAACAATATGATTGTTATGCTATTAAGCTATGATATGTTTAAACAACAATGAGGGCAAGTTTTATTGTTTACATGTTACATTTTAAATGGAGTTCTTTGTAATAAAAAAAAGGGTTAGTTAAGACACCCTAAGAATTATGGAAAGGGCTCAAGTATAATCTAAATAATTTGAAAGCATAGGAGTGTCTATATAATATTGGCTTATTAGACTTTAGAAGGACTACTATAGAAGTTAAAAAAAAAAAGTTAGATAAGACACCCTACAAAATATAGAAAGGGCTCAAGTCTAATCTAAATCATTTGAAATCATGGGAGTGTCTATATAATATTGGCTTATCAAACTTTAGAAGGACTACTATAGGAGCAAATATTTTTGACTGTGCATTTATTAAATATACTTAGAATGATACTACATATAGATTTTTGTTTTCAAATGGTAATTATATATGTGAATCTAAAAATACATAATTTTTAAAAAATATGTTTTTCATGAAAAAGTAAGAAAGTGATATTTCTATTTCTTCGAATGCTTCTTCTATGACTTTATATCTACCTTCTTCATTAAGTATTGTAAATAAAAATATGAATGAACCTAGGAGAAGTCAAACATGAAGAATAGAAACTAGATACAGACTTGACTTTGTTACTAATTTCTTATTTGAAAATGATGATATTGATATGGTAAGTGTAGACTCTTTATTTGCTCATCTAATAGGAAAGATTTAATCTCTATTGATGCTAATATCTAAAAGAAATTTATCAAAAATGAATTATAATTTATTGTGTCTAATCATAGATGGGATTTAGTTGGTTTGCCTAAAGGTTGGAAACGAATTAGAAGCAAATGGGTTTTAGAAATAAATTGAAAATTGATAGGACCATAAATAATGTTAAGGCTCGATTGATAGTTATAGGCTACAAGCTGAAAAGGATGTTGACTTTATTGATACTTATTATCCTATAACTAAGATTGTCACTATTCATTCTTTAGTCATCTGAAATGCTATTTATAGATTTGTGGTCCATCAAATGGATGTTAAAACTATTGTTTGTAAATGTCAAAATTAAAGAAGAAATTTATGTGGAGCAGTCCAAGGGCTTTGTAGTTGAGGGTAAAGAGATCAAAGTATATACATTGATAAAATCATTATATGGCCTTAAATAAGCTCTTAAGTAAAGGTATGAAAAGTTAGTACAAACTTTAGTGAGTGATGGTGATGTTGTGAATGCATATGATTATTGTGTTTACTCTAATATGTTTGAACATGATTGTGTGATTATATGTTTGAATGTTGATGTCATATTAATTATTGGTATTTATATGATTATGGCCAACAAGACCAAATCATTTTTTTCTTATCATTTTGATATGAAATATTTAAAAGAAGCCGATATGATTCTTGAAGTTAAAATAAGAAAAATTGAGGCTAACTTTTTCTTGTATCTGTAATACTATATTGAAAATATTTGAATCTATTTTATTGTTTTGATGATATGCCTATAAAAACTCCTTATGACCCCATCATACATTTGAAAAAGAACTAATGTTCTATTATTTTTCAGGCTGAATAAACTAAAATCATGGGAAGTATGATATTCCTTGTGAACTATATTAGACCCACCATAGCTTATGTAGTGATTAGACTAAGTAGGTACATTCGCAACATAGATAATAATCATTAAATTACACTTTATTGTTTACTTAGATACCTTAAGGATACTAAGGATTGGTGCTTGCATTTTTGTAAATTTTCTGTTGTGCTACAAAGATCTACATATGGTAATTAGATTTCAAATAATAGTAAGTGGTTATATATTTGCCTTGGGAGGAGGAGTTGTGTTGTGAAAGTCTGCTAAGCAGACATGTATAACTTGCTATATTATAGAGTCGAAGTTTATTACTGTTGAGCTAGATAGTTAAGAGACATAATGGTTGAGGAACCTATTGGGTGATATGCCATTATGGAAGAAACATTGTGTGCTAGTTTTCTTACATTGTAATTCATAGGCAGCTATCAATATTTCCAAGAACAATGTATATAATGGTAAAAAGAGATACATTCATGTGAGATAGTTCGGTGAGACAAGTATGAAAGAATAGCGTGATATCTTTAGAGCCTATTAGATTAGAGAAAAATTTGACAGATCCTTTTACATAAGGTCTAAAGAGAATAGTTGTTGTTAAATTGTCAAGGGGGATGGTGTTTAAGCCTTTGAGTTGAGGAAAGTATGGTAAATATCAATACATCTCATCTATATAGTGTGTGATAATGCTTTGATTGCATGTTGAGCTTAGTCTCTTGATGAGTTTATAGTCCTATTCTTGGGTAGTCCTAGTGAGACGAACTTGATGAACTCACTTATTAATGTTATATAAGGATAATAATTCTTATGCTATTAATGAATCCATAACCTTGTATGGTAGTGCTTATGAGACACACTTAATGGTTTTACTTAGATGAGTGTGAAAGTTGGCCATGTTCTATGAAAGAATAAGGCTATTTTTTCTAAAAGACGCATAAGTACCCAAGGTGTGCGTATGTGTAACACCTCCAAAATTTACTACCGAAAAATTTTATTTTATTTAAAAATTAGCAGAAGCAAAAGTCATAAATTTCAATGATGTTACCAGCACACTTAATACCAGATCGGTTTTCTCCTACTATTCTAGTACCAATTGCTAAGGCTAAAAGAAACAGAATACAATTTACTCTAATTTAAAAACCTTCATTTAAATTAGAGTAGCGCATTAAATTCATTACAAGAGGTAAAGCCTACTATTAGTGGTTATAAGAGTAAAATTATTTTAAATAAAGAAAAAGAAGGTTCAAAGAGAAACCCTAAATCTTCTCGGATAATCCTTACGCTCTTACCCGATAACAGTTTGAATAACACCTAGAACTAACTTGTAAGGGACATTACCCATTAAATAGGTAGGGGCCCACAAATGGAACACTTTAGTTCTATGGTACTGAGTAACCCTTTATACCAAACTAAAAGGCAGGGCCCATATGCAACACATCATACTTAAACAAAAGTAAAGACAATTTCATACGCAAGCATATAAGTAATCATAGCCACTTAAGAGCAAGTACACACATCAACTAATAAGAATTGCACAACACAAAGTCCATTTGCTTAACACTTCCAGCACTTACCAAGAGTGACAGGCACTAATAATTCATAAGGATGGAAGTAACACTTTTGGTCTTAAGCTATTAATTAAACATTATTTAACATCATCTCTTAATTTATATCCATGTGAGTGCGGGAACCCTACTATTATAGCTGGTGGACCGAAAATACACTTAAAGGCATAACGCACCTGACCACTATTATTTGTCGGTGGGCCGGTCTCCATGGTAGAAGGCTCCTGGACACTATTATCGCTGGTGGCTCAATCTGGCCCTAACTTGTATGGTGTTCCACTATAAGTGATTAGTATCTTCCCATGATTTATTAACATCTAAGATTTGGTTTATTAAGCTCGAGATCCCCCACTATTATAGCCGGTGGATCAGAAAACACTCCAGGGAAATACACATCTGACCACTATTATAACCAATGGACTTGTACACATATACATCTTCCAGGACAAAGCACTCCTAGCCACTATTTTAATAGGTGGACTGGTACACATGATATAATCCATCTGAGCCCGGTTCAATAATCTTTTACTTTACATGATTAGAGTTTTTCATTTAATTAGCATAACAAGTCTATTTATTTAACTCAAAGGGGAGATTAGGAACCCGAGGATACAAAGGTACACTAATCATACTAGCGTATATAAGCAACATAATACCCTCCAAAAATCAACCTAGGGACACAAAGGTACCTTGGTTACACTAGTGTACGAGGACACATAGTACCATACCGACAAGGACACCTAATCTATAAGTATGCATGCCCCCTAAATAGGTCCGTAAAGGTAGATAGAGTAAGGTGTAGGGCCTGGTTGGGGCACTAAGGCACACCAAAAAAAAGCAGAACAATCGTGGGTTAAACTACATCTTTAGGGTAGCGACCCTTAAAGAGTCACCATTTCCGATCTCGAGGTCTTCCACTTTAATCATTAGTGTCTTAATTAAGATGGCCACGAGAAATACAACATACACATACTTAATTATTTTCATTTGTTTATGTTATTATTAAGTAATCCTTATTCATATAGTTATCCATGTTAACTTAAATAAACCATTAAGGCCATCCTTTTATCGACCATTACCATTTTAGAATTCGCTTCCATTTATTCATATGTCGTAAAGGGTTATCGTATCATAATCTATAATATGGTCCTAGAGTCTGGTGGTCTATATTTAAGGATCATGGAACACTTAAACCCTAACATGTACTTCTGTCACATCCAACACACATTTTCATGCATAATTAATGATTAAGGCACCTCTTGTATGAATATGAGGTAAACACCATATCACACCCTTAATTATTCTTTCAACCCTATGTTATGCCATGTTCTTGTGATACCCACTAATTTACCAAAATACCCTTATCCTTTTATTTAATATTACTTATGTCTTATTATAGAGGCTTATTTAATTCATTGACATGTTATTTGTAATTTACCGATTTACCCCTTTATACTTACAAAATTACTAAAATAACTCTCATGTTTGTAAAGTTACCAAGTTACCCCTTTTTACTTGCCAAATTATCATACTACCTTCCATGCTTTTATAATTACCAAAATACCACTTGTATTTGTTAAATTACCAATTTATCCTCCATACTTATTAAATTACCACTTTTATCCCTCATACTTGTTAAGTCACCAAATTACCTTTCCAGTTGGTTAAATTACCAATCTGCCCTTTATACTTGTTAAAATTACTAAATTAACCTTTAGGTTTATTAAATTACCAAATTTCCCTTTTGGTTAGATAAATTACCAAATTCCCCTTTTGGTTAGATAAATTACCAAATTGTCCTTCATACATATTAAAATTATCAAATTTCCCTTTTGGTTAGACAAATTATCAAATTGCCCTTTATACTTATTAAAATTACCAAATTGCCCTTGTGGTTATATAATTTACCAAATTATCCTTTTGTGCCAAATTACCAAATTACCCCTCTTACTTACCAAATTACCATTTTATCCATTTTACTCACAAAATTACCAAGTTACCCTTCTTTTATGCCAAATTACCAACATACCCTTCTTACTTATTATTTCACCATTATACCCCCTTATGTTTATAAAATTATCAAGTTATCCTTCCTTTATGCCAAATTACCAAAGTAACTTTCTTACTTATTATTTTACCATTTTATCCCCCTTTTTTTTTTTACAGAATTACCAAGTTATCCTTCATTTATGCTAAATTACTAAAATACCTTTCTTATTTTATTAATTTACTAAAAGACCTTCTTACTCACAAAAATTACCACGTTATCCCCTTTTCCATGTACATTTACTAAAATTCCCTCCTTACTTATTAAATTATCTTATTACCCCTTTTATTCTTATAAGTTACCAATTTGCCTATATTATGCCAAATTTACTAAAATACCATTACCACATAAGACATTAATATCTATGGTCCATATACATCATCTAACACCACCAATTATTATTATTTATTATTAATACTCATTATCACCTACCACACATACTTGTTTAGGCCATACCTTTTGTACAAGAAAATTTACTAAAATGTCCTGAAGACTGATATTAACATTATCTATGCAACAAATGGCCACATTAGCTTATCATGTCATACACATGTATTTAACATTATCATTACCAATAAAGCTCCTTCCTTAAACATCATTTCTACACATGAAACATAAATTAACATGCTTTTCATTTAAACAACCAACATATGCTACAAGTCATAATACACTTAACATCATACAACATACACATAATCATATTATAAACCCTGATGTGCTAGCATACGTATATCCACACATTTTTGTAGGGGATAATGGTTACCTTATTTCCAGCAATAATTAAACCTCATTGGTACCCCGGTTAAAAGTTTGAGCTTTGATTAATAAAAATTAATACCTAAAAATAATATACAAAATTAGCATATTAGTGAGGGAAACTTAAAAGAATAATTTTTTTTATCTAAAATCTTAATTAATATATACTAATACTAACTATTTTTATACCTAAAAAATTTAGCAACATGGACTCAAATAGATGTAGCAAGCTCACGTTGCATGGCAGCATGAGTTGCATGCACAGGTGGGGGGAATCAAGGGTTGAAGAGCGGAGATGGGAGAAGGGAGAGGGGTTGTTTAGGTGAGGGTTTTAGGGCTTGGTTGAGGGCTTGTGGAGGGGAGTGAGGGTGGTGGCTGGTTGTAGGGAGGGAGTAGGGGTATAGGTGGTGGTCGGGGGTCGAAGGTTGGTGGCTCAAGGCAGTGAAGATGGAGGCTGAAGGGCTAGGAATATGGATGCAAGGATGGGTAAAGAAGAAGAAGGAAAGAAAAATAAGAGAAGAAAGGAGGGGTTGTAGGGGATTTTTGGCCAAGGTGAGGTAGGGTGGTGGTAGGGGAGGTTCTAAGGAGTTGATGGGTGATTGTGGCGGTAGCAGAAGAGGGGGAGTGGTGGTGCACGGTGGTGGTGTAGGGGGAAAGAAAAAGAAAGGAGGGGGAAGGTGGTTACAGGGGCGAGTGGGGGGTTATTGGGTGGTGCGGGGAGGTAGTAGGAAAAGATTAATTAATATATACTAATACTAACTATTTTTATACCTACAAAATTTAACAACATGGAATCAAATAGATGTAGTAGGCTTAGGATCATGTTGCATGGCAGCGTGAGCTCCATGCACAGGTGGGGGGAATCAAGGGTCGAAGAGGGGAGATGGGAAAAGGGAGAGGGGTTAGTTCGGGGTGAGGGATTTAGGGCTTGGTTGAGGGCTTGTGGAGGGGAGTGAGGGTGGTGGCTGGGTGCAGGGAGGGAGTAGGGGTATAGGTGGTGGGTGTCAAAGGTTGGTGGCTCAGGGCGGTGGAGATGGTGGCTGCAGGGCTGGGAAGATGGATGTAAGGATGGGCAAGGAAGAGGAAGGAAGGGAGGCGTTGTAGGGGATTTTTGGCTAAGGTGAGGTAGGGTGGTGGTAGGAAAGGTTCCAGGGAGTTGATGGTTGGTCATGGCAGTAGCGAAAGAGGGGGAGTGGCAGCGCATGGTGGTGGTGCAATGTGGATGCCGAGAAAGGAGAAAGAAAAAGAAAGAAGGGGAAAGGTGGCTGTAAGGGCAAGTGGGGGTTATTGGGTAGTGCAAGGATGTAGCAAGGGGTGCTAGGAGTGGCTGTGGTGGTCAGGTGGGTGGTAGAGGTAGTGATTGCTGGGTAGTGACACAAAACACGGGAGATGGGAGGAGAAGGAAGGAATGAAAAACAGAGGCTTTGCAGGGAGGGAAATAAGAGGCTCGGGGGAAGAAAATGGGCAGGGGAGAAGAAGAAAAAGAAGAGGGAGAGGAGGGGAGATAAGGGCACTGGGCTAGGTGGTGCAAGCTACAGGTGGTCGAGTGTAGGGTGACAGGGAGAAGGAAGCGAGAAAAGGAAAGAAAGGGCATGCAAAAGGTTGTGGTGTAAGGGCATGTGTGGCCAAAAATGGAAGGATAGGGATGAGGGAGAGAGGGAGAGGCAGACTATAATGGCAGGGCTACAGGGGTTTTGGTGGCAGGGGCGACTTGCAGGTAAGGATGACGTGTGACGGTCGAAGGAGAAGGAAGGAGGAGGGAAGAAGAAGAAGAAGAAGAAGAAGAAAAGAAAGGGCACAATGGCCAGGCGGGGGAGAAAGAAAGAAGATGGGTCATCCCTGTGCATGAGGGAGAGGAAAAAAAAAGAGTTGGGCTGGCCCAACCGAGGGAAAAGAAAGAAGAAAAGAAAGAGACAACTAGGCTAGACGGGTGTAGGGGAGAAGAGGGGGAAAGAAGAAGAAGAGGAAGGAAGAAGGGTCACAACCTAGTAGGCAAGGAGGAGCGACGTAGGCTGGGCGGCCTAAAGGAAGGAGAAAAGAAGAAAAAGAAAAAGGACGGAAAAGGAGAAAGAAAAAGGAAAAAGGGGGAAAATAAAATCAAAATAATTTTTAGAATATGGGTATTTAATTATTTATATGGATAAATTAATTTAATAAATTAATTTATTTAAAATTTAAGATATTAATTTAAGAGGGTAACTTTAGTAGAATATGGGTTTGGAAAATTATTTAAATAAAATAAGTAAGATAAAATAACAAAATATTTATTTTAATTTATTAAATAATATATCCATTTTTATACACCCAAAAGATCCACAAAATAATTAAAATAATTAATTTAAAAATTAAATTATCCTAAATGAGGATTAATTATTAAATTTTAGGTTTTAAAATTTTTGGGTATTACGGCATGACAATTACAAGTGTTTTTTTTTCATCCTAGAAGGTGTATAATTTAAGGTAAGACAGGTGTTGTAGGATATCGGTTGAAGTTAAAGTAGTTCAAGATTCATTCATTTTCTAGATACAATTATTATCTCACTTTACTACGTATCAATTCAATACTTGTTATATTAATATTTAAGTGTTATTTTTTTTTCATATTATTTTTGTGTTTCTATCTTTCTATTTTACCATTGGTGAGGGATTGTTGGAGCAATGATAAAGTAATAGCTTATTTTTGTTGTTGTTGCTATACTTCTAGCATCCTACATTGGTAGAACTCAAGTGCTCTCAACTTCTTATACCATATTAGATCATAGAAGCAAAAATTAGAATAATAATTAATAAGGATATATATAGTTTGATATTTGGTTTTAACATTTTAAAGGTACTTTGTATTTTCAATTTCACTTAGGTACACTCATATTTCAATTTACTATTATTTATGTGTCTTTGATATTTAACAAAGTTACATTATATGCTAAAATTTGGAACAAGTTCAATAAATTAATTAGACTCCAATAATTGAACATTCTATAGTTTTAATAATAAAAAAACATAAAATATGAAAACGTAAGTAAAAAAAGTGACAAAAATCTAAAAATAATGTGTCTATACGTGTGTATTTTAAAATAAGTAGTTATAAAAATATACCTAAAACTCACAAAAAAGTTATAATAATTTCTAAAAAAATAATTTTGGAAATCTAGAAAGCTAGAAGAAATTTTTTCAATAATGATAAAAATTCTTAAAATATTTTAAGATCTAAAAAAATAAGAGGGAGTCGAATGATTCACCCCCTCTTTTTTATTCTAAAATATTTTTGGAAATTTCATATTTTTAAAACTTTTTCCATAATTTTTTAGATTTTTCATAAATTATTTATATGTATATTTTCTATAGCTTGTAAAAAAATTTGTTTATAGAAAATATATTTTTTTTATAATTGTTTTAGTATTTTTATACTTTTAAGGAATTTTTATAATTCTTTCACAAATTTTTAGATTTTATTTTGTATTAAAAATTTAGAATGTTCGCATATTTTGTTCAAATCAATTGGATGATTTTTTAAAATTTTAATTAGCATGAAATCCGGCTTTATTTTTTGAAAAAAAAAATTACTATATAAAAGTTGGCCAAGTGATAATAGATTAAAAAGTAATACTTAAGTGAAATTATTAAAAATACATGATCTCTCTAAAATATTTGTTGAAATATCAAATAGCTAAATGAAATTTGTTATAATTTTGATAACAACAATAACAATCCTAAACATATAGTAGAATTTATTATTATATTAGATGAGATGAACAATATCATACTAGAGAAAATGAAACTCTTAAGCCCATTTCTTTTCAACTTAGTTTTTCTATTATCATCTTATTTGAATTTATTAGTGTTGATTTGGACTTATCCTATAATTATGATAATGATGATGATGATGATCATCATTATTTTTATTATTATTAAGAATAGTATTGATAGTAAATAAATAAATACCCTTATCGTTGTTCGTTTTATAAATATTTTTTAACATTATTGAATTAATTATAATATCATTAGCTATTAGAAATATTATTAATTAGTCTTAGTTGTTATTATCATAATTAAATTAATAATAATGATAATAATAATTACTTAATATCATTATTAATATTATTTATATTATAAAATTAATTATAATCACCAAATATTTATTTTCTTATTAAATTAGTATTAGTATTCTTTATAGGTAATATTACTATTTGAACTATTAATTTAATTAAGATTATGATTATTATTTATTGTTATTCTTAGCATTAATTAGTATAAGTATTAGTTTTATAATATATATTATTAAATTAATATTAATATATTAATTAATATTACTAATAATTATTAATATTATGATTTATTATTATTAATTACCATTCATTATATTGTTAAATTTATTATTATTATTATTATTATTATTATTATTAACTACCAATCAATAATTGTATTATTAACTACCAATTAATAATTTTATTATTAACTACTAATTAATAATAATATTATTATGAGGTTAATATTGATAGGAAATTTTTGTTGTTAATTATTATCTTCTTGTATTATTAAATTGATTATTATAAATGATCAATATCTTTAATATTGTATTTGATATTATTAAATATATTATTATTTTAGAATTTATCTTAATAATGAATAGGTAAATAAATGATTGTTGGTATTAGTTTTCTAGTTATAACATTTTATACTCTTAAATTAACATTATTG
This sequence comes from Tamarix chinensis, assembly GCA_030549775.1. Classification (NCBI taxonomy): domain Eukaryota; kingdom Viridiplantae; phylum Streptophyta; class Magnoliopsida; order Caryophyllales; family Tamaricaceae; genus Tamarix; species Tamarix chinensis. Next base: position 40,259,926 of record CM060177.1, read on the forward strand.
TTACTAATTATTTTCTCGGTATAATATAATGTAATTGTATTGATTTTATCTGATTTTACAAGTGATAAATTTAAGCTTGGAAGAATTGGCCTTACATTTAACAAAACTAACCAAGTGGTATTAACAACTGTAAATGAGTTGAATTAAGTCAATCTCTCTAGCTTGAGTTTGACTTGTTTAATTTTTTCAGAGCTAGGGTTTATTCAAGCCTAATTTATGAGGCTCGATGTTGCTTTGTAAAATGCTTGGGAACAACTCGGCTCAATTTATTTTAGAAAAACAAACCAAATCAATTCATTTAAATTTGAACTCAACCGGACTTATTTAATTATTTGACTTGTTTGTTAGTATTTTTTGAATGGGTATATTTAACCTTTTTAAAAATGACTTTATTACTAGCTTGATTTACTTTTCATTTTTATGACTTAGTTAAAGGCTCAATTAATCTATGTGATTAGATTCGAAAATTATGAGTTTTGTTAACTTGATCTCAAAATAAATAGGTTTTTATGACAAAAAATATTAATGAGTCTATAACGAACTTGTAAATGTAGCAGCTCACGAGCCTATATAAACAAGTCGAGCTTACTTAGGAAGTAAGGACCCGAGTTGACTCTAATTGTAATATGGCTCATTTATTTAACAATCATAAAAATAGAATTTGAACTCAACTTATTTGACTAAGTATCTATTTAGTAACCTATATTATTTACATCATTACTTCATATCAACTTTCATGTTGTTTGATTTGCATACTATTTTCAAAACCATATTATTTATATTATTTACTATATATTATTACTTCATAATGATACCATTACACTTTTTGCTAATATATAAAATATCATACTATATTTCCATTGTACCCTCATTAATTACGCACCCATCTCCCAACATAATATGAAATATTTATTATAACTAAAATTAAATAATTAAGATAAGTAATATCTATTACAGCTTAAAATAATTAATTAGCAACTCTGATCTTAATAATAAAGTTCAATACATAATAAATAAATAAATATTTAATCATTATTATGGATAATTAATCAATGAACAAAATAATAGTTATAATTATAATTATAAATAGAAAATTCATAATAATAATATTAATTACATCTATAAATTAATAATTTAAAAATATTTTTAATCATAATTGTGTATAATTAATCACTAAAAAAATGTTAGTTTTAATAATAAATAAAGTATTTAATTAAATAATATTAGTCATCATTATTACAAATAATGCTAATTATAATTATAAAAGAATTAATAATAATGATGATACCAATAGTTATTTACAATTAATATATATTATTAAGCTTAATCTCAGTTATAATTAAATCATTAATATAAATAAAAATTATTATAATTTGAATTAATTAATTGATAATAATAATATTCATTATAAAGATAAATTAATAAATAATAAAAATTATTTGATCTTATTTATAAAAATTATTGAATGCAAAGTATATTAAATATAAGTATAAATATCAAATTAATAATATTAATATAATAATATCTATTAATAAAAAAATCATTAAAATATAAACAATCATAATTATAATTAACTAATTAATACGAATAATATTAGTTTTTTGTATAAATAAATTATTCATAAAAAAATATTAATCATAACTATAAATAATTGATCAATATAAAAACAATTCATTGTGATTGTAAATAATGAATTCATTCAAATAGTATTTATTTTAACTATAAATTTATAATTACTAAAAATAAATAATTAATCAATACAAATATTATTTTTATAAGAGTATTATTATTCATAGTTATGAATAATAATGTTCAATATAGTTATAAAAAATAATTAAATTGAATAATATTGTCTATAATTATTCATTATAATTAATAAAAATATTAGTATCTTTAATTGTATACAAAAAATAGTACAAATAATAATAGTAATAATGACGATGATGATTAGTTGATAATAAAAATGAATTGTATTGATAAATTTGTAATTATTAACATTAATAATAATCCTAATTATAAATAAGTAATTGATATGAAATATATGAATTATAATTTCAAATCATAAATTAATAGGAATAACTTTGAATATAACTATCAATGAATAATTAATTAAAATTTGATTAATTACATATAATTAATTGATGCCAATAATATTTATTTTAATGATAAATAAATTTCTTATAAGATTAATATTGAGCATAATTACAAATAATGCCATTTATAATTTTAAGTAAATAAATGATAAGAAAAACCTTATATACATTAATTACGAATATCACATTTTCATAATTAATAAAAAAACTTATATATTAACAACAATTAATAAGTAAATTATATATCTTATTAAAATATCATATTTCCATAATTATGAATATACATTAATTTATTTTAGATAAGATAAGTTATCAAACATTATTATTATTATTTTAACAATCTTTATATATTCATAAAATATATCTATCAATTATTATTATTAAAAATTATATTATATTTTAAATCACTAATAAGATTACTAAATAAACTTTAAATAAACAAGTCAAATTACATTTTGCCGAATTAGTTCAAGGGCTAGCTCTATTGTTCAAGGCCATGGCCGACACTACTGACAAGTGACACCATCTGCCCTTTTCTAACTTCAAAACGACATCTTCATGGACAATGACAATAGAAAGTGAGTGATAAGTGAAGGACTGCGAGGACTAGTGAAATGCCCCGAAAATTTTAATTTTATTATTTATTATTAAATAAGATTTTATTATAAAAATTAATTAAATAATTTATTTCTATTAAAATAAAGGAAAGTAATTAGAGCAAATTAATAAGAAATTTTATAAATATTTTAATTAGAGAAAATTTGGGTATTTTCACTAATTAAAGATTTTAATTTGGAAATTACTAAAATAAATATTATCCTTACTATTATTACCATTATGATTATTATTATTATTACAATATTATGATGGTTTTTATCATCATCATCATCATCATCATCATCATCATCATCATCATCATCATATTATTTCATCATCATTATTATTACTCAATTTAGTTATTTATTTTAGTAATAATAATAATAATAATAATAATAATAATATTATTATTATTATTATTATTATTATTATTATTATTATTATTATTATTATTCTTGTTATTATTTTGGTAAAGGGGTCAAAGCCCTTATTTCACTATATTATTGAGTAATGTCCTTTTTATTATTATTGTTACTATTTTTATTATTCTTGTTAATATTAACATTGATATTATTTTTGGTATTTTTGCTATTATTATTTTAGTATTTTATCAAAAGCTTAGTATTAGAAAAAGTTAGTAATTAATAGTATTTTTGGTAGGAGGGAATCTAATTCTAGTTTTTCCCTCATAATAGGTGAGACCAGTCAAAGCCCTAAGGAGGTGTAGGAATGTGCTCCAAGACTGGTGTCGTTTTAGGTAAGGGATGCTAAGGCCTTTTGTGTGCTTATATGCATTATGTGCTCCGCATGCTATGTATCATATGTTTATCATTATTATTTATGTCATATGTGGCATGATATGGAGTTGAAGTATGTTTTCGTGTATTTGCATGGCATGTGTAGTATATATACGTGATGAATGGCTTGTGACCCTTTAGACATGCATGCAAGGATGTTAATGTGGTTTGTGTGAGAGAAGGGATGAAAAAGGAGAATGGGGGAAATAAGTTGACTAAGGGATGTGAGTTGACCTAATTATTTTAATGATTCATGAGTGGAAGAATAAATGGAGAATTTTAGGGTTTCGTGTGGGATAATATGATTTATGATTTTTATAGTTTTGTGTGGGAGAATATAATTTATGGTTTTATATGGGGGAATCTAATTTATGGTTTTGTATGGGAGAATCCAATTTATGGTGTTATATGGGAGAATATAATTTATGGTTCTATTTGGGAAAATCTAATTTATGGTTTTGTATGGAATAATCTAATTGATGGTTTTGTACGAGAGGATCTATTCTAGGGTTTGGTATGAATGGATATTTGGTTTTGTGTGGATTGAATTTAGGGTTTTGTATGACGAAATCTAGGGTTTGCATGGTGGTATTAATGGTTGTATGGTGGTATTAGGGTTGCATGGTGGTAATAAGGTTTACATGGTGGTATTAGGGTTTGCATGGTGGAGTTAATGGTTGTATAGTGATATTAATGGAGGTATGGTGGTATTAATGGTTGCATGGTGGTATTAGGGTTTGCATGGTGATATTAATGGATGTATGGTGGCATTAATGGTTGTATGGTGGTATTAGGGTTTTCATGGTGGTATTAATGGTTGCATGGTGGTATTAGGGTTGGCATGGGATGTATAACGTCTGCATGGGAGTGAAATTTACGTATGGAACGTTGGTTTGGGATGTGAGAAAAGTAATGTAAGCGTTGTTTGGCTAGTTGAATACTTTGGATGGAAAATAGTACGTAGAGCATTATATGAGTACGTAGGAGACTAAATTAGGGTTTGGAGTGATTAACTATGGGTTGTTATGATTAACTAAGGTTTGAAATGGCTAATTATGGTTGTTATGGTTAAATAGGGTTTGGAGTTGTTAACTATGGTTTGTTGTGGTTTATTATGGTTTGTTGTGGCTGCTTAGAGTTTTTGTGTTATTATGTGTATTTGGTGATTAAAGTGTAATTATGATTGTGGAATTTTATGATTTGTGATGTATGAAGTGTAAAGGGAATGATTCATGCATGTCCAGAGTGAAAGTTTTTAAATAAGATACTTAAGACACTAATCATTTAAAGTGGAAGATTATTAAGTCGGGTCCAACTGATCTACCGATTAGGAATAGTGGTTAGGGTTTTTACCCTATAAGTGACCGACCCACCGGCAATAATAGTGGGGTGACTCGAGCTCAATAAACACAAACCAAAGTTTGCTATAGACACTTAAAATATATTAATTACTCACAGTGGAACACCATGTGAGTAGGAACCAGCCGATCCACCAGTAAGGAATAGTGGTGTGGACTATTGTCCCGCAAGTGACTGATCAACCGGCGAATAATAGTGGTATAGACTTTGTCTCACAAGTGACCGGCCCACCGGCTAAAATAGTGGGGTGTTCCTGTACTTACATGGATTTGATAAAAGGCATGGTGTACATTGACTTCCAATAAAAAGATTAATTAAATAATTAATCTAGAATAAGTATGTACTTTATGTGTGGCCTTGATCATTTATAAGTGGTATAATTTCTTCATGACCTTATGTACTATATGTGTGGGTTTGAAAGTGTAATTTGAGTATTATTTTGTATGATTCTATGTGCTTATGTGTTGGCCTTAGTGCTCGGTTACCTTACTCAGTATGCAACTTACTGATCACCCTTTTCATGGGTGCTGCTCATTCCCACGAGTAGTATGCCCTTCTGACTTTGTGCAGGTGAGCGAGACATCAGTTGGAGCTGAGTGTTGAGCTAGGGTGTGGGCTCAAAGTTCGAGAGTGTCGTGGTTGTTTTTACTCTTCTTGTTATTTTATTTCGCTTCTACTAATTCTCTTTGTATCGGAGTTATCTTTTGTGATTTATTACTTTGTGTTCAGTATTTGAGATGGAATTTTTAACTGTTGTACAATTATATCTCGTTGTGATTATTTATTATAATTCTCTACACGTACTCTGATTTCTAAGCTATTATCTCTTTAATTCATTTTATGAAATCTTGGTTTAAGTTTTATATCAACCTTTCAGCCTTAGCACTTGGTGTTGAAACGGTCGGAGAGAATCGGTTTGGTACTAAGTGTGGCGGTAGCATTCCCAGAATTCACGGATTTTAAATTAATTATTTTAATTACTTCCGCTTTAAAAAAAATTAGTGAACTTTGGGGTGTTATAATTGGGACATTTGAGGATTTGACATTCGACTGTGTGAAAGAAGGGTGTTGTTATCTAGACACCTAATCTTTTAAGTTGACACCTATTAAAAAGTAGATTTTATTTTTATTTTTATTTTACCATGATACCTTTTTCATAACTAGACATTATCAAACTATATTCTCTCTATTTTTATTCTATTCTCCTCAAATAATTACATAAACTTAAAATTTGATAATATTGAATACAATGAATGGGGATAAAAATTATGATTTTAACGAAAATTTCAGCAAAAATAAATTAGAAGAAATAATGATAAGCTGAATTTTTTTTTGCATAATTTTTGCACCTAACGGGTGACTTACCCATCTGATATCATACATGACCGGCAAATCACCCGTCACAAAGCCTCATAAATAGGTAATCCACCTGCCAGAATTAATGATTGATGGGGAATTCAACTGTTAGAAATGATAATTGACGAGCAAGTCACCCGATAGAAAGGTTTAGTGACGAGTAACTCACCCGTTTCTAAGTAAATTTGATAGGCAACTCACTTGTCAATTTACCCGTTTTCAAAAGTTATTTTTCATTTTCCATATTTATGTATTAAGAATGTCATATTTTGAATATTATCTACAAAATCCAGATTCAATTAATACTGATTGAAGCGGATTATTTGCAACGGATATAATTTTTAATGATCGAAAGTCATTAATTGGTTGGGTTGAAAAAATTGGAAGGCCACATAATATGGTTTTTGGATATCGAGAGATGAAAAAAAGGTAGGGTATGGATTCATTGAGAAGGAGGAGGTACTTATAGAAGACAACTTTTAGTGTACTCGAAAAGTGTGGTTGTGAATTCAAGATTCATAGAAGGGAATATGTTTGCAGTGGTTGGACATTAATGGTAGAATATGGAATGCATAATCATAGATTGGGTACATATTTGCAAGGGCATTTTTTTTGCTTGTCGATTATCTTAAAAAAATGCAGGTTGGTGGCCGAGCTAACACAAATAAATGTCAAATCAAGGGAGATTATCGACAAGTAGAAACAGAGTGACGGTGATAATACTACAACACTTAGAATAATCTACAATACTAGACATAAGTTCAAGGTATAGAGTTTGATGGGATATACAGTCATGCAACAATTATTGCACTTCATGGAAATAAACAAATGCTGTTTATGGCATCATCTGTTGCTCGACTCTAATGTGGTTAGTGATATTGTATTTGCACACCCAACTTCTATTGATTTGTTGCATGATTTTCCATGTGTCATTTGGTTTGGATTGCACATGCAAAACCAATAAGTACAATATTCCTTTCTTGGAGGTCATTGGTTGTGTGTCTAGCGGTAAGAATTTTACCATTTCCTTGACTTTTATGGCGAAGGAAAAAGAAGATAACTATGAATGAGTGCTTGATAAGGTAAAGAGATTGAAGGATCCCCATGAACCAAATTTAGTGATCACTAATAGGGAACGGGGATAAACACAAAGTGTGCCAAAAGTCTTTCCTACTGCAATGCACTTCTTGTGTAGATGGTAAATTAGCAAGAATATTTTGTCATATGCTATGAAGAAGTTGGGAAGTATAGTAGCGGGAGAAAGTTTTCTAGAATGTTGGAGGAAGATTGTAGAAGCCACTACAATTGAGACATATCAGAATGTGCTTCTACTAATGGGTGACAAATGGGGCAGATTTCCACATATTTTACAATATGTGTACGAGACTTGGTTGAATCCATATAAGGAGAGGTTTGTGAGACTTGGTTGAATCCATATAAGGAGAGGTTTGTTTCAGTGTAGGTTAACAAAATCATTCACTTTGGCACTCATATGACCAACAATTATATCATATTTTTTTAATAAATATTCAATTTCTATTAACTTTTTAAGTATGTAATAATTAACCATTACTTATTTTTTGAAATTGATATTTTAGGGTGGAAAGTGAATATTGAAAGCTGAAGAAATATATAGCATCATGACATATGAGTTTTTTGACACATTATACATGAAGATCGATGCACTGATAAGACTTCAAATTAATGAGGTGAAAAAAGATCTGGAGAAATCATGGGTAATTATTCCATATTACTTTACAAATGACATATTATTCAAGGATCTCACATCTGTTGTATGTCATATAGCGCTGGACTTGATAGTAGAGGGAAGTAAGAGGTCTAATATGTTTGGTCCTAAATCCTTTGAATATGGTTGTTACCTGAGGTTAACACATAGTCTACTGTGTGCATATAAGATTTTTTTTATTACAAACAAGATCATCAACCTATTCCCATATCGACAGTGCATAAATTCTCGAAGACTTGCACTTTTGTTAGACCCCAAGAAGGAAGGTTTGCATTTGATGATTCAATTATTGATTAAACCGTACGTTTATTTGCTTTTAACATTATGTCTAAGGTGTAAATGATGCTTGACCAATTGCCTTCACCTCTATGTTACTATTCTAATCTTATTGATGAGATGCTTGATCCCGCCTAGACAAGTATAGTAGAACCGAATATGCAACAAATCAAAGGATGTCTTAGTAATAGCACATAGAGGGAAATATCAAAGTGGGAGCACATAGAGCGTACTTATTCAAAATCACCTATGGGTCGAGCTCGATCAGGTTGAGGATGAGGTAGAGTTTGCTCATCCCCTGATCGATTAGAACGTGCATCTCTTGATAGAGGTCGCTATTCCCCTGGTCGATCAGATTGAGGAAGAAGTAGTAGTGGGAGGCATAGTACTAAGAGGAGTTGTAGACTCATCTATGATTTTCCATGGTCTTATGATATTTATCTAATCATGCTTCTGTGGGTGGAATCTTAATATGATGTTTTAGGTGATGGAAACTGTGGGTTTAGAGCGGTCACACTACAACTCTTCGGAAATGAATCAGAATGGTCAAATGTTAGAGCCACAATGTATAGGGAATTGATAACTCATGAAGAGTTATATGCTCTTGCCTCTATTGATCTTATTGTTGAAAATATGTAATGCTTGGTACATTGGAAGGGATCGGCTCCAATGGAGAAATGGTGGCATTAGACTGGCTTTCGCTTCCTTTTTGTGACAACGTACAATGTCGTATTTATTTGTTTGAGTATATATAGGCCACTTACTTGTTTACCCCATAGAGCTCCACCTAATGGTGGACAACATGATCTAATCATCACCATCTTAAGTGTAAATAATTTATCACACTACGTATCGGTATATAAGGTATTGCACTCAAATTTTTATATATTGCATATATGTCTGGTACTCATGATATGAAATGCCCCGAAAATTTCTAATTGTATAAACTACATTTAAAGGATATTTATCCTAAGAATTATTTAAATAAATTATTTTTAAATTGAATTAATTAGGGTAAACCAAGAAGAAATTTATAAGTATTTTTATTAGAAGAGAATTTGGGTATTTTAGCTAATTAAGCATTTTATTTTGAAAATTAATTAAATAAATTATTTTATTTAAAATAAGAATGAGAAAATAGTTTTAAATTAATAATAATTTTATAAATAAATTAATTGGAGAAATTTAGTGTGTTTTACTAATTAAAATGGAAATTATGGAAAATCTTTTAAAAGTCCTAATTTAGCCTAAAAAGGGATTTAAATAATATTATTTTATTTAAATATTATCATTTTTATATATCCCAAATATTCTAATTAATTTAATTGAGCCAACCCACTATTTTTATTTATCCCTTTTTCCTTTTTCCTTTTCTTTTTCTTTTTCTTCTTCTTTTCTTTTTCTTTTCCTTCTTCTCCTCGAGCTGGGCCAGCCCGGCGGCCCAGTCTTCTCCTTTTCTCTTCCTTCAGTCCAGCCCGCGCCGCGCGGCCGTCGCCCTTCTGTTGTCCTTCTCAGCGCTGCGTTTTATCTACTTATACGCTCTGAACTCCGCGTTTTGTTTAAGTAACCTTCGACGCCGACCGGCCCGGTCTGCCTCCCTTTCTTTTCTTCTCTTTTTCCCGAACCGCCCGACTTTCCCCTTTCTTCTTCCTCCTTCGCGCCTGCCAGCCCCGACGCCGCCCTGCACCTGTAACGTCCGCCGCTCACCCCTGGTTTTTCGCCGCCGGTTACGGTCGTTGTGACCGGCTATTTTTATTCCTATTTCTTCCCCCTGAATCGCCGACCCTCTTGACCCAACCAAATCTCCCTCTTCTCGCGCCATCCTCTCTCTCTCTCTCCTGCGCACACCCATGCTCGTTTTGCTGCCGCCGGCCAACCCACACCACCGGTGACCAGAACCCTACCTTCCTTATCTACTAGCCGACCCAAAGAACCCTATCCTCCCTTCTAAGACTATAAATACCCTCGTAAGCAGCTCTGTATCGAGCTCTTGATCCCCCCAACCCAGAATCCCGACCTTGCCACCGTCGCCACTTCAGACGCCTCGTCCTCCGGCTACGGCCAACTTCGCCGCCCGTTCTGGCCACCCGTGTCATCCTTACACTGCCCTCTAGCTAACCAAATATACCTCACCCTTCGATTCTTCCTGAAAAATCCGTACCAGCTGTGCGAAGTTCTCTTCCCGATCAACCCTGTTTTCTGCCTCCGCCACCTTGGCGCCGCCATTAGCCACCTCCTCCGCCGCTAAGGCCGCTTCTTTCACCTCCCAAAGTGTGCTGCAGACCCTGCCCTACCTTCCCATACCTTTAGTTTCCTTTTTCTCGTTCTCCTCCCCTCTCTTTCTTCATCTCCTCCATTCGGCCACCACCCGCCGTCGCTGTGCGCCGCCACCTTTGGCTGTGCCGCCACCTTCATTCTGTCCCTCTCCTTCTGGGGAACTCAAAACAACCCAGCTCCCATTTTAATTCTTCCTATCTTATTCCCAGCATGCGACTTTTCCCTCTTTCTTTTCTCTTTCCGGCCACCGCCGCCACCTCCGTGCGCCACCGCCGGTGCCGCCTATCCCCACCAACATTTGATTGAACCCTAGACCCTCTCAGCTATTTTCCCTATTTTTATAACCCTTAAATTATTTTATTTCAATTATTTACATATAAATACTATTATTATTCTTAATATTTATATTTTAATATGAATTATTATTATTATTATTAGTATTAATATTTTATTAATATTTATGTTGAGGGCTGAAGCCTAATATATTTTAATTCGATTTTATTATTATTCTTCTTATTATTTCTATAATTACTATTATTAATATTAAAATGTTATAAGTATAATTATTATTATTATTATTATTATTATTATTATTATTATTATTTTCTATTTCGAATTTCCATTATTCTTATTTATTATTATTAATATAAATATTTTAACATTAGTGTTGTTAATAATGTTACTATTATTATCATTATTATTATTATTATTATTATTATTATTATTATTATTATTATCATAATCATTATTATTATTATTATTATTTTATCAAAAAAACTAGTCTTATATTAAATTAGTGTTTAATATTATTTTGATAGGAGAGAGTCTAATTTTAGCTTTTCTCTCATAATAGGTAAAACCAGTCAAAACCCTAAGGAGGCGTAGGAGCGTGCTCCAAGACCGGTGTCGTTTTAGGTAAGGAGTGCTAAGGCCTTTTATGTGCTTATGTATATTATGTGTTTCGCATGTTATGTATCTAATGTTTATTATAATTAAATATTTTATATGTGGTATGACTTGGAGTTGAAGTATGTTGTGCATGGTATGTGTATTAATTATGTATGATGATATGTGTTGTGTATGTGAGGAAGTCGATGTGGTTTGTGTGAGAGGAATGATGAAAAAGGAGGATGGGGAAAGAAGTTGACTAAGGGAAGTGAGTTGACCTAAATTTTATGGTTTTATAAGGAATAATCTAGTTTATGATGCTATTTGGGAGAATGTGATTTATTATATTATATGGGAGAATTTAATTTATGATTGATTGGGAGAATTAAATTATGGTTTGTTTGGGAGAATTTAGTTTATGATGTTATTTGGGAGAATGTAATTTATGGGAGAATTTAAGTTATGATTTGATTGGGAGAGTTAATTTATAATTTGTTTGGGAGAATTTAGTTTATGATGTTATTTGGGAGAATGTAATTTATAATATTATATGGGAGAATTTAAGGTATGATTTGATTGGGAGAGTTAATTTATAATTTGTTTGGGAGAATCTAATTCATGATGTTATTTGGGAAAATGTAATTTATGATATTATATGGGGGAATCTAATTTATGATTTGCTTGGGGGAATTCAATTTATAGTTTTCCTTAGGAGATTCTAATTTATGATTTTATGTGGAAGAATCTTTATGGCTTGAATTTAGGGTTTGGTATGGAAGAATCTTTATGGTTTGAATTTAGGGTTTGGTATGGGTGAATCTTTGGTTTTTGGTTGGATTGAATTTATGGTTTTGTATGACAGAATCTAGGATTTACCTGGTGGTATTAATGGATGTATGTTGGTATTAGGGTTTGTATGATGATATTAAGGTTTGTATGGTGGTAATTATAGTTGTATGGTGGTATTAGGATTTACATGGTGATATTGATGGTTGTATGGTGGTATTAGGGTTTGCATGGTTGAATTTAGGGCTTCACGTGGAATTTTAGGGTTTACATGAAAAAGGTTCGAAGGTTTGCATGGAAAGATTAGTGTTTGCATGGAAGTGAAATTTACATGTGAAAAGTTGATTTGGGATGTAAGGGAGGAAGTAGAAGAGTTATTTGGGTGTTTGAATGTTTTGGGTGAAAAATAATACATAAGACATTATAAGGGTATGGAGGTGATTGAATTAGGGTTCGGAGTGATTGACTATGGTTGTGGGGGTCAATTAGGGTATATGGTGTTTGATTAGGGTCTTTGTGTTATCATGTGTATGTGGTGATAAAGTGTAATTATGATGGTGAAATTTTATGATTTATGATTCGTGCATGTGCATGGTGAAAGCCTTTGAATAAGATACTTAAGACACTATTCATTTAAAGTGGAAGATTATTGAGCCGGGTCCAGCCGATCCACCGGTTAGGAATAGTGGTTAGGGTTTAACCCTATGTGTGACCGATCCACCGGTAATAATAGTGGTGAGGACTTTGTCCCGCAAGTGTCCGGCCCACCGGAAATAATAGTGGGGTGACTCGAGCTCAATAAAAATAAATCATAGTTGCCAAAACATTTAAAAGGTACTAATTACTTACAGTGGAACACCATGTGAGCAGGAACTAGCCGATCCACCGGTAAGGAATAGTGGTGAGGACTTTGTCCCGCAAGTGACCGATCCACCGGCGAATAATAGTGGTGTGGACTTTGTCCCGCAAGTGACCGGCCCACGGGCAATAATAGTGGGGTGTTCCTGTGCTCACATGGACTTGATAAAAAGGCATGGTGTGAATCAAATTCTGATAAGAGATCAATTAAATGATTAATCTGGACTACAATTGGGCCTTTGTACTTTTACCTGGTTGATCATATGCATTTATGATTGTGTTCTTCTATTTTTCTGCATAGCTTATGTGTTTATGTGTTGGCCTTAGTGATCAAGTCACCTTACTCAGTACTGGACTCGTACTGATACTACCTTAGTTGATGGGTCCTGTGATGATCCACCGATGGTGGGGAGCAGACCTCTTGTGCAGGTTTAAGATCAGAGACTATTTTGGGGTGGCAGGCCTGACTTGAGTGAGTAGGCAATCCGGAATTTGACCCATCGGGTTTTATCTTGTTTAAATTTATTTCTATTTAGAAGTTACAAGTGTTATTTGAAACTTCAAGGGTATTGTAATTAACTCTTAATTTCTCGTACTTTGATTTTGTGTATGATCTTCAAATCCTTTTATGAATTGTTAATTTGAATTTAACGTAAATCTTTTCTTTAGCCTTAGCACTTGGTACTGGAACGGTTTGAGAGAACCGGTCTGGTACTAAGTGTGGCGGTAACATTCCCAGAATTCACAGATTTTAAGTATTTCTATTTTAATTGCTTCCGCTTTTGAAAAAAAAATAGTGAATTTTGGGGTGTTACATGATATGATACTTTATATAGTTGTAGGTAACCTTGATGGAAAACGTAATATTACTACCTATATCTAATAAATGGTATAGACATATTGCTTCAAGCATATCTGGATGGGATAAGCCATATCATAATCGTATTTAGCTCTATCAAAATTCAATAAGTATGGGTGTCCACCAAAGGGGGACTTAGGTTGATGATTTGTGCTTAAAGTATTATCCTAGTTTATTACATTATGTTAAGTATTTTGTAACATGTTGTACATTGGTTTATTGTATTATGTGAAGTATTTTTGCTTAATCTTGTTGTATATTGGTTTATTACATTATCTAACATAAAATTAAAATTAGCATACATTAAATAAAGTGTTCTAATAATACTGCCCTAATAAATAAAATTAAACCGTACATAAAATTAAAAAAAAAATCTACTACATATCATAGCTAGGGTTTTGCTTGCCCTCTTTTTCTTCACTAGAGGACAATCTCAGCCCATCCCATAGCAAGGTACACCTTCTTCAGCCTATCAAAACCTTCATCCTTACCAATTATACCCTTCTTTTCTTCTTTAAATCAATAGTATAATCCACCTATCGACTCATTATTTGTCTCCACATCTATCCTTATGTATGGAGCATCATTCAGCCCTTGATCTACTGGCACAAGGTAGCCTACTGGATGCATCTAAGGACGATACCAAGGAAGGTATTTGACTGAGGCATCATACTTATATGTTGAGCAATAAAAATTGGAGTTAAAGTCTAGTAAGTTTTGTGGCTAAATGTTACAAAATGATGCACAACTAGAGTAATCTACCTTATACTTTTTAATGTTGGTACTCTGAAAAAATCTATGTGTAGGAATGATAGGAGGAATCGGGATAAGCTGGGGGTAGCTAAACTGTCGAGAAACTCGGTTTGCTATATAAGGCTCGACCAAATCTATAAAGCACAAGCTGCCTTGGTACATCGATTCAGAATGTTTCATACGTGGATCTTGATTGAACAATTAGAAGTCGACCTACAAACACATGTGCAATAAATTGGAATATCACTTATTTCAAGAAATCAATAATTGAAAACTACTTACACAAAATTATTTCACTAAGTTGCTATACCCTCAGAGAATCCAATTGCCTCCTGTATTGAATTAGGCCATCTATGGACTTGGGTGGAATCGTTTGACAAGATGTGTCCCACCTCATAGTTGTAGCATCACTTAAAGGATTATATGTACGAGAAAAACTCCACCAGAATTAGGAGAAATACTCTTAAATCCATACCTGTGCACAAATATAACACACATATAACACGATTAAACTAACAATTGAACAACTTTTATCAAACCAAAAACAAAACAAATAATTAGCTCTAAAAGTGTCATGCAGTGACCAATTTTCTTGCACCCAGTTCTAGATGCTATCCCAAGTTGCCTATATAAATAGGCTAAAGTCCTAGCTTCAAGGTCTTGATCGCCTAATATACACAAATCAACTACTAATCTAAGCACTGATAGTGGAGTGCGGTTGCTAGACTTATTAACAAAATCATACAGGATAGTAGGTACCATATATAAAACCAGGCATAATACTCATCATCCTCAACATGGTTAATCGTAAGCTTATAATAAATATTATACAATGCGACCGTGCTTCCCTTCATAAAAGTAGATTTAGCCAACACATTAGGCTCACCCCACATCTCAACTAGAAGCTCTATGACATCACTATCATTAGGAAAATTCTCACTAATACACTCATAGCCATGACAATTAATATCCATAATGCAAATAATGTCATGTAGAGTGATCGTCATCTCACCAAATGAAAAGTGGAAGGTGTAACACCCTCAAAATTAGTACTTGAAAATTTCGTTTTGCAGAAGTGATAATTATAAAATATCACCGCCACACTTAACATAAGTCCAATCTCCTCTCCTTCCTTATGTCAAGTGCTAAGGCTCAAGACAATTTAGATCAAGCAAAAGTGAGAGAAAAGATGAAATATAAATAAAGGTTTGCGGATAAGTGATTCTCCACATAATAAGAATATCAAAACAAATAAGGGACATAGGAGCCCAAAGAAAAATCGGTCACAAAAGAGCACACAATGGTGTTGCCCATACATTCATCCCTCCACCAAAATATTACAAAAAGGGGGTTATAGGGGCAAGGACCCTCACTCCCTTAATCTAGCTAATCATCTGGATGACGCTCCTTATAATCCTTCAGCCACTGCCTGCCACACACGTACTCCTCTGAAAAGTGATAGTATCAGTATGAATTCCTTGTACTGAGTAAATCACAATGCCTCCACAGAGGTAGCATACCCACATCGCATGTAACATCCAAATAATGGATGACAACCAAACACATTCAACCACATGCAAAACAACAATTTCATAATATGACCCCACATTACAGTTGATAATGTTAGTTAGATCAAAAATTCCTAGTAAGGGTATAGAAAAACATGCTTCGAATTTCACAACCATTTCAAGATATTAGCAATCCTACTTTAAACATAACAGGGAAAGTTGTTAATGTTCCAAGTGATCTTACCATGCTTAAGCCATGCCTAATCCACTTATTACAGATGTATTGTGGTGGGTGTCTAATCCAATTATATCAATCGAATTTCAATTCTTGAGTGGAATACTATCCCATATCGAAGACAATGATTGTTAAGGATGTATCACTACAAAATAAATGATTTGTGCCAACAGGGCCTTATCTGTGGGTAAAAGCTATTTTTCTGTTGGTAAAAGCTTTTACCAACAGATATTTTTTTGTGACAAAACTGTGGGTAAAAACTCTGTGCTTAAAAGTTTTACCCACAGATATGTATCATCTGTTGGGAATAATTGATAATGCCCACAGATATTTATCTGTTAGTAAAACTTATGCCTACACTTATATTTGTGAGTAAAAGTATTAACCACAAAATAATATTTGTGACTAAAAGTATTACCCACAAAACAATATCTGTAACTAAAATTATTACCCACAAAATAATATATGTGACTAGCAGTATTAGGCACAAAATTATATCTGTGATAAAAAGAAATAACCACACAATTATATCTGTGTGTAAAAGTATTAAACACAATATTATATCTGTTACTAAAACTTATTACCAACATATATATATTGTTGGATATACATATTAACCCTGTATGTGTGTGTTTGTGTGTGTGTGTGTGTATATATATATATGTATAGTTAAAACCTGTATCGGCCAAAACGTACAAAATATCAAATATCCAATATCCACCTGTAGTAACAATTTATGCTTATATATATATATATATATATAATTAAGTACACCATATATAATTATCATTGTGTAGTACAAAATAATTAGTTGCTTAGCTCCCAAAGGCATAACAGTCCTTTAAGTACAATACTATATAAACGACTTATAGCATAAGCTATTATACAAAAACATCTTCATACATTGATATACAAAATCATCGGCTATTATACAAAAACATTTTCATATGCTAATATACAAAATCATCGACCATCTTCGTAAGCTTACGAGCAAAAGCACCGATATACAAAATCATCGACCATCTTCGTAAGCTTACGAGCAAAAGCACCGGGCATCTTCATTAGCTAACATATATACAAAAACATCGGGCATCTTCATAATTTGATATACAAAAATATCGATCATATTCGTAAGCTAACGAACAAAAGCATCAACCGTCTTCATAAGCCGACTCACAAAAGCGTTTTTATAAAAACGCATCAAACATCATCTTCTTCATTTTCCTCTTCAGTGTCATCCGTTTCATTCTCATCATCCTCCATTTGATAATAATTATCAACATGTTTTCCCTAAAAATATATATACAATTAACTTAATCATATTAATCTAAATTCATATCAAAAAGCTAGATGATGAGAGTTTGTACTCTTTAATTGAGTATATACATATCCAAAGTTTTTTTTTTGTTTTGGTTTTTGCAGAAGATTGGTACGGAAACTATCTTCTAGGTTTGGATTGTATAATTTATTTAATATTTAACTATTTATAATAATTTACTAGGATTCCTCGTCTAATAAATATTTTGAGAACCTATAACGAGACATAAACTTAGAACTTTTCAATAGGTCGGCTAAGATAGGTTAACAAGAGTAAGGACAGTGATTAAATAAAGACATTAATCGGAGAAAGAGCGTTGACTAGACAACTAATATAGGTAATAGTTTTATAATTTTTATTTTATTTTTCTCTCTTTATTTTAGTAGATTTGGTCTATTTTTATTAAAATATATATAATATATACATGCGAGTGTGCGTGCGCGTATAAATATTTTTATCATTTTCTTTTGCACCTACTTTCTAAATTTTTTAAAAATATCATAGGAAATCAATTAGCATACAAAACTTCTT
The DNA here is from genome assembly GCA_030549775.1 of Tamarix chinensis. NCBI lineage: Eukaryota > Viridiplantae > Streptophyta > Magnoliopsida > Caryophyllales > Tamaricaceae > Tamarix > Tamarix chinensis. The sequence goes on from CM060177.1 coordinate 40,278,164, forward strand.
TCAATCGGAGTCGAAGTGGCACATTAGCTGAGATTGAAAAAGAAGAGACTCACATACCATAGTTACTCAATCTAATCACTATATGACCCCTAATATTCTCATATATTCATCTATGCACTATTTTAGAGGTAAAAAAAAATACCCAAAATAAATGTGTTGCATGAGAAATGTAAAAAAAACTATCAACATTTAGTGAGGAACTTACTTGATTCTCTAATAATGTATGCATTATACCGATCAGATTCTCTAATAATGAGAAAAAAAGGACAAAGGATAATAATAAAGACTAGTTTTTTGTAGCACATGATTTGTGTAGCTTTATATATTATAATTATAATTATAATATATCTACAATTTAATTGTAGGCGATGCTACCAATCCACCAATATAACATACAAGCATTAGCTTTGAACACTTGTAGCTCAAAAGCCCTAGAAAAGACCCATAAACCCACAAATCATACAAGCAACCTATCACCAAATCAAATCTTCATCCATATTTGTGCTCATATCTATTTAACAAATTATATCTATATCAACCAAATAAAATTTGTCAAATTTCAGATAGATCTAGTCTACTAGCCGGATAACAACATTTGGGGTGGTGTAGTTGATCTTCCATAGCAATAGGTTAATGGTGTAGGCGACTACAAGGTGCACATTATTTTTTCTCTTTCTGTTTGAGTTAATTTATCTTAAATTAAGATAATTAAAAATATGTATCTTTATATTTCTTTAAATTTTCTCTACGACTAGAGACTCTTATTGATGTGCTTCTAATTTAAAAAATTATTATATGTTTCATGATATTTATAATTATGTTGTTCCATTGTTTTTTATGGTATTTTATTGTATAATTAATTATACCATTAAACTAATAATTTCCCATTTTTAGCATTGATGTTTGACCATTATTACCATTAAAGTTTCACTACTATTACTATTAATATTTTTCCATTATTAATATTGATGTTTTACATTATTACAATTGTTTCACCATCATTACTATAGTTGTTTCCCATTTGCTAATAATTATATAGTTATATTTAACCAAAGTTAGTTGTAACATTTTACCATGATTATCCTTATATTTTAATATAGTTGTCTTTATATTTCACCAAAATTACCTTCTTGTTTTAGTTTAGTTGTTATTATATTTGACCAAATTTAGTTGTGGTGTTTCTGGAAAAAAAAAACTAGTTTGTGATATTTTTCCATAGTTGCATACAACGGTCATCTTCATCTATCACTTGCATTCTATTCATGTTTTACAACAGTCATCTCCATTTATCACTTGTATTGTATTCATGTTTTACAACTCAATTTAATTGATTTCATAATCTATTCCCAAAAATTAGGGTTTTAAAGTCCAAAATACAAATCCAAATCATTCAAACCAATTAATCCAAATTGAACGTGTTAAAATACAATTAAGGTAATTTTAAATAATTCTATAAAATCAATTTTAGAATAAACTATACAAATGATAATTTACATAATATTATTTGAAAGTTAGGGTTTTAGGACAAAAAATACAACTCAGACAAATTTTATTAACTTATTTAAATTAAATGTTTTGAAATGTAATATGACCTATTTTATAACATATTATATACTCAATAGATTAAAAAAAATAGAAAGAATACCCAATTTAACATAATAAGCGTTTTTGAGCCCGTACTATAAATTCGGTCAAATCTTGCCAAAATATTTAAATTGACGGTTCCGAAATGAAATTAAACATATTCTATTACAAAATGTATAATCAATTTAATAAAATAACTCAATTATACAATTCAATTTAAATCCGCAAGGATTTGACCTAAAAATCAAATTCTGAATAATTTCACACATTTTTCTTAAATTGACAATTCCAATACGAAATTAAGTATATTTTAAAGTATAATGTATAATTAAATTATCCCAAATAGCTTAATCGACCGAATACAACATATCCGGACATAACCGGGTCAATAATCACAAATTCCAGAAATCAACATATATCACATAATTAGCATATCCAATTCAATCATACAATACATATATACTTAATTAAATAACTAATTTAGCTTAATTAAAGCACATTGTTTCATAATTAATCAAAACAAAAAATTAGGGTTTCGGGAAATTATACCAAACGAAATAAGCCAAATCAATGCAGGTAAAGGGCGGCGGAGCTTCGTCGGTGGGAGAGGAGCAGTCGCCGGTGGCCTACAGACGGTGGAGATGTCCGGCCGGTGGCGCGCCGTTGCAGCCTTCTTGCCCTGCTGCTGCGCCGCTGCTGCCCTTCCACTGCTACTGTTCCGCTGCTGCTGCTCCCCTGATGCAACCGTGTGCGACGACCGGGAGATGTGGCGGCATGGTCGAGCGGCGGCGAGTTGGTGTGGACGGTCGCTCGACAACGAACCACAGGAACCAAGTTGGGAGGCAGAGGCGTCGAGACTCGAGACAGAAGAATGAGGTAATGTTGTCGAGAAACAAACGGGAAAGGGAATAAGGGGCGGGGAGCAGCGGGAAAGGGAATAAGGGGCGGGGAGCAGAGTTTTTGTTTTTTGTTTTTTTTTTCAATTATTTAAAAGAATTTATGTCAAAACTATAATTTTAAATATATTAAATTTAATCGAAATTAATATTTTATAATGTATTATTAAGATAATATTAATCATAATTTATAATAAAATAATAATTATTGTTAAAAAATAATTAATAATGGGAAATAAATACAAATATGAATAATATAAATATTAATCATAATTTCCAACAATTAATAATAATATTTTTTTAAAATAATAATAATAATAATAATAATAATAATAATAATGTCCTAAAATAATTATTCTTAGTAATTATTAATACAGAATTATATTAATAAGAATAATATGAATCATAATTAAATAAATTAATAATAGTATCTAATATGAATAATTATTAATAATGTGAATGATTATTGATAATATTTATTATTTTTAAGATAATATATATTTGAATGATAATTGGTAGTATTTAATAATAAATTAATTTAATAGTAAATGGTAGTAGATATAATATATATTATTTCATTATAATTGTTAAAAGACACCATTATCAACAATATTAATATTAAAAATTAGAAATAAAATAATATTTAATAATAATATATGTAAACTATTATTTCTAATAATGACTAATGACTTATTTATTATTATTATTATTATTATTATTATTATTATTATTATTATTATTATTAAAAAGACTAGAATTAATCATTATTAAAATTATATAAAAATAAATATTATTAATGAATTTCATAAATACTAATACCAACAGATGTAAAAGTGGGTATTAGTTCTGTTGGTATAATACTAATAATAACCACAGATATAAGTGATGGTAAAAGATCTGTTGGCATAACATATTAATACCAACAGATAAAAAAATTCTGTGGGAAAAACTATATTATTGGCTACAGAAAATTATCTGTTGGTATTAGTTACTTTTACCAACAGAAAAAGTATCTGTGCCTAAGTTTCTGTTGGCAAAAGTCAATTATTTTGTAGTGTATTATCAAATCAAATCACTCAATTCTTAGCAAAGCTCACTATGGAAGCCACACGACATATTAGTTATCCATACTAAACCTCAGCACCCAAGTCCTTAACTATGCATACCCTCTATGAGTTTATGGAATACCTATAGAGGAGAAGTAGGCCCTTTGTCCTGAAAGCCCAACTATGCACTTGGGGGCCTATTCTGAGGCACGAGATCCCATTCCAAACTCATGCATTCCTCTTTAAGTGAGTAGTGTCTTATAAAATTCAATGTTATTATTTCAAGATTATTAAGGTCCATAACAATATAATTTAGCCATCAATCAATCAAGCAAGGGACCACGAGGGTCTCCAAAATAAATAAATCATCCAATATCAAATCCAAAGGACCACAATGGTCACAACATTTATAAGCTAACACGACCTAGGGTTAGACATTATGTCATAGTCCAAATAATTATCTAATTCCAAACCATCCAATCCGTTCATCCAATTTACTTCCATAATTATTCTGAGGCCAACACTTAGGTCGACTAGTCCAGTTATTCACGTCAAGTCACATTTTTTCCCTAATGACCAAAATATCCTACAACTTTTAACTACTATCTTTTCATTTACTTTATTACTAGATTTACTTTCACAGGATATTTGTCATGAAAAGGCTAAAATAGAATAACTAACAATAATTCATCATACATTAATTTCCTCATTACGAAAAAAGACCATATTACTCCTACACACGGACATAATATAGTACATGTATTCAACCCTAGCATTCAATTCTAGTATATCATAATATTCATGCTAATTTCATGAGATAATCTCAAATACAAATCATGGTATATAAACATTTATGTTTCTACCCCTAGAACATGCGACACATAATAATCACCATTTAGTCATATTTACACTCTAAAGTGAACATGCTATATGTCCAAATTTATCTAGAATATCTAAGGCACCTGTTTAACTTATTAGTAGGTCTAGTATGAGACATGACTAGGATTTTATTTAAACCCTAACCTTAGACATGCACATTTTTTCTATAGTTAGAATTTATATATTGTCACAAGTACATGATCTAATTTTTAAAGCACAATTGAGGCATGCATGAGTTATTAGGTATTGACATGGCAAAACATATTATTCTATACTCCACACAATTCACACAGAATAAAATATTGCATGCCTCTATTTCCTGGCAAGAAAATACAAAACACTTGATAACATTCACTTAGCATAATTTCCTCATCATAGAAAATTTATCTACCACCTTTACACAAAATTCTACCATCTATAGATTAGTTGGATTTACCTCCAAGCTATGAAATTAATGCCACCAAAATGTCTCTTCCAAGGACACTTCAAGCAAGGTCTAGATTACCTAAAATCAATAATATAGTCCATGAAATATGAATACATATTAGTATCTATACTAAGGTGAGATGATTAGGTAACAAAATTTATAGGAACTAAAGCTAAAAGAGGGCCTAGGGGTTAACCAAAATTGGTGCATGGCAACACCATGCACTAAGCAAACATGAGGGAAAGGGACTCACTCTTGAGGAAAGGAGGGGAGCTAGGTAGGGCCGAGGGTGGTGTCACCTTAGTGGTTAGCTCGGTGGTGTAAACAGATCAAGGTGGATGGCTGCTAGCAGTGTGGTTGCTCGGCGGCTGGAAATAATAGAAGAAGGTGAGGAGGGCTGCATGGGGAGGATAAGAGAACCAAATGGAAAGGGGAGGAGAAAGGGTTGCAGGTCAAAGGTAAAGAAGGGAAATGAAGGTAGCTAGGATTGGGGTAGGGTGTAGTGGTTGATGGTTGAGCAGGAGGAGTGGCGTGGTCAGGTGAGGGCATGGGGAAGGAGGAGGTGCATGTAATTTGGTTGGGCTAGGGGAAATGATGAGGGCGTGCACAACTTGGGGAAGAGCAAGGGAGGCCAAATGGTTCTATTTGGGGCTGCTAGTAGTCATGGTTGCGTGTATGGGGAAGAGGGAGAGGCTACACTATTTAGTTGGGGCTAGGCGATTTGGTTGGCTATTAGTGCAGGTGTGGTTAGGGAGTGCCGCACGTCGAGGGATTGGAGGGTTTGGTTGGGCTACTAGTGTAGGCAGGTTACGTGCATGGGGAGAGGGAGAGCCGCACGGTTGGTTGGGGATGGATGGTTTGGTTGGGATACTAGTATAGGTAGGTTGCACAGGGAAGGGGAAGGAGCTGCACATCGAGGGGGGTAGGATTTAGGTTAGGTTTAATTAGTTAAAAGGCTAGTTGAATAGTATTTGATTATACCAACAATTTAGTGGCTCATTAAATACTAATAGGAGGTCCTATCAAAGAAATATTCCCTTATTATTATTATTATCATCCTCATTATTACTACCGCCATTATTATTATTACCATTATTATTATTCTTACGATTACCAATATTACTCTTATTATTATAATTATTACTATTATCTTTCCTCTAACTATTAATATACTAGTCCGAATTATTAACACAATTTAGTAAATATAGCCTTACTCATAACAACAAGAAACTCGACCCTAAAATGATTCTATGATTAATTACACATACTAATCAAATTTTTAAGTATAGGTATCCAGTTTGGGTTTTATTTAAACAAGTTATTACAAAAGATGTTGGTCTCTAGGTGCCACCTTTCAACAAAAGTAGAGATGAGTGGAGCGTTGTGATGGTGGAAGAATGTGGAGCATAGATGTTTGAGGCTCGTGGTCTTGATATAGTCATATGCAATACCCATGCCCTCATTATTATCAGACAGTCTTCTCAAGTTTTTCATCCTAGATTGAAACCTCAGCACAAGACGTGATTCCTACAATAAAGTCAATATTAGAATAATAAATTACATAATAAAATTATATAAACCAGTATGTATACTCATATAAATTACCTCAACATTATTCCATATGGTGTATGCCACATGGCCCTTAAAACTAGTAAGAAGATCAGGAGTGAGAGGACACCCATCAATAGGCCTAGTTAATCTCCAATCGTCATTTGATGATGACGAAAACATAGAAGCAGCTGTGTGGCCGGATGTGCTAGTCCCAAAAAAAGCTCCTTTGCTGGGATAATCATACTCTTCCTCAAATGGAACATGATCTCTATTTGTAGTACGTGGAGCTTTACGATACTCCATTGCCTCTCATGCTTTAGCACTGGCGATAATTGTCCTCTTCGCCACCCTAGTCGTAGTAGGAATAACATTTTTCAGATCTTTTCCTCTACCTCCTCTACAACCACCTACCAATAATAATAAAAAAGTTATTAAATATTATGCATTAGCCCCTCAATGATTTAGGGTTTTGGGTTTAAGGGCTTCCAATGGGTGAGATACCTATTTAGGCCAACGTTTCACAGGTTAATCACCTATTGGTGGTCATGGTTGACTGGTGAAATACTCGTTGAAAATTATGGGTGATGGGTGAATCACCCACCATTCATTTCTCCTGATGGGTAAGTTACCCGGCAAGTTGTGGCTTTGACGAGTGAGTAACCTGTTGCAAGTTGTGGCTAATGGATGAACTACCCATAGATCACTCTTTTGATCCCGAACACCATTTTCATCGTTCAAAGATCGAATTTTGCTAAAATAAATACAATTTGTTCGCTAACATAGGTTCTATCTATGTATACAAATCTTAATTTTGGTTAAACAGACACCTAAATTCAATAAATTTCATAATTAAACTATGTATTTCAACATTTTCAAACATGATAAAAATTGACAAAAAAAAAAACTAAAATCTTATATACCTTTTGATGTGGAATGTGTTGGATTGTTGATTATAATCCTATTTGTCAATTGATTGAAGATTGGGAAGGATTTGAGAGGTGTTGGGATGAGGGAAAGGAGAGAGAAGAGAAAAATTGTGTTAGAAAAAAAAATTTAAGGAGCGATGAAATGACAGGGGTAAATTTGAAATTAGTAAAAATATTAAGGGTATATAGATGTGTAGTTAGTAATTTTGGTGTGTAAGGAAATGTGAAGGTGAAAGAAACGTAGAAAAAAAGAAGAGGTGGGGGATTGTTTTTCCCCCTCTTCGCTTTTTGGTTTTTTCTTATAAAAAAATATTTTTGCTTTTATGTTTGTTTATTTGCTTATTTGTTCATGTGCCCACAATCATCAAATATGGAAATAATTGGATCGACCATAAAGGAGAAAGAAACAATAATTAATAATACATACATATATATATATATATATATATATATATATTATAAATTTATGTTGTTCTTTGAATTTTAACTACATATATCGATTGCGATGAACAAAACACACACATACACACACATAAAAATAATAATAATTACAAATTGATTCTCTCTACATTCTATTTCTCTTCTTGTGTTTTACTATGTCATATCAATTATAAGTAGGACGATAGATATATGTGTTAATTATAGTTTAGGGCTCATTTGTTTTAGTTTTTTGTTTTACTTATCTTGGTTAGTCATATACAAATTATGTCAATTTTTAAATTTAACTTTGTTGTTATATCATTTTTGTTTTTCATAACTAATTTAGTATATTTTTGGGGAATGCTATGTATTAAATATTAGTTATTGATGTTAGAAATTTTACTATATAAAATACAAGTTATTGTTACAAATAAATAAATTTATTTATTTTACATAAATTAATATTAATATTAGATTAGCTAGCATAAACTAATACATTTGTGACATCGTCTTTATGTTTGTTAAAATATATTATATAGTATATACTACACTTTCATAAAAAATATTATATATCATGTGTTTGCCAAATTTAGTATATATTATACCTTATTAAAGATAATATATGTCTATATTTTTTGTTAGAGATATTATATGCAATATACATCATACTCATCAAATATACTATGTGATGTACATTACAAACTTTTTAAAGATACTATATACTACACGTTAATAAAATATATTATATAAATTATATAATAAAAGTTATAAATATATAAAATTACCTTTTTTTTACATAATATAGTATTATATTAGATAGCATAAATTATTACTTTTTTGATATCATATTTTTTTTTAAATACTATATAATATATACTACAATTTCATGAAGAATACTATGTACTATGTGTTCATCAAAGATAGTATATACTATAAATTGTTAAAGATATCATATGTCCTATATTGTTTGTTAGAGATATTTTATGCAACATACAACATGCTTGTCAAAGATACTATGTATTATACGTTACACATTTGTTAAAGATACTATATGCTATATGTTAATCAAAGATATTGTTGAGCACATGAATCAATGAACATTTGTTTTTTGTGATAACAAACTTAATTATGAATTTGACTTACTTTGTTAAATGTGTATGCGTACCATAACAAAAGCTAAAGTATGCTAAAGTATTCAATACTTAACTAACTCAAACGGTGCTAAGGATACCAAATTTACAAATCACATCTCAAGCAAAAGTCAAATTTCACTAAGGAGGAAAAAATAGGACTCTAGTTTCAAGGACTTCAATTTCACATGTCATGAAGGGATACCCAGCATACTCAAAAAACCAAGAATTAAACTTCAAGGAATATGTTATAGTCTTAAGTTTTATATAAAGATGATTTACATATTGAGCATCTATATTTTTTAATGATTTTATATTTTTAATCATATTTAAAAAATAATTTGAAAGGCATTAAAACAATTTCATGCATAAAAAAGTGTTCATATGTATTTACACAAAAGAATGCTCAAAATCAATAACTTCTTTAAATCCCTTTTCCATCTGATCTAACTTGCTATATTCATCTTAATTTCCATAGAAATTATTTTTGAGTGAATACTACCTCTTTGAAAATTTTAAGATGTCTAATTTACATAAATAATTCAACACTCAATTTTGAGCTCTACAGCACAAGTTATGACTTATGTAGGATCATCTAATGATTCTCATATTCCTATTGATTCTCAAGGTAAGGAAGAATTAGCTTTTTTAATATTGGAGCCAATCATATTAAATGTTCTTGATAATATGTCTATGCCTGGTATTGAAAACAATTCGAGATATTCTTGCAGGTATGTTACATATTTGCAAGGAGAAGATGTTAACACACCCTAAGTGTACAAGCATTCAAAGTATACAAGACTATGGCATACATGGGATGACACTACAACAAGATATGATGATGATTATCATTAGTTATATTAAACTTGTTGTAAACCCTAAGTGTATTATATGTAAGCTAGGGTTTGATGTAATTTCATGTATGTACCATAGTTGATTGTGTGGCTTTGTAATGTTAGTCATTAGAATCATTTAGATGATGATATTGTGATTAAGATTAGGCATTATATGGGCTTAATTCAAGTGAGTTCAATGGGATTTAATTAAGGGGGAATAACCGGCTAGTCTAAGCCTTGATTATGCTGGCTACTCTCCCTCCCTATATGTACCTATTGTACACACATAAGATGGAAAGGGGATCAATTTTGAATAAAATTTCCAAGTTAAGAACTTTTTGTCTCTACTTTGGAGTAGTAGATATCCAGGAAGTGCCGGGCATTCCCTTTGCATTCTTTGTTTGAAGTTGAATTCAACTTCAATATCCGAACTCAACACAATCGTACAACCTGCAACTTTAATCGAGTTTAATTCCCTAAATCGACTTGAGTCTTGCAATCTCATTCCACCAACGTAGCTATCCATTGGTAATAGATCCTGCTTCCTTCCCTCCCCTTTGATTCTCATCAAAATTTTGGTATCAGAGCCTCTAAATCCATTTCATCCTACGTCGGTGCAAGTTCTTGCAATTTTCTTGCAGTTGTATGCGAGGAGACCACCTGTAAGAAAACCACCTCCCAACATTCTTCAACCCTCCCTTGCATCTTGATGTCATTCTTGATTCTTCATTGAGTTCTTGATTGAAAATCTTGAATTCTTGCATCAATCTTGTTGCAATCTTCCCCAGCCATACAGCAAAATTCCTAATATCTTCGACCAACATCTCCCTTAATCTGCCGAAACTCCACCAATATGTTTGCTTTATTCTAACTTTGAGCCTTTACTTCTACTTCCACCATCCCTTTCTCTTTCATTTTATATACCTATTTATCCAGTTACTCAGCCAATTATCCATCCATTTCCATTCTTTTGTTTCTCATACCAAATCTGGTAAGATAAGCACCCGACACCCTGGTATAACATAGTCAGGTTCGTAGGTTTGAAATTTTTTTGTGTGTGCCTCGGCTTAGTCCAGTCCATTTCCTATCCAATTCCAATCTATACTCTTCTTCTTTTTCTTCTTCATATCTTCTATGGTGCATAGCACTCAAATCTTCAACTTGAGGATCTCCATAATTTGAAGAAAATCGACAGCCATCATTATTTTATGTGGCTTGAATAAGGGTCACAAAGGAGACCAACTTCCAGCCAGCTTTCTTCAACGTGCATGTTGTGATCTTGTGGATACATTTCCCTCCATTTGTGCATGATCAAGACAGTAGGTAGTTTTCCTCAATTTGCTTGTGAATTGGCAAAATATTTCTGTTTGTTTGGTTGTAGTGAAATTCTAGCACATACACATTTGTAGCAATTCTTTTGTGCAAAGAAAGTAGTGTGTGTCATCCTTCAGTATGGCAAGTGAAGAGGTTCGTGTCTTGGTAGAGTCTATCAAGAGTCTAACCACACAAATGGATGCTCAACTACATAATCAAACAACACTTCAACACCAACTACAAAGTGTGGAAGCCAAACTAGCCGATCAAGAGGCGCATCACCATGGCCAAATAACATGGAGAACACATGATAGTGTGGAAGGAAAAATTAAGCCTATCTTCCATACAAAAGGTGGACGTGGATATTCAAACATGCATCACAATGAACATGGAGAGGATGAGATGAGTTCCTTTGGCTCAAGCAACCGAAGAAGGCCACATACATTCCAAGTAAGACATGCTTACAATGAAGATCAAGGTATTAAACTTGACCTTTTTGAATTTTATGGTAATTTGAATGTGAAATTATTCTTTGAGTGGTTGCATGAAATTGAAGCTATCTTTGAATTTGTAAAGTTAGCTACTCTTAAGTTCAAAAAGTTTGCTATAATTTGGTATGATAATTTAAAAAGAACAAGAGAAAGACCAGAGAAGTCAAAGATAAAATCTTGGGAAAAACTTAAGAAACACCTAAGGAAAAAATTTGTGCCTAGAGAGTATGAGTAAGATATTTATGTGTAAATGACAAATCTAAGGTAAGGCTTATTTAGTGTAGAAGAATACACTAAAGAATTTGAAAAACTAGCCCTTATTTGTGATGTTCAAGAAAGAAAAGAACAAAAATGTGCTAGATACTTAGGTGGCTTGAATAACTTGATAAGTGATAAAGTTGACATGTATTCTTATGATTCTCTTGATGACTTAATTAATTTGGCTTTAAAATTTTAAAGACAAACTAAATCAACCAAATCCTATATTAAGTCTGATGTTTCAACTTCAACTAAACCCTATTCTAATACCTTTACACCTAAATCAACATCTTCATATGATAAAAATAATAATCGAGATGATAAAGGTAAAAATAAGGTAGTTGAAATGGCAAATAAACAATGTTTTCAATGTAAGGGATATGGACACTTTGTTAGAGATTGTCCTAACCAAAGAGCCTTAACCTTGCATAAAATAAAAACATGGAACCATGTAGTGATGATGAGAATTTAGAAATTGAATCTCCTAATGAAATCTTAACCATGGATGAAGATGAAGGAGATCCATGTTTTGTAATTCAAAGAGTGTTACAAATCCAACCTACTACGACACCTACTCAAAGAGAGAATTTTTTTAAGACTAAGTGTAAAATAAGTGACATGGTTTGTATACTCATTATTGATAGTGGTTCATGTACAAATGTTTCTAGTAAAGTAATGGTTAAGAAACTTAGTTTAGAGACTACTAATCATCCTAAACCCAATTCTTTACAATGGATAAACAAAGACAAAGGAGCTAAAGTAAACGAAAGAACCTTAATCACATTTTCGATTAGAGATTACCATGATGAAGTTCTATGTGATGTTTTGCCTATGGATGCTTATGGCTTACTTTTAGGAAGTCCATGGCAATATGATAGAAAAGCCACTGATGATGGAGTAAACAATGATTATGTGGTGAAAAAATAAAAGCAATTGTATAGATTGACACCTTATTTATGTGATCATATGCCTTTAAGTGATGACAAAAAGATATTATTTTTACATGAAAAGGCTATGGAAAATGCATAGAAGAAAAAGGAATTTGTTATGCTTTAGTTTCTAAAGATTCTAAACCTGAGAAGCAACAAATTGAGAATCCTAATCTAGCTAAGTTGCTTGATGAATATAATGAGGTATTTCCTAATGATTTACCTCCTGGATTACCACCTAAAATAGGTATAGAACATGTCATTGATCTTGTTCCTAGCATGCCTATTCCAAATAAACCAGCTTATAGATGTAACCCAGAGGAAGCTAAGGAATTACATAAAAAAATCCAAGAGCTTATAGATAAAGGATTTGTGAGAGAAAGTATGAGTCCTTGTAGTGTTCCTGCTTTACTAGTGCCTAAAAAAGATGGTACTTGGCGTATATGTATAGATTCTAGGGCAATGAATAACATTACTATTAAATATCGTTTTCCAATGCCTAGGTTAGATGATATGCTTTATGAACTTTGTGGTGCGCAAGTATTTTCCAAAATTGATTTGAGAAGTGGTTATCATCAATTAAGGATTAGAGACGGAGACAAATGGAAAACTGCTTTTAAAACTAAATATGGTCTCTATGAGTGGATGGTTATACCTTTTGGGTTATGTAATGTACCTAGATCATTTATGAGACTTATGAATGAAGTTCTCCGACCCTTCCTTGGTGATTTCATTGTTGTATATTTGGATGATATTCTTGTGTATAGCAAAAATGGTTATGATCACCTAGTGCATATGAGGAAATTATTTGATAAGCTAAGGAAAGCTAAACTATATGGAAAACTTGAGAAATGTGATTTTATGCTTCCAAGTGTAGTTTTCCTAGGCTATATTATTACTGGAGAGGGTTTAAAGTAGATCCTAATAAGATTAGAGCTATAAAAGAATGGCTTATCCTTAAAAATGTTCATGATGTTAGAAGTTTTTATGGATTAGCTAGCTTCTATAGAAGATTCATTAAGAATTTTTCTACTACTACACCTATTACTCAACTCATGGAAAAGGGTGAATTTTATTGGGGACAAGAAGCTACTCAAGCCTTTGAAACCCTCAAAACAAAACTTTGTAATGCCCTTATTCTATCCTTACCCAACTTTAATCTTCTTTTTGAAGTAACTTGTGATGCTAGTGGAATTGGAATAGGAGACATACTTTCCTAGGAAAAGAAACCTATAGCATTCTTCTCTAAAAAGTTGAATGGAGCCAAACTTAACTATTCAACTTATGACAAGGAATTCTTTGCCATCATACATAGTGTAGAGACATGGAGTCATTATTTGAGACCAAAACCCTTTGTATTACATTCGAATCATGAAAGTTTAAAATACTTACATAGTCAAAAGAAAGTTAATCCGAGACATGCAAAGTGGGTAAGTTTCTTACAAACCTGTGTGTTCTCTGTCAAACATTTAGATGGAAAAGAAAATGTAGTCCCCGATGTTTTTTCTCATAGATCTACATTACTTGTTATGATAGATGCAAAAATCTTAGGTTTTGAAATGTTAAAAGAATTGTATCCTAAAGATGAAGATTTTAAGGATATTTTTAGTGCATGTAAAGGGGATACCATGGAAATTATGTCATACAAGATGGATTTTTTTAGACTAAATAAACTTTGTATTCCTAGATCTAGTATTCGAGACTTGCTGATCAAAAAAATACATGAAGGTAGCATTGCGGGACATTTTGGTATACATAAGACTATAGAACTATTGCAAGAAAATTTCTATTGGCCACGAATGGTTGAACATGTGCAAGCCATGATAAGTAGATGTTCTACATGTCAAAAATGTTAGAGTTCCTTTCATAAAGGCTTATACACACCTTTACCCATTCCTGATAGACCATAGGAAGGAGTTAGTATGGACTTTATCCTAGGGTTACCAAGAACACAACATGGTAAAGATTCTATTCTTGTGGTGGTAGATAGATTTTCTAAAATGGCTTATTTTAGTCCATATAATAAAACCGATGATGCCACGCATGTTGCAGACTTGCATTTTAGAGAGGTTGTTAAACTTCATGGTGTGCCAAAAAGCATAGTTTTAGATCGGGATGTCAAGTTTATGAGTTTTTTTGGAAAACTGTATGGCATATGCTTGGTACTAAATTGTTATTTAGAACTTCACATCATCCACAAACCGATGGTCAAACTAAGGTAACTAATAGAACTCTTGGTACATTATTAAGAGGTTTAGTTAATAAAAGTACTAAAGATTGGGATGTTAAGTTAGCTCATGTAGAGTTTGCTTATAATTGTAGTCCATCTAGTGCTCAAACTAGTCTGTTTGAGGTGGTGTATGGAGTGAACCCACACATGCCTATTAATATGATTCCTTTGAAAAAAGGTGAATTAAAAAATTATGAAGCTGAAGATAGAGTAAAATTTTTTCAATGGCTTCATGAGAAAATAAAAAATAACATTGAAAAAGCTAATGCCAAGTATAAAGCTCAAGCGAATAAGCATAGAAACCCTCATGTGTTTTCTCCTGGTGACTTAGTTTGGTTACATTTGCGTAAAGAAAGATTTCCTAATTTACGTAAAAATAAACTAATGCTAAGAACTGATGGACTATTTAAAATACTAAGAAAGTTTGGGGATATTTCTTATGAACTTGAACTTCCAAACCATTATGGTGGAATTTCAAGAACTTTTAATGCCGGTGATTTGTCTCCATATTATACTGATGAAAATTTGAGGGAAATTCTTCTCAACTTGGGGGGAATGATGCAAGAGCATCTAATGATTCTCATATTCCTATTGATTCTCAAGGTAAGGAAGAATTAGCTTTCTTAATATTGGAGACAATCATATTAAATGTTCTTGATAATATGTCTATACTTGGTATAGAAAATAATTCATGATATTCTTGTAGGTATGTTACATATTTGTAAGGAGAAGATGTTAATAAACTCTAAGTGTACAAGCATTCAAAGCATACAAGACTATGGCATACATGAGATGACACTACAACAATATATGGTGATGATTATCATTAGTTATATTAAACTTGTTGTGAACCCTAAGTGTATTTTATGTAAGCTAGGGTTTGATGTAATTTTATGTATGTACCATAGTTGATTATATGGCTTTATAGTGTTAGTCATTAGTATCATTTATATGATGATATTGTTATTAAGATTATGCATTATATGGGCTTAATTCAAGTGAGTTAAATGGGCTTGAATTAAGGGGGAATAACTGGCTGGTTTAAGCCTTGATTGTGTCAGCTACTTTCCCTCCCTATATATACCTCTTGTACACGCATAAGATGGAAAGGAGATAATTTTTGAATAAAATTTCCAAGTTAAGAAATTTTTGTCTCTCCTTTGGAGTAGTAGATATCCAAGAAGTGCCGGGCATTCCCTTTACATTCTTTGTTCGAAGTTAAATGCAACTTCAACATCCGAACTCAACACAACCGTCCGACCTGCAACTTTAATCGAGTTTAATTCCCTAAACTGACTTGAGTCTTGCAATCTCATTCCACCAATGTAGCTATCCATTGATAATAGATCCTACTTCCTTCCCTCCCCTTTGATTCACATCAATGACCCTTTTTTTTTGTAAAGGTGCATAATGCTGAAAAGGGTTATACTGATCAACTAGGTTATCAAACCCATTGACCTATTCACTTTCCCAAAAAATGTGCTTTGGCCTTATTTTCAACACATCTATTGGTTACTCAAACCGATCAACTGGTCTATCAAACCAAATTATTAGTCTAGGCATTTCTGAGATTTACTACCCATTGAATTTCAATTGTTAGAGCAATTTTTTTTACCCAATGGCTCTCAATGGCTAGTGTTGAATTTTCTCATCTTTTTAGAACTATAAATAATACTTGTTATAATTTAATAAATAATAATGAATCTTTCATAACTCTTCTAAAACTATCATTTTTAGATCTTACAAAAATCAAAGAGATTTTTAGTTTTACACTTTCTAATCTAATTCAAACTTCTCTAGTGCTCAATTTATTCTTCATATTTAGTTAGAGTGCTCATGCACTTATAGTTATTATTTATCTAGATACATCAAGATAATTCACTAGTGATTACTCACATTTATATGTTATCTAGTGAATATTCTTATTACACCCATTCAAACTCATCATCTCAAACACAAGTGAAGTGTGGTGTATTGTCTAGCATTCCTAAGAGAGGTCATTGGAATTGTAGTTTCATAAACCACGAGAGGATAAATAGGTATAGTGTAAATCATCTTTAGAGATTTCATTGAGATTTTAGACTCACAAAACCTAGTAGATTCATCATCATCATCAAATAACCACTACAAATAAAGAGATATTCAAATCTAAAAGGTAAAAACCTTTGGTAGTGGATATAGAGAGACTTGATAGAGTTTCTTGAACCACTTTGTATCGTGTTTTTATTATTTTTCATTCTTTTACGGATTTCCTACAAAATTTTAATTTGGAATTATTGTTACAAAATACTCTACTCACCCACTTCTAAAGTATCCATACTAGATTTCAAATAGTATCAATGCTTTAGGATTCATTAAATTGATCTAAGAATGAAAAAATTAATATCTTCAAAGTATGGATAACTTCATAGGTGAATGCTTAGCATATTCAAAGCCTCAGCTCTTTATAGGAAAATATTTCTAGCTTTGGAATAAAAATGATGAGTAACTTCTTAATATCACATGATCAAGATTTATGGTAATAGTACAACTCATTCCAATCAAGATTGAAAAAGCATTCACAAATGGATTTATTGATAAATTGGTTGAAGATGGAAAGTGTTTGATAATAAAAAAGTCACCTTGAATGACAAAGCTATTTTGATACTCCATTGGCATTGAGACATTAGAGAAGAAGTGTATGAATTAACTCTAGAGCACACCACTACCAAAGAGATTTGAAAACATTTAAATATCACTTATGAAAATGAATAAAAAGAAGAATTTCCACATCCTTCATCACTTCATATAAAGCAACTTCAAGAAATAAGACAAGGTAACAAATAAAAGGGTAAAATAAATTAATTTTGACATTAGTTTCAATATTATTAACATATCCTTTATGCAACATCACTTTGATCTTCACATTTTTCAACTTTTTGAGCTATATAATCCATCTACTTTGATCTTATTTGTATTTTTCTATGTAAACATGATTTTTTCTATCGATGATTCCATCATAACCACTAAATTCCTAAATGTTCCCTTTCAAGTCGATGAGACTAAATGTGTTAAGGATTTAGAATTTTGAGTGGAAGTCTCTTCTAAGCATTACATATCAGAGTTGAATGACCATGAGGACACATGACATGGTTGTGTAAGATATGACTAGGAACCATTATGTGATTCGCAGTGCAACTAGTTGTTATTTTCTGCAATCCTATAATAGGGTATTAGACTATTTTGTTCACATAATATTGTTCCCTCATCCAAGGTGTGAGGTCGATATAACTACTAGAAATCACTACAAGGCTAGCCATAACTTATCAAAGACTACAATGTGCTTCAGGATCGAGATACTTCAAAACACAACATATGTGGTGAGTCACACACAAGTTTCTTTAAAGTATGAGTCTCTCATTAGCAAGATCTTTAAGGAATTCTAGTTCCCATTTGGTAATTTCAATTCCACTCCTTTTTGCTTTTAAAACAGATTGTATATCCTTTATAGGATGACCTTATGATGGATAAGATATAAGCTGAATAAGGATGGTTGAAGTCTTATAATTACTACAAAGGCTAGAGATTCATTGCCATGAACTAGTAGAATATTAGTTTTTTAGGTTCTTCATGCTCATAATACATATGGTTATGATATCCCTTCTTTTACTTATGATCCACTCATTATATATCTTATAGTTCATTTTTCTATCTTAGATTTTATCCATATCCAATATTCTCTTCCATTAGTTCTTCATGGAAAAGCTACAGTTTAATGTCCACGGTACTTACTTATTATAGGATTTTAGATGATTAGATATAGGTTCACATCCATAGATCAAACATAACTCAATCAAAGTACTAGGCTTGATAGTATTGAGTGACGTGTGCATTCCTTGCATCCAACTACCTTTGACGAGGACCCATCAGGTTTAGAGACTCATGTCAATGCTTTTACTACTACTACAACATAGAGTTAAGAACAATGTACACCTAGAGCTCCATAGTCTACTTTATTTAAGGGTGACATGTTTACTTCTATTGATGATGTTGTTAATGTAGGTGTGTAGATTGATAATAATAAGGGGACTAGACCTCTACTTAGTACAAGGATCTAATGTGTGCACTAGGCACTTGAGATGGTGTTGATGTTGAATTAGATGAGGCGGATATGGAGAATTTAGATGGTATGGTATCAAATGATTCTCTTTACTCATATCTAAATGTTCTTCTAATGTAGATCACCAATGTTCCTCATCCACCTAGATCCACATCTTTTGATCCTACCCTTCCATCCTTTCTAGTTTAGACATAGGCACCACTAGTGGTAATTAGGACTCTATATAGTTCATAGTTGTATCAATTTATGGGCTACATTATGTGTTTTTATGATTTTTTTAGATTTTTTCTAATGTTATTTTTGTTATCCTTACTTACTCTTTGTTGTTATATCTTCATAAAATACATTTTTATAGGTTAATTTGATCATATATTGTTGTGGAATAACGTGGATCGAATGGATCTAAACTAAAACTAGAAATAACAAGATGATGAACAATTGATAGAACAATCGCAAAATAGAAATTGTGGAAAAAATAGAGATCCTTATTCGTGCTCTTATGTAATTACAAGATGATTAAACTAATCAGTCCATCAATTACATAGATCTATAATTCTCTAACAATGGAGAATTCTATGACTAAAAAGAAGTTGGGTTGCACAACTTGACCTCTAGGGTTTTCTTATATCTCTTTTATACTAGAAAAATCCTAAGGGGAAGAAGAACGTGTTTCAAAAATAAAGAAAAAGCACAATCCATGTTTGGGAAACACGTCCCTCTATGATTATTTCTTTACCCTTGAATTTCTTTTTTATCAAAAATCACATCAACACATTATGTGAATAAACATGGCCCATTTTTATCATTGAATTCACAATTCCAAAAAATTTCTTTAATACTTGAATGAACAAACACAATATAATGTTGTACATCGAATACCTAGTAAAAACTCATAATTATCTACCTTAACGTAGTATTTGTGATGCATGACGTGTAAAGGCCTATACAAAAACCCATGGCCCAAAAAAGGACCTCATGGCCTATGAATAACAACCAAGTCCAAGAAATACTCAAAGTTTCTCAAGGTCAGTGGCTTCATTAGCATATCGTATGGATTATACAAAATACCCACTTTCTCCAACACAACTTTGCTAGTATCAACAATACCTCGGATAAAGTAATATATGGTGTTACTGTGCTTTGTTAGACGAGGGAATGAATTCTAATTCTTCATTAAACAAATAACACTTTGGAGATTACCTCAACTGACTGGAGCACCATGACCAAAACCTAGCTCATATGCTAAACCACCAAGCCACATGACTTCCTAAAAGGCCTCTGTTATAGCTATATAATCTACCTCAATAGTGGACAAGGGTATCACCTTTTAAGGAAGGCTTGTAGTTAATAGCTAAACTACTAATAAAAATAATATATCCATGGCGTATCTTCTTTTTCTAAGGTCTTTACCAAAATCAAAGTTGGGAAACCCAACTAGCGAATTAGCTGATTTTCCATACTCTATACAAGCTAATGTTATATCCTTAAAGTACCTCATTCACTTCGCTGCTTTCCCATGGACCTTCCCCAAATTCACCATCTATCAACTTACCACACTAATAGCTTGAGTGATATTAGGCTAAGTACATACCATAATGTACATAATACAACCAACAACATTTGAATATGGAACAAAAGCCATGAACTCATCTTCCTATTTAGATTAGGGACAATCCAAATCTAAAAATCTAAAGTGAGTAGCTAA
Organism: Tamarix chinensis; assembly: GCA_030549775.1. Taxonomy (NCBI): domain Eukaryota; kingdom Viridiplantae; phylum Streptophyta; class Magnoliopsida; order Caryophyllales; family Tamaricaceae; genus Tamarix; species Tamarix chinensis. Next base: position 40,298,885 of record CM060177.1, read on the forward strand.
TGGAGTGTTCACCATATTGGAATCCATCATATGAAACCCCTCTAGCTCCTTGTTAACATAAGACTTTTGTCACAAGTACAAAAAGATTCCACTTATGGTCTATTATGATCTCCATGCCAAGGATCCTCTTTGCAGCTCCAAGTTCTTTCATCCCAAACTCACTATTTAACATTGTCTTCACCTTATCAAATTCAGATATATATTTTTGCTACAACAAGCATGTCATTAACATATAGCAAAAGAAACACCAGAGAGCCTTCATCTCCTTTAGGTACACACATCCATCCTACTTACTTCTAGAGAAATCATGCTCAATAAACTAATCAAACCATTTATACCGTTGTTTAAGAGACTAATTTATACCATAAAGTGACCTTTTCAATAGGCACACATGATCATGCATCCCCTCAACAACATGCCCATCAGGTTCTCGCATGTAAATCTCTTCCTCAAGCTTTCCATGCAAAAATAAAATTTTAACATCCAATTTCTCTAACTCTAGATCAGATAGCCATAAGTGGAAGCAAAGTACAATTAGAAGTATGTCTAACCAGAAAAGAAAATACCTCATTATATTCCACACCTAGAATCTAATTGAATCCATGTACAACTAAATGAGTCCTGTACCTTGACCTCTTGACCCCTAGGGCTCCCTGTTTGAACTCGTACATCTACTTGCAATCAACTCTCTTATTCTTTCTCGGTGCCTTCATATGTTCCCATGTCTAATTCTTCAATAAGAAATCCATATCCTCCTCTATAGTACCACACTCACTAGAAAAAGAACTCTCAATAGCCTCTTAGAATAATGCTGGCCAACGCCCTCCTTTCATTTCTACACTAGATAAAGCATAGCCAACTAATTCTTTAAAACCATACCTTACTAAAGTCTTAACAATCCTTTGTGATCTAACTAGAGCAACATCCCTTTCTTCTACCTGATAATTGGATCTACCCACTTTATAAATAGTGGGTTTATCAAAAGGGTCTTTGTCATTTAACTCAATCTCCCCCAACCCAAATCATTATCTTGCCCCACCTCCTTAGATACACCATCACAAGACTCGGTCTTCTAGAGGAACACAGACTCATTAAAGTTAACATCCTTTCTAGTCAAGAACTTGGATGCAGCTAGGTACCATAACCTATACCCCTTCACTTCGGATGTAAAGCGAAGAAATATACACTTGGCTCCAATAAAAAGTTTACCAACATTCATATAAGTATAACTAGAGCAACCAAAGACATGCAAATTAGAGTTCAAGATCCATATATCACTAATATTGGTCTATCTAACAATGGTTTTCAACACTTTTGCATTAATATAATCATGGGCTACAACAACATCATCCTTAGTATCATATGACTCACAAGACTTATCGTTAACCTTCCTATAAGGACAAAGCTTCCTAATATGCCCTTTATTGTGACACCCATAACATGTCCCATTGTTCTTCTAACTCTTTAATTTATATCTAAACTTTTACTGTCACCAGACCCCTACTCATATGTCTTTCTTTGGCTACCATTCCCTCATTATGTGAGTTTCTGAAAGTACTATGACTAGTTAGCTAACTATCAATCAACTCATATTGTAGCAAGGCATGTTTTACATCCTCAAGAACAAACTTTTTCTTTCCATACAACACAATCTCATGGAAATGCTTAAAACTATTAGGCAAATAACACAAGAACATAATGGCCAAATTTTTATATCTAATTTAACTTCTATGTTATGAAAATCCATCACAATATAGTTAAATTCATCCAAATGAGCTTTCAAAGATGAACCCTCACTTACTTTTAAGCTATGAAGCCGATTCTTCAATAGTAGCTGATTTCCTTTATCACTTCTCACAATACCTCATTTAAAAAGCATATTTGTATGGTAGAGAGGGCCTTTAGATATACCTCTTTAGATCTCTCATCCGTTATTGCATCCGACTTATTTAAATAATTGGATAGTGGTTTTTCCAATTTACTTTGAATCATAATTGCCCGCATCTTCAATTTTCATAATATGAAATTAATGGACTAATTGAACTTCTCAATATCTAATCTTGTATCTATCCTAATTACCAGATCTCTTGAACAACCACAACTTTGATACCAAATTTTTGCAGATTAATGTGGATTGAATGGATGCAAACCAAAATCGGAATTGACAAGATGATGCACAAATGATATAACAATCGCAAAGAAAAAAATTGATGGAAAAATAGAGATATTTATCTATACTCTTATGTAATTATAAGATGATTAAACTATTCAATCAATAAATTATATAAATCTACAATTCTCTAATAATGAAAATTCTATAGAGAAGAAGAAGAAGTTGGGTTGTACGACTTGGTTAATAGGGTTTTCTCATATCTCTTTTATACTAGAAAAAATACTAAAGGAAAAAATAGTGTGTTTTATAAATAAATAAAAAACACGTTCCGTGTTTGGGAAACATGACCCTCCACATAAAATTCCTCCAACACTTGTACGAACCAATAAAATATTATTTTGTACCTCAAATACCCAACTAAAGCCCACATATATCAAGAATAGTTCTCCTATTTTTTTTTTGGCTCATGCTTGGTTAATTGAATGAGATTTATTTGATTTCTTCTTACACTAATGGATTGATTAGAAATGGCAATATGTTATGATGCACACTTAATGTGCTTGTGCTTTTGCCCCACTTTCATGCTTCTTGATGATTTATTTGTCTTATGAATATGTCAACTCATCTAATTATATCTGTCATGCAATTATAATTTCACTATTACATACCTCACTTCTATATAATGTGTAGGTTAAGAAAATATCTCACTTCTATATCATATCAAAATGTCTCTTAGTACTTCTAATGCAAAGTGGCTAGAAAAACATGATGCATGATATATTAAGTAAAAAGTTTTATTATCATGATTCTTATGCTTCTGTTTAAAAAAGTTGTCCTAATAAATACTAAATCCAAAAAAAAGAGGTTTCCATGGCTTTTAATTGGTAAGTTGTAAAGCAAAATAGGATCTCCAAATCTCATATAGCTTATATTCATCAGTTTCCATCATATTTGTTGAGCATGTGAACACTCTAAAGATTTTAAGTGAATAAGTCTTATCCTAATTTAACTACTGACCTTATTCTTGGTAAAGTCTAAACCCACCAACTTGATGTAATTAAACTATTATATCTTATTCAATTCTTTTCCCCTAATGCATGAACTTGTATAGCTTATCAGTTTATAGGGGTATTTGATATTTTTCTTATTTGAATCCATCTACTTTTTCACTAAGCAGACTTACCTATAAGTGTAGTATAATTCTCAAATTCTATAAATTTGATGCTTGTTTTTGATTTATCAAAACATCTCATACTATTTATCTTTATCAAAATCATGCCTTATTTTGCTTCATCTTACTAAGCATACTTACTTTTTATCACTAGTTAAACTAGTGCATATATGAGATGACTTGACATATATATGCCCTCAATGATGTTGTTGGTTACAATAAAATATACATGATTAGTAATTGTATCTTCTCATAAGTGGTATGTCCTAAATAACTCTATTTTCTCCACTTATTCTCTATTATGCTTATTTGAAATATTAAACATGATAGAGTCTACATAATATGATCCACTGTGTTTACAATATATTATATCCTATTAACCACTTTGGGTAAGCTAGCATATTTATGTAAGAAATTTGGACATAATTAACTTGAACTAATATGTTGCTCTTATGTAACTTCATAGATCTTATAAGATACATGGTATAAGTCATATGTTATACATAAGGCACTAGATTATTCCTCAAATAACTTGTTTATGCTCTCTGCCTTGATTGTGAAATTCCATCACAGTCTTTGTTCTTATGTGTGTACCTACCTTAAAATGATTTGAGGCACATACTTCATATCACATTTTTGATTTTATTAAGTGGTGGGCTTGGCTCTACAATCTTACGTGTATTTAATGTTTTCTTTTTTATGGGCTAATGTGATATGTGAACCTCTTGTTACATATAATAGATCATATCCTAAATATATATGATTTTACATTCATCATGATTGTTTATGCTTTCACTTCTTTAACTAAGACATGGGTTACCTTATGCACAATATTATCATAAAACTATTATATTCAAGCATACACAACATCTTTTTAAGCTAATTTTATTAAAACTTAATATGGCTTTTTGTTCTTGTATAGTTTTCACTGTAAAAGAAAACTCCTTTGAGCTATATATCTTTCAAATACCTATTTTTATAAGCTCATATTCTCCTTCTTGGTTATACATTGACTATAACTTCATGTATGAATCTCTGATTAATATTTATATATCTTAATTGTCATTTAAGTGTGCATTCATGCACTTGATTGCAATACTTTGAAATTACATTACGTTTACAGGTATTATATAAAATAGGAAGTTTTTAGAACATGTTTCCCTTTTTAGATTTTCATCCATGTATTTTAAAGCTGTCTTCGTTTGGTGATTAAATGTTCACACTTGATACACATAGACGACAATTAATGCTCTAACATATATACACTTGTCATACCTTACCCATCCACCATATTGTTGAAAAATTGGATCTTATATGTGTTTCTCATTCCGTTTCTCTTCCTTTGTATTCCTTGTCCATTCATTACTAGAAAAGAGAAATCACAAAATGGGCATAATGAGAAGTTGATACACTTCTTTACTTGATTAGACTTATAAAACATTATATATGAATTAAATATTATTGCTTTCATGTATTTGTGTATTTAATCTTTCCTTAGCATCGGGCATTTGACTCTAGCTTTCACATAGACAAGTGAAACATTAATTTACTCATCCATTGTCTGGCTAACAAATGCAACTCTAAAATTGAATGATCAAATGCATTCCACTACTAACTCTCTTGTAATATTTGTCTCTCTCTAATCGTTTTGGTATCCTTTTTATGTTTAAAATGTATTATACTTAGTACATAATGAGTGATGCTTTTTCCATTCATTAATGTGCTTGTCTTAATCTCTAATTCATCATATTATTGACAAGTTACTCCTTATATTATTTATTCACTTAGTTCTCATTTCCTTCCCATTTTTCTTTTTATCTTATAAAAAGGAAATTGATAATAATAAATGAAAATGATAACATGGCCGAATCTTGTTTCTTCATAACCATGAACAATATTCACTTTCCTATTTGTTGATTGGTTAAAAATATGCAGCTCTAATATTCATTTTTAATGTCATCTATGCTACTTAAGTTTTTATAATTCTACTTAAGTTTGTATAATTCTTTGTTGACTTAAATCAGTGTGTCATACATTAGTTATATCTTGTACTCTTATTTTTTATTCTATAAGTGGGATAAATATAACTCAATAAGTGTCATTGATCTCTAGTCATATAACATATACAACTCTAAATCTTATTTTCATATAACCAAGGTGTCACCTAAATCTTTAGAAATTATTGATAATGTGTTGTTCATTACTCAAAACATTTACAATGTCTCATATGCTTCATCTTCATAATATTTTAGTTTTTCAATTGAATCTCAATAATCATGTCTCTACTTTTCATGCCCATGATATTTACAATAGTGATGTATTAGCAATCATATTATGATCTTGATTATATTGCTCATATATGCATACAACCTTAGGGTAGCATATTTATTTTAATTGATCACTTATGTTATTACCCTAGGCTTAGTCCAAGGGGCTGTCATATCCCATTCACACCTACTATTCACTATTTTCTTTGTTTATGAAAAGTCTCTTTATGCTTTAATTGAGAATGTGGAAATCTTTAGGTAGATTTTCATTCTCTATGCATTTATTGTTTTATGCATCAATATTTTGATTGGATATCTTATTTACTAAAGGCCCTTCCTTTTTTTATGACAAAAGAGGGAAATGGGTGAAAAGATGTTTTGTGTTGTTTAATCATTAAATTATCATTCTTATGATACTTGTGTGTTATTATTACAAAATAGAAAATATATGATCTATATGATTCAAAAAAATATATTGATTTTCACTTCCACGTATCACCGTATCTCATGATATTGAAATCTTTTTTTTTGGCATCATAAAAAAGGAGGAAATTTTTTATCACAAACTTAATTATGCATTTAAATTATCTTGTTAATTTTGCATGTATATTATAGTAAAAATATAAGTATTCAACACTTAAATAAGTCAATGAGTGCTATGGAGATCAAGTTTACAAATTATATCGTAAGCACAATTCAAATATCAACAAGGTGGACAAAAGATGACTCTTTCTTCAAGGGCTTTTATTTTGTATTTGGAATACACAACTATGATGGGATAAGTAAATGTGCTTAGGAAAGTAGGACTCAAGCTTCAAGGAGTATATTATAGTCTAAGGTTTTATATGCAAATGATTTACATATTGAGTACTTCAATTTTTAAATGACTTATATTTCTAGTCATACTTACAAATCATTTTGAAGGGTCTTAAAATACTTTTATGCATAAATAATGTTTATATGTATTTTCACAAAAATATGTTCAAAATTAGTTATTTCTTAAATCCCTTTTCCATCTAAATTTATTGCTAAATTAACTATAAATTTCATAAGCATTAATCTTGGGTGAATAATACCTCCTTGGAAATCTTAAGATGTTTCCTTTACCGTAAAAAAAAAAAAAGATAAAACTCAATTTTGAGCTTTGTAGCTCAAGTTGTGGTATTTTCTATAAATGTGTCTAATGCTAAAAACTGTTCCAATAATTGACTAGTTTATCAAACCAATTGATTGATTTCTAAACCAATCAACTAGTTTATAAACTGATTTATTGGTTCAATTTTCAGAAAAAAAAAATATGTTTTAGCCTCCGCTTCAACACATTAGATCATTAATGCAACGGATCTAGTGGTTTGTCAAATTGATTGACTGGTTTATAAAACCAAACAACTAGTTTGGGTGTTTTTGAGATTTTTAGCCCATTGAAATTTAACCGTTTGAGTATTTTTATTTTTTTATACACCAAATGACTCTTAATGGCTAGTGCTAAATTCTCTCATATTTTTAATACTATAAATAAGAGTTATTAGACTTTAAAAAAAGATGATGACTCTTGCACAACTTTTCTAAAGTCATCATTTTTAGATCTTATGAAAATCAAAGAGTATTTTGGTTTTACACTTTCAAATCCAATTCAAACTTCTCTAGTTCTCAATTTTTTCTTCATATTTAACTAAAGTACTTATACACTTATAATTATTATTTCTCTAGCTAGATCAAGATCATCACTAGTGCTTACTCACATTCTTTTGTTATCTATTAAATATTCTTATCTTACTCATTCAAACTCATCATCTCAAATACTAGTGAAGAGTGGTATGTTTTCTAGTATTTCTCATAGAGGTCATTGAGATTGTAGTCTTATAAACCTAGAGAGAATAACCAGGAAAAATGTAAATCATCTCTAGAAAGGTCATTGAGATTTTAGGTTCATTTTAATACCCTTATTTTGTTAACAATAATTGCTATGTAATTGGAGTTGTAATCTACTTCAAAAATTCTATACCATGGTTTTCAAAGCTATTTATATTAAATTTGAGCTTTTCGACACTTACTTCACTCATTTTTGAAAAATTATACTTTTGTGCAATTTCTTCAATTGTGTCATTTTTACTTATTTTGACTTATTCTAAACTTTTAACTCATTCATAAAAGTATTTTTTAATTTATTCTTTAATTTCAATACTTTGCTCATCATTTTTGAACATTGTGATAATTTTTTTTTGCTTGCAAAAAATTATAATTTATGGGATTTTTTATTCTAAACTATTTCTCACTTGTTTTGGATATTCTTACTTCTAATAATATTATAAACTTGGATGAGAGTCCCAAATTTTGTTAAGTTTTTCCATTACTTATGAATCCTAAAGTTGTAGAAATTCTTGTTTTCCGCAATGGATGATTTTCTCTATTTTTTCCTTTCTAATTCATTTGAGATCGAAATGAATTATGAAGTTACATTCTTTGCTTATTTGATTTTATAAATTATTTTGCATACAACTGTACCATTTTGGACCCTTCATTAACTGTTTCACTTATTTGTGAAAATAATGTGTTTCTATGAATTATTCGATTATGTCGTTTTTGCTCGTTTGTCATTCGCCAATCTTCAAATCAACTCTGATATAAAAATTATTTTTGTATATTTGGTTTTCTAATATTATTTTGCACATTTCCATAAATATTTATAATTTTTGGATTCATTTGATATTTTCCTTAATAAGGCCCTATTTTCTAACCTATCTACCTATGTAATTGTCCTAAAAATAATAAAATATTGATCCTACCCCTCTTCTAGTTAGAATGTGGCTCTTCAATGTTGGAAACTAGATCTCAAAATTTGGATGCTAGTAACCAACCAAAAAACTTTCTATAATCCAATCTTACTAAAATTTGTATTTTTGTGATCTTGCAAGAAAAAGCCACTCCCGCCCCCCATTTGATTCATGTTACATTTGGGCAGGGAAGGAGGCTTGTGGTCTACCAAAAATATCCCCAATCTTGTATTTTTCATTTCAACAATTAAAACACATGTTTTAACCATTTCAACACTTAAAACACTTTACACACCTCCTTCTCTTTCTTTGTTATTTATTTTGTATTGAATATTTTATTGCATACTACAATTATAGACTTTTTCCCTTCCTTTTTCATGGCTTTATACCCTCAAATAGGCACCGACTTTTGGTTTCCGACCAACTTGTTCCTATTTATATTACCTAAAGACTTTTTTTTTTCAAAATCAAGTCTCTCACAGGGCTTGAATCCTAAGTTTTCATCTTAAATTCTTATTAGATTTTCCTTCTTTCATGTCATACTCTATCTAGGTGCCCATTTTGCCCAGCAAATCACTCCCCTTCCCTCTTCTTATTCCTCTCCTTTCTATATTTCGGACCAACTTCATTTTTTTCTAGCGCTTTATGTGTTTTATTAGAATTTTCTTGGATTTTATTCCTCCATTTCTCTTTTTTTCCTTCCCCTTAACTTTCTAACACCTTAAACTCTAATTCCTTGGTGTTCATTATTGGTTTTTGTGGTAGTTTTCAAGCCTCCATATCCAATAATCTTTCTAGCCTCCATTCCATAATTAATTTTTCATGCTAATGTATTTTGTGCTGTTATTATTTTAGGTGGTCAAGTGGTAGAAAGAGAAGATTAAAAGTATCTTTGTTAAAGACAAAAGGTCATTTTTGTAAGGATGCGCTTCTTAACATTTGGGCTCTTAGTTGATATATGTTAATTTATTTTAATCCATGTTAGTATATTTTCATGATTAAAGTTTTATATGGTGTTCATGAATTCTACCTTAATATATGCTTTTGGGTGTTAATATGTTGTCTAGATGAATTCTATATTTTTATGCTTTGCTAGAAAATCATAAGTATGAAGGTATATTTTTGTTTATTTTATATGTGCATAGACAAGCAAAGATAATTATGTTAAATATTATTATGGGTGAATTGGGTTGAAAATTGGAAGGTTTGGATGTGTTGAAGGCTTAGGAATTTTTAGGCCTAGGATATTTGTGGTGGTTTCACTACTACGGAAACAGGAATTAATAACGGGACATTAATAACGGTGTTTCGAAAAGCGTCGTCAAATCCGTGAAAATTAATGCGCGGGAATTTTTAATAACGGTTTTATGTAATAACCGTTATTACAAGTGCAAGGTAAAATTTTGCACGGGAATTTTAATAACGGTTGACCTAAAACCGTTATCAAAAGATGATTTAATAACGGTTTAAACAAGAACCATTGTTAAAATTGGCAAGGTTTTAATAACGGTTCCTGTAAGAACCGTTATTAAATCATCTTTTGATAACGGTTGTTGGAGGAACCGTTATTAAATCATCTTTTGATAACGGTTCTTACAGGAACCGTTATTAAAATCTCCTTTTATTTCGTTCTCTTTTGTTTCCTGCCAAAAATTTCAGACTCTGCCGCTTCCCTCTCGTACTCTCTTTCTCTTGCGAACCCTTGCACCACCGCTCCAGCTCCTCTGAATTAAGGGAAACCGTCGCACCGCCATCTCTCCACCACCCCTCTGCCATTCTTGCGAACGTAGCCAGCATTTGTACCTTCGTCGTTGCCGTTCTCAACCTGTACGCCGTCGCACCCTTTACGTATGTGTTGTTCTTCCTTCATTGCTTAATTTGTCTCTACTGATATGTATATATATATATAAATGCATGCATGTTGCACCGAAGAGGTTGTGTTTGATGTGTTGTTCAAAAATTTGTCGTTTGATGTTTTGGTGAAAATTTTTGCTGTGGCCTTTTTTGATTGTGGCCAGCCGAGACCTTAATATATATGTATATATATATATATATGTGTGTGTGTTTATAATCTATTTTATAAAAGTATGTATTATTATTTTAAAAGAATCCACAAGCCTAAAATATATATTATTATCATAAGATATGTACGTTCTAAGTATAAAATTAAGGTGTATATATTTTTTTAGCACTCACATTATTATATATGCAGATGATCATGTGTATTTATATGCTTTTTTTAATATATATTTTGTAATACATGTATGTTAGGGTTAGGGTTTATCGTTTATTATACTAAATATAAACTAGGACTATAAGGAAAAATCCTAAGGATAAGGGTATTGTGCATGGGGAAAAGTTGAGGAGGTTGGTTGGGCATCGGTGTTGTGATTGATAAAAATTAAATAGAGATGAATAATTGTGTATAATAATAATAATAATAATAATAATAATAATAATAATTAATCATATAGGATTTATTAGATTGTACTATATATATATATATATATATATATATATATATATATTATCTTATTAATATCTACTTGATTTTACTATGCGTAGGTTGAATGATTTGATGATAGTTTGATGTTTAGCCAGTTTGTTAAATATATAACTAAAGATTATGTCCTTATTTTAAATAGTTTGATGTTGTTAGGTTTCCATAGTTGGTTATGATCTGGTAGAATATATTTATGATTTGTCTAGCTAGTTGAAGATCAGTTTACATATTCTATAATTTAGATTCTTTTAATTTCGAGAACAACCTTGATGATAAGATTTAGTGGTTCTCATTTGTAGGTAGTGATCAGATGACATACCCTCCACTGTATTTTCATATGGCACCACATAGAGATGTACGGACTCATGTGATATGGTTATATGACGAGCTATGTCATTTGTACGCGAGTGGCTCATCCTATCACCCCTTCCATTTCAGATCTTATCACCTTCTGTTGACCCCGCCTCAGATAGAGCCATGGGCATCGGATACGTCTACTTTTTTGCAGTGGTTTATCTACCACACTAATGCACCACACCCGAGATTTATTGAGGGTGAGCTGTTTGCTAGAGAGTATGATAGGATATCGAGAGAACTGATGGTCATCGATGACGAGTGGAGGTATCGTCATAGCTTGCCTCGGAGTATCCACCTCGGTTACCCTAGAGTATCCATGAGTAGACTCTCATTTGATGATGTCAGGGATCAAATGATATATCGTGATGAGTGGACTTTTAGAGTTATAGTTTTTAGTCGGGCTTGACGAGGCTATCGGGGATTTAGTTTTAGATATGAGTTTTTGTTTTTTAGGTATTTGAGTTGTAGCAACATTTTGATGTATATAGTGCTGCTATTGCTTAAATCCTGTAGTATGCATATCTTTTGTAAATTGAACTATTAATTGTATAATATTTTGCTACGTTTGTATGTATGCATATATATATATATATATATATAATGAACTCTTTGTAAGTATGAGGAGTTTCATTGATCAGCATTAATATAATTTTGGAAACTTGTTAGCATGATTCGTGTATATATATATATATATATATATATATATATATATATAGAATAGCATGCATGATACATTTGAGATTAATTCTTTCTAAGCAAGAGTGATTTGAAAATTATTATACTTATAATTCAATTGATTTTTAATAATTAGTTTCATGTGGGATATATCTAGATTCAAATAATATGGATCGGAAATGGTTGTCTGCAAATCATCTGTCTAGAGAATATAACGAAGGAGTGGAGTTTTTCATCAAGTTTGCAGTTGAACATGCTCGGGACTCTAGCAGAATAGTCTGTCCTTGTTTGAAGTGTGCTTATATTCAGCGTGTCAACGCTAATGATTTGAGAGATCATTTATTTGTGTATGGAATTGATACAAGTTACACTTGTTGGATATGGCATGGGGAAACAGAGTCTAAATATGAAAATGACGATGTTGGGAGGGATAGTAGTGGATCATCATTTGATAACTATGAGGGACATTCGTTAGAGGAGATGAATCAAAAGGTTGAGGAAAGTGTTCGGGATTGTCCAAAAATGTTTGAGAAGTTATTGAATGACTCGGAGAAACCTTTGTACGATGATTGTAAGACGTTTACGCGATTATCCGCTACTTTAAGGTTGTACAACTTAAAGGCATGTAACGGATGGAGTGATAAGAGTTTCATAGAATTATTGTCACTTGTGAAGGATATGCTTCCTGATGATAACGTTCTACCCGATCGTACATATGAAGCGAAGAAGATTCTATCCTCTATGGGCATGAGTTATGAGAAGATACATGCATGCCCTAATGATTGTATTTTATATCATAATGACAATGCATCTTTGGATAGTTGTCCTAATCCTGAATGCAAAGCACCACGATACAAGAAGAACAAGGTGCCCGCTAAGGTGTTATGGTATTTTCCTATAATACCAAGATTAAGGCGGATGTTTAATGATATTGATGATGCCAAGAACCTAAGATGGCATGCTGATGACAAGATAGATGACGGGCTTCTTAGACATCCATCCGACTCTCCACAATGGATGACGATTGATGGGTTGTTTCCTGAATTTGGTAAAGAAGCAAGAAATGTGCGCCTTACGCTTTCTGCAGATGGAATGAATCCGCACAATCAAGGCAGCTACAGTTTATGGCCAGTGATTTTGGTTATATACAATTTACCTCCGTGGCTTTATATGAAACGCAAGTATATGATGTTGTCTTTACTCATTTCCGGGCCAAACCAACCTGGGAATGATATTGATGTTTATTTGGAACCTTTGATTGATGATTTGAAGTTCTTATGGGACATGGGCGTTGAAGTATTTGATGCATATGGTCAAGAAAATTTCACTTTGAGAGCATTGTTATTCTGTACTATAAATGATTTTTCGGCGTATGGCAACTTGTCAAGTTATAGTGTGAAAGCCCATTATGCATGTCCGATATGTGAGGAGAATACTTCATTTGTTCAGCTAACACATGGCCGAAAGACTGTGTTCCTTGGGCATCGTAGGTTTTTACCGAAGAATCATCATTATCGTAGGCAAAGAAAAGCGTTCAATGGATTCCGAGAAGAAGGGAAGGCACCAATCCGGTTGACGGGTCGACAAGTGTGGTTGAAGATGAAACATTTGAGTGTCAAGTTTGGGAAGAAGAATAAAGATAAGCCTCCATCAGTTGGGTGGAAGAAGATGTCAATATTCTTCAACCTTCCTTATTGGGAATCTTTCTACGTGAGACATGCCCTTGATGTGATGCATATTGAGAAAAATATATGTGACAGTCTTGTTGGCACATTACTTAATGTTCCACGCAAGACTAAAGATGGGATAAATGCTCGATTGGATATGGAAGAAATGGGTATTAGACGGGAACTGACACCGCGAGACAACGGAAGAAGAACATATTTACCGCCGGCGTGTCATACTCTTTCCAGAAAAGAGAAAATTTCATTTTGTGAATTCTTGCACGGTGTCAAGGTTCCGGAAGGGTATTCTTCAAATGTCAGAAGGCTCGTGTCGATGAAAGAGTTGAAATTAATTAACATGAAGTCTCATGATTGTCATATCTTGATGCAGCACTTGTTGCCGATAGCTATACGTGGAATTTTGCCAAAACGTGTTCGAATTACTATCACGAGGCTTTGTTGGTTTTTTAAAGCCATCTGCTCTAAAGTTATACATCCTGATAGTTTGGACGCCTTGCAAAAAGGGATTGTGATTAATTTATGCCAACTTGAAATGTATTTTCCACCGTCATTCTTTGACATTATGGTACATCTAACTGTTCATTTAGTTTATGAGATAAAGATGTTAGGACCTGTTCATGGGCATTGGATGTACCCCTTTGAACGGTTTATGAAGTTGATAAAAGGTTATGTGAAGAATCGATATCGGCCAGAAGGATGTATTGTTGAGAGTTACCTGGTGGAAGAGGCAATTGAGTTTTGCACAAAGCACTTGTCAAATGCTGAAGCTCTTGGTATTCCTAAGTCTCGACATGCGGGAAAATTTGAAGGACAGGGTATTAGAGGCAGACAGCTTGGGCGTGTAGACCCTAACATGTTCCGTGCAGCACATCTATATGTATTACACAACAGTGATGATGTTCAGGCGTACATTGAAGAGCATATGACTTCTTTACGGATTGAATATCCATCCAAGACTGAGAAATGAATTATCGATAAACATAATCTTTCCTTTATTGATTGGATAAGAGATCGCATCATTCCACTCATTGGTCATACACCAACTTTAATTTCCGAAACCCTGCATTGGTTGTCTCAGAAACCTCGTTATGAAGTTTTTCAATATACCAGTTATGTGATCAACGGTTGCACTTTTTTATACAAAAGAACAAGATGGGAAGAGTACAATGCAGAACAGTGGGGTGACTTTAGTGGCTGAGGCAATGCATGTTGCTAGTGCAAAATACAAGAATCCAACTTATGCAGATATGAATTATTATGGTGTGATTGAACATATATGGGATTTAGATTACACTGTATTTAAAATCCCTGTATTCGGCTGCAGATGGGTTGATAACGGCAGTGGGGTTAGATATGAAGATGGATTCACATTAGTAGATCTTAATAGGGCAGGGCATAAACAAGACCCATTCATCTTAGCATCATAAGCGACACAAGTATTCTATGTCACTGACCCTGCTGATAACAGATGGTCTGTAGTACTATCTACGAAAAAAAGAAATGCCAATGAATGTGATGATGAAAATGATGCCAATTGGAATAACGAGTGTGTCTCAGCTGTACAAGCAACTCAATTATTGAACGATGATGACAATACAATTAATGAGGAGGAAATATATGTCAGGGATGATCATCGTGAAGTAATATATGTATTAGATCCTGAATCTAATCCAAAAACAAGGGGGGAAAAAGAAGGAAAAGAAGGCAATGAGGGTAATAATATTGTAACATATAATATCTATGTTGGTTTTTTTCAACTCAATTATGCTCAATACATAACATTCTAACATAATTTATTTATTGATTTCTTTTAGAGATATGGCCAATAAGAATATTGATAGGGACAGCAGTGATGAAGAAGGGAAAAGAGGGCCGACAATTATGAGAATCATCACAGATATGAGGAATAAAGGAGAACTGGTCGAGTTGGGATGGAATACTTATAATATTCCCATTGGCCCTTATGCAGACATGTTTTTGACTTACATTTCACTTGTGACACGTAACCGTGTTCCTATCTCCTATAATAATTGGAAGCAGGTTCCAACGGGTCATAAGGAGTATATTTGGCAGGAAATCACGGTAAATATACTATTTTATGTAATCATTTATGTATGTAAAATGTTATTAATTTTAATACATTAATATCGGTATACATTTGTATGTCTTACAATGCAGAGAGTATTTAATGTGCCAGAGAGTAGGAAGAAATGGCTTCTTAGACATTGTGGGGAGCGTCTAAGAACATTTAGGTCATTTTTAGCTCGTCGGAAAATGTACAGAAAGAGTGATGGTTCTCTACAGCAGAATCCACCCAAACGATACGGTTTCATCGATCAAGAAAGTTGGAATCAATTTATTGCATATCGTCTTACTGGTGATTTTAAGGTATTTGTTAGATAACAATTAAATTTTTTTTATCGATCCTAGTATTGTGCATAATATTGAAATAACTATCTCACTATGTTTTGGCTGGTGACATAGGAAAAAAGTGTCAAAAATAAAGAGATTGCGAAGCAGAATAAATACCGGCATAATATGGCTCGCAAAGGTTATGCAGGCCTTGAAGAGGAGTTGGTATGTATTTTGTGATTTATCTATTTACAGCGTACTGACGAATTTTATAATATTGGTACATTATAAGAATATTTTTTGATTTATAGCTCATAGCCCAAGACTTAGACCCATGTACCTCGTCCATTAATATTGGTACATTATGGAAGAAGGCTAGAGCAACAAAAGATGGATATATTAATGAAGATGTAGATGTTGCAGCGAAAAAAATTGTAAGTTTGTAGATATTTGGAACCCTGCTTACTTTTCTTTTAGAAAACTATTATATTATACTTATTCATGTAAGCTAATTTTACATATATTATATACATTACAGGACAAACTTCAAGCGTCAGATGGTGAGGAGGGGGTAGACCAATATAACATTGTATCACAAGCTATAGGAATTGTAGAACACCCTGGAAGACACAGGGGTCTTGGATTAGGTGTTACGAAAACGAGCGTACGTGGTCGATCTCGTGGTTCTCGTACCACTGATGAGCAAGTCGCCATCCTTACACAGAAATTGAACGTGACATTTGAACGGATGGCAACAATGGAGCAAGAGTTGTCATTTATTAAATCTCAAGGGTATAAGCCATCCGATTTAGTCGACCATGATCAGCTTCACATACCTAATGTAAATAGTGTCAGAGACAGTTGTGAAGCTGATGCACGTCTTTCTTCTCTTTCCGAGGTAAGCATTACATAACTTTGAATTGTTATTAAATGTATTCGGTGTCATAAATAATTAATAATGTGTAATATTTTCGTTTAGGATTTGCATAAATGTGACTTGTTAGCGAATGATCTTTCAACTCTTTTGGCGAAAGGAAGGGTCCGCATCAGTCACAGTACCAAAACGCAAACTGTCCACGGGTACAACTTAGCCCTACTTACAAGGCCGGTGAGTATTGACACTCCAATCATTGGTAGTGCGCCCTTGCCTTGTTATAAAGAGGGCGATGAGGCAGCCACAGTGCTAGAAGCTCATGGAAGCTTCATGCTTTGGCCTGTGGATCAGATACGTCTCACTACTGAAGAGGTATTGACATTCAATATCTTCATTAGAGGGTAGACTAGTTGTTACATTGTTTATACCTTTTCATATATATATGCTCAATACATATTTTTTTTATTATTATTATTTAAGGAATCAAAGAAGAAGACTGCTCCTGCTAGTAAAACTAAGAGAGGTACTAGTAGAACGAGCAACACAAAAGAGGGCGCTGCCAAAGGAAAGAGAGCTAAATCTGAAAAATCAGTTGCCCCACAAAAGATTCGTTCTTCGGAAATACGCCAACCTCCACCAGCATTAGCTTTATTGTATTTCTATGCCCAAAACTACCTTGGGAATAATTATATTTCCATTGATTGTCGTCCTGAGTATGTTGGAAGGGACGATGCTACTTACATGGTATCGACAGCTGACATAAGCGACATTTATAATCAGGAATGGATGTCAACCACGAGTGTCGCCGTTTATGTCACGTAAGCATTATTTCATATTTCAGATTTTAGTACTCTTGGAGACATAGAATTTTTACGACCTCTTAAGCTTATATGAGTTATTAGTTATTAACAAATATCCATTATTATTGTCGTCCATATATAGGTTGGTAGCTAGTCACGCTGCGTTGGAGGGAATGCTGTCCTCTATTGTTTTTGTGTGCCCATACTACATAGCTGACAGTAGTACAATAACAGAGGGTAGGCACATAAACTATTTAGCGGATCTCATTTTGATTGAGGGACACAACAAGCTCTATCTCATTCCTCACCTCGCAACTGAACATTGGGTTTTGTAAGCCGTCCGACCTGATCTTAACAAAGTTTATGTGTTTGATTCCCTTCGAACCTATGACGTGCCTTTTGAGGTCGCTCGTCTTGGTGGGAAGGAATTTATCGACATATTAGTATACTTTTCACTTCTTACTTCATTAGCTTATTTATACATATATATATTCTACTTTCATTATTTGAGGTATATATACTTACAATATTATGTATCCAACTCTATTTATTAGGGCACTACGGACGGCATATCAAAGGAGAGGTGGGAATGGTGTCCCAGACCCAAAGAATCTTCAATATGAGCCTATCATGGTAAGTAGGAAGACAACTATTTTGTATTTTGTTTTAATTCAAATTAATATATAATAGTTAGAGAGCTAACTGAATTCATTTGACAGTGTCCACAACAGCAAAACGGCGATGATTGTGGATACTATGTATGTAGAGCAATGGATCTTATAGTCCAGAATAGATCGGTCAACATAGATCCAAGCCATGTATGTTTGCTTTTCCATATTTTTCTATTAATGAATCATGACATATATATTTTTGACCAAATGGCTGTATATTAATTGAAACATGGGTGTTGTAGTTTTTCACCGATGACTATGCATGAGGCCAGCAATATAATGTTGACGAAATTGATGAAGTTAGAGACCAGTGGGCCAAGTACGTGCACTCATTCATTCGGTATTAGGTAGCGATGTATATATTCTACATGCATTTTCAGGTTTGTATTTTGTCTACATCTTTCGGTCTTTCAGCCTAGATCTGTGAACCCTTTACTTTGGGGTGTAGAGCTACCAAGTTGTGGTATGCCCACTAATTTTTATTCCTAAGTATAGTTGGTGTATTGAGACATGCATACCAATTATAGATTGATTGAAATTATGATGTGATACCCTGCTGGTATGAATTGATAAACATTGCAGATTTGGTAATTGTTTGAACATACAACTGTGTATGTGGGCAGGAACAAAACAGAAAAATTCTAAAAAAAAACATATACTTTTAATAACGGTTCTATAAAAACCGTTATTAAAACCTATTTTTAATAACGGTTTATCAGAAAAACCGTTGTTGAAAACCAGAGTTTTAATAACAGTTGTATGAGAAACCGTTATTAAACACTGAGGTTTTAATAACGATTTTGTATACGAACCGTTATTAAAACTCTGGTTTTCAACAACGGTTTTTTCTGATAAACCGTTATGAAAACCTTATTTTTAACAACGGTTTACAGTGAAACCGTTATTAAAAGCTCCATTTTTAACAACGGTTTTTAAGTAAAAACCGTTATTAAATATGAAGTTTACCGACATATTCGCGGGTTTTTGTGTATTTTTCATGACGGTTATGAACCGTTATTAAAGATATAATAACGGGCGATTCAATTACGGTTGAAAACCGTTATTAAAACTGAAAAATAACCGTTATTAAAAGCCCTTTCCGTGGTAGTAATTTTTTTGTTTTTTATTAAGGTTGATTATATATTTGAGTTTCAATTACTATGTAGGTGTTTGTGTATAATTTTGGTGAGTTATGGAGACTTGTGTAAATTTGTGGGTAATTGATGAATTCTGATCATAGGGGTAAACTAATCTTTTTTGTGAGATTTTGGGGAAAATAAATATACCATTATAATCCTTGAGGTTTTACATAATTTTTGATTTGTAACATGTTAGGTTTTGGGTTAAGTTATATTAATAAGAAGTTATGGGATGTTTAGGTGGATTAGGGGCATTTTGGTAAGTATTTTTGTGTTGTAAGAGTGTTTTTGATTTATAGGTATTATAAATATGATTTATGAAGAGTTTTCATCAATTGTGGGTAACATTAGTATAATAGTACGAGAAATGATTAATTTTTTGGAATAATACCTAGGAAGTAGCATCAATATTGTATGTATAAAACATGAGATCTTAACCTTGATTTTTTGATATATTGATCTTAGTATTATTTTAAGAATGTTTGCTAAATTTCGTAAATTGGTGAAGCTTGAGGTTGAAGTTATGGCCCTTGGATAAATTAGGATTTTGTGGAACATTATAAGAGGTAGCATTGGTATTATATATATGAAATATGGGATTTTAGCTTTTTTTTTTTGGAAATTTTAAATTAATGTTATTTTATGAATTTGTGCTAAATTTGGTGAATTAGTAAGACGTGAGAGTGAAGTTATGACTTATTGGTGAATTAGGATTTTGTGGCATATTATAGTCTTTTAACCTTGTTTATGTTTCTTGTTATGCGCATTATTCTTACTATATGCATCATCATGATATCTAGTGGCTATAATATGTGGAACTAATTGATCATGAAATAATTTTAAGTGTTATAATCTATAATAATTATTAGAATGAATTCATAAGTAAATTTTATTACATGTAATAAGTAATAAGAATTCACCTTTGTATTAAGACAATTATAGTAAATTATGGATTATAGGGAGAAACTCTAATGATGCATTATTATGTGCCAAGTATCAAATAAGAAAGTAATAAGAAATTAATCATCAAAGTGAAAAATTACGTGAGTTAGGGCCAAAGTGCTTCATTTGATATCATATCTTGGTTGTTGCGATAACCAAAGTGACTCTAGATCTACTCTATATTGTCTATTCCATAGGCTTATAAGAGGTATGGATGCTTAAGGATTAGGAATCTACACATATAATGTGTTCTACCCTAGAGGGTTTGTTATGTTTGGTTACCAATCCATTTTTTATAAAATAGTAACCTTTGTGAACTCAAGTGACTAAATAACTAGAAATGTATGATCGCCTAAGTATGAACTTTATTATGGTTGCATCCTTAGGTCATCTCATATCATGTGTAGATGACATGTTTAGTATCTTCTTTTTGTACCTTACGTACTATGCATTCCTTTTCTTTTGCTTGCTATATTAATTTACTAAATACACAAGTATTGACCATCCGTTTTATGGATATTGGATATTCCCACGAGTAGTTGACCCAATTGCTAATGTACAACTTCCTACTGATTGCCTTGATGAGTTTGCTGAATTTTGTGTTATGCTTATGGAAGAGTGACTACTTGTTGCGTTGTGGTCCTGGTGAATATGTTATCCGATAGTAAGAGTTTTTGTCTGGATATATTATGACCTCTTAGTTCTATGGGTTTCCCTTTGTCATATTTTGATTAATGTTGTACTTAATGTTTGTCTTTAGCATCTATCTCTATTTTATGGAATTCCTCTTATTCTCTCTTTATCATATTTAAATTATCGTAATGTTTTGCTTTGTACTTAGCATGAGAATGGTATGGCAAACTAGAACCTTATTAGGTATGGCAATAACACCTAATTATTTTATGGTTAGCTTCCACAAAAATAAAATAAAATTAATAGTAAATTTTAGGTTGTTACATTCATAAACCTAATAGAGTGTTCATCATCTAACACTTACTACACATAAAGAGAGATTTAAATCAAAAAATTAAAACCTTTGATGGGCAAAGAAAAACTTTGTAGAGTTTTTTGAACCATTATAAATCGTGTTTTTGTTGTTTGTCATTCTTCTACTTAATTCTCAATAATTTTTAATTTAACATTACTATTATAAAATACTCTATTCACTCCTTCTAACTATCCATACGAACCTTGAGATGTTATATTATATATACTACAATATTGTCAAAGATATTATACATTTTACTCAAAGATACTATGTACTGCATATTTGCTAAATATGTTAGATACTACATATTACACGTTTGATAATGATACTATAAACTTTCGGTAAAAATACAACATACTACTATGCAAAAAAAACGAAACTATTGTTTAGAAATTGAGTTTTTACTCGGTAGAAAACTTTTTTATTTTACTATTTTACCCACCCCCTCTTTATCTGTCTCTCTATTTCTATCCTGTCTCTCATTCTCTCAATCTTTCTCATCCTCTCATTTCATCTCTCACTCTCTAAATCTCTCTCATTCTCTCGTCACCGTCCTTCTAACAGTCAAGGTAAGTTAATTTTTTATTTTAGGAAGGGGATCGGTAATGTTTGCCATTTGGGAGGGGTAAGGATCGGCCATCCACACCATTTTTGGACTAAAATTTACTGTAAAGTTTGGAAAATGTAGATTTAGGGAGAGTAGATGAGGTTTCGGTAAATTTTGTCGAGGGTAAAGGTCAGATCTAGTGGTGTATATGCTATGTAGCTGGGGAGGGGTGCGATCAGCATATCTTGTTGTTGGGGGGAAGAATTGACGGATTTTACCTTTTAAGGGGGACAATGATCAGTTGAATTCATCATTTGGTGGGGGAGGGATCAATAGACTCTCCTAATGGGGGGAGGATTAATAATTTTTGCCAAGGGTGCGGCAAAGGAATGACATGTTATGCCATTGGGGGATGGAATGGTTTTAGATTGGGTTGCGTGGGTGGGTTTTGCGGTTACGGTTTGTTAATTATATTTGTAATCATATTTATTAATTATGATTCGGCAGATTTTACCTTTCAGGGGGCACAATGATCGATTGAATTTGTCATTCGGTGGGGGAGGAGATCGGTAGACTCTGTCGAGAGGGGATGATCAGTAGTTTTTTACGAGGGTGGGGGGAAAGGAATGGCATGTTGTGCCATTGGGGGTTTTAGTTGGTTGGGTGGGTGGGTTTTGCATTAATTATGGTTTGTTAATTATGTTTATATTAATTATATTTGTAATCATGTTTATTAATTATATTTGTATTAATTATGGTTAATTCGGTTAAATTTATTCATTATATTTTTAGATATGTTATACTCTGTTAATTATGCTATATTATTTTTGTTAAATAAGAGTTTGGCAAAATCTATCGATATTCTAGAATTTTTGATTGTCATTGGAAGGAGTAATCATGTTTATTAATTATAGTTTGTTAATTATATTGTTTAATTATAGTTACTTTGGTTAAATATGTTTATTATGTTTTTAGATTCGCTATACTATGTTAATTATATCTATTTGTTAGATTTGTTTGAATCGATAATTTAAATCGCTGGGAATAGCTCGCTAAAATTATGTTATTGTATTAAATATTGTTATTTGATGGGGGTTATTGTTGAATGTTAAATATTGGTTATGTTTTCATTAAATATATTAAATATTGTTATATTTATTTGTTAGATCGGTTGGTTTTGCCATAGGGGCGAATGTGTTCGGTAAAATATATTGGTATTCTATGGTTGCTGGTTGCCGTTGGGATGGATAATTATGTTTATTAATTATGTCTTGTTAATTATGTTTTTCAATTATGGTTTATTTGGTTAAATTTGTTAACTATGTTTTTATATTTATTATACTCTGTTAATTATACTTATTTGTTAGATCTGTTTGAATTTGTTTAAATCGGTAATTTAAACTTATAGGAATAACCAGCTATAATTGTGTTATTGTATTAATTGTATATGATTTGATATTTATTATATAAGTATATTAAATATTGTTATGTGGTGGGGGTTATATGTGAATATTTTTAATTATATTGACTGGATAATATATTAGATTAGTTTATTTTTTATTAAATATGTTTATAATATATTAAATATGTTTACATTTGTATTAGATTTATTTAGTTTACTAATTTTTATGGAATAAATTTGGATAAATTTGGTTGGATTATCGAAAAAATATATAGAGGGATGGGTATGGGATTACCAGGAGGATTGGTTTTATATGATATCATAATTAAGTGTAATTTAATTGTTATATTATACTAAACTACTACTAGTAATTAATAAACTTATTGTTGATGTATTTAATTAATAAAGTAGAGGATTAGTTTAAGATATTGCATTTTAATTATAAGGTTGAGTATATATATCTCTTTGTCTATCATAATATAGCTTGATATTATATCATTTAACAATTAAATTACTATCACCTATGTGTTTACATTTTTTTTATGTAATGAATTATTACCTACAATTCATATACTTAATTTTAAATGACTTAGTTTTATTTTTAAAATTTAGATGAGTTCACGACCACCTAAGTCGTGCTTTGTTTTCTTCATATCTTCAAACCCTGCTTGAAGATCAACCAAGGACAATCACATCATTTTTGGTATCAAAGCTCTTGAATTCCTTTGGTTTTCTTTTGGCCATCCAACGTTTCTTCGACCTTCTTGTAGTTGCATGCAAGAATTCCATGTATCTAATAAAGGTTGAAGATACTTCTTGCACCAATATTGCTTGAAGATCTTCATGCCTTCAATTGAATTTACAATACTCAAGGTCGAGTATGTTTTGATTCTCCCATTCTTCAAATGTTTCCTCTTCATTCCATTATCCATATTCAAAAATAATAATATTAAGAGTTCACTTTGACACCACCATCACTTCTCCTTACACTTCTCCTTGCGTGTCTTCATTCTAGATTCCTTATACTCCTAGCAATTTCCATTAGATTTGAATATTACGTGTAGTATTAACCATGTAATTCATCTCCCATCCTTCATACTTATACTTTCCTTCTCCACTACCGTTGTTAAGCTCTTCTTAATAGAACATCTTCAACCTGAAGATAAATACTCCATTCGACATCCTCTCCTCTTCTCCTACTTTCCCTTTACTTAACTTCCACTAAGAAACTATCCTCACTAGCCTAGGAATTATCCTAAACCATTCGGTCACCTTCCTATACTTTTTACGTGATCAAAACATTAAAGAAACCATCAAGATTCGCTTAAACCCTCTCAAGAACCATTCTACACCCCATGGCTGCACATAACTCTATCAAGAACACCTTCAGTTGTTGTTCTTTGTTGGAGGTTGAGAGTTGTATTGATCAACATCATGTCATGGCTAGTGAAGACGTGCGGGCTTTGGTAGAGTCTATCAAGAGCCTCACCACCTGAATGGATGCCCAACTTAAAACCCATGCAGAACGCCAACACCAGCTTCAAAGTGTAGAAGCCAAAATAGTCGACCAAGACAAGCTTCAACAAATACAAAATCAAATGGAAGCAACCCAAGATAGTGTAGAAGGGATAATGAGACTTGCCATCCAAGCCAAAGGAAGACGTGTACATGCAAAAATGGAGTATGTCGATGATGGAGAAGAAGAAATAGGTTGTCGCGGATCAAGTAACCATAGGAGACCACATCAAACTCAAGTAAGACATACACATAATGAGGATCAAGGTATAAAGCTAGATCTCCATAATTTTTATGGTGAATTGAATGTGGAATTATTCTTTGAATGGTTGCATGAGATTGAAGCTATTTTTGTATTTAAAGAGTATGATGATGAAAGAAAATGTAAACTTGCTACTCATAATATTAAAAGGTTTGCTAGGATTTGGTATAACAACTTGAAAAGGACAAGAGAAAGGTAAGAGAAATCAAAAATTAAGTCATGAGAAAAACTTAAAAAGCACCTAAGAAGAAAATTTGTGCCTAGGGAATATGAACAAGATATGTATGTAAAAATGACAACTCTAAGGTAAGGATTACTTAGTGTGGAAGAGTACACTAGGGAATTTAAAAATCTAGCACTTATATGTGACATACAAGAAAGAAAAGAACAAAAATGTGCTAGATACTTAGGTGGAATAAATAATTTGATACATGACAAAGTTGATATATTTGCATATGATTCTCTTGATGACTTGTTTAAGTTGGCATTAAAATTTGAGAAACAGACAAAATCGACCAAGGCCTATGTTAAATCTAATGCTTTGACTTCATCTAAACCATATTCAAATACATCATTCATGCCTAAATCTACATCCTTTTATGATAAGAAAACTAACCAAGATGAAAAGGGTAAAAACAAGATGGTTGAGATCTCTAATAAATAATGTTTTAAGTGTAAAGGATATGGACACTTTGCTAGAGAATGTCCTAACCAACGAGCTTTGACCTTAAGTGAAATGGAAGAAATGGAACCATGTAGTGAAGATGATGACCTAGAAATCGAATCTCCTAATGATATTTTAACCATGAGTGAAGAAGATGGAGACCTATGTTTTGTGCTTCAAAGAGTGTTATAAATACAACCTAATATGACACCTACTAAAAGGGAGAAAATTTTAAAAACTAAATATAAAATAGGTGATGCGGTTTGTAGACTCATTATTGATAGTGGTTTATGCACTAATGTTGCTAGTGAAGCAATGGTCAAACAAATTGGTTTAGAGACTTCTAATCATCCTAAACCTTATTCTTTACAATGGTTAAATAAAGATAAAGGAGCTAAGGTAAACATGCGAACCCTAGTATCATTTTGCATTAGAGACTACCATAATGAAGTTTTGTGTGATTTATTGCCTATGAATGCTCGTGGTTTACTTTTAGGACATCCGTGGCAATATGATAGAAAAGCAACTCATGATGGAGTGACTAATGAATATGTTGTGAAAAAGGGAAAGCAACTGTATAGATTAACACCTTCTCTATGTGATAATATGCCTTTAAGTGATGATATAAAGAGATTATTTCTACATGAAAAGGTTATGGAAAGATGCATAAAAGAAGAGGGAATTTGTTATACCTTAGTTGCTAAAGAATCTCAACTTGGGGAGAAACAACATAATAATCCTAATCTAAATAAGCTGCTTGATGAGTATCATGATGTATTTCCTGATGACTTACCTCCTGGATTACCACCTAAAAGAGGTATAGAACATGCTATGGATCTTATTCCTGGAATGCCTCTTCCAAATAAACCTGCTTATAGATGTAACCTTGAAGAAGCTAAGGAATTACAAAAAAAAATATACAAGAGCTTATGGATAAAGGATTTGTGAGAGAAAGTATGAGCCCTTGTAGTGTACCTGCCCTACTAGTTCTTAAGAAACATTGTACTTGGCGCATGTGCATAGATTCTAAAGCCATAAATAACATAACTATCAAATATCATTTTCCTATACCTAGGTTAGATGAACTTTGTGGTGCACAAGTATTTTCTAAAATCACTTTAAGAAGTGGTTACCATCAAATGAGGATTAGGGATGGATATGAGTGGAAAATCGCTTTCAAAACTAAATATAGTCTCTATGAATGGATAGTTATGCCTTTTGGGCTATGTAATGCACCTAGCTCATTCATGAGACTTATGAATGAAGTTCTTCAACCTTTCCTTGGTGATTTTGTTGTTGTCTATTTGGATGATATACTTGTGGATAGTAAAAATGGATATGATCACCTAGTGCATTTGAAAAAATTATTTGATAAGCTAGGGAAAGCTAGACTTTATGGAAAACTTGAAAAATGTGATTTCATGCTTCCAAGTGTAATTTTCCTAGGCTATATTGTTAGTGGCGAGGGTATTAAAGGGGATCCTAATAAGATTAAAGCTATATAAGATTGGCCTATCCCTAAAGATGTACATGATGTGAGAAGTTTCCATGGGTTAGCTAGTTTTTATAGAAGATTCATTAAGGATTTTTCTACTATAGCTGCATCTATTACACAACTCATGAAAAAAGGTGAATTTAAATGGGGACAAGAAGCTACTCAAGCATTTGAAACCCTCAAAACTAAACTATGTAATGCTCATGTGCTATCTTTACCCAATTTTGATCTACTTTTTGAAGTGACTTGTGATGCTAGAGGGGTTGGGATAGGGGTTTTCCTCTCACAAGAAAAGAAACCTATAGCATTCTTTTCTAAAAAGTTGAATGGTGCCAAACTTAACTATTCGACTTATGACAAGGAATTCCTTGCCATTATACGAAGCTTAGAGACATGGAGTCATTATCCGAGGCCCAAACCCTTTGTGTTACACTCGGATCATGAAAGTTTGAAAATCTTACATGGTCAAAAGAAAGTTAATCTGAGGCATACAAAGTGGGTGAACTTCTTACAATCCTTTTTGTTCTCTGTCAAATACTTAGATGGAAAGAAAAATATAGTAGCCGATGCTCTTTCTCGTAGATCTACATTACTTGTCATGATGGATGCTAAAATCTTAGGTTCAAGATGTTAAAAGAATTTTATCCTAAAGATGAAGATTCCATGGATATATTCAATGCATGTAAAGAAAGTGGATACCATGGTAATTATTTCTTACAAGATGGATTTTTATTTACACTAAATAAACTTTGTGTACCTAGATCTAGTGTTAGAGATTTATTGACGAAAGAGGTACATGAAGGAAGAATTGCAGGACATTTTGGAATACATAAAACTATGGAATTATTACAAGAAAATTTCTATTGGCCACGTATGATTAAAAATGTACAAGCTATGATAAGTCGATGTTCTACATGTCAAAAATGTAAAAGTTACTTTCATAAAGGCTTATACACACCTTTACCCGTTCCTGATAAAGAATGGGAAGGAGTTAGTATGGACTTTATCCTAAGGTTACCTAGAACACAACGTGATAAAGATTCTATTTTAGTGGTGGTAGATATATTTTTGAAAATGGATCATTTTATTCCATGTAATAAAACTGATGATGCCACGCATGTTGCTGATTTGTATTTTTGAGAAATTCTTAAACTTCATGGTATGCCAAAAAGTATTGTATCAAATAGGGATGTCTACTTTATGAGTTATTTTTGGAAAATTTTGTGGCATATGCTTGGTACTAAATTGTTATTTAGCACTTCACATCATCCACAAACCGATGATCAAATGGAGGTAACTAATCAAACCCTTGGTACATTATTAAGAGGTTTGGTTAACAAAAGTACTAAAGATTGGAATGTTAAGTTAACTCATGTAGAGTTTGCTTACAACTGAAGTCCATCAAGTACTACTCAATTTAGTGCATTTGATGTGGTTTATGGAGTGAGTCCACACATGCCGATCAATATGGTTCCTTTGAAGAAAGGAGAATTACAAAGTTATGAAGCCGAAGATAGAGTCAAATTATTTCAACAGCTTCATCAGAAAATAAAGACCAATATTGAGAAAGCTAATGCTAGGTATAAAGCTCAAGCAAATAAATATTGAACCCCACAATTATTTTCTCCTGGTGATTTAGTTTGGTTACATTTATCAAAAGAATGATTTCCAAACTTACGTAAAAATAAACTAATGCCAAGAGCCGATGGACCTTTTAAGATTCTAAGAAAATTTTGGGATAATGCTTATGAACTTGAACTTCTAGATCATTATGGAGGAATTTCAATAACGTTTAATATTGGTGATTTGTCTCCTTATTATAATGATGATAATTTGAGGACAAATTCTTCTCAACTAGGGGAGAATGATGCAGGAGCATCTAGTGATTCTCAAAATAACGAGGGGTTAGCATTTCTAATAATGGAGCCGATAATCTTAAACATTCTTGATAATATTTCTATCAGTGATATTGAAAAGACTTTAAGATGTTCTTGTAGGTATGTTACATATTTACAAGGTGAAGAAGTCAAGATACATGAAGATACCTAAAGTGTACAATGCATTCAAAGCATGCAAAGCTATGGCATACATGGGATGACAATGCAATAAGATTGATATAATGTTCTCATTAGTTATATTAGACTTGTTGTAAACCCTAAGATATATTTCATGTAATCTAGGGTTTTGTTGTTATTTCATGTATGTACCATAGTTGGTTGTAATGCTTTGTAATGTTTGTCATTAATATCATTTAAATGATGATACTACAACTAGGGTTAGGTATTCTAGGATATTAATTCAGGTTGGTTAAGACTAGCTTGAGTTAAGGAGGTTAACGGCTAGTTTCCTACTTATTTATTCGACTAACTAGTTGATTAAGTATCCTATATATACCCCCTATGTCAATGTACACGCAAGCTTGAAGTCCAATTAATAAAAATTCACAAGTTAAGCACTTGAGTATTATTTCTTTTGAGATTGAATTCTAGATAGGAGATTGCCCGGGGTATCTTCCTACTTAGAAACCTTTGAATGTCTACCAAAACATTCAAAGTTATCCCCTTCCTTTGAATTCTAGATTGAAGATTCTTTATTTTGCAGCCTAACACTACCTAACTTGTGCTTTGTTTTCTTCATATCTTCAAACCCTACTTGAATATCAACCAAGGACATTCACGATCATTGCTTCCCTCCCTTTGATTCACATCAGTAGGGGGTTATGGACTTGGATGTTTGGGGTAGAAGGTTTGGTGGTCGGAGGTTCAGGGTATGGAGTTTCAAGGGTAGGGGTTTAGGGTTCGGAGGTTTGGGGTATGAAGGTTTAGGGATCAAAGGCTCGGAGTACTAAGGTTCGGGGGTCAAAGATTCCGAGTATGGAGGCTTTCCATTATTTATAGAATATATAGATTTTCTTACCTCACCGACACAACCTAAAATAAGAGTACCATCATCCTCAGTTCACCCCACCTGATGTTGGTGGTTCTAGATCATCATTAGATTTACCAGTATCATTACCCCCACATTACTGATCAACCATTGTCTTTGACATATATGCATTATGATGATAATGATCATGAAGATGACGACGACAGCGGCGATGACGATGATAGAGATGATGATGATAGGGATGCTAGTAATGTTGATGAAGATGAACGAGGTATACAACTGAAGAATGAATGGTATTTTCTCAGGTCATGTCCTGGAGGTCCACTAACCCCCAATTTGATCCCAAGTAGGTCATGCGGCTTTAGGTGTATGGTTAGGAAAGATAAATTTATCATATTCATTATTTCTTATTTTATGTGTAACCAATCATATATATTCATTACATTTGTTTCTTTTATTTTTCAAGATCGTGGTTGTCCTAGGATCCACGCGAGGTAGGAGATTTTAAAAAAAAATCTTGGAAGCATTGATGAAAGGATGTTCGCTCTGAGAAGCCAAACAAGATTGTCACACCTTCCAATCAACACATTTGAGCATGCCAGCATGTCACTTATTTTACCATTTATTGAGAGATGGAAACCAGACACCAATAGCTTTTATTTTCTCTAGGGTGAGATGACAATCACCCTTTTAGACATATATTATATATTAGGGATACGGGTTGATGGCCATAAATTACATTTGGAGATGAAAGTCGACACGTGTGAAAAATTGATTGGTCTAATCGATGCCTTGTTTGGGATGGATGAAATGCAAGTGAATGAAGCCACTCGAAAGGGTAAACTTCCATTCAAATGGCTACAAGAAGTATGTGAATCATACTGGTTAGGGTATGAGGAAAAAGTGATCAGGTATCTACAATAGCTGATCAGCTTATCGTTGCTTGTTGATAAGTTGGTTTATAAAGTTAATCCATACTATATAATTTTCCTTCAATATCTTAGCCGGGTTAAAGGTTATGCATGGGGTGTAGCCACACTTACTTTTCTATATCGATAACTTGGTATGGCTTCTAGAGCTGATGCTGCTCAAATGTCGGGATGTGTCACTCTATTACAAGTAATTTTATCTTTCCTGTAAATCATGGTATGAGGATGAACTTGCAAAGAGTAAGAAAGAAAATATTTATAGGGACAGGTAAGAAGAACTAAAATATAAGAATATAAAAGAGAGAATAAAAGATTATAAAAGAGAGAGAAAGAGAAGGATTAATAGAACTGATCTATTTAATTCATCTAAAATGGATATAATGATATGATATTGTAAGTCATCTTATGACCTTTTGTGTGAAAATAATGAGAGAAAAATAGCACAAATTTTCATTTGATGCTATGCTCTAGAGGCTCAGCCCCTTATTTATATGAGATGAGGATCTCTTTTTTGTGTAGACAACATAATTAAATATTTTTAAAAGTATGCGTCTAGCCTAATAATTACATCTTTTTGAAAAGTAATGCACCGAAAGTAGATTTAATGGAAAGCCTAATTATTACAATTTTAAAAAGTAGAGCCAAGTAAAGGGCACCAAAAGTAGATTCTTTTGTCTTCTTAAGTCAAAAGATTCTTCATCTTTTTGTCTTTTTACTTTTAGCTGCTATATTTATTGTTCTTTTCCTTTTTCTTGACAGATGTGTCTATATGGGGTCGCCTTTCATTTTATTTTCTTATTTTGTCATATTTTGGTAATGAGTCTTTGTGGGGCCATCTTCTACCCTATTTTGTGGTACGATACTAGTATAGAGAGTTTAAGGAATACTAGGTACTATTCTGCAACAATCATCTTCATTCTCGTCACCGTAATCAGGGGATTCTGATGAAGATAGTGATTGGGTTTTTTTTTGCAGAAGGGTTTGGTTTAGGATAGTAAAGTATTCTTCCTTAGTTTTGGCTGAAACAAGTTGTGATGCTGTAACAGATTTTGAATCTAGAAATTGAGTATATAAGGGGATCAAATGAATTTGGGAGATTGGTTTTTCAGTTTTCTGGGTTTTTGCCCATTTTTGGACAAATGGTTTTGAGATTTTTTCAAAGGCTTAAAACTTGTTCCACCATTTAATTTTAAATCTACGAACAAGTGTTAGGATACTGTCAATATTATATTGTTCCACTATCCAAGAAAACAACTAAGAATAGAAAAAAAAACTATAGAAATGAAAGATAGGCAGTAACTGTCTATCTTTTGGAGAGGGACAGAAAAGGGTTTTGAAGATACTTAATGCTTTAAATACTTAAGGTGGTAGGACAGTAGGAGAGGATCCAAAATCTTTCCACCATTTAATAAAACAAATAGGTACATCAGATTGTGAAAAGTTTTGGAAGAAAATTAACCATGAATGGCCCTTCCTGCTATTTTGGGTATAAAAGGTATTGTACCAGGTCTATTGATAGTCAAGGTAGTTATAGATGAGGGTGGAATTTTTTAGGATTCTGGGAGCTATTTTGATAATTCGAGGGCCTTGCCCCATTCTATAGTGAGGAGGATTTTGTGGATTTTGTAGGTCAAATAGGCAAGAAAATTAGGTTGTGATGATTAATAGTGAGATATGCATCTACTATAAGCCAGGAAATGTATTATGTGATGATAGTCCATGTTTCAATTTGGTATGGTAAAAAATTATAAGCATGATCTACGTGAAAATGCCTATTTTGTGTTATTTGAGGGCAAACCGATCGACTACTTCCTAGAATAGTCGAATGGTCAACCCAACCCATTGATTGGTAGGTCTATAGGGACCTTATCCTTGATCTCTGCTTAAACCCATCAACTAGTTGGGTATAACCGATCGAATGGTATATGATCAATCGACTAGCTTGTCCAAATAGATTAATTGATTTGAGTGAAGCCCGAGTTTGGTTGAGCCAAATCGATCAACTGGTCAACCCGAACCAATATAATGGTTGGGCCAGACTAATCTACTAGTTTGGCTGGTTTGAGTGATTTTGCTTTCTCGGCTTAGATATGATGTGAGATTGTGCATGGGGCTGTTATATAACTAGTTAATGGGTAAAATACATATGTTACCATGGATCAATGTCTAAAAGAATGGATTTAATGGGTGTTGTGAAGACCTTAATGGGTAAACCCAAATAAAATGTGATGGCTTTGAGGAAAGGGTGATGAAATACATATTATGTTCTGGATGGATTAATATAATGGATATGGTTAATATTGGACAAGCATAAATGGAAATCCCACTCAAGGTTTGGGATGGAAAGGGGTAATATGAAAGAAATATGTGAATGTCTTACTTACTTATTGTATGGGTCGTGTGTGATTACGTAACCTCAAGAATAATGTACTAATCATGTAAAGCAAAAGACAATCAAGATGTGTATGGGTCTGAGTTACTCGATCCTTGATTAGCCACTAGGGGTTAGTCAACCTTCAAGCATTTATTCATGCCTTCACGCTTTGCCTTTAGGCGGGATCCTAGTAGATCCTAGTGACTTACCTACTCTAGATACTGATGATGTATTAGGGTGTATCAATACTAAAGGGTCTAGTTACCTATGTAGTTGGCTTCGGCTTGCACTTATATCTATTGTGGTTGGCTTCGGCCTACACTTGTATCCATTATAGTTACTTGGCTTCGACCCAGACTTATGCCCATTGTGGTTATTTAGCTTCGGCCTGGACTTTATGTCCTTTGGTTTGGATAGGCTTCCATAATATATGAGACTATGGGGTGGTGCATAGTCCATCTCTCGATGATAATGATAAAAAAAAATGTAATGAGTAATTTGATAATAATTAGAATAAGTAATTTCATAATAATTGGAATGGGTAATAGGATAATAACTTGGACAAATATTGGATATGAATTTGAATAAGTAGTTGGATAAGAATAAAATAGGGATGTGGATTAAATAGAAAATAATAGAGAAGGATTATAAAAGAGAAATAATGATTGTAAATGAATAATCTTGTAACACCCCCAAATTTCACTCCTGAAAAAAAAAATTTTGAAAGATTAAAGCGGAAGCTAGGAGCGAATTTGGGAAATGTTACCGCCACATCTAACACAAGATAAATGTCAACCATCTATCTCATGTTAGATGCAAGGCTAAAACCTGTCAAACAATTAAATCTGAATAGTAAACACTTATCAGACTACGAGAAATTTAAAGTCAATTACAAAACCCTTAGAAATCTGAAACCAATACTTGCAACTTCCAAAGGTGAATACAATTAAACCAAATAAATCCCGAAGGATAAATATCCGGATCGCCTACTCACTCAGGTCAAGCCTTCCACCCCAAAACAGTATCCGATCATAACCTGCATAAGAGGTCTGCTCCCCACCATCGGTGGATCATCACAGGACCCATTCAACCAGTGTAGTATCAGTACGGGTCCAATACTGAGTAAGTCTCGCTACCCTACCTTATAGGAGAGATATCATCAAGTGCATATTGAATCATGTTGCATTACGTTGATACAATGGTATGCCTACTCAAACCCACATCACAAGTCCTACCATACACATATAATAACATGCGAAATATATGTAATATCTTAAACCGATAAAAGATTCAGATAAACCAACCAAGCATTTATGGAATGTTAAACCAACCAACCAGACATTTTTGGACAACGCCAAACCAAACCAAGCCGAATCAGGCATTTATCAAACGGGCATTTATGGGAAATGCCGAACCAAACCAATTAGGCATTTAGACTCGCGGACATTACTTAGGGACATGTCCAGCCCCGAGCATTACTTAGGGACATGCTCAGCCCCGATCGAGTAGACTCGTTCTTTAGATCTCTGGTAAATATAGTCGATTCACATCATAGTCTTTATCAATTCATGTGAGTGCGGGAACCCCACTATTATAGCCGGTGGAACGGTCGCGAGGGCCATGCCCAGCCACTATTATAGCCGGTGGAACGGTCGCGAGGGTAATATACCCTGCCACTATTATTTGCCGGTGGACCGGTCTGGCCCCGACTCACAAGGTATTCCACTATAAATATTAGTATCTTTCCATGTCTTATCACTTTTACGTTTGGTTTGTTGAGCACGAAATCCCCCACTATTATAGCCGGTGGAACGGTCGCGAGGGCGTATGCCCTGCCACTATTATAGCCGGTGGAACGGTCGCGAGGGTAAGATACCCTGCCACTATTATAGCCGGTGGACCGGTCTGGGTTCGGCTCAACATCTTTCGCTGTAAGTCGTTAGTGTCTTAATGTATCTTATTCGAGGACATATCTTTGGCATGCATGGCCAGAGTTCTCAACACATCACATCAAAACTGACGACATACTCGTACTATCACATGTGAATAAAAACATAAGTACACGTCTTGTTTCCAAGCCACATTACCCACGAAACAAGTAAGATAACGACATTTAGAATACAACACAGCATTCATATAAGGCATCCACAACACATAGGACACAGGTCACACATCCAATCTTATCTATATCCTCACTCGGTTTAGGTCACCGAGCTGTCTCTTACGCTTATATTAAGCCACTAACACCCTTTGTATTTAACATACTTCTCGCATCGGAAACCCAAATCATGACCCTCAACTCAACTCCCCCACATACTTCACTCTTCCTCATAAATTCTTATTATTTTCCTTTTCCTTTCCACCTCCTCAAATTAGGGTTTCCATCCCAAACCCTAGTCGGTCCCTATGTGCCCTTATTTTATCCTCAAAGCCCCCACTCCACAACTCCTCATCAAAACATTCTAGCATGCATGTCACATCACACCACACCATCCTTGCACCATACCATACTAGTACATATAAACAAGAGTACGGGAACGTACCTTGGTTCCAAGATGCGCTACATGAATACACAGATAATATACAGACTAAAACACACAACCGCATAAGGCATACAAGGTAGGTAAAACATACAATACACATAGATGGCCTTAGCCTCGTCCTTACTAAACAACCACAAGTAGAGGTAAGTAGAGACTTACCTGGGTCCGAAGCTAGCTAAGCGAAATGAGAGGGAGAGGGATCCCTAGTTCGTGGGTCCACGAGAAAGCTTTCCTAGACCCGATAGAAATCGAAAACTAAATTAGAAATTATCCTATCAATCCATAATCCACATATTCTAATTAAATAAACACAAACGACACAAATGATCTTTCTTAGAAAACGTGTCCAAAACTTAGAACTTAAAAGCATAGCTTTATTAAGATTTAAGGTTAAAACTAAATCAAAACGGATTAATACAAATATCACTTGGGACATTTCAACTTAATTTGGAAAGCCCGAGAAAGAATAATCGAACATAAGTTAATTTATCGGAAATAACTTATTTATTAGGTTTTGCAACTAAATCGGTAATCTAACCATTTACATAGAACCAAATCCAAACCGATTAGATTAAAACAGAATTTAAATGGTTTAAAACCCAAAGATAGAATTCGATTAGATGAAATACACATAGCAAAAATCAATTTTATAAAATCATCCCCGAAAATTAGGGTTTTTAATACCTAAACCACAAATCGGCCAAATCAATCTGACTACCTCAAATTAATAGTTTTAAAACATAATTAAACTAATTCTAAATAAATCCAGATAATCAATTTCAACAAAATAATATTCCGATTAACCAATTTCAGACAATCCATTTTCAAAATTAGGGTTTTAAAGCCCACGATACAAACTCCGTTAATTCAAATCAATTGATTCCAATTAAAGGCATTAAAATACAATTATGATCATTTCAACTACTTTTATAAATTTAATTTTAGCAAAACAACTACACAAATAACCAATTTCATAATTTCACTTAAAATCTAGGGTTTTAAGCCCGAAAATACGATTCAGTAAAATTCTATAAATTTAATCAAATTGAATGTTTAGAAATATAATTAAAAACATTTTATAATATATCAATTAATCAATTGATCAAAACCGATAGCAGAAATATCCAATTTAGCACAATTAGGGTTTTTGAACCCGGAACGCAAACCCGATCAATTATTGCCAAAACATACCAATTGACGGTTCGGAAATGTAATTAAACATATTCTAATATAATTTATATAGTCAATTGAATAAAATAACCTGATTACAAAATCCAATTTAAATCCGCGGGAGTTTTGACCTAAAAATTCAATTCCGATAAATTACGCATAATTTTTACAAATCAACACTTCCAATATAAAATTAAATACATTTTAAACGATATTATAAAATCAATTGAGTGGAACGGCTCAATTATGCAACCCAATTTCATTACACAAGAATTTTGACCTAGGAATCGAATTCCGATAAATTATGCATAAATTTCTCAAATTGACGGTTCCGACATGAAATTAGATACATTTAAAAACATATTGTATAATCAATTTATCCAAAATCGCCAAATCGAACGGATCCGAAAAATTTGGGCATAACCCGGCCTAAAATTCAATTTTCACAAATCAACCAAATACACCACAATTAACCACTCTAAATCAATCATACAACATATATATACATAATCAAACAATCAATTTAGCTTTTCATAAGCTAATTCATACCCAATAAATCAAAATAAGGGTTAGGGTTTTCGGAAATTTATACCAACAAAAATCAGCAAAGATCGGAGCAAGGGAAGGCCGGGAAGCTTCGTCGGAGGCTGGGGGTGGCTCGCCGGTGGTCAGCAGGCGTCGACGGTGACCGGCGGCGGCGGCACGACCTGCGCGTTGCTGCTGCTGTGTTGCCGCTGCTGCCGCAGGTTCGGCCGTTGCTGCTGCTGCTACTTCGGGCGGGCTGCTGCGCTGCTACTGCTGTGCGGCGTCGCCAGCGGTGATCGGTCGTGGCCGGCGAAGGAGGCGCATGGAGGAGGCGGCTAGGGTAAGGGTTGCGGGAACAGGGGCGCACCGGGTAGGGGAGTTGGGGAGCAGGGGTAGGGAAAGAGAAGAGAGAAAGAAAAAGAAGGGATGGGGGTCGGGTACCGACGGGGTTTTTTTTTTTTTTTTACAAAAAAAGTATCAAATAAAATATTAAAATCTTAAAAATTAATATTGGGAGATGTTATCTAAAATTTATTAAATAAAAATTATTTCGAAACGATCCGAACACTTAAAATAAATAAAAGGACCATATACAGAATTTCAGAAACATTTTCGAAAGAATTAACCAACGAGCATAAAAATTTATATTATTTACGAAAGTATATTATAAGACCCCGAAAAATTATTTAAAAACATATACTAAAATATTTAAGTCAAGTTCGAATAAACCAAGACTAATTTAAATAATTTCCGAAATCGGTTTTCCGTAAACCAAAAAGCATAAAACGAAAGGGAATTAATTCCAGAAAGAATTTCATAAATAAACTCCGAAATCTTTTTAACTTAAACTTTCCGAAAATATTAACGATTACCGAAACGAATAAATTTAAAGTCGGAAATACTTTCTACGGATAAAATTATTAAAATAAATTTAACTATTTAAAATGAAATTCTATAATTCAAATAATATATTTCGTTAACGAAATATAACTTCAAAACAAAGTCGTAGTCACATAACGAAGATATAATCGAAAATGAATTAAAAATATTAAAACCCAAAATACGAGAAAGAACGGGAATATATATTTTTAACCGAAGATCGAAATCATAAGAATATAATAAAATCATTGTCGTGAACGAATTTGTCTAGAATGGTTCGCAACGACAATGATTAATTACATTCAATTATGAATTCAAAATCATCGATAAATCCGTAAAACAAATCGAAATTAAAATAATTAATTATTTACATCAAATTACGCTAATAAAATCATTAAACTTAATAAATCTGGATTTTAAAAATACGGGGTATTACATCACTACCCCCTTAAAAAGGAACTTCGTCCCCGAAGTTCGGGAAAACCTAGGTAGCGGAAACTTGACAACACGATTGAATAAAACATTTACCGTAATAAATAAGTTAAGAGTAAATCCGAAGAAAAGTAAAACGACGTTTACGAAACCAAACCAACAAGGTTGAATCAAAACAAGGCATAAGAAGCAAAATAAAAGAAGGAGAATTGATATTTAGTGGATTAAATACAATGGAATTCTAATACACAAGAATTACAGACTTAAAGTCAAAATAATTTACAAAAATATTATCCTTCAAAATAAGGCCTTACAAAAGAATATCAAAAGTATAACATGAAGTTCAAATAGAATAAAGGAACGAAAACTCTAAAGATTACACAACCCTAATAACACCACTAATACATAATATGCACATAAAACTTTATACAATGAGTTATCTCTATAACATTATACAATAAAAACAAGGTTAACACTTCCCTCAACGACTCATAAAAGATTCTCATACATACCAACCACATACCTCTAAATCAAGGAAGATTCTTACCCCCAAAACACTTTACTAACAAATTCTCTAATCCACGCTATAACCATGCTAGTCTAAACACTTAATTTCGAAAATGCTACTAATATAGCAACTACAACATTCGAGTCCACAATGTTTATTTATCTCATATTCGTTAATAGTCCTCCTCATACAAAACAAAACTTAATACCTTATCATCCACCAACAACCGAAAAGAAAATATACCTACTTTACGAGGAAGGATTTCATACATTAACGCTAAAATTACTAACACAAAATACAAACTAGAAACAACCTGTGATTGAATGATAATCGATGAAAACTAGATATAAACCCATAATGAAAGTTATACTGCATCATTAAGATCACTAGGGTAATTTAGGCACCCTACACTCTATTTATAAACCCGAACACCTCCATCTAAACCTCAACCTTATCATTATCACAAATCTAGATTTCTCCCAATTAAAATGATACGTCTACTTAAACATCACTTTCAGGGTTCCATACCTAAATTTCTTACAACTCCAAAAAGTGGAACAACTTCACCACAATAAGTTACAATTTATATCACATCACACTATATCCGTCAAGGTATACATTAAGGCTTTTAATCTGCTAAACCGGCAAGACTAGGGTTAACCTAGTGGGGTCACTACCCCCTTAAGAGCAAACTAATTACAAAACCATAATAATCACAACATATAAAATGCAGACTTAACAAAAATCAGGCACGTAAAACAACGAATGATCACATACAAAGACATAATTACAACAGCACTTTACGAGGCCACTTATACTACCCGATCACGCTATCCTCACAAGCTAATCCGGATTTAAAATCCACGTGAAATAAGATAAATACGTTTTCAGTTAAAACATTTAGGATCGTGAGAACCGAATCTCTAACCGAAACCCGATTCTCAACAACCAAAAGCTCTGATACCAACTTGTAACACCCCCAAATTTCACTCCTGAAAAAAAAAATTTGAAAGATTAAAGCGGAAGCTAGGAGCGAATTTGGGAAATGTTACCGCCACATCTAACACAAGATAAATGTCAACCATCTATCTCATGTTAGATGCAAGGCTAAAACCTGTCAAACAATTAAATCTGAATAGTAAACACTTATCAGACTACGAGAAATTTAAAGTCAATTACAAAACCCTTAGAAATCTGAAACCAATACTTGCAACTTCCAAAGGTGAATACAATTAAACCAAATAAATCCCGAAGGATAAATATCCGGATCGCCTACTCACTCAGGTCAAGCCTTCCACCCCAAAACAGTATCCGATCATAACCTGCACAAGAGGTCTGCTCCCCACCATCGGTGGATCATCACAGGACCCATTCAACCAGTGTAGTATCAGTACGGGTCCAATACTGAGTAAGTCTCGCTACCCTACCTTATAGGAGAGATATCATCAAGTGCATATTGAATCATGTTGCATTACATTGATACAATGGTATGCCTACTCAAACCCACATCACAAGTCCTACCATACACATATAATAACATGCGAAATATATGTAATATCTTAAACCGATAAAAGATTCAGATAAACCAACCAAGCATTTATGGAATGTTAAACCAACCAACCAGACATTTTTGGACAACGCCAAACCAAACCAAGCCGAATCAGGCATTTATCAAACGGGCATTTATGGGAAATGCCGAACCAAACCAATTAGGCATTTAGCCTCGCGGACATTACTTAGGGACATGTCCAGCCCCGAGCATTACTTAGGGACATGCTCAGCCCCGGACATTACTTAGGGACATGTCCAGCCCCGAGCATTACTTAGGGACATGCTCAGCCCCGATCGAGTAGACTCGTTCTTTAGATCTCTGGTAAATATAGTCGATTCACATCATAGTCTTTATCAATTCATGTGAGTGCGGGAACCCCACTATTATAGCCGGTGGAACGGTCGCGAGGGCCATGCCCAGCCACTATTATAGCCGGTGGAACGGTCGCGAGGGTAATATACCCTGCCACTATTATTTGCCGGTGGACCGGTCTGGCCCCGACTCACAAGGTATTCCACTGTAAATATTAGTATCTTTCCATGTCTTATCACTTTTACGTTTGGTTTGTTGAGCACGAAATCCCCCACTATTATAGCCGGTGGAACGGTCGCGAGGGCGTATGCCCTGCCACTATTATAGCCGGTGGAACGGTCGCGAGGGTAAGATACCCTGCCACTATTATAGCCGGTGGACCGGTCTGGGTTCGGCTCAACATCTTTCGCTGTAAGTCGTTAGTGTCTTAATGTATCTTATTCGAGGACATATCTTTGGCATGCATGGCCAGAGTTCTCAACACATCACATCAAAACTGACGACATACTCGTACTATCACATGTGAATAAAAACATAAGTACACGTCTTGTTTCCAAGCCACATTACCCACGAAACAAGTAAGATAACGACATTTAGAATACAACACAGCATTCATATAAGGCATCCACAACACATAGGACACAGGTCACACATCCAATCTTATCTATATCCTCACTCGGTTTAGGTCACCGAGCTGTCTCTTACGCTTATATTAAGCCACTAATACCCTTTGTATTTAACATACTTCTCGCATCGGAAACCCAAATCATGACCCTCAACTCAACTCCCCCACATACTTCACTCTTCCTCATAAATTCTTATTATTTTCCTTTTCCTTTCCACCTCCTCAAATTAGGGTTTCCATCCCAAACCCTAGTCGGTCCCTATGTGCCCTTATTTTATCCTCAAAGCCCCCACTCCACAACTCCTCATCAAAACATTCTAGCATGCATGTCACATCACACCACACCATCCTTGCACCATACCATACTAGTACATATAAACAAGAGTACGGGAACGTACCTTGGTTCCAAGATGCGCTACATGAATACACAGATAATATACAGACTAAAACACACAACCGCATAAGGCATACAAGGCAGGTAAAACATACAATACACACAGATGGCCTTAGCCTCGTCCTTACTAAACAACCACAAGTAGAGGTAAGTAGAGACTTACCTGGGTCCGAAGTTAGCTAAGCGAAATGAGAGGGAGAGGGATCCCTAGTTCGTGGGTCCACGAGAAAGCTTTCCTAGACCCGATAGAAATCGAAAACTAAATTAGAAATTATCCTATCAATCCATAATCCACATATTCTAATTAAATAAACACAAACGACACAAATGATCTTTCTTAGAAAACGTGTCCAAAACTTAGAACTTAAAAGCATAGCTTTATTAAGATTTAAGGTTAAAACTAAATCAAAACGGATTAATACAAATATCACTTGGGACATTTCAACTTAATTTGGAAAGCCCGAGAAAGAATAATCGAACATAAGTTAATTTATCGGAAATAACTTATTTATTAGGTTTTGCAACTAAATCGGTAATCTAACCATTTACATAGAACCAAATCCAAACCGATTAGATTAAAACAGAATTTAAATGGTTTAAAACCCAAAGATAGAATTCGATTAGATGAAATACACATAGCAAAAATCAATTTTATAAAATCATCCCCGAAAATTAGGGTTTTTAATACCTAAACCACAAATCGGCCAAATCAATCTGACTACCTCAAATTAATAGTTTTAAAACATAATTAAACTAATTCTAAATAAATCCAGATAATCAATTTCAACAAAATAATATTCCGATTAACCAATTTCAGACAATCCATTTTCAAAATTAGGGTTTTAAAGCCCACGATACAAACTCCGTTAATTCAAATCAATTGATTCCAATTAAAGGCATTAAAATACAATTATGATCATTTCAACTACTTTTATAAATTTAATTTTAGCAAAACAACTACACAAATAACCAATTTCATAATTTCACTTAAAATCTAGGGTTTTAAGCCCGAAAATACGATTCAGTAAAATTCTATAAATTTAATCAAATTGAATGTTTAGAAATATAATTAAAAACATTTTATAATATATCAATTAATCAATTGATCAAAACCGATAGCAGAAATATCCAATTTAGCACAATTAGGGTTTTTGAACCCGGAACGCAAACCCGATCAATTATTGCCAAAACATACCAATTGACGGTTCGGAAATGTAATTAAACATATTCTAATATAATTTATATAGTCAATTGAATAAAATAACCTGATTACAAAATCCAATTTAAATCCGCGGGAGTTTTGACCTAAAAATTCAATTCCGATAAATTACGCATAATTTTTACAAATCAACACTTCCAATATAAAATTAAATACATTTTAAACGATATTATAAAATCAATTGAGTGGAACGGCTCAATTATGCAACCCAATTTCATTACACAAGAATTTTGACCTAGGAATCGAATTCCGATAAATTATGCATAAATTTCTCAAATTGACGGTTCCGACATGAAATTAGATACATTTAAAAACATATTGTATAATCAATTTATCCAAAATCGCCAAATCGAACGGATCCGAAAAATTTGGGCATAACCCGGCCTAAAATTTAATTTTCACAAATCAACCAAATACACCACAATTAACCACTCTAAATCAATCATACAACATATATATACATAATCAAACAATCAATTTAGCTTTTCATAAGCTAATTCATACCCAATAAATCAAAATAAGGGTTAGGGTTTTCGGAAATTTATACCAACAAAAATCAGCAAAGATCGGAGCAAGGGAAGGCCGGGAAGCTTCGTCGGAGGCTGGGGGTGGCTCGCCGGTGGTCAGCAGGCGTCGACGGTGACCGGCGGCGGCG
Organism: Tamarix chinensis; assembly: GCA_030549775.1. Lineage (NCBI taxonomy): Eukaryota > Viridiplantae > Streptophyta > Magnoliopsida > Caryophyllales > Tamaricaceae > Tamarix > Tamarix chinensis. The sequence continues at coordinate 40,343,084 of CM060177.1, forward strand.
GCACGACCTGCGCGTTGCTGCTGCTGTGTTGCCGCTGCTGCCGCAGGTTCGGCCGTTGCTGCTGCTGCTACTTCGGGCGGGCTGCTGCGCTGCTACTGCTGTGCGGCGTCGCCAGCGGTGGTCGGTCGTGGCCGGCGAAGGAGGCGCATGGAGGAGGCGGCTAGGGTAAGGGTTGCGGGAACAGGGGCGCACCGGGTAGGGGAGTTGGGGAGTAGGGGTAGGGAAAGAGAAGAGAGAAAGAAAAAGAAGGGATGGGGGTCGGGTACCGACGGGGTTTTTTTTTTTTTACAAAAAAAGTATCAAATAAAATATTAAAATCTTAAAAATTAATATTGGGAGATGTTATCTAAAATTTATTAAATAAAAATTATTTCGAAACGATCCGAACACTTAAAATAAATAAAAGGACCATATACAGAATTTCAGAAACATTTTCGAAAGAATTAACCAACGAGCATAAAAATTTATATTATTTACGAAAGTATATTATAAGACCCCGAAAAATTATTTAAAAACATATACTAAAATATTTAAGTCAAGTTCGAATAAACCAAGACTAATTTAAATAATTTCTGAAATCGGTTTTCCGTAAACCAAAAAGCATAAAACGAAAGGGAATTAATTCCAGAAAGAATTTCATAAATAAACTCCGAAATCTTTTTAATTTAAACTTTCCGAAAATATTAACGATTACCGAAACGAATAAATTTAAAGTCGGAAATACTTTCTACGGATAAAATTATTAAAATAAATTTAACTATTTAAAATGAAATTCTATAATTCAAATAATATATTTCGTTAACGAAATATAACTTCAAAACAAAGTCGTAGTCACATAACGAAGATATAATCGAAAACGAATTAAAAATATTAAAACCCAAAATACGAGAAAGAACGGGAATATATATTTTTAACCGAAGATCGAAATCATAAGAATATAATAAAATCATTGTCGTGAACGAATTTGTCTAGAATGGTTCGCAACGACAATGATTAATTACATTCAATTATGAATTCAAAATCATCGATAAATCCGTAAAACAAATCGAAATTAAAATAATTAATTATTTACATCAAATTACGCTAATAAAATCATTAAACTTAATAAATCTGGATTTTAAAAATACGGGGTATTACAAATCTAATTGATTAAGTAAGTTGGAAAATAAACCCTAGTTACCATTTAGATAATTTGCTTAGTACGTGTGTGTGACTATTTATGGTATGGTAATATGAAAACAAGCATGATGCATCCTGAATTATCTAAATGGTGCATGGTATTAAATTATGGTACTTTACCTGACCATGATAGATTAGGCACATTTAATTATGTGTCATCAACATAACTCATGTTAAGTATGCTTTTTTTGTGATATGATAAATCTGGTATGCTTGTGACTTCTGTTGAGTAGGTAAATTGGCTTACTCAGTACGTACTGTGGCGATATACATGTTTACTCAGTCACCTACTTATTCCCACAAAAAGAGGACCATGTGAAGGTTTTTAGGGATGACGAATAGTGGGCCTACCTTGTCTTGGGTTTAGACCTTGAAAGCGTGGACATCCGGAGGCTTTTGTGCAGTATAAGATGTACCATAGTTTTGGGGTCACACCCTAACTCGCTTTATCCCATAATAGCCCTATATTTTTAGTTAACCATTCTCCTTATACTTGACTTTTTAGAGACCGTCAAGGTCCTATGGTGTAAAAGTTTTCTTTGAACACCTATATATCCTACTTCTACGCACTCTATTTTAATTTTTGGTTGGTTTGGTTTTTTAGTCTTGTATCTAATATGGGACGAGCGACAAACGTCTATCCTATATTAGATATGGTGGTAGCACCACATTTTTCCTAAGTATGCTTATTATTTTTTACTTCTGTAATATTTTAAAATAAAATTTTTTTAGTAGTAAAAAATGAGGGCGTTAGAGTATGAGGTGGTTTTGTGGATAGAAATTTGATAGTAAATTAGAGATGCTCGAGTACTTTCGATCAAAGATTGATCTTATGCCTACATCAAATGTATACCCAAATTATCATACTTTTACTATATTACGTTAGCGATATCTGTATTTAGTTTAATTTTTTTTGTGACAGGTCATTTAGGATCCATATGAAGTAGTTGATCTGTATAGGGATTGTCCTATGCCATTATGTCACGGTTCTTTACATTATTTGGAGAAAGAGAAACTGTATATGTCAGATAGAGTGACATACCAATTCGGATATAGACAAGTGATCCCTAAGGATCCTATCAAGCCCACTAGTAACACGTACAAAGGTCATTCCTTTAATAAGTAAAAAAGTTTATTACGCACACATACTTAGCCAATAATTCTTGAGGCGTGAATACATATTGGACCCGGATGTTTTCGGACCACTGAATAAATACCCATGGAACATGACTCATGAATATATAGATTGGTATGTTTCTAGAACTTATAGGTATGTATTGACAATGACAGAAGAATATTTGGCTGAACATTCGAATGATGAGCATCAATTTTCAGCCGAAAGACGTCTATATGATGCACAAAAAACTATCCATCGATTCTATTTGAGAGGAGAACCGGCTCCAAATTTTTAGCAGCTTGTTACATGTATTGTAAATCTTGTGCATGATTTAGGAGTTATTTCACCTGAGCCTAGGCATGAGCATGGGCTTGGATGTGGGTGTTTGCATTGACCTTAAATGTATTACTGTATGGTTATGTACTTTGAATAAAATATGTTTGCTATAATTATATATTGTAGTTTTTATTTGTATCATGATTAAGAAAGTATTATTGAATCCATAATGAGCACTTCAAAGACCGAGATACTTAAGTTGAATAACATACAAATATATCTAATTACCATAGGTTAGATACATAAGCTATCATGAAAAGCTAAAAAGAAAATAAACATAAATTTGTAAAAGTTCATCATGTTGATGTTTCAAAGGTTGGATACAAATAACCTAAGAAAAAATTACAATAATTCTAGATAAAAGTTGAGTCCGAAGATAAAGGATGTGGCTTTTGTGTGCCATCATCTACCAATGAGTGCCATTGTTAGAATCGTAAAGAATACAGTGTATGCCATATTAAAATGTTGTTATCACGGTATCTATTTCAATTCTCATCTAGTGGTGGGAGTGGAAATGTTTTTAAAAGATATACCTATCAAACACAAAAATATAAGAACTGACATTAATATAATATTGAAATGAAAAAAAAAAGTCATAAAACACCCACATACCAATATGTAGTCAATCATGTCTTGTAAAAAATATATAGTCACTTCATTTTCAGGACCTTCAATTCCATATTGCATCACTAAAGTTAGGAATGAATTGCACCCATTCAACAAGTAATATGCAAACAATACATAGTAGGGTTGCAATGATATGACCAATATATGGTATCTCCATTAGTGTGTCATCGGAGCTGACCCTTTTTAGTGAGCAATTGTATTAAGAACTTGATTAATTCATTATTCATTATGAGTATTTAACAAAAAAGAATGTGAAATTTTATTGGAAGATTGAACAATGCCGTGGTTTAAAAAATTTATATTGAAGCGTATATACTTGATTTCTCTACAATAAAGAATAAAAATGATAAAATTATCCGTTTATATATAAGTGTTCGAGAGATAAAAACTGAGACAATACATTTGTATCTGACAAAAAAAATTTCCTGCCTATGCCTACACTAATTCCTGCCCATACCCTGTATTTCTGATAAATTTTTTTCCTTCCCATACTTCAGCTAGGTTTTTATCGTTGCGTGTAATAATTATACAGTACACCCATTCCTCTATCATTCGGCAAATATATATATTCGCAACGGCAAAATCAATCAGTAGTGGGGTAGGGGACATGCAATTTATGCCAGTGTGTGGGGGGGAGGGGTTAGGGCAGTGGCAATTGTTGCCGAAGGTGTGGGGGGATAAAAATGAGAAATGTTTTTTGACGAGTAAAAATGTTTTCTCCAAAAAAAACTCAAAAAATATTACATGCTACACATGTATCAAAGATATTATATGTTGCTATTATATTGTATGCTGCTTGTCAATTCTCAGGTTCCTTATATTATAAAATTCCAGGCCATATTTTAAGTTAAAATTTTCAATGTTATTAGCATTAACAAGGAAAAAGTATATTTCCGGTTCATAATGGAAAGAAAAATTAAAATAGAATTTATTATAGTAAAAGGAAAGGGATATGAGATGCAAGTCAAATTAGAGATTGAAAATAAACCTAATTTGTACAAAAAACATAAACCTAACCTTAATAAAAAAAATAGTTAAAACGAACTTAATTTGTAGTTTATTATATACGGCTGAGGGGGAGGAGGATCTAAAGCTTGAAATAGTAGAAGAAAAATGTGTGAAAAATCACTGAAATAGGTTGAACACGGAGCACGTCCATGGACACGCCACCTGCGTGACGTCGGTGCCCAGCAGCCATCGAAAACACTAGGATGAACCCTTACCCACCTTGCTTCTCCATTTTCGTCCCCATTTTATAGATCCAAAGCACGGTCAAGTTGGGGAGCACTCTTAGACCGTGTTTGTCACTGGACCACAAAACTTCAACCTACGAACTCACAATTTGAGGCATGTATACACCGGATAATATTAGCTTTGTGTGGACGTAGGGCTTGGGTAGTGTGGACTGTGGACTGTGGACTGTGGACCGTGGAGGCTTGGATGTTGGATCCTCTCCCCTTTTATTATTATTATTATTATTCCTGATTGGTGGATCATCAATCAGAAATCCCAACACTTCCCTGTGCACTGTTTTTGGGCCGACTTGTCTCGCTCTTATAGGCTGCCCCATTAGTTTTTTAATTCAAGTACCCATTATTCCAATATCAATATGAATATCGAGTTTGCCAGGCCCGTCTTATTGTTGCTGCTATAAAGTGCAAATCACACCTTAGAGTATATTTTGACCCAAGTCATTGGAGCAAGCATATACACATCAACATTGTAGCCGTATTGATATCCTAATTAATGTGAACCAAATAGCTTCATATGTGTTTTGTTTGGTTCCTTTCCTAATCCATTTGAATAGCAAGATTTTGGTGAATGGGGCGGTAAGGAAAAAATTAATTATGAAAGAACCCCAAACTACAATCTAATTGGAAGCTATATCACCGCCACCAACTACCCAAAGAAAACCCTATATAGCTAGTAAGGCTGCAACCCAAAATAAATGTCTACCATTGTAAAATACCTTCATATGCAATAATACTCATAATAAACACAACATTTATTTTATAAGCATATCTAATGATATTTACTTGGATAACCATCCTTCCTCTAGCTTCCAATAACATAATGGACACATGGGCCAAATACTATAAGGACTAATAGCTCAATACATGAAGACATCTTGAGCTATGCTCATATGATCCAATGTCTCAAACATAACATCATTTTGCATCTGAAATGGTGAGAGGGGAGTAGGCAAAATCACAGCTCAATAAGCAACTTGTCCACTAGCCAAAACAAAGATCATGATGCTTATTAACATGGTAACAAAATGATTTAGCAAAATAACTTTCTTTTGTGTGTGTGTGTGAAAATAAAATATTTAACCATAAATTTGAGAAGCTTTATAAATATAAATGGGTAAAATTAACGAATATAAAAAGGTTAGTAGGATTAGACAACCAATCTAATTAAATTAGTAGTCAACTAATATCAGATAATCAAAACAAAGTTCTAGTGTATATACAGTCACTCTCCCCTTATGGTTAGAGCCAGTACTATCGAAACTAATGGACAAACCCCTAATCATTATGCAAGGTCTGATAGTTTGGACGTCCTATGTAGTGCACTGTACACAATAATAGAATCAATATCAATTAGCTAACTCCACAATACTAAATGTAGCTTGTGGTGAGAACTTACCCCGCTGATAGAGGTATAGTCACAAAATATTTTAAAAGAGTCATACTAATAAAATTTGATATATCAATCTATCAAATACATAATAATCACTAAAAAAATATTAATAAATATTTGATGTCACTTTCATTTCAAGGAACTTTAGATAAGAAATGATCCTTTCATGATTTAAAATAGGTATGGTATGTAACAAATAACTTTTATAAAAGTAGAAAAATGAGAAATAGTTACTAAATAATATATATATTCAAGTACAAAAGTTCAATGGACAACTCACTTACAAGATACTATTTTACAAATAAATGATAAGATGCATGTCATAGAAATAAGCATAAAAAGAAAGAGTTGATAAGCTTATCTAAAAACCTGCAATCCAATCAACATGAGCTTACTAGGAGATGACCATATACATTAAGAACAACCAATTTACTATCAACATGATAAAAATATAATAATCTAGCACAATAGATATGTAGGTACTAAGGGTATTCAAATGAGTTATCATGGTTTGACCCAACTAATAATACCTTAACCTATATAACCCATGATCTAACCCACAATAGGTTAAAGTAAATGATCAACATTTTTCACACAATCTAATGTAACACAAGAGTTATATGGGTTGACAATGGGTTGTCATAGGTTACATAAACAATGTTTTTACCACTATCACCACCACCTCCTCCTCCACCGTTACCATAACAACCGCTTTTTCTTTTATTTTCATTATTTTCTTTGATTTACCACCACCGCTTTCACCCCCTTTTTACAAATACACTTTTTTTATCCATGTATGTTTAATGCACACTAATATATCTAGCAAGCTAATCACCATATGTTACAAAAGTTAAAAATAATTAAATAAGAGGAAAAAGGAATATCAAAAGTCATATTTCATCTTTGCATTTGTTCTTCTTATTTTTTGACTATTATTTGATTAATTTCCTAAGATGTTTTTTGTTACATTGCAATCTTAGCCCATTGCACCATACTAGTACTCTATGAAAAAAAACCATTGGATATGATGTTTGATTGTTCATAAGATGTTTATTTAAACAACTAGTAAGCTTGTGGACTTATTCCTAAGCAAAGATATAAGTTCTTTGTAAGTTTTATAGAATGGTCTTTGTATAACTTCTTAGAAATGTAAATGATGGGCATCAATTTTCAAGGAAACAATAACCCCAACACTTTTTATTCCCTTACAGAACTCAATGTACCTAAAAAAAATTTAAAGAAAGAAAGAAAAAAAACATATTCATGAAATAAATCAGCTGAATATTTACTATACATAAAAGGTAACACATATGAAGAGATGGTTTTAGACAATTGAAATGATAATCACATGTTTATACAAAGACTAAAAAATATAGATGATTGCCATATATAATTCACAATGCTTATAGAACCTTACTGTCAAATATCTCAACCTTTAATTGTTGCTACATTATCAACGGAGGTTAGTTGTTTGTCTTGTGATTTAAAAATAAATATATTAAATTTAATGTAAACTTTTTCAAAATCATGTTTTGGAATAAACCTTATCCAATGCAAGATATGTCAAAAGTTCTAAAAATCATTTCTACTTGAATATGTTTTTCACGGCACTGTATTGCTTCATATTTGGTCTTAGTCTAGGAGAATGAAATGTGGTACAACTTTTGTGTTACTCTAAGAAATTTGCTAGGGGTTATGTTTCATCAACACGTTATATTTACCCCTAGTGTGGAAGTATCCTACTCAATATGAGATGGATCATATATGCCCTCATAATAGTGGTTGTGTTATCTTAGAAATGTTGATGAAGATCTTAATTGAGACTTGCAATGAGATTACAAGAGAGTAACATTTTCTTCTATAGATGATTAAGGAGAATGTTTATTTTTTGGAGTAATGCCTAGTTCACCAATTTTAACTATGTTTATCCATATATTAACAAGAGATAGAGAATAGCAAAAGGAGCTAACCATCATTTGAATATTTCAGTAATATAACTCGAGTATAACTTGAATAACAACTAAGGAAAAACTATAGAGGAATTGAGCTTGCCTCTATTACTACACATTGCAAGAAGAGCTTCTACAATCTCAAGTACTTCCATAAGAATCAATATTAATCATTCTCTATTGTAAAATTAGTAGACAAAGATAAATACTATCAATGAAAAGAGGAAAGGGTCATTCAATCCAAGGATTTACGATCTCTTTTTAACCAAAAAAAAAGGTGATACAAATCTCCAAACCATGTTGAGGAAAATATGATGGTATTTTCACCATCTTAGGTATTTTTTCATGAACTAAAAGATTCAAACTACATGCCATAAGCTAAACCTGAAATTAAAAAAAAATTAAAAAATATATATGCAAGTATATAACATCAGTTTTTAAATATTTAATAGGAAATTTTTTAACTATTTTAATATAATTATAAACACATGCCCATTTATATTTCCTCAAGTTCCTCTACAATTTCTTCAATTTCAATTGGATTTGAGGATGATATTAACCAATCTTGGCCACAACTAAGAGCTTCCACAATCTGTGGAGTCAAACAACTCCTAAAAGGATCCTGTACTCAACCATCGGTGGAAAATGCATTATCTAAATCAATGGTGGATATCTAAATAGATAATATATCCCTAGGATTTGTAGATAAAACATGATATGAGATAGCTTTGGAAATCCACCAATGCATAATATCAAATTTAGATTTTTCTTTTTTAACACTATCATCTAAATACCATTGTAACTCATATTTACTTTTTTGCTTCTCCACATTTTGTAAATAAAGTTTTCAATCTTCTTGACTTTTAGACATCAATTTATACACATTAGAAATTCCATCTATATCCACACTTGGTAAGATTTGAGACTAGAACTAAAAGAAGTACTACTAGAACCCAATGATAATGTGGAAGAAGAAGAATAATAATCAAACAAATATTTTAAAGATTCCTTCACTTTCTTCATCAACCTTACAACTTTTTCCTCACTTTCTTCCTTTTAGAAATTCCTAAAACTAAATTATAAATGTATAATTTATTATGAGGCTCTAATATCAATGCATTAAATAACATAACATTCACTTCTCTAAGTCACAATATTTCTCAAAAGTTTGATTCAAAGCTAATGCCATTTTCCAAATTGTTGGATTTTGACTAGAGCGCCATTTTATCAAGATTGAGATGATAGTGCTCACCTTTGTAAAAACATGTTAGAAGTGATATAATTATACCTAAAAATGCACTTTTTTACTAGATAAAAATACTATAAACACTTATACAATAACTTCAAAACATTATAATTCATATCCCTTAGATAAACCGAATTTGTATCTTCAAAAGGACATTGAATCAAGATCCTTTTAGTTTTCATTAGTGGCTTCTATCATCGTGTAGGTGGAGTTCCAACTAGTAGTGAAATCTAGACACAAAGCCTTATTTGAGAAAATATTTTCTCTTATGACACACTTTTTAAACCACTATAACTAAGAAAGATAACTCCTATCATAATTCACACATTCATATATATTAGAAATTGCAGCCCTTATCATGTGAATTTCTGCCTTTACCATAATATTCAAAATATGTGCAAAGCACCTCACACGTAAAAAATATCCATTTAGAAGCAATGAATTTCTTTTTTGAAGTCTTTCCTTCAACTGGTAAATAGCAATATAATTATAACTAGCATTGTCCATGGTTAATATAAATACTCTATTTATGCCCTAATATAACAAACAAGCTATATTTTCTTCATGATGTGGCTTCAAATGCAGAAATAAAAGAGATATTCTTATGTAATCTCCACCCCATATCAATGAAATGCACATTTATACACATATACCTAAGATTTTGAATAAGCGTCCACAAATCAATATTCAAACACATTTGAGATATTGCCTGTTGAAGAAGTAAATTTAAATTCTCTTTCTAATCGATATAAATTTGGATGCAATTCCTAGTTATTATTGCTTTTGAAGCCATATGAAATCTATGTCGCAAACATTTATAGAACCTCATAACATCTTCATTTTCAACAAAACAAAAGGGTAACTCATTAATTATTATCATCCTTGGTAGCTCCTTAAGACATAATTTTTTATCAAATTTCCATTTTTCATATCAATTCTCAAATCATTTCTCTCATGACTAGTATCTCCCCTATTCAGTACATTATATGAACAAGATTATCATTTACCTAGATGTCTAGTCATTATGTTTGATCTGTCATTTTTTTCATTAAAAATATTGTTTATAATACTTGTATTACACCAATGCAGTCAAATGAGACCCACCTTATTTGAGTTGGTTAAAATGCTCCGAAAAACCTAAGGTAGGCTTAAAAGGCCACTTTCTTTTAAAATAAATTGAGCTCAATTCTTCAGACATTGTAAATATCCTATTGAGTGTGCATAAAAGTAATAAATGAATAACACAATTAATCAATTTGGTGGAAGTAAAAATAAAACCCTAACACATAAAACTAGTACATTTTTTTTATTTTGCTATGAAAATTTCTTCAACACATTGTAGTGCTTCACATTAAGTTCATTTTGTTTTTATATAGATTTTGAATCTACTAGAGTTTACTTTGACATCTAACACACACCACCAACATATTCCTTCCTAAGGATAGATCTTGAAACCTCAATAGTTAGATGTGAACCTAATATGCTAGTATTATCTTCATTCCCAATCACGAGCACAAAAAAAATTCTCTAAAATTTACCATTTAACTTCTTGTAGGAAAGCTGAACAAAAAAAAATCATGTTTGTTGAAGTTTATAAAGATCAAATCAATCAAATTTTTAGTTTCCTCATTGTCCCATTAAGATCACTAGAACTTAAATTCTAAATGTCATCATAAAGATAATATCATATGCCTAACCCAACCATTACCTTTAAATTTTTATTATGCAAGATACCTTAAAAAATCATAATATTTATACCTATGATGCTTACTAGCAAAATAGAATTAGTAAGTTGGGGAAATAGCCCCATGAAGTGCATAAACAATATAGAGGACTACTATTATTAATTAACATATTTTGTATAAAAATGGAAGAATTGATTAAACCATAAGACAATGGAAATTATAGGAGATGGAGTATAGTCGAGTGTAGACCACAAGGGCACAAACTATAAACGTTGAAAAGTGAAGAGTATTATAAAGAACATACCAAATTTTAACTCTTCATGACGAGGGTAATGATGGATGGAAAATAAACACAATAAAGCAATTTGAGAGTGCAAGAATGATTGGAGGGAGAGAAGGAGAGAGAGATGAAATAGGGGTACATCAAATTTTAGAAAGCAAAAAAAAATAGTAAACAAAGACTAGGAGATAGAGACTTCAATAATTGAAGTTTTGGAGAGAGGCTACAGTAATCGATCAAAGGTCTTGTTTGATAATTAGCATATAGCTTATATCTTATAGTGCATTATATTAATGGTCAGATAATAGCCTGTTATATTAGTTGGTTTGACTACTAGATAATATTAGTTGTTTATGTAAAAGTATTTGGTAATATATGATGGTTCTAGTAGTTGTTAGAGGATGGAAAGTAAATGCATTTTAAAAAGCTATATCTACATAAGCTAATCCAAAACACTTCTATTTTAAACTTTTTCAAAAAAAAACTTTTTTATTCCAAATCACTTATCTAAAACACACTTTATCAAATACTAAAATCAGAGGTCTGTGTATTCAAAACTTGTAATCTATCTCAAAACTGCTAAAATCTTATCAAACCACTCTTTACTAATCATGGGCAATGTCTAGGAGAGAAGAGACCAGAAAAAATGTGTTAAAAATGATAATCGACAAAAGCCATGGTAGCCTATGGTCAAAACCCTATTAACCCACTATGAATTATTTTTTTCATGGACCGAACCCATGTAACTCACATAACTTTCTAACTCAAACCACCTAAGTTACTAAGTTAATTGCATGGGTTGGGTTCTTTTTACCATGGCAAACCCAACCCAATATATACCCTTAGTCGGTATGGTAACCAACTATCCAAGTATCCACCAATCTCTTATGTCATTATGAAGTTAATGGTACTTGAACTAATTGATATATAGATAAGCTAGCTAATAGAATTTTACCAATTCCTTTGCATATAAACCAATTGTGTATATATATAATTGTAGAACTAAAAAAATCAATATTCACAATTAGTTGATCGTGCTTAATAGGGATGTCAATTTTCCCCACGGGTTCAGGGCCCCGTCAGGGATTCCCCATTCGGGTTCGGGTTCGGGGAGAGAATTCGGGGATCGGGTTCGGGTTCGGGTATTCTTAATGGGGATTTTTTTGGGGACAGGGCAGGGATGGGTTTGGGGTCCCCATCCCCGAACCCGCCCCAAAATTATATATATATAACTTTTTATAGAATATAAATTAAAAATATAATATTAAAAATAGTTTGAGGATCGGGGATTGGGTCGGGTTTTAAGAACGGGAAATAAACTAGGGATGGAAAATAGATCGGGGATCGGGTCAGGTATGGGGATTTGATCCCTACGGGGATCGGGTCGGAGAATCCCTGATAAAAAAATATCGGGAATCGGGTCAGGTTCAGGGATTATTTTCCTTATCGGGTTCGGGGATGGGGATGGGGTCCCCGTCCCCGATTCACCCCGTTGCCATCCCTAGTGCTTAATTACTAATATTTTATCAAGAACCCATTCGAGCTAAAGTAGTGGACTAATGCACTAAGGTTAATCAACCAATTAATCTTTATAAAATAATATATTAATATTAGCAACCCCAATGGTGAGGCATACAAGTGGTTGTATAGAGATCTCAAGCTATATGTATTAAAAGATCATATGCAAATTGAACATTGATTTCAAATATGGTTTCTTTTTCTCATTATCCCATATAGAAGTGTGATTTCTCATAGGGTATTTAAAGCACAACGTAACATTGTGTTAGTTTGTGAAAGTGTTGGGGAAGTTTAGTTCAGAATGGTAAATTATGTGAGAAATACAGGGGTCCCGTGTTTATTAACACGGACTATGTTTCGTCACTGAATATTCTGATGAGTTTAGGACAAAGTTGAGAGTAAAAAAATTAACATGGGATACTATGTTTTCTTAACACGGATCATGTTTTTTCTTTATTTTATAATACACTATTTTTTCCTATATGGTTTTATCTTTTATAAAAAGAGGCATGATGAAACCCTAGTTGTCAAGTCATGTAGCCTAAATTCCTCTTCTTCATAGAATTATCCATTAAAATGGAATTATAGATTTATGTACTTGATTGATTAATTAGTTTAATCATCCTATAATTACACAAGAGCATGAATAAAGATATCAAATTTTCCTCAATTTTTATGCTCTGTGATTGAATGCAATTGTTTATAATCTTGTTAATTCCGATTTGGTTTGAATCCTTTTCAATCCACACTATTCTGCAATAATTTTGGTATCAAAGTTGCATTGTTGAAGAGATTTGGTAATCAGGATGGGTACAAGATTTGATATTTAGAAGTTTAATTGATCTTTGAAGGCCCCCTCTACTATACAATTATGCTTGCCTAATGAGGTATTGTAGGAAGTGGTAAAGAAATCAACAGAGGTTTCCTTGTGGTTGAAGCTTGAGTTATTGTATATGAAAAAAATCAATAGCAAATTAGTTATTATTGAAGAGTAGACTTCTTCACCTAAAATTAAGTAAGGGTTAATCTTTGAAAAGTTCTAATGATCAGAGGTACACTATTTTGCTAGCATTTGACCTTTCTAAGGTTGTGTGTTTGGCTATGATTGAGGCTTTTCAAAAAGGCATGTGGCTTGATGGTTTAGTACGAGATATGGGGTTTAGTCATAATGCTCTAGTCATTCAGGTGATAGCTAGAGTGTTATCTGTTTAGTGAAGAATCATAACTCTTTCCATCGTCGAATGGAGCACATTGATATCATAATCACTTTATATAAGGTATTGTTGCTACAGGTAAAGTTTTGTTGGAAAAAGTGGGTACTTTGGATAATTTGATGGATTTGCTAATGAAGCCCCTAACCGTAGATAAGTTTGAGTGTTTCTCAGACTTGATTGGTGTTCAAAGGCCATGAAGCTATTTGTTGGGCCATAAATTTTGTAGAGGTCTTTAGACATCATGTGTTATAAGTATTGCATCAAGGTAGAAAATTATGAGTTTTGACTGAGTTTTTGAAGCACAACATAAAAATATGTTGGTTCGTGTAGGCGTTGGAGAAGTTTAGTGTATAGTGAATTATATGAGAAAAACAAGGGTCCTGTATTTGTTAACATGGACTGTGTTTCATCACCGAATAGTCTGATGTGTTTGAGTAGTATTCGAGAGTATGAAAATTAACACAAGAGTCCCATGTTTCCGAAACATAGATCTTGCTTTTCTTTATTTTCAAAACATGTTGTTTTACCCCATAGGGTTTTATCTTCTATAAAAGGAGGTATGATGATAAATTAGCTGTCGAGGCGTGCGACCTAACTTCTTATTCTTCTCCATAGAATTCTCCATTAAAAGAGAATTGTAGATTTATGTAATTGATTGGTTTATTGGTTTAATCATCTTGTAATCACACAAGAGTACGAATAAATATCTCTATTTTTATTTATTTATTTATTTATTTTCATAATCTTGTTAATTTCAATTTGGTTCTGATCCTTTTCAATCCATGATATTTTGCAACAAGAGGAAAAATAATAATTTATACTATACAACCTAATATATGGTCTAGCCTTGTGCAGCATTTGCTATAATAATCTTTTTTTAAAAAATCTCCTAATTATTTTATTTAAATTTTGGATTATTAAAAATATATATACCATAATATTTCTAAAATTTTAGTTTATAAATAGAAATCCATATTAATATATTTATGATAAAAAAATTAGTGAAAATTTTGTATGTTAGTGGTAAAAGATATGTTTTAAGTAGAATAATGGTAAAAAAAATTATCTTGCTGGTAAAAGATCATACATTGGTGGTGTAATATCACTTTTAAGTACAAGAATAGAAAAATATCAACTCATTGGAAAAAAAAATTAATATATCAGTACTAAAAGATCAATTTTAAATAGAATAATGGTAAAATGTCAATCTACTAGTAAAAAATCAACATATTAGTGATGATAGATTAGTATATTAGTAGTAAACTATCAATATATTATTAGTGAAAGGTTAATTTTAAGTAGAATAGTGATATTGAAAGATCAATTCAATGGTAAAAATATATATACAAAAAACAAATCAAAGTCTAGGTTAAATTTAAAGTTGTCTTCTGGCTCTTATTTGAGAGAATACCCTAGATAAATCTCTCATAACCATGGTGAAGAAAAATAAAATGTTGTCGATTCCATCGCTGACCAAGAGTTCAGAAGGTGCGATTAAATGCCTGACATCTCCCAAGAAAGGCATAATTGGGGATATTTTAAGTTCCCAAATGGGGTTGATGACTATGGAGGAGGATCCAATTAACGTATAAGTATCTATTTCAAGTATCAAATTAGTGATGCAAGAATTGGCTTTCAATCAATTAAATTTGAATCCTGCACTAGAGAAACCAACTATGTACTGGTGATACAAGGTTATTCAAAATAGACATATGGAAAACCTATTCCATCTATATTATATTCGGCCAGAACTCAAAGATGGAGAACCTATGGCTATTCTTCAAGATGATGAGATCTAGAGAGAATAAAAATTTTAGAAAATTCAATTATAGATTTTTTTTCTATGGGAAACTACCTTCATATAAGGGAATGTAACAATTTGTACATGATTCATGGTCACACATGCAATCCCCAATGATAAATACGTAGAATGAAGGGTTTATAATCTTCTAGTTTAGAAACAAAGAAGACTATATAAAAATACTTGAAACACCTTGTTGGTCCTACTAGAACCGACCACTTTTGCTAAATTTATGGTAGTTCAGAGTTAAATTTAGTCATAATGAATTCTAGTTTGTTAATGTGTGGGTAAATTTCCTTGGATTATCTTAGTCTTCCTAGTCTCTCAATTCCATTAGTAGAATCGTAAGTTGTGTGGGGAAGCCCTTGATGATGGATAAGGTCACGACTAATAGGGATCATATTTCTTTTGCTCGAGTCTTGATTAAAGTGTATTCACATTGAACCTTTCCTGATAATGTTATGATTATGAAGCCTAATGGAATCCCTCACAAGAAATGTGTATATTACGAATGGGAGCCTTATTACTGCACAAAGTATGTGAATTTTGGTCATTTTACTACTCATTATAAAGGAAATCAAGATCGGAGGCAATATAGAACTCAACAACAGTGGGTCAGGAAAACCTAACAAAACATTGCCCTTGCTGCAGAAGTGGCTATATAGAGCCAACAAGTTACAATGGTCCAAGGAAAATCTTAGAAATTACATAATGTCGACTTCCTGGATTCAATGCATCTTACATCAAAGGAAAAAACTCTCCCTGAACGAGACTTTTCTCTTCTATGTGTAAAAAATGAAGGGTATGTGTGACCATTTACAAGAGACTATTATGCATCATCGATCTAAATAGGTTATAAACAACAAAAAGATTATCAAGAGCCTTGGTGGGTGGCAACGAACGGTTAGAGAATGAGGGACTATGGATTTAACTTGGCCTTAAGGGTTCATCTTACATGAAGATGGGATGCTAGAATGTAAGAGGGCTTAATGACACTCTCAAACATTGTGAGGTGTTCGGTTGGATAAGAAGTATGATAATTTCTTTTGTTGGATTGATAGAAATTTTAGTAAAGATGAATAATATTTTACAAATAAGAAGAGATATGATCGATTGGAAATGGATTGATAATTATAGCTCTCATTATAATGGCAGAGTTTGGGTGGGTTGTGATACAAAACTTTGGAATATTAATAAGATAATAAAATGTGATCAAGATGTCCATTGTCAAATCCAACCAGGTTGCAGGCTTAATCTCCTTTCATGCAATTTTCATCGCTATAAATAATGATGAAGGAAATTGAAAGAGATTATGGGAATGGCTTGGTACAGAAAGATTAACTCAGTGGCCATAGGTGCTGATAGGGGATTTCAATGTAATTGACACGTATGAGGAAAAAACCCTTATGGGAGGTTATAATCAAGAGGAAATTAAAGGTTTCACAAATTTCTTAGCACATATGCAGATGGAAGGCATTAGGTATAGTGGAGCTTTCTTCACCTATTGTAATAGATGAGAAGGTGCATATAGAATTTTTTGCAAGCTAAACCGGGAGTTGGGCAACAATAATTGGTTCGATAGTTTCCCATCTTCAAATTATTTCTTTGAAAAATTAGGTTTATTAGATCATGTAGCTATGACCCTAGAATTCGGATATTAAATACCTATAGATGTTATACCTTTCTGATTCTTTAATATGTGAACTTCTCAGATTTTCTTCCTCTTGTCCAACTTGTATGAGGCAATGTAAATGAGCAAAGTATAGTGCATAGAGTGATGTTTGCTTTGAATGTATTGAATAAACCACTATAGAAGTTAAACAAGCGTCACTTTAGGAGTATCTTTGAGAATGTGATTCAGGCTAGAAATAGCCTAATTGAGGTGCAAACACAACGTAATGATCATCCTTTTGATGTAAAGATGATAGCTCAAGATAAAGAAAGTATGGAGAATTTAAAATTTTACAGCTCATGTGAGGAGAGTTGTTACCACCAAAAGGCTCATGTTTATTGGATAAAGTTAGGAGATGGCAAAACAAAATATTTTCACTCCATTGCAAAAGGAAAGAGGCAACAAAACCAAATTAATTTGATGGTGGATGAAGATGGTAACATCTTATCTTCACAAGATAATATTGTAACCCTTTTCACCTATTTTTAGGTGTCGGTTATGGGAACACCTTTTATATTGAGAGCTAGTTTTAATGCCGGTATCATGATGCATGGACCCATTCTTGACAACCTCTACTATAAGTTTTTGTTAGCAATAGTATAAAAAGATGAAGTGGAGAAGGCCTTGTTCTTTGTGAGTAGTGAAAAAGCTTGGGGAATGGATGGGTATAATGCTAATTTATTTAAAGATGCATGGGATATTCTTTGATTTGGTCTTTCATGCAATCATTTCTTAAATTTTCCCATTCACTTAGTAAAAATTGTGATGAGTTGCATTACCACTACACAATATTCCATATCTTAATACAAGGTGATCCTTTATCTCCTTACCTCTTTGTTTTGACCATGGAATATTTATATAGATCTCTTAAAATCTTATGGATTAATCCTTTTTTCAAACCACATCCTAAGTGCAAGAAGGTGAAGTTAAGTAGTTTAATGTTCGTTGATGGATTGCTTTTTTTAAGTAGTGGGAAGTTTGCCTCCATTAATGCTATGTGTAAGGTATTTCAAGATTTTTTTGATGTTTCCTAGCTAACCTTGAAAAATGAAAAAGTATCATATCTTATAGTATTTTGGTGCCTGTTAGTGAGTGTGAGCAAATTCATAGGAAATACAACTTCCTAGTAGGTGAACTACTACTTAGGTATTTGGGTATCCTACTCTCTCACAAAAAACTTCCAAAAAATGATTACCTTCCATTGATCGAGAAAATTAGATCAAAGATTAGAGCTTGGACTACACAACTTTTGAGTAAAGCAGAATGCTTACAACTAGTTCATTCAGTTCTCTATGGTATACAGGCATGCTGGAGTTTGATGATGTTTTTGCCTTAGGGTATTATACATGACATTATAACCCTACGTAGATCATTCTTATGGGTGGGTTCAGATAATTCAAGGAAATCCCCTTTGGCTTGGGATATAAGTTGTTTACCTAAAGAGAAAGGTGGATTAGGACTGTTACAAATCCACCCGTGGAACGTTGCAATATATAGAATATTGCCCTAGTGGATTACAAATAAGGAAATCCTTTGGGTTCGATGGGTACACGTATACTATCTCAAGGGGAGAAACATTTGGGAGGTGCTAATCGTTTCTTTGGCATCTTAGATGATGCAAAGGCTACTCCAAATACATAGATCACTTAGTTCTATCCTTATAGATCTAAGAGTAGAAACTCTTACGATATAGAGCACCAAACGTTGCATGGCACAACATTATTTGGAATAAGCTATCAATTCCTTGACACTAATTGAATTTATGGTTGATTATATAGGAAAATTTAAAGACCAATTTGTGTTATGTGTAACCAAGAGGATGAAAACCATCACCATATTTTCCTATCTTATGCATTGTATGGACATTAATGATGGCTAGTTTTGGGGTTCATCATATCCATTTGACATGGCAACAACACTCTCATTGGTTGTGTAATGGTGGAAGAGGCCCACGGATACGTGAAGAGGTGTTGAGAGTTGTCTATGTTGTATGTGCGTATCACATGTGGTAAGAAACGAACTCACAAATTTTTAAGAATAAGGAGCTTCCCGATAAAATAATTGTAAAGGATATTATGAGGGATATAGATATGAAGGTGGAGACGATATCTACATGTGCTTCCTATGGAAAGCTTACATCTTATGTATATTTGTTAGCCTAGATTATCTTTATTTATGCAAATTATGGGATCTAGCATCAATTCTTTCTATCTAGAGGTAATAAAATATATATTACTTACCAAAACAAAAAACATTAGTGATGAAAAATGAGTACATTAATTAAGGAAGATCAATTTATTGGTGAAAAATTAATGCATTAATGGTAAACTTTTATTATAATAATGGTGAAAGATTCATATATTAGTAGTAAAAGATCAATTCATCGGTAAATATTAGCATATTAGTGGTGAAAAATCAATATATTAATGACAAAAGATCAAATTATTGGTGAAAGATTAATACATTAGTGGTGAAAGATCAATTTGATAGAAAAAAAAATCAGTATATTAGTGGTAAACATTTAGTATATTATAGGTGAAATGTTAGTATATTAGTGGTGAAAAATCATTTTAAAGTAAAATAATGGTGAAATATTAACTTGTTGGTGAAACATTAGTACATTATTGGTGAAAGATTAGTTTAGTGATGGTGAAATATTAGTATAATAAGGGCAAAAGATTAATTCGCTAGTGAAAAATCAGTACATTAGTGGTGAAAATTTAATATACCAATGATAAAAAAATCAATTTGTTGGTGAAAATTTAATATATTAGTGATAAAAGATTAATTTTATAGTAACAAAATTAGTAAATTAGTGGTAAAAAATTAGTATATTACGGGTGAAATGTTAGTATATTGGTGGTGAAAGATTATTTTGAAGTATAATAATGGTGAAATATTAACTCGTTGGTAAAAAATTAGTACATTATTGGTGAAAGATTAGTGTAATAGTGGTGAAAAATACTTAAATATATGATGAAATAGATATACCTAATAAACTCAGATACTTTACATATATTAATCATTTATTGAACTCATATGCTTGTTATTTAGTGTGAGTTCCTTACATTTTAGCTTAATTTAGCTCCTTAGTTCGAGATGCTTCTCTCTTTATGTGTTATGTAGTAAATGTTGGAGCTAAGGAAAGAATTGCAGCAAACTAAAATTCAAGAGAAGTATGGGAAGAAGCTACACACAACCTCCCAGTGTCTAACAACATGGGAGTGCTGAAGTACAAAAATATCATGGTGAAAATGAAGTTTCTAGACCCAATACGGCTTGCCAATGTTGAATAACATGGTTGTGTAGGCTTTCCGTATGAATACTCTGTCTCTAACCCCAACACAGCTTGGTCGTGTTGACCCACATGGCCATGTTGGATGTTAGTTTTTATTTTCTTTGTATAATTTAAAAGAGATAAATGGTTATATTAGCAGGAGATTTTTTTAAACCTAATGGAGAATGAACTGAAGGATTTTTGGAGGCTCTAGTTCATACTTTTGGCTATCTCTTTCATCTTAATTCTATGTTAGATTTAATTTTGAAGCTTTATAATTGTTCAGGCTCAACAATCGGCTCTTAAGTGTGAACACATTGGTTCTATCTCCTAACCTATTACTCTATTTTATTTCAACAATGTCTAATTTCTTGATTGTTTCTATTGATTTATATATGAGCGAGTATATTCCTTTTCTAGGATTGGATCTAGTATAAATTGTTGGTTGATGATAAATTAGTTTAATTTGCGTTTTAATTTCTTGAAGTCTAGATTTCAATTGTTAAGTTATTCATTTATGGTTGAATTTCTTGATCACCAATTTGACTAAATATAGGTTTTAATATAAAAATTGAAAGATGAATATTAATGACAATAAATCTGACAATTAAACACAAGATTCAAACCTCAAAATAGGCTAGAGTCTCTTAGTGATTTTACTGATTTAGCATAGAATATAATGGATTTAATTAAATTTAATACCATAAAAATAGGTTATTAATTTGGAATAGGTACAACTTTTAGACCTTGAAAGAGGCTATTAGTTAGTTTTGAGTATTTCACCCTCTTTGATTTAGGAAATTGTTTGGCAATTGAATTGATTATTCATTAATTAATTTTTATGATGATA
The DNA here is from genome assembly GCA_030549775.1 of Tamarix chinensis. NCBI lineage: Eukaryota > Viridiplantae > Streptophyta > Magnoliopsida > Caryophyllales > Tamaricaceae > Tamarix > Tamarix chinensis. The sequence goes on from CM060177.1 coordinate 40,364,478, forward strand.
GTCTAATCCTAGGCTTTCAATTAGATTCTATTTACTGCCATTAATATCACCAATTGATTTTTTTAGTTATTCATTGTTTACTCTCTAAATTTGATTTAAGTAGATAGCTAAAATAGTAAAGATTCGGTACTCGATAATGAAGTCTCTGATGGATATGACCTTGGTATGCTATAATGAATCGGTTCACTTGAGGATTTAACTCATCAATATCAAAGCCTAAGAGTTCATCGTTATTCTAATCTTTCATTTATACAAAGGAAGATGTAGGAAAGGAATGAAGAGATACAATAACATTTATTTTATTTTATTTTAATATTACTTGAAGATTTTTGATAATACAAGATTTGATAAATGTAAATATGGTTCAACACATGAGTTATATAATAATTCAGAGAATAGAGTTATATAGAAATATTTTCAAAGAAAATATGATGCATCTCCTTAGTCTGCAAGTCCTCTTTATATATGTTGGAGGCTTCGATACCTTGAGACATGATTGTTGCACCTTTTGAGATTTGTGGAGGAATAATATCTTTTAGAATCCACTGGAAGTTGTGTTTTCTACCTGACTTTCCACCAAAAGTGATTTTGGTGCGAAGAATAATTTTGTAGTCTATTTTTTGTTGCACCAAAAGTCAAAAAGATACTTTGCACTTTTTTCTCTTGCTTTCGGCAACTATAGTTGTTGCTATGGTAATCATTGTTATAATGATGACTATAATGATGACTATTTGCCTACCATAGTTTTTTAAGGGCGAATGTCGTAATAGTCATCTTCATTCTCATCACCATAGTTAATGAGGGGTTATAAAGATGATGAAGCTGAGGTTGATTTCTTTTAAAATGGAAATATATTCATCATGATTTTTGGCTATGACAAATTTTGAAGTTTCATGAGAGCTTGAGATGGGCTAGTTTAAAGAGGGGCCCGAGAGATTGATTGAATTATATTTTTTCCCCAAGATTGGACATACTATTTGAAAATTTTATCGAAGGATTAGAATTTATTTCACCATTTGATTTTAAGATGTCAAATAATGGTAAGAATACCTTCAATAGTTTAGTCTTCTACTTCTTAGGATAAAACCCATGGGAAAAAGATTCTAGAATAGAAATGGAACAAATGTTGGAATTATTTATCCTTTGGGGTCAAATAGAAAGGATTTTTAAGGAATCAAGGGCCTTTCTCACTTGTGGACATAAGATTTTAGGTACAAAACCAATGTCTTTCCACCATTTGATGAACTAAATAGAAGGGTTCAATGTTACAAATTTTTAGAAGAAGAAAAGACAAGAGTGGCTTCTTTGGTTATTTTGAGAAAAGATGGTGTTGTACTAAGCTTGTTGGTAATCCTAATAATTAAAAGAAAAGGAGATATTTTTAGGGGTTTTATATGAATCAGTCTAAAGGAAGGAATTTAGGAATTCCAAGGGCTTTTCTCCAGTATAAAGGGTAAAGGATTTTGTATATTTTGGAGGTTAAGTAGGCTAGTTCATCAAGGCCATCTTTGTGAGAAAATTATCTGAAGGAAATCAAGCTAGTAATTTCAAGACTCACCATACAATATGGATGAGATTTTTGTAGATCCCAAGGTTTGTAAAATCATCCAAAAAAGATTTTTTGTAAAGTTTGAAGGAGCTCATGATGAAAATAACCATCTTTGATGTTTCTTATTATTTAAAAATGAGTTTTACTCGATAGTCAGAAGATTTACAAAATCTTTTTAGTTTTGAACAATTTGTTTTGAAAATTTTAAGATTTGAAGAAGAGGTTTTTGAACTCAAATTTTGAGATGTTTTTTTTAGAAGAATAAGATATCTTCTATATTTTCAAAATAGGATAAGTAGTTTTACCTATTATTGGAGATGGTACACTTTGTTGAGTTTATTGAAGTACCATGAGTGCTTATGAAGATTTTGAGAAAGTAACAATCTAATTTTGTATATCCTTTTGCATTTGTTCAAGAGACATTTGTGATGAGGAATTTTGTTCTTCATATCCATTAATAACTTCGTACCATATTTTATAGGAATTTGTGTAGAGAGTTTTTGTGAGCATATTATTTGTCTTTCTTCTTAGGTGGAAGTTTCCTGAAGAAATTTCCTAGTTCGGAAATCTAAAATAAAATTCGAATATCTTTTGAAAAACTATATATCAAAGTCAAAGATTGATAAGATGGTATGCTATCTTATATTAGACATCCTTTTGTACCAGTTCTTTTGCAAATTTGCAATCTATCCTTAGTAATAATTTTTAGTTTAAAAGGTTGGGCTGGAACTTTTGAATAAAGATAACTACGGAGAGGATTTCTTCTTTGATGGTAGAATAGTTTTTCTAGGTTTCATTCCAGTGGGCCGAGGTATATTGGACTATTTGATCTTGCAAGTTGTGCACCTCTTTGAGAATACCACCATAACCAATATTAGAGGCATATGTTTCAACTACTTTTGGTAGTTTTAGATCTGCGAGGTGCAGGCAGGGGATGTCTTATACTTGGGTTGTGATATGTTTAATGATTTTTGTGTTCGCCCGAGTCTAAGGAACTAAATTTTTCTTCAATTGATCATGGAGAGGTTTTGCGAGACCGTTAACATCACGAAAAAATATAAGACATAGTTAAGACTACTTGAGAATATTTGTTATTATTTTTTCTCTAAAATTTTAAAAAGGAATTTGAAAGCAAATATTAGCGATCTCTCATTTGGAGTGATAGTCCATAGGTAGATCTAATGGCCAAAAAATCTTATATGGGTTTGGAATAAAGAGAGTTTTGATTTGGATATAACAAGACAATTTATTTTAATAAGGGAAATAAATGTCCTAAAATGTTTAATTTTTTTGTCAATAGATTTTGAGAAAATAAGGGCATCATCAATATAATGAAAGAATTAGATTATGGATTAAAAATATCATTTATGATCATTTAGAATTCAGAAGGGACATTCTTGAGTCCAAAAGGCATTACATTCCATTGATAATGACCAAAGGGGACATAAAAATCTATTTTATATTAGTCTTTTGGTGAGATTTTATTTTTTCAGAAGCTGGACTTCATATCAACTTTTTGGGGTCTAGTGAATTATTTGAAGGAAATTAGGTTTGTTAGGAATGGGATATTTAATCCATTTCAATTGTGTATTAAGAGGTTTGTAGTTGATGACAAGAATAGGAATTCCTTGTTCTATTTCATATTGTTTCTTAATATAAGATGTTACACAAGACCGTGGTGAATGAGACTTAGAGATGAGATGTTGATTTTCTAAATCAGTTAGATCATATCAACAGTGGCTTTCAAGATCATCATTTATTTAATTTGTCCTAGCTTTTGTAGGGATTAATGGAGATCAATAATGTGTTGTTTTCTAAACCAAAAACTATTTAGAAGGTCTGAATAGACTTCTTGCTCAATGTTTTTTTAAGGCTAGTAATTTTGTTTTTTATATTGCCAAGTTCCTATTAGTTATGAATTTTGTAAAGGGATAACCCTTGTTGAAAAAATTGAATGTACCTATACTTGCTTTGGATAAAAAAATTAAGTTGGTTATGATAAATGGAATTAGCTTTAAAAATGTTGAGATTTCTAGTTTTGGAAATTTCTAAGAATGGTATTGAATTCTTGGCTCCTTTTTTTATCAATGTAACACCAATATGGTTAGTCTGGTAAGGGGTGATTAGGTTTATAAAAGATGTTCCTAGAATAACATTATAGCTACTGTTAGGTATTAGAAGATAAGTTGATCTAATTTAAAGATTGTTCGAAATAGTGTTGGCTTTACATTTGTTTTTTATATTGAGTTTGGAACTATTAATTGCATAAAGTATCTCGGTTGTAGGAGTATGAAATCTTTTTGGAATAATACCATCTTTGATACTATTAAGATCAACACCTTTATCAAAAAGGGTTACAATATTGATTTGAAAATCATCAGAAATTTTGAGAGTGATATTTATGATATATTTTTGACAGGTATTTCTTTTTTTTTAACATTAAGGAAATCCATAGGATAAGGTAGGTTCTAGAAATATTGATTTTTAGAATCTTCATCTTTTTCACTAAGTATTAAAGAAGAATTCTCCATATATTTGGAAAGGAGAAATTGGATGATGTTGCTATCAGTTTTTTTTTGTTAAGTTGTGTTGACTCACTTTTGATTCCTTTGAGTTTGCGATGGAGTTTGGAATTTGTTGGAACAAAATGATTAGACTTTTGTTGTCACTTCAGGATTGATGTTAGGTTACATGTATATTTAGATTAGTTAGGAGTTCAAATAAATGAGAAGTAGACTCGTAATTTTCAAGGGATTCACAAAGCCTCTTAAGGTACTATTTCTATGTGAGGGGATTAGAAGTATATTAAAAAAATTTGAGCATGAGCTTTTGCTCTTTGATAAGGATTTTTTATTTGTTTTAGATTATCCTCATCCTCATGTTGAGAGGAAAAAGAGGAAGAAGATCTGTCAATTCTATCAATATAGAGTCCAGATTTAGAAAAATATTCTTCTTGAGATTCATTCTTAGAGGATTCAATGAGGAGGTTTTGGATTTTTCCAATTGTTTCCTCATTAAGATGGATTTGACGAATTTTTCTATTCGATTGACAATTTTTGGATATATGGAATTTTCTTCCACATTTGTAGCAAGTAATATCTCTATTGGAAGGATGTGGGGAAAAAGATTGAGGTTGGCTTATATGAGACTAGGATCTCTTGTAGTATAGAGGTGGTTGTTGAGATGATTCTAATTTTTTGAAAGAGAATTTAGGGCATTTTTTTGAGTGATTGTTTGGTTTGCAAGAGCCATTATATTTTTTGGCTTTGGTATAGGTGTAACACCCCAAAATTTACACATTTTTTTTAAAAGCAATACTCATAAATTAAAACCGTAAATTCTGGGGATGTTACCGCCACACTTAGTACCAGACCAGTTTACTTCTACCGTTCCGGTACCAAGTGCTAAGGCTAAGAAAACATTATCAGTAATACCATACAAATTCAAATTTATGAAAACAGAAATCAGAGTACACGTAAGTCTTACATAATTCGAAATACCGGCTATTGTTTTTCCAGATAGAACTAAACAACCTTAGTAAAATTGTTTCGACAATTCAAACATAATAAAAGATAACTTGAATCATAAATTTAAAAGGACAACAGCCACGTCACTCTAAAGATTGATCCAGCCCAGCTATCACTCTGCCCCTCCTGATGTCCCGTAGACATCGATAGCATCAAAGTAAGTATCTCCTACCTACAACAAATTAGACGGGCCTTCTGCTCGTGGGAATAAGCAGCACCCATGAAACGGATGATCAGTACGCTACGTACCGAGTAAGGCAACCGAATACTAAGGCCGGCATATAACACATTAATTCATGTAGGATAATGATCACATACAATTACAGCCCACACATATGATACATAGAAACATAAAGTGAAATCCATAACTTAATATCAGCAAGTCCACACATAAGGCCCAAAAGGTCCGGATTAACCATTTAATCTTTCTTTTATCAAAAGTCAATTCACACCATGCCTTTTATCAATCCATGCGAAAACAGGAACACCCCACTATTGTAACCGGTGGGCCGGACACATATAGGGTAAAACCCTAACCACTATTCCTGATCGGTGGATCGGTCTGGTTCCTACTCGCATCATATCCATGCGAAGACAGGAACACCCCACTATTATAACAGGTGGGCCGGACACATATAGGGTAAAACCCTAACCACTATTCCTGACCGGTGGATCGGTCTGGTTCCTGCTCGCATCATATCCATGCGAAGACAGGAACACCCCACTATTATAACAGGTGGACCGGACACACATAGGGTAAAACCCTAACCACTATTCCTGACCGGTGTATCGGTCTGGTTCCTCCTCGCATGGTGTTTCGCTGTAAGTAATTTATGTCTTTTAAGAGCTTTAACAATTCTGGTTTGTATTTATTGAGCTCGAGTCACCCCACTATTATTGCCGGTGGGCCGGTCACACATAGGACCTCATGTCCTAACCACTATTATTACTGGTGGATCGGTCACATATAGGGTAAAACCCTAACCACTATTCCTGACCGGTGGATCGGTCTGGACCCGGCTCAATAATCTTCCACTTTAAAAGATTAATGTCTTAAGTATTTTATTCAAAAACATGTGACATTCACAAACATTTTCCCAGACATACGTGACTAAATCCATGAAAAACCTAACTCCCATGCAAACCCTAACTCCACGTACCACACATGTGCAAACCCTAACTTCACATATACCACCCTTCCATGAAAACCCTAATTCATATGCAAACCCTAACTCCACTTAGACATGCTACCATGAAGGTCCCAACCTCAGGTTAACTTATGCAAACCCTAACATCATACCAATTCATGCAACCCAACACCATGTCATTTCATGCAACCCTAACATCATGCCATTTCATGCAAACCCTAACATCATACCATTTCATGCAAACCCCAACTCCTTGACATCCCATGAAAACCCTAACTCCCTATCATTCCATGCAAACCCTAGCACCACGCCATTTTATGCAAAACCCTAACACATGTCTCAAGTCATAGCATACATTAATGACATAAACATATGCATAATTCTCATGCCACAGTATATTCGCAACAACATACTTCCATTCCACAATCATGCCACATGCGCAATAATTAGTAATAACGAACATAAAATACATGGCATATCAAACACATAGTGCATGCAGACACATAAATGGCCTTAGTAGACCCTTACCTAAAAAGTCACCGGTCTTGGTGCACGCTCCTATTCCACTTGGGTAATTTGATTGGGTTCGCTCAATAATACTCCCAGACCTTGAGTCGGAGGATGTAGGTGGAACCGGCGGTGGTTCCCGGAGGTGGCCGGAAGATGAATCTAAGAGGGGTAAAAATGAAGAAAAAGGGGTGAGAGGGGAGGAGAAAAATAAAATAATTTTATGGGTCAGTGGAGGAGCCTTAGAAGGAGTTATTGGTTGGCTTGGAAGGTGGTAAAAGCGGCGGATGTGGTGGTGGCTGGCGTTTCAAGGTCTCAGGTGGAATTTTCTGGCGAGATAACTAGCCAACTTTACACGATTATGGAGGCTTGTACAAGGTGAATCGAAGGTCGTGGATGGTCTAGTTAATTAGAGGGTGTTGCAGGGAAGATATTGGGATGAAGCGAAGGTGTTGAAGTTAGCCAAAGATGGAAAAAGAGTCGTCTAAAGAGGCGGTGGCGCACAAGCGATGCTTAGGGTTTCGGGGAAAAAAATCCCGAACCCAGGCCATAAGAGAGGTATTTATAATTTTGGAGGTTAGGTCCGAGTTGGGGGAGTTATCAGGGGGTCAAAGCTGGTGAGAAACGTGATGGTTATGGTGTCGATCGGGCGGCAAAATTTTCAAATTTTGCCCGACCCTTCGCGAGAGGAATGGAGCAATCGTGGAGAAGAAAATGGAGATTGGAGCGTTTAAAATCAAAATTTGCGTCGAGAGGGAGAGAATGAGCGGGAGAAAGGTCGGTCACGCCACGTGTGGCCGGCAGCGCCATTTTCGGGGAAGGAAGGAAGGTGGACGGTTATGGCGTCGGGCGGGAGGAGGAAGAAGAAGATGGGGGAGGCTGGACCGGGCGGTTTGCGGGAGAGAAAAGAAAGAAAAAGGGAGGGAGACCGGGCGGTTCGGCGCGAGGTGGGGGAAGGGTTAAATAGAACGACGCGTTTCGATGTAAAAAGGGATAATGAACGGCGTTCTGAGGTTGTCGCGCAACGGTAAAAACGTGATGATCAAAACGCCGCATTTTAATGTGAGAAGGGAGTAAAACGCGACACAGCGAAGGAGGGGGGTGGACGGCGACGACGCGTGGGCCGGGCCGCACTGAAGGAAAAGGAAGGGAAAAAGGAATTGGGCGGCGCAACAGGCCCAATTCGGCGAAGAAGAAGAAAAAGAAAGAAAAGGAAAGAAAAAGGAAAAGGAAAGGAAAGGAAAAAGGAAAAAGGAAAAGAAAAATAATTAGGTTGGGTCCAATTGAATAAATCTGAATATTTAGGATATTTAAAATTAATAATATTTAAATAAAATAAATTTTAAATCCCTTTTTAGGCTAAATAGTATTTTTAAAGTATTTTTCCAAAATTTTTCATTTTAAACTAATAAATCCCTCAAATTTTATTTAATTTAATTAATTATAAAATTAAAATAAATTTAAAACTATTTTATCTTTCTTAATTTGAATAAAATAATTTATTTAAATAATTTCTCAAATTAAAATCCTTAATTAGTTATTATACCAAAATTTCCTTTACTTAACATATTTATAAAATCTCTTATTAATTTTCCCTACTAAATTTCCTTTTATTTTAGTAAAAATAATTTACTAAATTAAATTTTCAAATAAAATCTTATTTAAATATAATCTTTAAAATTAGAAATTTTCGGGGTATTTCAATAGGTGCCAAGGATATCAAATTGTTAGCAGAAAGAACCCAATTCTTATCTAGTTTTGTGCATCTTTCATTTGAGATGTCATAGGAGTTTAAGGTCCTAATCAATTTTAAAACCTTCTTTTTTGGGGTAGGTTAATGAGTTCACCATAGGTGAATTAAGATTATGGGATTTGGTTTCCGTGAGCCTATTTTATTTTATTTCGAACTGTTTCTCTAATAAGGGTTGGAAGCCCGATAATATTTTCTTTTCAAAAGGGTTGGTTTGAATTATCTCAAAGCATAACTTCAGTAAGGAAAGTATTTTTATACCACTTAAATTCGTTTAGTTTTTTTTTTTACCATAGAAGTTTGAAAGAAGCTCAACATTTTTGTCTTTGAGGTGTGAGGGGTCACCAACAAAGTAAAGAGAAATGACAAGGATGAGTGAGACAATAATATCAGGACATTCATCATCATTTGCAATGATGATGTTTCCTTCTTCATCGATTTGGACAAGCACAAAGGTAAACTTTTGTTCTTATAGGGTAAGATTGAAATCCCACTATCCTTTAAGTTGAATGGAGAATCATACAATTAGTAGCTCTACTATGTCTTTATTAAACATACCCGTTTGGGTTTTGTAAGCATTAATATTCATGGGAATTTTTTGGAGGAGGTTTAGAATATTGTATTTAGACATTCCATTAATATTTCATACATAAAAGGATGATGCTTTATAATTTGGTTGAAAATTATTGCCTTGGGCTGGTTTTAAGACTACAGTCATGGGATGTATATATGGGAATAATAACCCTAGATGAGGAAGGTTGGGTATTCTTTCAGTGGAGACGAGAGAGAGTTGGTTTTCCATTGAGTTCATCTTCTATTTGTGAGGATTAGAATCCAAAGGTATTTACCTAAGAGGTTTTCTAGTGGTGTCTGATATTTGGAGTTGGTTTGAGGCAGATGAAGTGAGGTTAATCTAACTAAGTTGAGATTTGATGACTTGGAGGAATTCAGTTATGTTAGTTTGGATATTATGTTGGCCAGGATTTGAAACTTAGAAGGTTTAAAGATGGATAATTTCTTATTTTCAGAGGTTTGTGACGAGGATGTAACATGGAAGGATGTTTTTCTGGATTTACTTATTAAGCCTTGAAAGTTGGGAGCTAATTGTGTTAAGATAGATGTTTGTCTAGTTATTTTAAAATATTTTTAATATTATCTTTATCATCATTTTTTAGCATGCAGAAGGATTTTAACTTAATGGTCTGTTTGTTTTGGGGTGGAAGGAGGTTAATGGAGGTGAATGAATTGATTCACCTCGTTTGGGTATTAGGTTAATAATTTTACTTGGGTGAATCGAGGTTAATGTTTCACCTCGATTAACCTCGTTTTTATTAACCTCCGATTTCGGGGGTAACGGAGGTGAAGGTGAAAGAATAAGTAAATTTTTGACTTGATAGGACCAAAATACCCCTTAATATGACTTATTTATTTAATATAAGGGTATAAATATCATTTATTTTATTATTATAATCTTTATTCACCTCAGTTTAAACGAAAATTTTAAAACACTCACCCCGATTCACCCAGGTTAGGTTAATATTATCCAAACAAAATTTTAAAACATTCACCCCGATTCACCTCCATTCCCTTCACCTAGGTTAATTTTTAATGTTTACCCCTACCTCGATTCACCCCAATCCAAATGGAGCCTAAGTGAGTTGTCATCTGAGGTCATTTTAATATTTTGTAGAGGGGGATGATCAAACTTGATTGTACCTCTACAATCTGCCATATTTTAGTTTGTTGCAAGTGGTAATTGGGTTGATCTTTTGGAGAGGAAAACCATTGTTATTTTGTCTTGTATAGATTTCAAACCAATCAAAGAATAAGGTTTGGACTTTTTTGTTTTAGAAGAAATCGCAGAATTTTGTTTGAATGGCTTGGTGTTAGCATATGAAATGTTTGAAGATCCATGTTCTTTTTTAAAAGTTGTGAGAACCATAGAAGTTATCTTTAAAAATTTGTTTGTTAATTTGAAATTTTCTTTCAATCATATTAATCAAGTTTATGGTGATTTCTAAGAAGCTAGGAGAACCATGAGGATAATTTATATCTTGTGTTGATTCATAAATTTATAGGAAAATATGGGGAAAATTTACCTTTGTGGAGGTTTAATATTTTGTGGTTAATTTTATTTGGCATAGATAAAATAAAATATTCTTGAGTTATAGGATGTCGTTCAGAATTATATGTTTGGCAAATCTAAGTCAAAGTACCTACTTTTTTCATAGGATATACGGATAACGTTGGGACTTTTTTATATTCTTCCTATATCAATGGTTAAGGACCTCCTAGACTTTGGATGAAATATTAGTAAAATTAGAGTGGTAAAAGATTGATAGACTAATACTAAATAATTTATATTAGTTATTTTTTAAATAAAAAATATATCAATATAAGGATAAATTTATAGAAAAATTTTAAAATTATTATGATACAATTTTTTTAATTTATTTTTATAATAATCATAATAAAAAATTTTATTTTAAGAAAACGTTAACGTTACGGTAAAGTTTTGTGCAAATTGCAGTGCTCGGGCACGTTATAGGTATCCGCATCCGAAGAGAAAGGCTAGAGATAATATATTTGAACTCCAAACAAGAGTAAAGGCAGTTTGGAGGAGGCTAAAGTCAATTGAACCAACAAATTTAAAATATATTAGTGGTCGTTGGTTCCATATAAGATTTCAACATGACCGGTGTGTCAGATATGAAAGAGACAATCACTCATGACTTTGTTTCCAGGTAAATTCCAAGTATATAGGTAACAGTGGAATTTGAAACTCATTCCCATCAAAGTTCGGAGCAAGAAAGGTTATATAAACGCATCCTCCCTCCATAGCCCTAACCAGATTGAACAGTCGTGATTAATTCCTTCGTCCTTTTATCTTTTCCCCAATATCTCACTATGATCCACAAACCTAAATAAAGTTGATAAAATTGTTTGGATCCGACCGATCTAAAGTTTAATCTAGGTCTAAAAAATTAAATTTTATTTTAACTTAAAATTTAAAACAACGTGAATCAATCAAAACACAATTTAAATTTTATTAATTTGATAGTAATTTGTATTTGAAATGATCTAAGATAAAAATAATCCGACTCATATTTGAATAGAAATTTAATAATAATTTAATTCGATAATGACCAAACCTACAATTATCTAACCTTAATGTTGTCAAATGGCATGAGAAGTTTGATAGTGTAATGTTATCAAATGCTTCAAAATAAATGAGTATGACAATTGTATTTATATCAAAGATACTCATAAAGACTACGTTATAGTATATCTATACGCAGATGGCATACTTATAATGGGTATTAATAATGATATCATTAAAACTACCAAACAAATTGATGTATAAAATAATAGATGAATATTTTTCACAAATGTAGGACCATTGAGTTCGATTTGTAAAACAACAAATTCTACCAAAGAAGGATGACACTTTATGGTTTGGATGATTCAAATGTTTTCTTCAATCGGAAACTTTGATCTACTCCAAGATCAAAAGAATTTATAAAGAGAACCTATAATTTCTCTATAGAATGACCCCTAAAATTCACTCAAAATTTATCCTCACTTGAAGAGAAAATAGGAAGGTAGATCGACTAAGACTTTCGACTCTAGGTTCTCTCTTTTCATTAAGTGCTTGGTTGTATATGGTTATTCACCACCACCGAATGTACAAGGAATACACACACACACATATGACTTGTGAGGCTGATCCTAACTCTCCTTAATTAATCCCAAATCAACTAGCCTAAATAAATAAGAGCCAAACCAATATATACCCATATGGTATATATAATGAGTTATAATTACAATGACAAAATATTACAAAGTTTACATAAAATATCAAAGCTACATAAAACCTAATCATGCTAATACATGGAATAATCAAATAATAAAGCTTCATGTCTTGTAGCTTTATCTTTTATGCAACTTTGTAACACCAGCATTGTCATTGTCTTATACATTAGATATCATCAATAAAGTCCTCTTTTTGCAAACATATGTCATGCCTACGAGAACCACTTAATGAAACATTATTAGGGTTATAATGATAATGTTCAAGATTTTCAACAACAATTGGTAGTACATCCATATATGCTAACTCCTGCCCTTCAACATGAGAAAAATGAGATGAAGATGCTCCTGCATTACAATTTCTCACTAGGAGTTTTGATATAAAAGGCATGGGTCATGCATATGTTATATTTGAAATTAAGATTTTTAGAACATCTGATGAAATAATATTGCCCCAATCTCATTATATTGATAAAATACTAAACTAATTCTAGGAGTACAATATTAAACCAACTAATACACCATTAGAGGTGAATATTCATTTAATGAAAAATACTGGTGTCATATTTTATAATTGGAATATTCACGTATAATAGGCAATATCATGTACCTCAAGATCTCCATATGATCAAATATTGCTAATGCACTTAATATGCTAAGTCGCTACACCAATAATCCTAGTAGGGAACATTGGAAAGCAATCATAGAACATCTAAAGCACACCAAGAACTTTGGGTTGTACTACAAAAGATATCCTTTAATAGTAGAAGGTTACACTAATGCTAATTAGATATCAAATTCTAGGGACTCTAAGTCCACTAGTGGATAAGTATTCACACTTAGAAGTCGTGCAATATTTTGAAAGTCATCAAAATAGATGTGTATTGCGAGGTATACAATGGAGTCTAAAATTATTGCTTTAGATAAAGTCGAGGAAGAAGTTGAATGGATCAAAAACTTCCTAGAAAATATCATGTGTTGGGGAAAACCTATGCCACCCATACATATCCATTGTGATAGCTAATATGCAATTGGTAGGGCACAGATTAAGATGTATAATGGTAATTCTAGAAATTCATCATCGACATAATACAATTAGGAGGTTGCTTTCTAGTGGAATTATCTCAATTGACTATGTGAAGTGAAATGATAATTGTAACACCCCCAAAATTCACTCTTAAAAAATTTTCATTTTATTAAAAGGAATAGTGGAAGTAAAATATCAAACTGTGAATTCTGGGAATATTACCGCCACACTTAGTACCACACCGGTTCACTCCTACCGTTTCAATACCAAGTGCTAAGGCTAAGAGTGTAAAATACAATTTACAAAAAACTCAGCCCATATTTAAATTAGAGTAGTATAAATAACAATTTTACAAGGATAGAACCCACTAATTGTGGTTACAAAATCAATGATTACATTGAAACTAGGAATTTAAAAGAGAAAGAGTGAAACCCTAAAAATTACGGATAATTCTTCTCGCTCTTTTCCGTTTCCCACTTGAATAGCACCTGAAAAAGGACCTACAAGGGACACTGCCCATTAAATAGGCAGGGGGCCCATGAATGGAACCCTTTAGTACTATGGTACTGAGTAACCCTTTAAAACACACTTAAAAGTAGCTCGCAATGCAACACATGAAACAAAGCTATATACATATATAATAAGAAATGCATGCACCATAATCACATACTTAACAAGTCCATCAAATATTAATAAGTCATAATGGAAAATTAATACTTCCAGGCCTTAAGCCATTAGTCCATCATTATTCAATCATCTCTCAGATTTTATACCCATGTGAGTGTGGAAACCTCACTATTATAGCCGGTGGATCGAAATACATATAGGGCAGAACGCTCCTGACCACTGTTATTGGCGGTGGATCGGTCTCTAGGGTAGAACGCTATTGGCCACTATTATTCGCCGGTGGACTGGTCTAGCCTCGACTCACATGATGTTCCACTATAAGTGATTAGTATCTTTCTATAATTTATTCACATCCATAATTGGGTTTATTGAGCTCGGGACCCCCACTATTATAGCTGGTAGACTGGGATACATATATACATCATCCAAGGCAACACGCTCTTGGACCACTATTATATCCGATAGACCGGTACTCATAAATATCATCTAGGGCAAAATGCTCCTAGGCCACTATTATATCCGGTGGACCGGTACTCACAATAATCTTCCAGGGCAACACGCTCTTAAGCTACTATTATAACCAGTGGAATGGTACTCAATATCATAATTCAACTGGACTCGGCTCATTAATCTTTCACTTTTATGATTAGTGTTTTTCCTTTTTAATCAGCACAATAGTTCCATTTATTTGCCTTGGATGGGAGATCAAGATCTCAGGACACAAAGGTACACCGGTCGCACTAGTGCATACAAGCTACACAATATCCTTCAACCATCAACCCAGGGACATAAAGGTACCCTGGTCGTACTAGTGCATAAAGCTACTCAGTACCCTACCAACTAGGACACCTAATCCATAAGTATGCATACCCCCTAAATAGGTACGTAGAGCTAGATAGAGTAAGATGTAGGGCTTGGTTGGGGCACAAAGGCACACCAGCAAATACCAGAATAATTGTGGACTAACCCACATCTTTAGGGTAGCGACCCCTAAAGATCTACCATTCACGATCTCGAGGTCTTTCACTTTAAGTATTAATGTATTAATTAAGGTGATCACGAAAAGCACAACAATCAAATGTTTATTCACTTTCAATCCTTCTGATATCATTAAGTATTTCTTATTCAAACAGTTATCCAAGATAACACAGAGGAATCATTAAAGACATCAAAACCTTATCCAATTTTGGTTTAGGATTTGTTCTCGTAATACTCACTAAATACCATTATCTTACTATTCAGTATATCTTGAGTCTTATTGCGAAACTCCGTTATCCCATCAACATATTAGATATGAATTACTGATTTACCCCATGCTTGTATAATTATTAAGTTATCACTTCCTTACTTGCCAATTTACCATATTACCTCATGTTGCATAATTACCAAATTACACCTTGCTCGGTTTAGGTTGCCAAGTTATCTTCCATACTTATCAAGTCACCAATCACCCTTCATAGTCATTACGCTTATCATATTTCCATATGGTTGGTTAGATTACCAATTTGTCCTCTCCTTTGTTATAATTACCAAATTGCCCTTTTGTTGGTCAAATTACCAAACTGCCCTTCTTCATTATCATCATTACCAAATTACCCTTCTCCATTATCATAATTACCAAATTACCTTTAATTGGTTAAATTACCAAATTGCTCTTCTCCATTATCATAATTGCCAAATTACCCTTTGGTTGGTTAAATTACCAGATTTCCCTTCTCTACCTTTCTCCGTTATCATAATTACCAATCTTCCCTTTAGTTGAGTAAATTACCAAATTACTTTTCTCCATTTTTATAATTACCAAATTACCATTCTTCGTTATCAGAATTACCAATTTACCCTTTGGTTGGTTAAATTACCAAGTCGCCCTTTTCTATGATCATACGTACCAAATTACCCTTTTAGGTGGTTAAATTACCAAATTACCCTTTTCCATTATTATAATAACTATATTTCCCTTCTTCATTATTATAATTACCATTTTACCCCTTTAGTTACCAAATCACAATTTTATCCTTTTACATACAAAATTACCATTTTGCCATTTACTTGTAAAATTACTATAATACCCTTAACTTCAAAATCTATCATAATACCCTTTTATTTATAAAACTACCATTTTATCCCTTTACTTACAAAATTACTATTTTACCCTTTACTTTAAAAAATTACTATAATACCCTTTTACTTATAAAATTACCACTTTGCCCTTTACTTTTTACCATTTACTTCTAAAATTACCATTTTACCCTTTTCATACAAAATACTGTTTTATCCTTTTCCTCCAAAATTATCATTTTACCCCTTACTTATACAATTACCATTTTCCCCTTACTCCTAAAATTACCATTTACTCTTTACTCACAAAGTTACCATTTTACCCCTTACTTCCAAAATAACCATTTTACTCCTTTATTTTCAAAATTAACATAATACTCTTTTACTTACAAAATCACCACGTTGCCATTTATTACACCACTTTTATGAAATTACCATCACTACATAAAATATTAATATCAATACTCCATTCTCATCATCCAACTCCACCAACTATTATTATTCAACATTCTACTCATTAGCACCCACACATAATAGGCTATATTCTTGCATAAGACATATTATTAAAATGCCTCTAGGTCTCACAATAATATTATTCATGCATTAATGGTCACAATGACATAATACAATATAGAAAAGTACTTAACATTTTCATTAATAAACAAACTCCTTCCTTAAGCAATATTTCCACACATGGCACATAAACTAGCATGCTTTCCTTTTTATCAATCAAAATAATCAACCACATATAATATATTAAACAATATATATCATACAAAATAACATATTAAAACCCTAATGTGATAGCATGCATTTATCCATACATTTAAGTGGGGTTTAACGATTAACTTAATTCCCGCAAAAATCAAACCTTACCGGTATCCCGGTTAAAGATTCAAGCTTCAAATAGCAAAATCAACACCTAAAAAAATATCAATATTTATTACATTAGAAATAAGAAAACCCAAAAGCATAAGATCATAATAAAACTAAATTAATAAAATACTTAACTTAAATATTATTATACCTTAAAATTTATGAACTAAAATAACCAAGGCATGTAGTAGCTCATACTACTCTTGTAGCATGAGCTGCATGCAAAAATAAGGGTCGAAGGTGGCATGAAGAAAAGGAAGGAGGGGGTATTTTCGGGTTAGGGTTCTGGGGCTAGGAAAGAAGGTAGATGGAGGGGGATTTAGGGCAAGGGAAGGGTTCAGGGGAGAAGAGGGGTGTAGGTGGTGGTCGGGGATAGGTTTTTGGCGGCCAAGGATGGTGGAGGCGGGGGCGGCGAGGCTGAGAAGGTGGCTGCCAACGTGGAGGGGGCTGAGAAGGAAGGAAAAGGGAGGGGGAAATAAGGGGCTACAAGGGTTGGTTTCGACCAAAGGAAGTGTGGGGGTGGTAGAGGAGGTTGTAGGGAGTGGTTTGGTGGCTCAGGTGGTGGAAGAGGCAGTGAGACAACGGTAGATGGAGGGGTTGTAGGGAGGTTACCGATAAAGGAGAAAAAGAAGGGAAAAGGAAGAGGGGAGGAAGAAGAGACTACAGGGGGCTCAAGGGGATGTTATGGGTGGTGTAGGGCTGAGGTAAAGGGTGGTGTAGGGGTTGGTGCGGCGGTGGAAGTAGTGGAGGGAGGCGGAGGTGCAAAACAGGGATGGAAGTGGAAGGAGAAGAAAAGGAGAGAAAGAATCGGGGAAGGAAGGGCTCAAAGAATAATGGGGCAGGAAATGGCTCGTGAGGAGAAGAAAAAGAAGAGGGCAGTAGGTAGCTTGTCAGTGGTAACGTGTAGGGTGGAAGGGAGAGGGAAGGGAAGAAGAGGAAAGGGAGGCCATGCGTGATGGGGGTACATGGCTGGTTTGGTTCAAAATGGTGAAAAAATGGACAGGGGAGTGTGTAAGAGAGAGAGAGAGAGAGAAAGGTAGGTGGTGGCAGTGGTTGCAGGCTGTAGTGGCTGGGCATGACAGTCATGGCGATGAATACAGGTTGGGGGATGTTGGTTGGGGTGTAGAAGAAGAAAGAAAGGGAAGGGGGAAGCACTAGGCTGGTCGAGGAAAAAAAGGAAGAGTTGGGTCGGTCTGGTCGCTGGGGGAGGAAAGAAAATAAGGGGGAGATGGGTTGTGACGTGCACAGGAGAAAGAGAGGAGGGAAGGGACATAGGTCTATGTCCCAAGGGCGTAGGGGGGCAAGGGAGTAGGGCGGCTTGGCAGCCCGAAGAGGTGGAAAAAGGAAAAAAGGAAGAAAGGGGGGAAAGGGAAAAAAAGGAGAAAGAAAAGGAAAAGGGAAAAGGGGAAAAGGAAAAATAGGGGAAATTAAAATAATTTAATTTATAAAATAATAGAATTTAATATTTGTGGGAAATAAATTTATTTAATAATTTAATTTAATATAATATAATATATAGGTTTAAAATGGATAATTTTGGTAAAATATTGGTTTGAAAATTTATTTAAATAAAAGGAGTATGATAAAATAAAAAAATATTTATTTTAATTTATTAAATATTCCTATCCAAATTTATATACTCAAAAATCCATAAAATAATTAAATTAAATAATTTGAAAAGCTAAATGTATTCCAAATAAAAGCTATTTATTGAATTATAGGGTTTTAAAATTTCGAAAGATTACAATAATATTGTGGACCTATTTACAAAGCCATTAAATAGAGAGCAAGTGGAAAGATCATCAAGGGGAATGGTATTAAAGCCTATTGATATATAGAGTTTGCATGATGGCAACCCAACCTATTTTACTAGAGATCCCAAAATCTAGGTTCAACGGGACAACCAAACTATGGATGACTCGATATTGCACTAAGGAACTTGTTTCTATATCCATTCCTATGAGGAAATACTGCAAATCAGATGATAAGGTTAGGTTATTCTTTCTAAGATCCCTATAACTTGATATGCTCAAATGGAGTATATAAGGTTATAATAACTAGGTGATCACCTATGTAAGTGGGAAGGGGCCACTTCTATGAAAATTTTATAAGGACTAATTCTCTAAAGCACTCATAGAACCAGGAGGTGTTCATAGCCAAAACAAACATAGACATCAAAACCAACTATGCTTGAAGAAAGATGTGTGGTTTATATTGTATTATTTACACTAGATGGTTAATTGTTCAAGGTAGACCTACCTACTGATTGGCTAGTAAATCTGATAAAAGTTTACTATGGGAAGTCCCGAGTCTAAGGTTAATAATCCAAATGCACTTTACTTAACATGTACTCAAATAGTTTGGAATGAAATTATTTTTATCTTTCATTCGAGGAGTAGACACATTCCAATAAAGATATTTTTACTTTATGAAAGGGTAATGTGAGAGATGTTAATCAAGTATGGTTTGTTCATGTTTTATAGGCTTATGACATATTAAAATCTAGTGGGGATTATTGACATAGATTGTAATATAAAATTTTAATTTGATAAGAGATTTGTTATTAGTTAATTAAATTTTATTATTAACCATTATTTATTAGCTAAATAATGTCTAATGTTGGCTTAATATATAATTATATATGTATGTGTGTGTGTGTAATGACAATGGGAGTGGACCATGAGGCATTTATTGCAAAAAAAGAGAAGAAAAGAGAGATAATTGAGTGCTGGAAAAAAAAGAGGGAGAAAGAGGATGGAAGTTGGGGTGTTTATAGTTGCCTAGATGGAGAGGGGTGGAATGAAGATGGCGGCGTAGCCAAAGGTGGTGGCGCACGGTGGCAGCTGTGGTGGCCGAAAGGGGATGAAAGGAAGAAAGGGAGGAGGAGAGGGAGGAAGAGGAGAAGAAAGGTAGGGGAGGTAGAGGGAAGTCTGCAAGGTAGTTTGGAAGGTAGGAGGCGGTGGTTACGGCGAAAGGGGTGGCTAATGGTGGTGCGAAGGGCGGAAAAGGTGGAAGGAAGGGCTGATTGAGGAGGTGACTTTGCATGGTCGGGGTGGCTCATGCAAGGAAAATCAAAGGAGAAGAGATGTGTAGTTAAGTAGAGGGTGGTGCAGGGAGTGGTCCTATGGGTGGTTCTAACGGCAGCGTTGGACGATGGCGATGGAAAAGGCGTCTGAAATGGTGGCGGTGCACGAGAAAGGAAATTCTAGGTTTCGGAGAAAAGCTTGAGTCTAGGCTGGGTAGGGGGTATTTATAGGCTAAAGGAAAAGATAATGTCGAAGGAAAGATAAGAGGATAGGGTAGGTCGAAAGGGAAACGGGTCGCGGACAAGCCCAGGTCGGGGAAAGGAGGAAGAAAAAGAAAAGAAGAAGGAAAAGGGAAGACAAAGAAAGAAAATGAAAAAGGAAAAAGGGAAAAAGAAAAATAGTTGGATTGGGTTATTTGGATTATTTTAGTAATTTGGGATATATAAACATAATAATATTTAAATAAGATAATATTTAATTTTCCTTTTTAGGCTAATTTAGAATTTTGAAAGATTTTTTCTAAATTCCAATTTAATTAGCAAAATATCCAAAATTTTCCTAACTAAAATATTTATTATTTTATTCTTGATTATCCCTAATTAATTCCATTTTATATTAATAAAATTAATTTATTAAATTAATTTCCCTATTAAATCCTTATTTGGCCAAAATTTCTATAATTAGGGTTTTGAGGCATTTCAACGTGGGTCGGGACCATGTGTATTATAGTTAATGGTCCACTGGTGAGAATAGTGGTTAGGAGTATTTTTTCCTGGATTGTATTATATTTACTAGTCCACCGGTGATAATAGTGTTCAGGAACATTTTGCCCCAGATTGTCTTATATTTACCGGTTCACTGCTAATAATAGTAGTTAGGAGCATATTGTTCTGGATTGTATAATTACCGGTCTACTGGTGAAAATAATAGGGTCCCCTCACCCACGTAGATATAATTTGAGAGATTACCAATTACTATACTAATAGCTTGATTTCAGACGGTAGCAAACAAACTATTATAAGCTACTTATATGCCTTATGTCTATATCATGTACTGCTATGTTCCTACTTAACTATATTGTTACCTCACTCGATACGTAGTATATTGATTACCCCTTTTATAGGTACTGCTCATTCCCACAACCAGTGTCCCCTCTTGAATATGTGTAGGTGGTTGATGATACCTTAGATGACTTTGTTGTGTATGATGATCTGGTCGAGCAAAGTGATGTTGTAGTATCCCATGATTAGGGCTTGGAGAGAGTGTCATCCAGATATGTTCTCGTTTCAGTTTTAGGATTAATGTTTCATTTTAATTTAACAATGTTTTGTATTTTAGTGTTTCCTTGACATCAAAATTCAATCTTCTTTATGTTATGAAACACTTTTCTTATTTTCTTATTTTGGTTACATTTATTTCTGATTAGCCTTGTAGTTGGTATGAGTATGGTCCAAGGTCCAAACTTATGCTAATTACGGCAGTAACGCCCCCTCTAATGATGTATGGTTTTTGGTCTTAAAATGAATTTTTTAATGGTGATTTTGGGGGTGTTATAATACATGCATGTTTGTGTGCATGGTGAGGAACAGAAGAGAAAAATAAGCAAGGGTGAGGTGAATCAGTAGAGAAGGAAAAGGTAGGGCAAATGTATGGGATGGTTGAGGCACGATCAAGTAAGGGCAAATATTTCCACTTGATACATCCCTTAAGATGGGGTGTGGTGGAATTGATGGTTGTGATGATGAGGGTAGGGGAGGTAGGTTTAGAAAGTATAGCATAAGGGATTTGGCCAGGAGAGGGAGTGATTCATGCAAGAAAGAGAGGGAGAAGAAGGAAAAAGAAATTGCGCATGAAGAAAAGAAAAGGAGAAGGAGAAAATGTAAAAAAGAAAAAGGAGGAAGAGAAAATATGTTTGGGGTTAGGATTATAGCTAGGTTAAAATAATTTAGATTAGGGTATTGGGATAAAATTAATTATTAACCATCAGAGGTTAGGTTTAGGTTAAAAATATTACTGACCCGAAATAAAGATTAAGATTGGTTTAAGATTTAGGATTAAGGAATTAGGATAGCATAAAAATATTAATCTCTCAAGATTACACTTAGATTAAGATATTAATTACTCGAAATTAATATTAGATAAAATTTGGGGTATTACACTTATGATACCTTCGAGGCACATTAACCCATGGACTATTTCTTCAGCCTACTCCCTCTTCCACACTTATGGCTTTCTCTAATGCGTACTATGCTAGTAGCCCTACCAATTGTGGATCTACTCATAGTTATGTTGTGTTGTTTGGTGGCAACCTTTTCGGTTGATCTTCCTATAGAAAAATTGTTATTGCTCGGTTGAGTATTGAAGTGACATATCAGAGAATCACATATGCCTTGGAAAAACTCATTTGGCTTTAGCAAATGCTTTGCAAATTTGGGTTTTCACTTTCCTCATCTTCAGCCTTGCATTATGACAATATAAGTGTCAATTATATGACTCATAATCTCGTATTTCATCAGCGCTCCAAGGACATCCAAATTGACTATCACTTTGTTCGTAAAAAGGTTCATCCACTTATCAGATTGTCAATATCTTTCCCAAATCACTCAACTCAACCCGCTTTAAGCTGCTCTAGTTCAATCTCATTGTGTTCTCCTGCATAATATATAGTATTTGAGGGGGATATTAGAATAATATCAATTAACCTAGTCAGCCATAGTAATTCTAAATTATTATTGTGGAGAAAGTCAAATAATTCTAATATTTATGAGGTAGTTCCAATTACTGATTCAAATCCTCCTAAATAGGCCTGCACTTGTGTTATCAATATTTCACCATCATTTAATAGAATAGTAATCAGAGGCACTCTTTCATGCTGCCTACGGACGTTGAAGCTATATTTTCAATTATGATTGTTAAAAATGATATAAAATTTAGTAAGTTTATTTTATTTTATTTTATTTTAATAAACACAAGAATCAATAGTCAACTGATATAGCTCATCCAAACGGGACTGTAGTTGGTGTGGCCCTCAGCCCATGTGTCCGTGTATAATTATTATTTAGTTTGAGTGCACCCCGAAGGGAAGATTATTACGCATACTATTACTGATTCTTTTCCCCCCCCCAGATGATTAGTCGTTTGACCCTTTAGCAACCACCGAGAATCAGTACTGGTTTCGGTAGGAAATGGGAGTGTACAGCTGCCTTCCAAATGCTGATTATTATTATTAAAGAAAATTATCTTCTTTTTTAATTATCATTTTCTTGTTTACGTTAATTCATCCTACGATAGGATTAGGACCGCTATTAATGTTATGGCCAGAAGAGTCTACAAGGTAGATGTATTTATTTTCAGATATCCGTGTCTGCAAAATAAATAAAAAATTTTGGTATTTTTTAAATAAAATATTCAAATGTTTATATATCTAAAAATTTAGATAGAATATCACATATTTGATATTCGTATAAAAAAATATTATTTTAATAATTTTAAAATATTTTAGGAAAAAATTTTAAAAGTAAATATTATATATTAATTAATATTTATAACTATATTAATATAAGTATCCTATTTTATATAAAATGATTATTAAAATATTATTATTAAAGGATAAATTAAAAATATTTAAAATTTTAACACGAAAAAATACAGTATTATAATACAATGTTGAAAACAAATCAACAAACCACTATATATATATATATATATATATATATATATAATCAGATCAAATAATTTGGTTAAAAATAGAATATTATAAAGATGAAATATCCTCTAAATAAACATCGAACCAAATATTCCAATATTTTTTTTTTTGTTAAACAGCTCTGCCTCAAGGAATCACAAGGTTGCTAAAGGCGATGGTCATATTCAATCTCAATCATGACGGTGGAACTATGTCATTGGACGAGGAGCCGCGTTTTTTCTCAGCAGGCAATGCATGCGTGAAAGTCTAGAAAGAGTACGCTAAAATTCTTCACATCGTACCAAAGATCCTGATGGTCCCCCAATCTCAGTGATTACACGAAAATGTTCATTTCTAAAAATAAGAAAAAAATAAGTAAGGGGAGACGACGAGCCGAGGAAAAAAAAACAGTCACAACAACCACGGGGGTAGGGTTCTGCTCAATTCGCTCTTCCTCCTCTCCTCTCACTCATATTTGCATGATTTAAGTCATATCTTTGATAATTGTTGTTCGTGCCGTCACGGAAATTCCTTGTTGTTCGACTGTCATGTTCCTAAACCTTAAGAATGGTCCGCCATTCTAGCTTTTTAATCTGATTTTTTTTTTTATTATTACAATGTACAATTAAGGTATGGTAGTTGGATTTCGCCCATTCCAATGATTTATAGTGTCACTTTTTGCCTAATATTTTTAAATGAATTGTTCTGTTTAAAAAAATAATACTAAATTTATATTTAAATAATGTACTAATATTATTTTGACCTCTTTAATATTAGTGAGATAAATTACATTAAATAATATGATATTTCTTCGGACATACAAAAACTTTTAAATTTTTTATTCGTTAAAACATTTTAAATTTTCATATTTTTTTATCATTTTTGAATTATATATTTACTACGTTTTCATTCTTCTAAATAAACTTTGGCATTCTAATAAGGCGATACATTAGTGCGTAGAAGGAAATAATAGTTCAGGTATAAATAAAAGTTATTTAATTTTACATTATTATTTAAATAAAATAATTAATTTATAAAATATATGTTGAAAAATATTTTTATATGCCACCGAATTGGAAAATTTTAGTCACCATGTCTTGATTGAACGATCTTCGTATATTTATATTTTATATAATAAAAAGAAAGTTATAATTCCTCCGTTTTTAAAAACTAAGTCATTGTAATTTTTTTTATAACAAACGTTAATAATTAATTTTTCTTAAAATCTAATATATTTTAATTATATAAAAATATTGTTGTTTCTATTCATCTCCGAAAATACTTTCATCACAATTTTTTTATAACAAATATGATACTACTTATTATGTTTGCCGGTAAGCGTTTGACAGCATGATGGTTGTATGCGTGATAAATTGATGATTACTTCTCTGTTTATAGATGGCTACATTGGAGTCAAATAAGTCGGCTAAAGCTTAGCAAAATGGTTACGGGTGAAAACACAAATTG
This sequence comes from Tamarix chinensis, assembly GCA_030549775.1. Classification (NCBI taxonomy): domain Eukaryota; kingdom Viridiplantae; phylum Streptophyta; class Magnoliopsida; order Caryophyllales; family Tamaricaceae; genus Tamarix; species Tamarix chinensis. The sequence continues at coordinate 40,389,535 of CM060177.1, forward strand.
GAGTTCAATCATAGTTGACGTTGTAGCAACCTCTCCTTTATGTTCCATTTTCCTATCCTAAATTTTTAATGATCCTGCACACAACAAAAATAAAAAAAAATAACAATAACAACAATAATAATAATATGTTCTATTACTGTTTAAAATCATTAAGTGGAATATATATCATCATTACTGAGTATTTATTTATTGACTTATTATTTAATATAATGAAAATTTTAGGCCCTCCTAACCCATATCCTACTATTCCCTCTATTTCATAATACAAAACATATTAGAATTTTTCAAACCGCTAAAACGTGTGTGTGTGTGTATATATTTATATATATATTATTCCTAACAACATATCATCATATTTTAACTGTTTTTTTTTTATGTAAAAGAACTATTATTTTGAGAAAGAAAGATGGGTAAAATTCGAACTGCTTGGGTATCCTGTGCGCAAGGGCACGCGGTAACTGCATTGATTGCTTTCCACATCATAGAAAAAGAGAGCAGGTAGTTATACAAGTGCGCATGACCATCATAATAATCGTTGCATGGAAAAAACGGCAACTGTTAATTTGCTTATTTACTTTTCTCATCTCCAACTTGTGCGGTTCTAATTCGGATAAAGCTGTGATTCTTAATGAATTCAAATGACACTATGGCACATCATTATCCACAATTTCTATGGTGTCATTATGGAATATCTACTAGTAAGATTCTTAAAAATAAATAAAAACTATATATCATAATATTTTTGAGTTTTCTCTCTACAAATAGATAATTATATTGATATATTTTTAGAAAAAATAGTGGTAAATCATAATATATTTGTGATAAAACACCAAGTATATTATGGTGAAATATAATAATAGAAAAAAAATATATAATTACATAAACATTAGACCATGATAAAAAATAAAATATATCGTAGTAAAACATAAAGTATATCGTGCTCAAATGCCAAATAATTAGTGGTCAAATATTAAGTATATCATAGTGAAATACAAAGTATATCGTGGTAAAACATAATAATGGAAAGAAACATGACCACATAATTTTTTTACTATGATAAAACATCAAACATTTATTTCATGGTGAAATATGAAGTATATTGTGATAAAACATCAATCATATCATAGTAAAATATAAAACATATCATAATAAAACATAACAAAAGAGAAATATATAACTATATAAATATTAAACTATAGTGAAACATTAAGTATATTATAGTGAAACACCAAGCAAGTCTTAGTGATACACAAAGCATATCGTAGTTAAACATAATAGTGAATAGAAATATGACTACATAATATTGGACTATAGTAAAATAGTGATGAAACATCAATTATACTATAGTGAAACATAAAGCATATCGTGGTAAAATACCAATCACATTATGGTGAAACATAAAAATGGAGAAAAGTAAGACTATATAATTCTAGACCATGGTGAAACTTCAAGCATATTATAGTAAAAAATAAAAAATATCATAATGAAGCACCAATCATACCATAATCAAGCATAAAGTTGGTTTTATTTACATAATTGTCATCGTGCAAAACTACCATGTAAATGTTATTCTTTTAACAATTGTTTCTTTATATACTTTAAAAGTCACCATATACACCATGAGCTAGGTGTATACAATTTCAACATATACTAACGATGACTATCCTTAGTCCCAACTTATTAATTTACTAGATAATATATCTAATTTTATCATTAGACAATAATTTATATATTTTACTGATATTTGGATGATAACTTACATTTTTTTAATAGTTAGATAATGATATTCTAAATAGGAAATGAATGTTTCCTCCCACAAAAAATTATCTTATTAATAAAATATTATTGATTCCCTAAAAATAATACATATTTCATTTAGTAAGATGATATAATAACCTAAAATTTTATCTAATTTTAATATTAACTAATTAATATTTTAACCTAATTAAAATTCTAATTTTTAGGTCATTATATTTGTTAGCCTAACCCTAACATCGGATATTTGATAGATAAAAAGTTCAGATCAAATTCCTAAATATTTAAGCCTAAACTTAATCCAAATCCTAACCCCAAAAACTTTCTTTTGGTTCTTTTTTTCATTTTCATTTTCTTTTTCTTTTTCTTTTTTCTGTCTTCTTTTTCTCATCCCCCGAGCTATGCCCCATCCCTCCTTTTCTTTCTTTTTTTTCTTTTCCCCTAGCCCATACTCTAGCCTAGCCCATCTCCTTCCCCCATCGATAGTTTACTTCTCCCTTTCCCTTTCCTCTTTCTCCTTTTAGCTAAACAGGGCCTTACACGTACCCTTACCCATCACCTTTCTTCCTTCCTTTCCCAACCATACAATACCCATCATTGGCTAACTACCTTTACCTACCACACCGCCCCTCTACAACCTCTACTAATGGCCCTACACCTATGCCACTCCTCACTTTTCCCCCGCATGTCTAACCCATCCCTTCTCCTCTTCCCTTTCTCCCCTCTCCTCTTCCCTTCCTTTCCCCTATTTACTTCCTTACCTCTCTCAGCCATGCATATATTTACATGTATAACCCTCTTCTATATTCTCCCTTCTTCTCTTTCTTTCCTTTCCTCCCAATGAGCCATTAACCAGCCTTTCCCCCTCTTACTTCCTGCCTTATTTTTCTTCTCATCACCACCCATTGCCACCAGCATCTTTATCACACCCCTTTAGCTACGAAATCAGCTTTCATTGTCTCCGTCCTTGGTTGCAATGAGGAGTGTCTCTCCTATTCTCCTTCTTCATATTTCTCCTTTTACCACCTCTAGTGTCACCCTCACCTCTATCCTAGCCTCCTCTCAGCCTTGGTCGCCACTTGCGACCCACCAACATTACCCTGTGATCAGCGCTCAATGCTACACCCAGACCTTTTCAGCATCACCACCACCACCCAAACATCTCTCCCTCATTGTGTCACTAACTAGCTCCAACTCCACCACCACCAGCAGCAAGGACCACCAATTTCTCTCCACTTCCCTACCTCTAGCAGCTTAACAACACCCACCACCCTTAACTACCAAACACCTTAACCACCAAATATCACCACTACACCACCACCCACACCATCACTATCACCACTACCCTAACTGCTACAATTACCACCACCTTAACCGATGGTCCCAAAACCACACTTGCCTCACCCTTGCTACCATATACCACTAACTGCCATTGTGTCTGCCACCCCACCACCACCATGCAATTCCATTATTCAAGCCTTCCACTTTTTGGTTATGTTTATTTTTTTTTTCTTCCCTCTCCTTTTTTCCTTTTCTTTTTCTGTACTTTCTTTTCTTTTTTTCTTTCTTCTTTTTCTTCCCTCTAGCCTGTGCCTTATCCTGCCTTTTCTTTCTTCTTTTTTTCCCTTGGTCTATGCTCTAGCCTAGCCCATCTCCTTCCCCAATCAATTTTTTCCTTCTCCCTTTCCCTTTCCAATTTCTCCTTTTATCCAAATAAGGCCTTACACACACCCCTATCTATTACCTTCCTTCCTTCCTTTCCCAGCCATACAACACATGCCCTTCGCCAACTGCCTTTGCCTACCACACGATCCCCCTACAAGCTCTACTAACAACCCTACACCTATACCACTCCTCACTTGCCCCCTCACATGCCTAAACCAACCATTTTCCCATCACCTTCTCCCTTCTCCTCTTCCCTATCTTTTCCCCTATTGACTTCCTTACCTTGCCTCGACATGCATATATTTGCATGCATAACCCTCCTCTATATTCTCCATTTTCTCTTTCTTTCCCTTCCTCCTGTTGAGCCATCACCGAGCCTTTCCACTTCTTGCTTCCTACCTTATTTTGCTTCTCATCACCACCAGTGCGACCTTCTTTGTCACACCCCCTTAGCTACGACAACAACTATCATTGTCTCTTTCCTTAGCTACAGCGAGGAGTACCTTCCCTCCCCTCTTCCCCTTCTTCCTATTTCTTCTTTCATCACCTTTGTTGTCACCTTCACCTCTATCCTAGCCTCATCTCGGCCTCGGTTGTTACCTATAGCCTACCACCACTTCCTTGTCATCACCGTCCAACACTACACCTAGAATTTTCTAGTGTCACCACCAGCCAACCATCCCTCCCTCATTGTGTCAGTAAATAGCTCCAACTCCACCATCACCAGTAGAAAGAACCGTGACCTCCCCTCCTCTTCCATACCTTTAGCCACCTAACAACACCTACCAACCACCTTAACCACCAACCATCACCACTACACCACCACTCAAACCGTCACTATCACCACCACCCTAACCGCTACCATTACCACCATCTTAACCGATGGTCCCAACACCACACTTCCCCCACCTTTACTACCATCCACCATGAACAACCATTGTGTTTACCACCCAACTACCAACATGACAGCTACCACACCACCACTATGCACCACCCTTGCTCAAGCCTCCTCTCCTTGGCCTTTATTTTCCCTATGTCAATTTTTCTAAGCCTAATCTTGTGTATTTTTAATTATAGGTGATATTTTAGTGATATTGGAGGAGGAATTATAGAACTTATATGCTTAAATATAAGAGACGCTTTGGTAAGGATATATCTTATAGTTAGGGTTTATATGTACAATATGTGTGTATGTTTATGATATCATATTTGGAAATGTTATATAAATAATTTTTTTTATATTAATGATATATATATATATATATATATATTATACCATATGAAGTAAAAATAAGAAACAGTGGAAATATGAGTTTTAAGCATATTGTGGGTTGGCATGAATCATAGTATATAAAATGTATACATTATTGTGGTTATGCATTTTTATGATGATAATATATATTGGAGGTTGAAAAACATTCATTTTAGGGATTGAAAGGTTTTTGTGGGATTATAGGTATTTTAGTTGCCTCATAGGTATTTTAGTCAATATAGGTTAAAAATAGAATGTTGGGCATTTTAATGTGATAATGAGTTCAAAATAGGTTTAAGTATAATATGTGGAATGCTTGGGGTGACTAAGAATGGTTTAAGTTCAATAAATGAAAAAAATGTCTTTGAGTTGGAATAGTAACCCTAAGGATTGAATTATTATCATATGAGTGAAATGTTGGAATTTGAACTTCAATTCTATATATGAGGTTAATATTGACATTTTAAGTGTTTATATTAAAATTTAGAAGCTATATGAGTCTTATGGGAATAATTATGATTACTTTGTGAAATTTGGGTTTTGTGATGAATGATAAATAGTAACATCAAAGGTAGGTTATTATCACATGTATAATACATTAGAGTTATACCTTAGTTTTTTAGTACACTACCAACACTAATATTCGAAGGATTGGCATTGAATTTGGTGATAAAATGAGTACCTGGGAAGAAGTTATACTTGAGTTATGAGATTATGGTTTATTAGGGGGAATATGGTTTATACTTGGAAAATTTTATTGGGTTGTGTGCCTTACATGGCTATATGTGTGTTTGCTTGAGACCTTGAAATAAGTAACCATGAATAATATACTAATCATTTTTAGTGAAAGATCATATTAATTAGGATTGGTTGTACATGTTCGTTCCACCAAACAAAAATAGTAGCCAAGAGCTTTATACCCTAGGGTTGTATATTATTGATACTATTTCCTTGATTGAGAATAGTGGGATCCACTCAAATTTAAATGAATAATTTGAATGATCAAAATCAATGATAAGATATTAATCATTTAACGTGAAATACCATGTAAGTTAGGGCTAGTTATATCTGTTTGTTCCACCAGACAAGAATAGTAGTTAGGGTCTTTATGCCATGGGGTTACATATTATTGATAATGCTCCACTGATTGAGAATAGTGACCAGAAGCTTTATTCCCTCAGTTTGTATATTAATAATACCATTCCACCAGTTGAGAATAGTAGGATCCCTAAACTCAATGTGAATAAAATTATGGATATTTATCATACCATTATTATTGTAAGACTTAAAATCAATAAATAAGTTGATACACTTATATGTTAATATATATGTTTTTTTATCTCTTGCTGCCATATCTTATGACATTGTGTGACTTTTCTATAACTGTAATGTTAACTTACTCAGTATGTAGCGTATTGATTATTATTTTCTTGGATGCTTCTCATTATCATGGGTAGAGGAACTAATTTAATTTATATAGGTCCTTGAGAACCCCTTGGATGATTATGTTATTTTTTTTGCACTTATTGGGGGAAGAGTGTTGATTCAATATTTAGGACTTGGGTCTAAGAGTCAGGTTATCCGATTGAAACTTTTGGCTTTGATGCCTCTTAGGACTCTTAGTTACAAATGTATCTCTTTCTATATTTTTTGTACTGGGAGTAATCCTCAAAACATTTATTTTAAGTTTATGAAATCTATCTCTTTATCTATTTTATTATGTTTAATTGTTTGATAGGTTTGCATTGTATTCAATATAAGGATGGTATAATAAGCTACAATTATGTAGATTATGGTGGTAACACCAAATTAGTTTTGTTTTACACTTCCATTTAAACAAAATTTTTAGTTACAAATATTGGGGATGTTCCAGATGATACCCCTCTATTGACTAAAGCAATTTTCAATTATAAACATTAACTTATTTTCATAAATATAACACATTTGACCATAATATAGAACATCTAATATAATATTCCTTAACATAATGACATTTAAAGACCAATAAATACCTAAAATAAAGTAATATTCAATAATACCAACATTTCATGATTTCCATCAATTAAAAGAAGATACAAGTCTTGATTCTCTACAATCTTCATTAATCTTTGTCAATAATCATCATCCTCCTCCTCCTCCTCCTCCTCCTCGTCTTCTTCTTCTTCTTCTTCTTCTTCTTCTTCTTCTTCTTCTTCTTCTTCTTCTTCTTCTTCTTCTTCTTCTTCTTCTTCTTCTTCTTCTTCTTCTTCTTCTTCTTCTTCTTCTTCTTCTTCTTCTTCTTCTTCTTCTTCTTCTTCTTCTTCTTATTCAACATGCTTCACCAAGTCTTTACCGCCTTTTATTTGTTTGTACTTAGGATATCCCTTCAATGGTTGATGTTATGTCACTAATCATTAGAATATATGTAACTTTATAAATTTTATCATGTCGTTGTTGTAATGGCAAGTATCTCAATGGGATTTTGAAATAATCTTCATAAAGGAATACAAATAAGAAGCGGAAAAAAAGAATTCCTAAAACTCAAATTATTTACACCTACAACCAATTATATTTTAATTCATTAAAACTTCATGCCTCTGTGAGTGTAATTTTTTAAAAGTTAAATGATAATGTGACATTCTCTCCATACCTTATATTAAGTTTCCCTCTCAAACTCTTCTTGTAATTTTTTGAAAGAAACCTTTGTGAAAAATCCATACTCTTACTCTACAAAGGGATGATAAAGTTCTTAGATAAGAACCCCTAATTGTTTTAAACATAGTATGATGTAATTTCATATACTTAGTGTCTTCAAGGGTTAGATAAACCTAATTAAACTATAAATGAGAAATATCAACAAAATATAATACGTAAAATGTGGCCACATTTTATAAATAAATAAAAGTTATTTAAAAAATTATCTTATAAGTTTAACCATATATACTTAATTGGTTGACAAATTAGGCTAAACTTGGTGGAGAAGAAGTAAAGTGCTTCACAATTTATAATTGCTCACGTTAGGAATAAAATCTGGCCTAGGCCAAGCCTAAGACCGTATCTATATATAAGCCCAAGTGAAGTTCCATTCTAAAACAAATTGGTAATAGGAGGAGTATACCACTAGACTTATATATTTGTCTAATTCTCTCTTATTTATCAATGTGACACTTTGTTCACACCTAGCAACTCATATTATTGTAGTGGTTATCCTCCCAATAACTAGAAGATGAGAAGGTATCTAAAAACCATTTAACCTCATACAAGCCTATTGCATGCTTATTTGCTTATAAATTATTGTTTGAAATGGTGATAGACTATTCATATCTAAAATCTTTGAGATTATCAAGCTTATATAACTTATAATTTTCAACACACGAAAGTTCTAAGAATCGATGTAAACCAATAGCTTAATTAATTTAAAAGTTATATGTCATATACAAAATGAATGCTTTTTGAATGTCATTTAACCTTCAAATGATTATGACCTGCATGCATCTTGATTTGTAATGATACCATTTGGGTGAATTTTTCATGAATGTAACAAATGTCTATCAACAAATATATTATAATTGAAAAATATACAAAATTGATGAAAGAGAATGCATATGCATATGTTAATTTAGAAATTAATATTTAAAAAAATATATATTCACCTTTATTAACTATATAAATATAACAATTGCTTCATTGTGAAGGAAAGAGCAATACAAAAAAATAGTCATGTCATAGTTATCAATGCTAACAAAAATGGCAAAAGGCATATCTTAATAGTTTACCTTGTAAGTCTAATCAAATCCAGCACATATCCCCATACTTTTGGTACCAATCAAAGCAATAAGGAAGTGACAAGAAATTATGCTAAAATATATATTGCTCGACACATTAGAAACTCAAGAAATTATTATTATTATTATTATTATTATTATTATTATTATTATTATTATTATTATTATTATTATTTGTGCGCTTATAGTGTTTTAAAAGATCCGTAAAATCATGTGAATAAATTGTAAATATCCTTACAAAAATAATAGAGGAAAATCTCCATGTTATAGATTCTTTTCAAAACTCCATAAAACATATTATTTTCCTAACCTTGAATCCAATATCTTGTTATATTTAAGTCGTTGCTTGTCCTTATAAATGGTTTGATAGGTTGGAAGAAATCAAACTTGCTTAGGTGACAATAAATAATGATTGTGATGGCACAAAAAAAATTGTGGATTAAGTTTCATTATTTAGGAAAAATATTAAAAGATTCATTTCAATGTGATCTACATTTGTACCTTAGATCTACACCTCAAAGTTATTAAATTTCTTTTACCATTATTAGGTCAAAAATTTTCTTATCTAGAAATTCTTCATGATGGAAAAAATATATCTATTAATGTTTTCATCTTTTCTTGTCATAAATTTCCCATTTTGAATTGATAAACCCCTTATTTTGGTGGTATTTTCATGGAAAATATAAGCCTTTTTCACTAATAAAACATTAGCTAACAAAGGGCTTGAAAGAATTTTCATTATCTTTTTCATATTCTTCTTCACTTGAACTAGTTCCTTATGAATTTCATTAATACCATCATTATCATTATCTATACACACATCATTCCCTTCTCTCCCTAAATCATAACATATTCCATCAGTAGAAAGTTCATTCTAATTAAATAATTGGTAAGTGTTAGCATACATTATAAACTAAAATCAATGGAAGAATTGAACCACTTATCATTCATTAATATCATAATATTATAAAATCAAAAAGAAAAAATCTTGTAACCTTTTCAATTAAAAAATAAGAATAAAATAGTATGAAATTGTAAATAAATTTATGTCATAAAAGCATAGTTTATATATTAATAACTTATGAGAGGGCTTTTACAAAAAATTAACCTTTCACAATATCATACTAATCATGGTATATGCTTATAAGAACCAGTTTGTAGCTTAATTTGTATTGATAGTAGGTTGATAAAATTGGGCAAATATAAGTAAAGAACACGGTACATACATACTGCAATATCTCATTTCTTTGTAAACCCTAATTAAGAAACTTAAGTGCTATTTATGGTTTTATGTGTTTTTAATCATAGAAATTATAAGAAGATAATATATGTTTATTTGTCATTTTATAAGTGTTTAATCATGGGGTAAAAGGGTATTAGATTAATTAGGTTTAAAATAATAGAATTAAGGTTTTGTGGTTGGTAGTTGATTATATGTGATAGCTAAATGACTAAGCTTGATGGCTCAATGTAGTAATATACAGGGGATTGGGTGTTCGACTGGTCATCGATGAGCGATTTTATTTCATAGTTTTGTATTTTTAGTTTTTGTTATAATTTAATTCCTTTTTCCTAATATTGTATGTGTATGTGCTTTCTTAAATTTATTCCACACTTTTCCCTTTTTTATATTTATTGGGAACTATTTGATATCCAATTAATACCTCAAATATATATTTTTCACCTATGTTGTTTGTCATAGGGTATTTCGTACTCAACTCTTTAACCATGGGGGCTTGACCTAAGACCTCCCCATATCTTGATTAGATCTATACTTGTTCTACTCCTTATAACCAAGATCTTAGCCCAAATTCACCTTACCTTACTTCTCACCAATTCTCTTACACACCATACTTCCTTAATAAACTTCCTTCATTCAAGCACATTTCCAACAAGTAAACAACCATAGGCCAACTTTGTCCCATCCTTCTTGATGAAAATCAACTCTCTATCCTCCATATGCCTTTCACTTTATCTTTTATTCAATATTTAAGAATATTAATGTTATTTTAGTGCATTTTTATTTGACCTTAGTGTTAATCATTAACTTACCTTTGATCATTAACCTTAGTGTTTACTTGAATGATCAGAATTAAAGAAATATACTTGAGTACGGAATTGTTGTCATATACTCCCTATATTCTTATGGCGATTAATTCAATAAAAAATTATATGTAAAATGAAAATCTTGAGTTGGAAATATGGTAATTTTTAGGATTATCCATCCTAAAGATGAGGTGAAAGCCCTAAATTTGGGTTGGCGGTTTTTTAGATGCCTCAACATTTCAACTAAGGCCTTAAATCTACTCTATTTAGTTCTATTAACTTCATAGAGGGTATTGACACTTAAGGATTATGCGACATAAAGTTGGAGAGTCTTGTATTGTATTGGTACACTAGTATAACTGGAGTACTTCATACATCTCCCGGTTTAAAAGGTTAAGGATTCTATGTTACCTTATGTTTTGGTACAACAAAGGCACATGAGTGTTCCAAGGTTGGGTTTGGTTCCCCTCAAGTAAATGAAAACGAAGAATTGTGTGTGTTAGTTTGGTGGTAGATCTGTGAACTACCATTTGGTTTAGGTGGAATTGGTTTAGTGTATATGGTTGGTAGTTGGATTAATGCACTATCTGTTATGATTATGAGTGATATTGTGGCAGCGTATGATTATGAGTGATATTGTGGTAGTTTATTATAAAAGACTTAACTATGGCTTGGTGATTCCCTTGTGGGACACTCTTGGTATGAATTTGATTAATGAAACAATTGTAATATGGCTTAAGTATGATTGCATGATGAGTAAGTGACACATTGTGATGTATGAGTTATGGAATGATTATTGTATTTAGTTATCACATGTATTCATTTATGTAATTTATGCTATAATTATGTTGTGATTTCCTTTTATATGCTCTATGTGGTCTTTGCATGTTTGATGTTGTATATATTTTACTTAGTATCATCATATTGATGTGTTTCACTTCATAGTCACCTTATCTATTCAATGGGTAATCATAATATTGTAGGAGTATTTTGAAGGTCTTAATTGATGTAGCTAGGGTTGGGGTGAATTTAGGATTATTTGGTGTTCATTATTGGCTTATTTTTATCTAGATATTCCTTGGACTCTTATGATCCTCCCTTGTATTTTCCTTTCCAAGTTTTGTTGAATCTTTGTCCGATCCTTTTGTAATATAAGAAAAGTGGTAATTTTGTAATAGTATCTCTCACCTACTTCTTATTAAAGTTCTTAATTTAACTTGAGAAACGTTTTGACCTAATCAATTAGTACAATAAATGTAGAGCATGTTATATTATTGCATTTGCATCGAGCTATGACAAAGATCGGATGTCAAGTGTGCACTCGTCCTGTGAAGGCCAAGCCTTTAAACGAAATAATGAGAGTGGGGAATGACTCTTAATTTAATTGTGCACTAGTGGAAGGAACATATATAACTATCATTTGAAAGTTGTTGTATACGAAAGCTGATTTGCAACTTTACCTCATTTCCTTATAAATGATTGTATCTTATAACAGAAATAAGAGAATACTCATCAATCTACAACAAGATGATAGTCATCTTTAAAGAGATCAACATGAATGTTGCTAGGAGGTGTACTCGCCCCATTAGAACTACTTGTTGCATACCTCTCCATTTTTTTAGGGTTAGACCCTAAATAAGGATTAGATCCTTATCAAATGTGATGTGATATTTGGCTAATACTATTTCTTCTAATAACTCGTAATAATTACCTCTCCTAATAATTGTATTTTTTATATATACCAGCCCTAGAAGAGTTGGGTGGTATATATTTTTTATGGAAATAACTTCCTCACTTATTGAAATAAGAGTTTAAGATGTTTTGGCTTCTCAATTGATTATTAGCACTTGCCTAGCATTATTTATCAGTTTATTCCATAAAATCGTTGCAAAATGTTTATAAGGCTATTATTTAAAAGAAATTGAATATTTTTTTTTTCACTTTCTCTTTATACTCTTATTCACTAATTAATACAGTTTTTCAAAGTTTCAATGAGGAAATTAGTTAATGATGGACATAATAAATTAATGTTGGATATAATAAAATGGTATGAATCAATGAAGGGTTGTCATTTTATTGTATATGTTTTCGGTATGCAAGAAGGATTTCTATGTACTCTATGTTTGTAGATCAGCAAACGTAAGAACAATTTTCTATAACAACGTTCGCAGCCAGTACTCTTGCTTCATCAAGTTGGAAGATTTCGTATCCTAAATTCATTTTAGATCTGTTGTAGTTCAACTCTCCATTATCAATAATGCACATACCCCCGACGTTCAAAAACCAGACGTTTAACAAAACGTGGTAAAAAAGGTCTGCTGGCATATGTTTGCCGTACCCATCACAATGGGACATGTCACATGGGTAAGCCCTTGATTTTAAATACTATTAGTTGAGATGATATCAGTAACTAATATTCTAATCGAAGTCACCGCTAAACATTACCGATTTTTTAATTAAATTATTATTATTATTATTATTATTTTAAAAGTTAGTATTTTAGTATTACAATATTATTATAATTATTGTTATTATATTGCCTCTTCTATCATCCTTAATTATATATTTCAATCATCCAAAATTAGAATTGGCAATATAATGAGTCGGGTTAAGATTGGGGTGAGTTATGGTCGAGTTTTGATCAATTAAGGTTTGGAGGTCATCTATCTTCTCGGATTGAGTTCAAGTCAGCTTCGAGTATATCAAATTTGGGTCATTTTAACTATTTAACCCTCTACATTCTGATTGGGTTGAGATTGTAAAATTCACATAAGTTGGTTATTCTATACTTTAAATTTGATTCGGTCCAAGTTTAGATTATTTTGTATTTAAGTAAGTTTGGATTATTTTATCTTTTAAATGGAGTTGGATTTAGATAAGTTTAGACTAATCTATCTTTTAGGTGTATTCAACGTAGATTTGAGTCATGACAAGTTGATCTCACAAAATTGATTCAAACTAAGTAGCCCAAATTCATACCCAATTTGGTCCAAAAATTTAAATTTGATCTTGACCTAAGGCTTGAAATAATCAAAACCAACCAAAAATTGGTACAAAGTAAGTTAACTTGATTATGATCCATGTCCAAATTGATCTCAACCAAAATGAAGTGAACCAAACACTAACCATATCCAAACATAAATCTAAACTCGAACTAAACTAAAGGCAACCTCGATTCACAAAAGTAATATTTTAATTCAAATCAAATTACTACTTAAATATTAATAGACTATCATGGTAATCATACTTTAAGTAAAAGAATATTATATTAAACTTATACAACAAGTGAAACAAAAATAGTAAGGCCATGTTGTCATTACCTAATTTTTAGATCATATCGTATAAACTATAATACCCCTAAAATTACAGTTAAATTTTTTTTGTTTAAACAAATAAATACAAGCACAGGGGGTGCTACCGCCGTGATCAACGCAAGCCCGACCTCTGGCTAGTCTCATACTAACCACAAGGCTAAAGAAAGGTTATCACCAAACATTAAAAAACTTAAAACAAGGATTCACAGAAAAACTGAAATGTTCATAATGCGGAAAATAGAGTGTGCATTAAAAGGTTATTACAACCCAATATAGTATGTAATTAAAGTTTCCACGAGGGATAAAAGATACAACACGATAAAACAGACTAAAATAAAGCAATACAAAGGTAAACTGAAGTAAAAGAGTGTGAAATACCCCAAAACCTAATTTTAAGAATTATAGCTAATTAAGGATTTATTATGGAAATCAATTCAATAAATTATTTTTATTAAAAATAAAAGGGAATTGATTAGGGAAAATAAAGAAGAAAATAATAAATATTTTTATTAGAAATTTTTTTTATTTTTCTAATTAAAATGGAATTTATGAAAAATCTTTCAAAAATCCTAATTTAGCCTAAAAAGGTATTTAAATATTATTTTATTTAAATATTATTATTTTTAAATATCAAAAATTACCAAAATAATCCAAATATTCTAACCCACCTATTTTTTTTTTCTCTTTTTCCTTTTCTTTCTTCATTTTCTTTTCTTTTTCTCATTTTCTTTTTCTTTCTTCTTCTTTTCTTTTTATTTCTCCTTCCCAATTTAGGCTCGTTTGCGGCCCAATTCTTCTTTTCCTTCTTTTCTTTTTCTTCTTTGGCGACATGGGCATGTCTTCCCACGACCCAAACTTTCCCCTTCGTATCTCCTTCGACGCAACCCGTCTTCTAAACGCTATGTTTCGTTGTTTTGTTTTTAGCCCCTGCCCGGTCTGGTCCTCCTTCCTTTCTTTTCCTTCTTTTTCCTTAGACCGGCTAGTCTTTCCCATCCTTCTTCTTCCTCAGTCATTCGCAACTTTCAAGTAACCCTTCGCCTCCGTCAACCTGCAACAGCCGAAAATTTTTCCACTGACCTCGCCATTTGACCGGCCATTTTCCCCTCCCTCTCCCGTGCTGATTTGCTGGCCACTTTGACCCAACCACTCCTCTCCTCTCTTCCCACACTATTTCCTTCCTTCCTTGGTAAATCGCAGGCTGCCTCGTTTTGAATTTCATAGGCGAACTATCGCCAGCCAATGCCCTCTCCCAACTGCCCTATTTTCCCAGCACTTCTCTGACCACATCCCTCTCTAATTAGCCTATATATATACCCTTAAGCAACCAAGATTGAAAACCTTTTCTCGCGGCCCAGAATTTCCCAAACTTGCCACCACCGCTTAATTAGACGTTATTTTCGCCTCTGTAGGCCAACGCCGCTGCCCACTCCACCCACCTAAGCCTTCCTTGCATCATCCTCTACCTAACTGTACCTTCCCTCTCCCTCAATTTGCCTTGCATGAGCCACCCCGGCCGTGCAAAGTTTCCTTCTCGATCAACCACTTCTTCGCCCCTGCCACCCTTCACACCACCGTCTACCACCACTTCCGCCGCTTCCACCGCCCCTTTTCCCTTCCAAAACCCTCTGCAGACTTTCCTCTATCTCCCCTACCTTTCTTTTCCTTTTTCTTCCCCTCATCCTCTCTTTCTCTCCATCTTTCATTTTTGGCCAAAGTCGCCGCCGCCATGCGCTGCCACCTTTGGCTATGCCACCACCTTCATTCTACTCCTCTCCACCTAGGCAACCCTAAACACCCCAACTCCCACCTTCATTCTGCCTCTCCTTTTCCCAACATCCAACATTTCCTCTTTTCTTCTCTTTTGTTAGCCACCGCTGCGACCACCGTGCACCACTATCGGTGCTGCCTATCACCACCAACTTAAAGTGGAACCCTAAACCCTCTCAACCCTTTTTTACTATTTATACAAGCCTTATTTATTTTATTTTATATTATTTTAATTATTTTGAATATGCTACTACTACTACTACTACTACTGCTACTATTACTACTAATGTTATTATTATTATTTATATTTAGGGTCGAAGCCCTATTCTATTTTTATTTCGATTATTATTATTATTATTATTAGTATTATTTCAAAGTAGGGTCGAAACCCTACTTTACTTTACATTCGGTTTATGCTATTATTATTATTATTATTATTATTATTATTATTATTATTATTATTATTTCGTAATTACTAATATTATTATTACTATTTTTATTAGTAATGTTACTAGTATTATTATTAGTATTATTTTGGTGAAGGGTCGAAGCCCTTATTCCACCATTTATTTCGAACCATATTATTATTATTATTATTATTATTATTATTATTATTATTATTATTATTATTATTATTATTATTATTATTATTATTATTAGGGTAAAGTCTTTAAACCTTAAATTATCAACTTTTACAATATTACTATTATTTCTTATATCTTTACCAAAACTAGTAATTTGTTGATGTCATTATTAGTAATATGTTATTATTTTATCAAAAACCTAGTCTTAGAATAAATTAGGAAATAATAGTATTTTTGGTAGGAGGGAATCTAATCTTTAGTTTTTCCTTCATATAGGTGAGACCAGTCAAAACCCTAAGGAGGCGAATGAGTGTGCTCCAAGACCGGTGTCGTTTTAGGTAAGGGTGTAACTAAGGCCTTATGTGTGTTATGTGTATTATATGCTTGGATGTCTTATATACTATTTTGTTGTGTATTATATGCTATTAGTTGACTATTTTATGTATGGAGCAACTTGGAATTAAGGTATGCTTACGTGCCTTCTTATTGTATATGTTGATATGTATATGTGGTGAAATGTTGTGGAATGTGATGTAATGTGTTATGACCCTTTAAGTCATGGATGTGAGGATGTTTTACGTGGATGGTGGGGTGGAAGGATGAAAAAGAAAAATGGGGAAATAAATTGACCAACGGAAAATAAGTTGACCAAGGGGTATGAGTTGACCTGAATATTTTAATGGTCCATGAGTGAATGAATAAAAAGGGGATTTTAAATAAAATAAAAGAGTGGAAGAATCTATGGTTGTGTATGGGATAGTATATGGCTTTATATGGGAGAATCTAGGGTTTTGTACTGGAGAATCTATGATTTTGCATAGGATAATCTAATCTATGGTGTTGCATGGGAGAATCTAATCTATAGTTTTGTATGGGAGAATTTAATCTATGGTGTTGCATGGGAGAATTGAATCTATGGTTTCGTATGGGAGAATCTAAGTACGTAGGGAAGAATCTAGGGTTTCGCATGGAAGAATCTATGGATGTGCATGAGAGAATCTAGGGTTTTGCATGGTAGAATCTATGGTTTTGCAAGGGAGAATCTATGGTTGTGCATGGGAGAATCTAGGGTTTGCATGGAGGAATCTAGGGTTTGGCATGGAGGAATCTAGGGTTTTGTATGGATGGATCTAGGGTTTGCATGGGTGAATCTAGGGATTCACATGGGAGTTTTAGTGTTTGCATGAAAAGGTTCAAAGGGTTATATGGGATGTGTAAAGTCTGCATGGGGGTAAATTTTACGTAAGAAGAGTTGATTTGAGGTGTAAGAAAGGTAATGGAAGTGTTGTTTAGGTGTTTGAATGCCTTGAATGAAGAAAAGTACATAGGACAGTATAAGGATACATAGGAGACCGAGCTAGGGTTTGAAGTAGCCAGCTAGGGTTTGGCATGGGTACTTAGGGTTTCGTGGTCACACGTGTACTTGGTGATTAAAGTGTGATGATGAGGGTGGAATCTATGGTTTGTGATGTGTAGGGTGTTAAAATGATTTGGGTTGTGTGAGGTGGAGTAGGATGGGCCACATATGCCTAAACTAGGGTTTTGTGATAAAACTCTAGAGTGAGATGTGGAGTGGACTTGGAAGTGTAAGGTAGTGGGTCTTGACCCATATACTTAAGAGTTGGACTTGTAATGTGAAATAGGATATAGAGGAAAGGATGTTGGGGCAAGTTGGGAGGTGCATGAGTCTGGTGATATGGAATGAGTCCGTTGAAGGATAGGTGTGGGGAGAGTGAGTCATGCATGTTTAGGGTGAAACTTTTGCATAAGACATGGTAAGACTTTAATCATTTAAAGTGGAAGATTGTTGAGCCGGGCCCAGACCAGTCCACGGACAAATAATAATGGTTAGGGTGTTTTTCCCTATGTGTGACCGATCCACCGGCGAATAATAGTGGTCAGACGCATTATGCCTATATGTTTTCGGTCCACAGGCTATAATAGCGGGGGATTCCGTACTCAACAAACCGAACATAATTGTACAGTAAAACACCATGAGAGTCTGAGCTAGATTGGTCCATCGGTGAATAATAGTAGTGGAGCTTTATGCCCTGTATGTTTCTGATCCACATTATATTTCCATTCCACCAGCAATAATAGTAGTCAAGAGCTTTGTGCCCTGTATGTATCCGGTCCACCGGCTATAATAGTAGGGTTCCCGTACTCACATGGATTTGATAAAGAACATGGTGTGAAATGAGTGTCGATAAGAGATTAATTAATTGATTAATCCGGACTATAAATGGCCTTTGATTATTATTTCTCCGAAGCGATCGTATGTTGTTTTATTATGATCTGGTTTGAATTATGTGCTTATATGTGTTGGCCTTTGTGCACGGTTACCTTGTTCAGTACTTAGCGTACTGATCACCCTTTTCATGGGAGCTGCTCATTCCCATGAGCAGTAGGCCCTTCTGACTTTATGCAAGTGGGCGATGCATATTTTGATGCCTTTGATGTCCATGAGGCATCAAGTGGGGCTGAGTGTTGAACTTGTGTTTGGCTCAAAGATCAAGAGTGGCGTGGCCAAGTTCACTCTTCATGTTATTTCTTTTGTATTAGATTTTTCCTTTTATGATTTTTTACCTTGTATTGAGTAATTCTAGACGAAACTTTTATCGATTGTAAGCTTTATTTTTCTTGTTAGAATTTTAACCATGCACTCTGATTTATGATTCTTTTATGCGTACTCTAATTTTTTATGTTATGATCTTACTAGTTCTTTTATGAACTCTTGGTTTAAGTTTAACGATAATCTTTTTCTCAGCCTTAGTACTTGGTACTGGAACAGTCGGAGTGAACCGGTCTCGTACTAAGTATGGCGGTGCTGGTAACATTTCCAAAATTCATAGGTTTCTAAGTTAATTGCTTATGTTTTTTTTATAAAAAAAATAATAAATTTTGGGGTGTTATAGAGAGTCCAGCCAACATTGCTCCCAGGCCCCTATGCCAAGTCCAACAATCAACACACATACCCGCCTGGCACATACAGTACGTCATAGGCATTGAACATAGTACCTCCTACCTACACAAATTTAGAAAGGCTCTCTACTTGTGGGAATGAGAACCACCCATGGAACGGATAGTCAGTACACTACGTACTGAGTAAGGTAACCATATGGGTAAGGCCAGCAAGAAACAAACAAGTAAGGCATACAAATCATGATTTAGGTTCATGTCATCAGGCCAGACTTAGACTAATATTTTGTCCTACACATTTCTTATATTAATTCCACATGAATATAGGAACCCCACAATTATAGCCATGGACCGGAAACACTCCACATGGCAGAACACACCTAACCACTATTATAGCCGGTGGACTGAAAAATTAACCTCACTAGCCCCGACTCACGTGGTGTTTCAATGTAAATAATTAGTGTCTTTCCATGTCTTATATATTTCTGTTTCACACATTTCTCATATTAATTTCGCGTGAGTACGGGAACCCCACTATTATAGTCGGTGGACTGAAAACACTTTACAAGGTAAAATGCACCTGACCACTATTATACCCAGTGGACTGAAAAATCAACCTCACTGGCCCCTACTCACAAGGTATTCTACTGTAAGTAATTAATACCTTCCCATGACTTATTACCATGCAACTTTTGGTTTATCAAGCCCAAAATCCCCCACTATTATAGCCGGTAGAACGGAAATACTCAATAGGGTAGAATGCACTTGACCATTATTATAGCCGGTGGACCGGATATCACTCCACAGGGTAAAACACACCTGAATACTATTATAGCCGGTGGACCGGATATCACTCCACAGGATATCACTATTATGGTGCATATGGGACAAGAATAAGTGAGACATTAACTTAGTTTCTGATTGTGCCCAGGCTATGAAGGTAAAAATTACTAACTTATCTATTAGGAAGGAGGTTTATGTTACTTTTGTTTATGCCTTCAACACAAGAGTTGCAAGGAAGGAGTTGTAGGATTGGATGGATACTCACAAGTTTGTTCATGATCCTTGGATTCTTATAGTATATTTCAATGTTGTTCTAAAATTTGACAAGAAATTCCAAGGAGACCCTATCAATAGTATTGATATTGTTGATTTTATAGAGTACATCAGACACATTTTGGTACAGGATTTGTAATACTCTAGTTTAAAATTTACTTGGAGTAATAGAAGATTAGGGAAAGCTATGATTATATCCAAGCTGGATAGGTTATTAGTCAACCTTTCCTAGATAGCCACTTATACAAATTCATCTGTGGAGTTTTTCCAAACCGTTTTAAGATCATAATCCTGGAGTAGTGAATCTAAACTTGGCAATGGAAAGAGGAAGAAAGTTATTCACATTCTCTAACTTGTGGACCTTGTATCCAGAGTTTATTTCCTTTATGGTAGCATCTTGGAGAAGAAATAATACTAGATCAATCGTAGGCAGGGTTAAATACAATCTCTAGGTGTTGAAGAAGAAACTGATTAATTTCAATTAAGTTAAATTTGGTAGTATTACTTCAAAAGTGCAAGAGACGAAGAAAATATTGAGAGATTTACAAATAGCATTGGATTAAGACCTTATTAATGTCATGTTGCAAGAGGTTGAGAATTAATGTATTAAGAAGTATGAACAACTATCTCTCTATGAAGAGAGTTTTTAAGAAGAATTCAGGAATTTAATGGTTAAACCTGGGTGACTCCAATACTCATTTCTACTTTGCAAACATGAAAGCTCAATGACAAAGAAAAGTTGTGCATGGAATTCAGTATGTACAAGGGTAATTGTACTCCTCTCTTAAAGGTGTTAATCAATCTTTTAGTGACTTTTATGTTGATTTTCTATGTGGTGAAGTAAATTTTACTAGAGTGTTCTTAGAAGAAGTGGTGGCTATGGGTCTTATTTTGTCTACGGATCATCAACATCAACTACTAGATGGCATTTCTAAGAAAGAAGTATAGGCGTCCTTATCCTCTATAGAAAATTTCAAAGCACTAGGGCATGATGGTGATACTGTGGGGCTTTTTAAAGCTTCATGGTTCATCATGGGCAATTATGTGCGGAAGTTGATGTCTAATATATGGAATATAGACTACGTGCCTCCTTTTATGGGTAAAACACCGCTTAATCTTATCCCATAAAAGGATAGCATGTAATGTGTCAATTATTTTAGGCCAATTTCTTGTTATTTTATGTTGTATAAGATTTTGGCTAAAAGGATCACTGCAAGAATGATGGAAGTTCCATCCTTCATGCTACTCAATATAGTTTTATTAAATTTAGGGCTATAAGAGATAATATACTCTTAGCCCATGATTGATTCATTTGTATAAGAGAAAGAGTCACCAAGGTGTCTTTTGAAGGTGGATATAATGAAGGATTATGATTTTTTCTATTGGCCTTTCTTGGAGAAAATGCTCTTTGGGTTACACTTCCCTCCTTACTTTGTAAGACTTCTAATGTCATGTGTTTCTCAACTCAATTATTACTTGTCAGTTAATAATGAGATCTTTGATCCTTTCCCTAATAAAAAGAGGCCTTAGGCAAGGATACCCCATTTATCCTTACCTTTTTGTTATTACTTTAGAATATTTAAGCATGGATTACAAACCCTGTGGTAGCATAAAGAATTCCATGGGCATCCTAAATGTAAAATACTATGAATCATAAATTTGGCTTTCACTAATGACTTGTTGGTGTTCTCCAGGGGTGATCTTGGTTCCATTATGCTGATTAAGAATATTTTCCAAGATTTTGGTGCTCTATCAAGCCAACATATTAGTGTGGATAAAAGTAAAGCTAGCTTTAAAGGATCAAATTCTTGCTATGTTACAATTAAGAGGGTGGGTTATGCCCTTTAGGTATCTTGGTGTGCCTTTGAATGCAGCAATTTGTCTTATGCTTATCTCATGTTTTTGGTGGATAAAATCACTATTAGAATGCATCATTAGTCCACACAATTTCTCTCTTATGCTGGTATAGTCAATTACTAAAAACTATGATATTTAGCATAATTATGTAATAGAGTCAATTTTTTTTACCTTGCTAAAGAAGGGTTTATTGAAGGTTATAGCTATCTGTAGGAGTTTCTTAAGGACTAGTAAAGCTTCACCTAGTAGGAGAGACCTTTTTTATTAGAATACAATATTTTTGCCAAAAAAGGAGGGAGGTTTAGGTGTAATTGACCCCATAGTGTGGAACATTTCTATAACACTCCTATTTTTTATTACCAAAAAATTTTGTTGTAAAGTATTGTGGAAGTGGAAAATACCAAACACAATTAGAAAAATGGGGTGCTACTACCGTACCTAATATATAATCGACTAGCTACCCATCCCATATTAGGTATAAGGCTAAAAAATCAAACCAACCAAAGCCAAAGTAGAGTGCACAAGAACATGATATATAATTTTTTAAAGAATACGTTTACACAATAGGCTTCAACGTACCCCGACATAATCAAATATAGGAAAGTAGATTAAATTGAAATACAAGGCTATTATGGTTGAAAACAAAGGTAGGGTGTGGCCCTAAAACCTTGGTCCGCCACATACCAAAAAAAATTGTCCAAATTTCCACACTCTCAAACCTCAAGCCCAAGATGAGGTAGGTCCACTACTAGGTATCCCCATAAACCTGCACATGGCTCTCTACTCATGGGAATAAGAAGGTGGTCATGTAAACGAGCACATTAGTATACTACATATTATGTAAGCCAAGTTGCTTTCTTAATAGGAGTCACAAGCATATAAGATTCTACCATATCATGGAAATCATACATAACATGAGTCATGCCAATGACATATAATTAGATGCACCTTCTTTATCATGGTCACGTAATGCATTAGAAATTAATACTAGGCACAACTTAGGTAATTCAAGATTTATCATGATTTTCTTAAAAATATAACAACATAGATAATCACATAAAAATATTATGCATTTTATATAAATGACAACTAGGGTTTCTACCATCTATTCACATGGTTTTTCATTAGATTTATTTTCCAATTTACACAAGTAATTTACAGTCATTATTCCACTCTTCCATTCCTTCTCTTTTATTTTCCATTTCATCCATAGCCTTATTTTATTCTTATCCAAATACTTATCCAAGTTATCATCCAATTACTCATTCCAATTATTATCTAATTACTCATTCCGATTATTATTAAGTTACTCATTCCAATTATCATCCAAGTATTTATTCCAACCTTTGTATCATTATCATCAAGTGATGGACTATGGACCACCCCATGGTCTCACATACCATGGAATCCTATCCAAACTGAAGGATATAAAGTTTAGGCTAAAGCTAAATAACCACAATGGACATAAGTCCATAGTGAAGCCAAAAACCACTTAGGTTACCAGAGCCTTTAGTACCGATACCCTTTAGTACATCATCAATGTCTAGAGTGGTTAGGGCACCGAGATCTACTAGGATCACACCCGAAGGAAAAGCCCGAAGTTAAATTAACTTCTGATAGCTAATAGAGAGTCAGGTAACCCAAACCCATACATAGCTCGATTATCTTTTGCTTTATGAGATCAATACATTATTTTTAAGGTTACTTGATCACACAAGGCCCTTACAATATGCAAATAAGGCATTCACATAATTATTCCATGTCAACCCTTTCTATCCCCAACCATGTGTGGGATTTTCATTAATTCTTACTCAATATTAACCAAATCCATTATATTAATCCATTTAAGGAAAATTTCATATTTCATATTTCATATTTCATCACCCCTTTCAAAGTCATCAAATGTTTAATTAGGTTTACCCATCAAGGCCTTTACAAAATCCATTGAGTGTTTCATAAATTATAGTTCATTTAATCCCTCCATTAGGTTATTGATTCATATTAGCATATGTATTTTACCCATTAAATAGTCATATAACAATTTTATGCAAAAATCTCAAAATATATCCAAGCTGAGAAATCAAGATTACACACTTTGGTCAAATCAGTCGATTGGTTGTACCAATTAGTCAATCGATTTAGCCAACCAGTTGATTGGCTTGGCTTGGCCAAACCTAGGGTTCCCTTTAACCGATCTATCAGTTTACACAAACTAATAAACTATTCATACACCAGTCAATCGGTTTTGCCAAACTAATCGATGAGTTTAAGTAGAGAGTAAGGCTAAGGTCACTGCAAACCTACTCGTTGATGAGTTAGGTCGACTAGTCAACTATTCTAATGACTAGTCAATTGGTTGGACCTAACCATTTGATAGGTTTTCCCTCAAACAACACAAAATAGGCATTTTTCATGCATATCATACTTATATTTCTCTATCATACCAATTAAAACATGGAATAACATCATATATACACATTTCTAACTTACAACTATTACATATTTTACCATTAATCATCACAACCTAGTTTTCCTTAAAAATCATGCATTCCTCTTAATTTTTCACAGTTTAATCATCCAGTACCAATATGAAAACCATATACTCATACCCACATATAAAATAAGAACTTTAAAGGTTTCATAGCATGTAAGCTTAACGCACTCTCATTTTAGATATAAGAATAACTTACTTGATGTAGGCAAAAATTTCCTCAAATAATAAAACTCAACCTAAAAAATTCTCAACTTTTAAAACCTTAAAAACAACAAGCTCAAACTCAACAATTATTGAATAATTTTCACAAATCAGAACTTGAAATAAAAAGGGAAAACGGACATACCACACCTAAGAAAAAGCTGATGGAGATTCTATTGAAATTGACTTAACTTTCTCTTAAATCTAACTCTTTCTTGTTTAACAAAAAAAAACACAAGAGGGAGCTAGAGATATGATCAAAAGAGAAAAAATAATTCGAATGCAAGGCTCAAGTGGAGAGGGGAGACGGCAAGTGCTAGAGGTATAAGGTATTTTTAGTTGCTCAAAGAAAAGGTGACTAGAAGGGGCGATTAAGGCTATTTATAGCCAATAATTCGACACAATCATAGGTGTGGTCAGGCATAGATCGAAAATCCTAATTCCTACAATTTGAATTTGAGTTAAATAGGTATATTTCATCCAAGAATGGTTGACATATCTTCTAGAGCGTAAGTGGTGATTCTCGAGAGGTGCAGGTTCATTAGTCTAGAAATTTCAAACATGAGTGGGAAAATGGAAATCTAGCATAATAGGAATCTCCTAGCAAAGCATAATCAGATCTAGAATTGAAGCAACAATTCTAGAAGTGTGTATAGGAAAGATGTGGAAGAAGACAAAGTTAAGGTCATCTTCCCCCTTAATTTTCTAAATCAAACTTCTAAAATTAGTTTGAGGTAGTGTTTTGGGCCAAATGCATCCCAAGAAAGGCTAAGAATATTTAAGAACAATTTGGAATGGGGTTATCAAGGTTTCATTTTAGTATAAGGAATTTTTTCAAAAAATTGAGTTTGGAAAATGTACTTAGCTCGACAAACTAGCCTATTAGTTTGGTCTACTTGTTAACTATTCTACAGACTAGTCGATCAGTTTGGTAGAGCAAAACCATTTGCCGAAATGATGAGCCAATCGATCATTTCATAAAACTAGTCGATCGATCTGCTTGAAAACTTGGTTAATTAATTTTCCTAAGCTTATTTTAAATCTAAATTTACCTCAAATTTAATCATAGTTCCAAATCAATTTCAAGTATCAACAAATGACATAATTTCTCATTCAACAAATTCACAAAAGTGGGGTATTATGACTGTAGCGTTGGGGAAGTAAATTTGAAATATTTGTTAGAAAAATGATAATTTATGGATTAAATGGATCCAATCTTATTACATTAAGCACTATACTCTTATCAATGTCTATCTACTTTTTACTACATCTTAGGTGATGAAAAGGTTGTTTTCATTAAAGCCTACAGTGCTCTAAGGTATGATTTCAAAATTATAGACCTGTATGAGTTTTTGAGGACTAAAGCTCCTATTATTTCTTAGTGGAACGCAATTTGGTGCAATCCAGCTACTCCAAGACATCAATCCATATTCTAGCTTGATTTCCATAGTAGGCTCCTAACGAAGGATAATGTGGTTAGATTCATCCTTGTTATTAACAATAAATGTTGCTTTTGTTGACAACCAAAAAGTATCCACCATCTAATGCTTGAATTCCCTATCACTAGTAGGGTGTGGAGGTTTGATAATAAAGTTTTGTAGTCAAGAAGATTCAGTAGGAACTAGCCAAAAGTTCTAAGGGATGTAGGTAGGACTAGGAGAACAACACCTATCAAGAAGGTGTTGCTCAGAGCTTTGTATATTATAGGCTTATAGGAAGTTTAGAGGGCTAGGAATGATTCCTTATTCACCAATGTTCCTTTGAATTGGTCACACTTGATTAAGCGTATTACTTATTCAATGTCCCTAAGATGTAATCATCCGGATAGGGTCAAAAAGTATGGTAGTTTCGTGTGGTGCATAGATAAATTCTATGTGCATGCTTGTAATCTCCCTTAATCTAATAAAAAATGCCCCATTTTTGAAAAAAAAAAAACTTACCCAATATTCACTTGACCTAACATTTCATTTGAATCAACCTAAACTAAATTAACATAACTCAAAACATACTAAGTCCAACTCAAACCCAGTGATTACACAACAAACTTAACTTTTAGCCATTTTGAAATTGACTTGTATTGCCTTTTATCACCTCTATATGTTGATTTATTTTATTAATAGGTGATCAAGTTGGGATATTTTGGATTTATGCCATTCTAAATTATTTAATATTTTGTTGCATATTCGAGTTTAATTGGGTTTTAATTTATTCGTGTCAAATCATTTTTTTTTGTTATTATTTTATATTTTTGAATTAATACTTGGTCAAATGATTGGGCTATTTTAGATATGCTAAGAGTGGGTTTACTTTTGTAAGACTATATTTTTAGTTTTTGTCTCTAATTTTTAATAGTGAATGTACGGAAAACTAAGAGAATGTGTCCATTATTCTATATTATGAAACTAATCTTCATATTAGAAAATAAAAAATAAACTGATATGCTTTTAGATTGGAAAATAATAGTAATAGTAATAGTAATAGTAATAATAATATTATTATTATTACTACTAGTAGTAGTAGTAATACTCACTAGTAGTAATAATAATGTTGATGATAACACTTGTTGTCGCAGTAATAGCAATAGTAGGGGGTTGGTGGCGATGGTGGTAGGACTAGAGGTGACATCCGAGTTAGGTGGGTTGGGTCATTTTGGAATTATTTTTAGTTATATTATTATTCAATTTTAGGTCATTTCAAGTTAATTTGTCTAGTCAAGTCAGGTTGGGGTCGTTTTAAATTGGAGTTCTTTTGGGTTGATTTAACCAGTTGAGTCAAGCTAAACCATAATCAAATTATTTGGGATTTGAGTCAACCATTTATTGGGTTGTTTTAAGTTGGAGTTCTTTTGGGTTAATTTAACCAGTTGAGTCAAGCTAAACTAGAATCAAATTATTTGGGATTTGAGTCAACCATTTATTGTGCCTTTTTTATGTTATATTTTTGTGTGAAAAGAATGGTAGATTTAGAGTATGATAGGTGAATAAGGATAAAAGTTAGAAAATATAAGTAAAACTTATAAAATAATATATTTTTAATAGTGTTAAATAACATGAAAGTAAGTTGGTTTTATTATTGCAATGTGTTAATATGGAATTTGGTCTTGATAGCTTGGGTTGCTATTGGATCGGGTATTATCGATTCAGGTTGATATTAAGTTAATGTTGGGTCGAGTTGTAATCCGATTAAATTCATGTCAAATTTCAAGTTACCTCGGATTATACATTAATTTCGGGTTGTGTTAAATTTAGATTAGATCAATTATTATTCGATCATTACTGAATCAGGTAGATAATAAACTGGACCGTGAACATTTTAGATTTTAACAAGCGGTCTCCTAATAGTCATTGGTGTGGGTTCGACATGCTTTAAATTATATTATCCCATGTTATATTAGGTCATAGGTAAAAATCAAATTAGATTGAAAGGGTTTGGGAATAAGAATATTTTTTTGTTCACACATAACCAATTTTTGGACAAATTGAGTTGGTGTTTGTTAGTTTTCTCGGATTTATTAAATTTTGTTGACTCTACCCACAATGTTCAAATGAGGAAAAAAAGAAAAAAGACACAATCATCCTCGTGCTTGTAGCTTATAAAATTGAAACCTCCTAACCGCCTGCCACCAAAGTCCAGACTTCAGACCCCATCTAACTGTAGGCTTTTTTGTCATCAACACGAGAGGATTAGGTTGGATCGTATCGATCCATTTGTAAGATGGAAATAAAAATATTAAACGAACGAGTCCGACTGTCGAGCTAATAATATTATAAAAATAGCAACATCATCCGTAGGCTTCTCAAACTTTCAATATTTGTGTTCTTATGGGAGCACTAATCTCTGGTCTTTAGTAGATGAAAACTACTTGTATCGTATGGCAGTCTTTTCCCAGCCTAACTGGCTAAGTGCGCGTTATGGATTGTCACATGTTCAATATTCTGACCATATCTTCTACTATGAATTATTATGTTTCAATATACAAATGGTTAATTCATGCAATAGGACATTATTTTATTTAAATTGGTAAGAAGGTCATTGACCTAGGCTTACCTGAAAAAAATGGTACCTACGAATTTTCGTCATCCTATGTTGATAAAATGCAAAAACCACAATGGTATACATAAACAAGCACGTGTTTACATTATTGATGGACGGTATCATAATACACTTAAAAGATGAAAGTCTATAGGTATTTTTTATAACTTTGATTTATCCGTTAAGATTTTCTATTAGTGGTAAATGTAATAAGCCTATGGACTTCAAAAAAAGAAAAAAAAAAGATTGTCATGTGGAAGCTAAATCTCAAAATTAAGGTCAACTCAATGATGTTCCTAAAAATATTTATGAGTAAAAATTAAATTAAATATTTTAGTTTGTGTTTTTTTGGTTAAAATAGGCTTAGATAGTTATATTGGATTTAATTTAATTAAATATGATTCTAGCTAAATTTTACAATAAACAACTAGTTCAAAATTAAGTCAAATGAAGATTAACTCGCAAGTCTATAGAGTGGCAAGACGAACCCTAATCCAATAGATAGGGAAACCTTCTCCTCTGTAAATAGAAGGTTATTCTTCTCATTCGAAGAGATTGAAGTTCAAAGATACTCTCAAAGGAAAAACTCTCATGCACTCTGAAATTAAATATTAAAGTTTTGAAGATAGAAGAAAGTAATGACCTAGAGTTAAATACCCGAAGGCTGAAGAGTGATGTATCGAAGATCGAATAATCAACGATCGAAGAGTTCAAGGTGTATTAAAGTGTTGCAGCATCATCATCAAACCTACTCGAAGTAAACAAATACTCCCAAATCATGCCTTTTTCATCAACAAATTTCTAGCCTTCATTTGCAAGTTTAGATGAAGCTCGTCAAAATTAGAATAAGCTTCAAACAAGTTGAAGATTGTAGAAATGTATTGTTGGCACAATTATTTACTAGTGAAGTTATGTATATATGTGTACGTATATGTGTGTGTGTGTGTATATATACATATATATACTTGACTAGCCAGTGAAGTAATACTTTAGTTGTTTCGCTTGGGATTCTAAATGCTAGATATTCAGAATTACAAATCCTCATCGTATGTAATGTTCTCTATGTATTTCTAGTCTAGTATAATTAATAGTTAGAAATAACTCTTCACATACAAATTCAAACTCTTATAGCAAGACAATTGTTTTTCTCTACAAACGTTACCAAATTAACTTATTCGTATTAAAAAGAAAGTCAATGTATTACTAATCTTTTATATTATTCTATGTTTTATTGTTTTTTAATAAATAAATTAAGTGTAATTTTAAAATTATTTTTATTAAAAGCTTTAAAAATATATAAATTGATAAAATATTTTTTTTATGAAGGAATAATAGAGCGTACGTATAGATATATACGAATGGAAATGCAACTATCAACATAGCATTAATCATGGATACGTGATTAGGAAAATGCAGATTATCCACATTGATTTTTCAATCAGGTGGGGCTTTGGCTTGGATTACAAGAGATCCCTACCCAAGTCAAGCGAAATTTATTATAGCGACCCACTTTATAGTTTATACTATTTTCTTATCAGCCAAACACATCATCACGTTCCCTCACTAAAATATCTTCTTTAATAATTTGAACGAATAAGACATAAAGAGAGAGAGGGAGAGAGAGAGAGGGAGAAAAAAAAAAAAAAAAAAGGGAGAAGAAGATGATGCCGAAGACTGAAACGGAAACGGAAACGAAAATAATAGTATTGTACTATGTATCTCATCATAATCATCCACCTTGTCCATTTGTCCGTTTTTACAGTACATAAACACTAACTGGTGGCCAAAAACCAAAAATCTTGTTTCCAACTTCTACCTTTCACCTGTTGCCGGCTGCTATCCGTACCCGCGCTTTCTCTCTGGATTTCTCTTTCTTTCACCCCTATTTAATGCCTCTATCCTTGTTGTTTTCTCCCTTCGGCTGCTCCTATCAGCAAAATCTCAGTCTCAGATAATTGCGAGCCGTGGAGTAATTTTGGTTCTGTTGCTTGCATTAA
This sequence comes from Tamarix chinensis, assembly GCA_030549775.1. Classification (NCBI taxonomy): domain Eukaryota; kingdom Viridiplantae; phylum Streptophyta; class Magnoliopsida; order Caryophyllales; family Tamaricaceae; genus Tamarix; species Tamarix chinensis. Next base: position 40,420,238 of record CM060177.1, read on the forward strand.
ATGCGTAGGCTTCACGTAAATTCTGTCTCCTGTGAAATTTTCCCATCTCCTTCGCGTTTATAGGTATTTTGCATGATTGATTGCTTTGAGTTTTAAGTTTTCTCGAGTAAATTGTGTTTAGCTTCAGCTGGGTGGTTTGAATTTTCGTGTGAGGTGAAGAATATGTGGAAATTTCGTCTGCTTTGTCTTGAATCTTGCTTGTTTAGATTTCGTTATTATTTCTCTACTGATCTTGTTTCTAGATAGTACTCGGTGAAGACTTTGAAAGTTCAATTTTTCTTTTTTTTTTTGGCTAATTAAGTAGATTTTCAACTGTGCAGTTCCCCTTCCCCCCTCTCTTCGATTAAAATTGTCGTTTCTGGTGAGCCTGCGACTATTTCAGGGATTACTAACATTTTAGAATCCGATTGTTGGAGGAAATCTTCTAATCTCGGCAGTCGTGATTATGAATTACCAGCCTCTGGCTGATGAAAACAGTATTCTCTGTGCTGATTTGCTCCATCTTTCCTTTTCCCCGTGGCGTTTTCATCATGTTTCTAGCGGCGGCCATCACGACGTTGATTAGTGGTTGAAGTCTTTCTTACTACTTTCAATTTCATATGGGGCTGTAGCTTCTGTTCTTCTCCTTGGACTTGTTGGGAATTTCGGAAAGTGGTGATGATGAAACCGAAGTATGTTGCTGAATGATAATTGCTCAGGAAAATTTCCAGTCATTGTCTCTCGTTCCTTTCCGCTCTCTGCTCTCGGGTCTCATGAGTCTAATAATACTAAAATGTTGGCATTCCAACCCCTAGTACCTCTTTAAGGTCCTATTGCTAACAGAAATTCACTGATTATTTTTTCCTTTTTTCTTTGGCTTGCAATTATTGAGATGAAAAGATGGATGGGTGTTTCAGCTTGTAGGTTAAGTTGACAGTTCTGTTGGACTTTCTGAGTTATAAGCATTCAAATGGCACTGGGCTGATTTTATTGGGAGACATGATGCACAAATGATGGTTGCAACTTGCAACCTTCCATTGGAAATGACCTTCTACTGGATGCATTCAAGAGATCTTGCATCTTTATCATTCATGCCCCCTGTCCTATTTCTTTCTTGATATGGTTATATTCTTGCTTTCTTTTGTTTGAACTTGAGCATAATCGATGAAATGGTTAGATATCTGAGGATCTGGTGTGTGCTCGTTATTCTTGATTATTTGAAATTATTGAAGGAGATCAGCGTGTTATTTGTTCCACTTGTATGTTAACTGGGTCATTTTGATAGTATGTTGAAATTTATTTAATGATCTGATGAGTTATTTTAATGACCTTTCTGTGACTCTTGTTTGTAAGATTATTATTGATGAATCTAGTAGGACCCACATTCTTTTTAGTGAAAATCCCATTTCATTTCTTTCCAGTTTAAATATACCAAAAACTTAATTCAACATTAGTAGCTAGCATTCAGCAACAATTTTTTTATACTTGGGCAAATACTTATTGTCTGTTGTTATTTTCAAATTATAACTTAAATCATTTGTTTTTAGTGCAGTCCATATTACCATACGAAGCCCTTGTGTTCATCTGAGGTTCGTAATGTCAGTGTACTTGTTTATCTGTTGATTTGGAATTGCTCATTAACCAGTTACATTGTAAAAAGGTGGGAATATGTTTCATGCTGAGGATCGATATTCCCAGTAAACGTTGGCACTTTGATCATGCCTACTGATTCTTCAGCCCCTCTCAGAGATCAGAAGGATAAAATTGATAGTCTTGCTGAGGTAGATTTGCTTAGATTTTGACCATTTTTGCTTTTGAAAGGGAAATTCTGCTTTCCTTATAAGAGTTTTGTTCTTTCAGTGTTCTAGTATAGAAACAAAACTTTGGGCAAATGTCATCTCCAAAGGGCTGCTGCATGCTGATGTTCGAAATCTCTACCTCAAGGCCTGTACATTGTATGAAAATATCTTCCTTAGGGATAATGAGTCAGACGTACTTCAATTCCTTGAATATTCTTTATGGAAGCTCCATTATAAGCACATTGATGAGTATCGCAGAAGAATTTCCCAAAGTTCTTCAAATGGGGAAAACATGTCACCAGGGAAGGCCAAGGATGTTGCAAATATTCCAAGTATTGTTGATAAACATATAGAAGGGTTTAAGTTGTTTTTGTCTGATGCCACTAATTTTTATGGGAATTTGATCAAGAAGGTAAAAAGATACTATGGCTTTTTTGATGATCCTTTGCTTCATAAGGATGTTATGCCCTCCAAATCTATTGAAAAAATGCGCCTGCACAAGTGCCGATTCGTATGTCACCGTCTTTCCATTTGCCTCGGGGATCTTGCAAGATACTTGGAACTTTATGGGAAGCCTGAAGGCCAACAAAGGAATTGGTCAACTGCAGCAAAGCACTACCTTGAGTCAGCAAAAATTTATCCTGATGGTGGGAACCCTCACAATCAGGTAAGCTTATAGTTGATTGTTTCCTTAATAGGTAATACATTTCTTGATATATCATAGAAACAGTAATATTTTTGACCTTTTATTTAATTATTATGTAGTTGGCTGTACTGGCAATGTACATTGATGACGAGTTCCTCGCTTTGTACCACTGCATACGAAGTTTAGCTGTGAAAGAACCTTTTCCTGATGCGTTGAATAATCTTAATTTACTATTTGAAAAGGTAAGAGCTTTATGTACATGGTTGTTGTACATTCATGGTTATTTATCTTTGGGCTTATTAATCATGATTTGCCTGTTTGCTTATTGTTTCTTTTTACTTCTCTATTCCTCTTTTCCATCTTGCAGAACAGGTCAAATCACATAAATACAGTTTCTGATGACTTGCAATTTAATTTCCTTAAACCATCTGACAGAATGATTCATTTCCCAAGAAGTGCAAGTGATTGCTGCTCAAATAGCAAAACATTGAAACCCTCCAAGCAGGCTTGCTCAAAGGATGAAGTTTGGTCTCTTATCATAAGAATGGCGAGCTTCTTCTTCATAGATTCCAGGTATCCACCATAGCACACCTTTATTAGCTCAATTTGTACGTGGTCTGAACTGTGTCAAGCCATACTTGTCTAATCTCTTGAGTGCTGATAATCATCTTGCTAAATTATATAGTACTGAGAGTAGAGATCTTCTACTCCTAATATGCAGTCTTTCAGAAGCTCTTGTTTTAGTTTCCTGTTAAAAACATGATTTGCTGGGAAAATGTTTTGGTGACTGTGTTTCATGCTTGTTACTTCTTAGTATTCAGTGCCTTTTACAGGTGAATTTGATGATCGTGACTCAAACTCATTGGTGAATATTTGTTAAATGACTTTAACTTCTTCTAAAGAGGAAATAGCCAATAATAGAACCAGATATCTGCAGATCAAATATGTGCTGCTTTTTTGGCCTCGTGAAAGGGACTTACTGCATCTCAACCTGTAAATCTAAGCTGTAGATCATATTGTGCTAAGACTCCTAGTTTGGCTGCATGCTGGTGAGCCATGCTTCACTCGTCTTTTTTTCCTGTTTACTATGTTAGTGCAAAAGAGCAATTGTTTGGGATACACGGGAAATTTTAGGATAGAAGCATCATCATTGACTCAATTTGCTATTAGATCTCACCCAATTAACTTCAGCTTTCCCTGAGACTTACAATGAACATATGCTTAAACTTGAGGCAGCACAATCTTATGGTTTATGGTGTTCCATCTCAAACAAAAGAACCCTGAGAAGTTTGAAAGGCACAGTCTATGATTACATAGAATATAATATATCAATATTGTTAGTTCATATTTGCAATTCCTTAAAAGATTCTTGATTTGGAAGCTGTCACACTCAGTGATGTTCATAGCTTGCTTATATCATCGTCTTATTTAGGTAAAGTCAAAAATGTGTGAAAAGTAATTGAACCTTGCTCTCCGTATCTGTTTTCCACTTGCAATATCGTAAATTGGAAGTGATAGCCTTTCTTCTGTATTACTGTCATGTGATAGAGGTCGGGAAGGTTTTGGGAGTTATGTATCAAGCTTTATGCTGTTTCTGATTATGGTTTTTTCAATTAGTTTTGAGCAGTTCTCCTGCACTCTTGCGTCCACTATAAGGGAAATTGAAGCCTTGTTGGCGCTAGAGGATACCAAACTAAGTATTGCGCTGGAATCATACCAGAATCTGAATTTATGGAGGCCTGGTCCTTATCGAGCCCTTGAAATTGTCTCTATACTTATATTCATCAGCCACATGCTGTCTGAAAGTGCAGAATCGAAAGGCTTGAAACATTCAACTGACATGCAACAGTCTATGTTGGTACAGTTGGCTTCGACAGTTGCCTTCATTTGTATGGGACGGCTTGTTGAAAGATGTCTGCAAGGTCATCTTTTTGATCGGCTGCCTCTTTTGCCGGCTGTCTTGGTGTTTGTGGAGTGGTTGGCTGGTGTGGTGGATGGAGCGGATATGCAGGGAGTAGATGAGAAGTATGCAAGTGCAATCTGTTACTTTTTGGAGTCATTTGTTGAGCTCCTGAACAAGCTTCAAGGAAGTTGCAGTGATGTTGGTTCCACGGACTGTGTTGCTCTTTGGGAGGACTATGAAATGATGGGTTTTGCACCTGTTTCTCAAGCTCATGCATCTTTGGATTTTTCGATCCACCAGGAAGATGAATATGGTTTCAAAGCAAAAAACGGACACCGTGTTCATCGCCTAGTTCAAGCTGCTAAGAAGATTGCAAAGAGACCAGTCTATCGTACTCAGAAGTGGATCTTCTTTGATGAAGTAACGAGAAACTTCTGCATCAAGGATGCAAAGGAATTTCCTGCCACTCAAAGATCAGAGGACGACTCAATGTCTTGTTTTGAAACTGTAGATACCAACCCTGATGATAATTCTGCTGCTGGGAAGAAGCAAAACGAGACACCTGTGAAGGACAAATCTATTGCAGTTGAGGAAGAAGAAGACATAGTATTTAAGCCTATCAGCCGCCATAATTCTGCGCCCCTGTACAGATACCTGGATAATCAGGGTTCTCAAGAAGACCCAAGGAACAGAGCCTTAATTTATGATGAATCCTTGCGTCGTGCATCATCGTTGTTAATAGCACAAAACCGAGCTTTGATTGATTCATTTACTTCACGCCCTACCACTTCCAATAATGGCAGTACCAAGCCAAATGAGCAGAACGAGCCTCAGCTCAAGGGGTCGGTGACAAGCACTTTGTCTGATGCTCCTATTTCAGCTGGACCTCCCTCACTAAGTGCGTGGGTGCTCAATGGAGAAAGTCTAACCATTACAAGAGACAAAGGTGCGGAAGGTGGTAAAACTGTACTGCAGCCAATTGAGGAGATAGCTTCCAATACATATAGTGACATCTCCCTTAACAAAAGAATCAGCTCTATGGAAGTATCAACTTGTTGCCCATCCCCTCCTTATTGTGTCCCTGCACCTTCAGCCCCGTTATTACCTGATGATGCCATTCAATTTACTGACATTTCTTCTGGATTTTCCTACTCCAAGACTTCAGTCATTCATGATCCCCGTAGTTTCGTTGCTGCATCAAGTTTGGGCAGTTATCCAAGCTGGTCGGCAGCCCATGCACCCCTGAGTACTCCAATCGGTACCCCAATTTTTAACGATCAATCCTTGCCATCTCTTGGGCCTACATTTTCGCCACCATGGCTTTACCCGGTGAAAAACAACCACACTCCTTGGTGGTCCAACGGCCATGATATTCACCATCAGTATTACACTCCAAGGGATGTCCCCGTTCAAGGACATACAAGACGTGATGTTTTACATGGCTGGGATTACCCTGTGGCCTCTTCTGCGGCGGTTTGCTTGGGGACTCCACCGTTCCTACCGAGCCCCACACTTCTGCAGGGAGTGTATAATCAAAGGAGGGAGAAGCTTTTACAGGACTATCAAAGACCAAATCCTTATGTGTGCGACACCACGGACATGAGAGCTCAGCAGCAGCCACTTCTGCAGTATCTCAAGGAGAAAGAGTGGCAGCTTCATCAAAAATCACAATTCTCAGCCTCTACATATAAGCGGAACTGATTTCAGTTTTCATAGCATTGTAGAATAATACAGGCACTTGATGCATGTCAGGCATTACTTAATCATGTGACTTCCTTATAGAGCATCGATCATAATCATCTCATTTGGAGTTTGTTCTCTCGTGCACTAGCCCGTTGTTTGTGCATAAATGTACATACGTGTGTGAAGAAAGAGGTGCTAGTCGCGTTCTGTAATGATACAACTGAGGATCATTTGCACGTGAGCGATTGCCAAGCAGTTAATAACGGTTGTGGTCAGGTTGTCATGCGAGCATTTCATCTCTTATACTGGTGCGGTCGAAGACGTGTAATGTCCCTAATTATAATGAGAGTTAACATCAATTTTCACCCATAAATAGTATTTTTCATTTTGGCTTATGATATTTTCAATATGATTCGGATTCTTAAATTCCCTATCAAACTATTTATTATTGCGACCAAATTGTACCGACGGGAAAAGGGGGGGGGGGGAACCCAAATCCATATTCTTATGCGTTTCTTACAATTTTGTCAAGCAGAACAATATAGAAAAATCCATATATAGTTAGGCGCGTAGACAATACAATATGAATAATTGTAATTAGTATTTTGTAGTTATAATTTTTTTTCTTAACCGAGTCAAATCATAAAACTATATTTAAATTTGATCTAACCAAATCATACCATAATTACAAAATTACGGCGTATTTCGGTTGACGGCTAATCATTTCACGTAGTAGCTATAAAATTATCAGAAATGCTATGTACCCAAAGTTAAACCCAAACTAAAACCCAAATATGACATGGCAAGTGGTCCCTCTTGGCTTTTTCAACTCTCCAAAAAATTTCGCCGGCTTCCCCCGCAAATATACCTGTTCAAATAATTTAACATTTCCAACTAAAATAATAATAAATCAAAATCTGAAAAGTAGAACTTACGGGAAGCAAAAGAGCTTCCGAAACTAATTTCGTTTTCTCTCTCCAGCTTCCGAAACCAACACCTCTGCTCTCCCTCGCACCACCAGATCCACCGCTGCTCTGTTAGTTGTTGTCGTCATTTCCAGTAGCCGTCGTTCGTCGTCACCGCCGTTCGCTGTCACTGCTGTTGGCCGCCTCCTTTTTTTCTCGATTTTTCGGAAATTTGTTGAAACCCACCCACCATTAAAACGTAATGCTCGATTCTCAGGCTCCCATCCGCTTCGATTGTTGATAAAGGCAAAAGTCACTTGTTAGGGCCTTGTTAACACTTAATTTTCTCTTAGCTATCTAGTTGTAGTTAACGGTGGATTCTGTTGGTTTATGGTATTTTCAAAATCCTCAATTTATAATGAGATTGTAGGTACAATATTGGTTCATTGATCGGCTCGCTAACTAAAAATTAGTGTCGTTGGAGTCTTTCTTATGCATAAAATCTGGAATGCTAATGGGATTTTTTATTTAAAAAAAAGTCAGTTGATTGTTGTTTTATTGTGTTGTTGTTTGGACGTAGGCAAGCATAGTGATGCAATTGTGGAGGTCTCTTTATAGACGTAGATGGTGGGCAAGATCATTTTTTGAACATATCTGTTGATTTATATATAATGTACCTAATCTTAAGAATCCCTGTGTATCTCTTCCATATTTTACTTTATAGGCTTATATGATTCGATTTTAGTCTTTCAAATTGATCTTCCAAATGCAACAAAAGCAAATTCAATATTTGGATTCATGACTTATTGGGAAATAGAATTGAAGAATGGCCTACTAGCTTTACATATAATTGAGCTCTTTTTTTTTGGATAATTACTTGAGCTCTTTATTTGTGGGTATATCATAAATAAATGTCACTTTCTACCAACTTTTTTAGTGAGTACGAAAAAGAAAAGGGACATATGGGATTGATAGAAATTAAGATTTGTAATTTTTGTTAATTTTTTGGAGAGTTGTTGATTTTAGGTTCATAATTGTTATTAGTTTCTATTTTCTTTACATTTGTGTAATTGATGCATATTGCTATTAAGATTTATATTTATTTTTATTCTAGTTACTCACCAAAATTGTTTTGTTTACTTTAGATAATATGGACTTGGACTTCAGAGAAAATAACATACAATTGGAAGTGAGTGAAGAACATCATGATTTGGGTTTGATAATAGCAGAGGACTTGGTTGCCGAAATTGAAGTCCAAAATGTTAATGAGGTGATGGCTCTGAGCAGAAACATGATTTTTGATTCTGAATTGGCAGCTCGTAGTTTTTATGCTACGTATGAAAAATCTCAAGGTTTTGGCGTGGCAATTGCAAATTCACTAAAGAGGGAGGGAATAAAATGGTGGGTACATTTTCAGTGTCATAAAGGAGGATTGCCTAAGAATTTTGTTGATCCTTCGGCAAGTAACCCAACAACTAAATCAAATTGCAAAGCATCAATGAAAATTGCAAAGCAAATTGATGAGAAGTGGAAGGTGACCGCAGTCAATCTAGAGCACAATCATCCTATGATACAAGAATATACTAAATACTTGAAGTGCTATCGGAAGATTCCACCCCATGTACAAAGAAATATTGAGTTGAATCGTGAGGTAGGAATCAAGGTCAATCAAACCATCAACTCATTTGAGCAGAGTATGGAGGGGCGTCAAGATATAACATGGATGGAAAAAGATGTCCGCAATCACACTGATAAAGTTAGGCGACATGAGCTCAAAGGAGGAGATGCACAAGCAATGCTACAGTATTTTAAAAAGATGCAGGCAGATAATAAGAACTTTTTCTATTTGATTGATTTGGATGAAGAAAATTGTCTTACGAAAGTATTTTGAGCAGATGCTAGGAGTCGAGAGGCATACAAGGAATTTGGTGATGCTGTGACATTTGACACCACCTATCTTGTCAACATGTATGCAATGCCCTTTGCACCATTTGTAGGTGTCAACCATCATGGTCAATCTACATTTTTTGGATGTGGCTTAGTGACACGAGAGGATACAGAGTCGTTTGTCTGGCTATTTGAGGCATGGCTTGCTTGTATGTCGAACGTTCAACCGAAGGCCATCATAACTGATCAGAGTAGGGCAATGCAAAATGCGATTGGTATAGTATTTCCTCAAACAAGGCATCGATGGTGCTTATGGCATATTATGAAGAAAGTCCCAGAAAAGTTCAAGTCACATACGATGTATGAAGAAATCCAACGTGACATCAATAATGTTGTGTATGATTCTTTGACTACACAAAATTTTGAAGAAAGTTGGGGCGAATTGGTGAAAAAGTATAAACTTGAAAACAATGAGTGGTTGTGTTCAATGTTTGATGAGCGCAACCGATGGGCACCAGCATTTGTCAAAGATACATTTTGGGCGGGGATGTCTACAACTCAGAGGAGCGAAAGCATGAATGCATTCTTTGATGGCTACATTCATTCAAAAACGACATTGAAGGAATTTGTGGAGCAATACGAAAATGCATTACATAATAAGGTTAGAAAGGAAGAAGAAGCAGATGCTAAGTCCTTGAACTCACAGTACCAAAGCATATCTCCATTCGGATTCGAGCGTCAATTTCAGGTTGCTTACACAACCAAAAAATACAAGCTCTTCCGAAAACAATTTGTAGATGCACTTGCATGTCGGTTGCATGATGGACCAATAGTTAATGGAGTCCAGCAATATTTCATTGATCATTGTTGTCACATTGGTAACTCAAGGCCAGCTACGAAGGTTGTTCAATTCACTATTTACTTCAACCAAACAACAAATGAAACCAATTGTATTTGTCGGTTGTTTGAGAGTAGTGGCATGATATGTTCACATATATTACGTGTTTGGAGTACACATATGTTACGCGAGGTACCAAAAAAATATATTCTACAGCGATGGCGGAACAATATGGCCAGGAGTCACACGAAGGTGAGATTAAGCTATACCAATTGGCAAAAAAAACCCGAGTGGCGTCGTCTTGATGAATTGCAAGGATTATTCAATGAAGTTGCTGATAGAGTGATTTTTTCTGAAGAAAAAAGTGGGTGGCTCAAGAGAATCTTATTACAGGCTATCGAGTCGAGTAAACAAGAGATTTCAAGTAATATGTCATCGGTGACACCTACATCTAGCAATGTACAATTTGTTGAAAGCTTGGGATGTCAATCAGATATCATTGGAAATCCTAGCCGTGGTACTAAACGAGGGCGAGCAGAAAAGTTGAGGAAGATATCACAAGTCGAGAAAGCAGCAAAAGCGAAGAGAAAAAGGCTTCAATCTTCAGTCTCTAATTCACAGGTTGCAAATTTATATCTTTTTGTGTAGTCGGCTTTAAGAATATGGTTTTGTTTGCTGTTAAGCCAAAGTCACAAATCCTTTTCCACAGATATCCGATATGGGTCTAGCAACAATTTCGTCCATGACATTCCCTTCCACACAGGTAAATTTTCTACTTTATTAATTTTACTTTTCTTTTGTAACTCTCTTGTATTTTTTTGGTTTGGATATTCTTCAACTTATGTCGATACACTTTGTAATTCATATTGCTTATGTAATTTTCTTCCGAGTCTAGTTCTTTTTATTATCCATCTCATTTTTTTAGTCTTTTGCGATTAATTTTGAATCAATTGATGCATATAAATTAGTACATAAATAACTTAACTTAGCATTAACGTAGTGTTTCGCCTTTTTTTTTTAGGATTGCCAAGTTAGTACTACATTTCTTGATTTAAATGCACCGGCGAATGATTAGAGGAATCATGCATGAAGGATGCAGGTTATGATGCTTCCTTATGGGTAAGTGATGCCCACTATTTTAAGGAGGTTTGTATTCCTATTCCTATTATAATTAAATTAAATATAATAACTGGACTTTTGTGCTTTAAGAGTATCATATGATATGTAGATTTGATTATTTGACCAAGTTGAATTGGTTGTAAAGTTAAATATAATTTATATATTGTATTTTGATGTTTGTATTAATTTATCTTCAATCTTTATTTTTAGGTACCTGTTAAGAAGCTATGATAAAGTAAAATTTGGAGGTGATTAGTCGTGATAGTTAGGAGCACCATACGCAAACTCACATAACGAATGGAGAGCTAAACGATTCATTTGTTGTGCTTTTGATCTCAATTTTGTTTTTTGTAATACTACGTTTGTATCAGCGTATGTGGTGTTGGTTCCACCAACTTGTGCTTTCATTAAATACTATTCATACTACTAGGCACTATGAAGATGTTGAAGGTTGCTCTTTGTCTACTCTTGTTTAATAGGCTCGTAAAAAGTGATATCATTTTCATAAGTTTAAATATGGAGCTATGAATGCATTGGTTATCAAGCTTTATGGGGAAAATTAATCTTCTTAATCTCTTAGAATTTGCAAATTACTACCTTCTCTTTTTTTATTTTTTACTTTTTATGGTGATCATGGAATTAAATAATGTACAAATGAGGTTCAAAACTATTTGTCTTTGTTAGATTGAGTAAGCTATCTCACCATAGGAAGATGTATTCATGTCTCCTTTTAAACTAGATTCAATTGTTATTCAAAAGACTAAATTTCTATGTAGCATTTGTAACATATAGTTTAATGAACTCGACTTGTACAATGAGTTCAAAGAAGATATAAGATGTGGGAAAAATAGCTTTAGATTAAAGAATGACAATGTATGAGATTGACAAAGACCCAACAAATATATTTGATTGATTAAAATCTATAAATTATCTCATATAATTTTGCATTAAATCATAAGTATAATGAAATACATTTCTTGTCGCATAAAATGAAAATTAACAATAATAAATAGTGATCAAAGAATCTTCATTCCATAGAGACAAGACTTGTTTCATTTTGTCTCTCGGACACAATTGTCAACCACGCCCCATCAGACTCCATAGTCCTTGACTATAGCAAATCTCACAACCACACCTGAAAAGTAAACCAAATAATCACATCAATTTTATAAAACTAGGCCATCTAATTAAGTCATTTATTAGAAATCAATTTAGAACATCAAAATATATAGTTACATAAATAAACAAAAAGATTGACATGCATTTGATATAAGCACATCCAGAATCCTTTTTATGGCTGTATGGATTAGCTCTAAACAATGCAATTTCATAAACCACGTGATAATTTGCTAAATCTAAACCGACCTGACCTATGGTTGTTTCTTTTTGTCTTGCTGTTTCTTGCTGGTGTATTTATGCTCTGATTGAGTTGGGTTTGAATTGGTGTGGGTGGGAAGGTGCATGTTCTACTTCTTCTTTTTATGTAATCTCTGCTTGAACATTCCACCTAAACTTATTCTTCTTCAATTTTTATGTCAAAAGTTAAGTCACTCCTTACACTTCTACAAATATTCTAAAGGATTGCCTTAAGTTTTTATAAGGACTTAGGTACAGCCAATCGACATTGCTAGCATTTTTTGAGTTGTGCAGCCTACTCCCAGCCTCATACCAAGTAATCAATTTGTTTCCAGCAAGCAAATGAGCATTCTTTACAGTTACCAATATTCTAAGGCCCGACACATTCTTCTAATTCCAACTATAAACAAAAATGCCATAACAAAACAGCAAAATAAGTCAATTCAAGCATGGTACCTCATTCATCCAGATCTAAAAGATTGTATAATGGCCGGCCCATCCTCTTGTTTTTTATCTTAATGAATAATTTTGATTCAATTATAAACTTAAATCATTTACGGATCTAAAATCTAAGGGCCTATGAACTGCTTGTGTATATAACCAACCCTAAATTAGTCCTAAGAATATATGTACATATACACGTCCAATTAATAATATTGCCCACCATCTACATCCATAATCAGATTTACACGACAGCACCACCAGGCTTGTATATGCCCGCACAACAACATAGTAAATATAGCCATCAATTGACATTCAACAAAGAAGAAAATATACCTGGAGAGGCGACGCCCTAACTCGGACGAGAATCAAAACAATACCAACAACAGCCATCACCACAACATCAAGTTTGTCTTTCAGCTCCTCCACCAAAGCCATCATAGAGGCGATGATGTTGTTTCCGGAGGTGTATTAGGAAATTGTTGCCGATCTAAGGCTATGATGACAAACAAGAACGTTACGACGGGCAAAGAACAAAATTCGAATGCTGATTTGATTCTCCATTCTACTGTTTGAAATTTCTTCTCTGAATTTGAATGGAGAAATGAAAAATCGAGAAAAAAAAGAGGCGGCCAACAGCAGTGACAGCGAACGGCGGTGACGACGAACGACGGCTACTGGAAATGACGACAACAACTAACAGAGCAGCGGTGGATCTGGTGGTGCGAGGGAGAGCAGAGGTTTTGGTTTCGGAAGCTGGAGAGAGAAAACAAAATTAGTTTCGGAAGCTCTTTTGCTTCCTGTAAGTTCTACTTTTCAGATTTTGATTTATTATTATTTTAGTTGGAAATGTTAAATTATTTGAACAGGTATATTTGCGGGGGAAGCCGGCGAAATTTTTTGGAGAGTTGAAAAAGCAAAGAGGGACCACTTGCCATGTCATATTTGGGTTTTAGTTTGGGTTTAACTTTGGGTACATAGCATTTCTGTAAAATTATGGAGGACAAAAAAGACTGACGCCGACTTACTGCAAGTATGAAAGTTGTAGCAGCATATACTGTCCGTAAAATATCATAATCTTTTCAACGATTTGTTTAGGTTTAAATTACTTTAGATTAAGGAAAAAATTTAGCTCCTACTAGAGTGTGATTTGCATGATATAATTTTAAAAAATTAATTAGCAAGATAAACAATTATGTTAGTAAGAACTAACTAGCTTCAATAGTATATTCTATTCAATAACATATATAGGTTTAAGTAGAAAAAGATTAGAAAAAATATGTATATCAAAAAAGTTATAATTACAATTAATAGTTAATTAACTAAAATTTTATTTCACATGTTGTAACCAACCCATTTTGAATTGTTTTAACAATTTTTTTTTAAATATTTAATCAAACCAAACCGTAAAAGTTTTATTTGGTATGATTTGGGTTATTATTTAACCATGTTATGAACACTACTACATATAATATTCTAAGTGCATTGACGGTATTTTCGCATAGTCCACATGATGTGCATTAAGTCAAGAACATAATAGTTGAGCACCGAAATGGTAAGGTATGGCATTGGAAAAGTTAGTGGGAAAAAGTTGGATTGCGAGAGGAAGAGAAGGGTGAGAATGTGTGTGGTCCGAAAGATTGGGTCATCCCTTGAATCTGGAGAGAGTCCCGTATTTATAGAATGAACCTTATAGGAGAGTAAATAGGATTATTAAAAATGGTAATGAGCAATTAAAATTTTGATGCAATACATAGTGGTTCCAAAATAAAATTTATCTACATATACTATCAAAAGATTTGTCTTTTGAATTTTAAACATCCCATGTATTTTATTAATTATTACTTTTCTCTTGATTTATGAACCTACTATCTTAATGACCTTTTAGGAGCTGATCTATAATTTGACTTAGTTATCCCCTCTAGGTTTATATATTTACTAATCTAATAAATTTATTAGGAATTCTAGGCAATATACAACCTTAATATAATGAAATTTGAAGAGAGTTGTGTTTGATTATAAAGTATCTCACAATTGATACATATATGAAATTGAAGGAACACTTTATGAGTATAATCTAACTAAAAGAATAAATATTATGATCAAAGATGAAATTCTAGCTAGGTTTAGTGAGCAAAAAATACTTTTAAAAATATCTCAACAAGAGATGAATATGGAAGTGAGTTGTTGAGAATTAATTGTAATAAGAAGTAGAGAATTAAGTATGCAATTAATGAGAGTTTAAAATTTGTTTTTATACTACCCCATAAATGTTATATATATTTATGGCCAACAAAGTAGTTGTTGGAGTAAAAAATGCATATAGCCATTGCATGTGCAACATACACAGTTTTTAGCATCTAATTTTGATCAATCGATTCCCTATCCTAAATAGTTGATTAATAAGTAAAATCAGCTAAAGGATTATATTCAAACCTAATGTAAAAAATTTACCATTTCATGAACCAATTAATCAATTATTGGAACCAGTCATTTAAATTTTCATGCTATACATTTTTGGTCCTATGGACATACATGAGCAATTAAATGTTTAGCAAACCATTCGATGTGTCATGCTAGCCAATCGATATGTTCACTCAAATAAGTTGATCAGTTTAGTCCCTAGATAAAAACTAATTTTTATTTTATCTCAACCCTTAGTCTAGTTGGTTAAATTAGTCGATTATTTGAATGAAATTATTCAAAGCATTCAAACAGAGACAAAATAGGTTTCTATAGGAATAAAATCCATAGCATAATTAGTCCAACTATTTAATTATTTTTTGAACCAATCGATGAGTTTGAGTTAATTATTAGAAGAGTTCAAGTAGAGGAAAAATAGATTTTTTGGAGGAATTAAATGCATAGCCTGGTTAGTTAAATTAGTTGATGGGTTTGATTAAACCAATCAAAGTGTTCAATTAGAGGTAAATAATTTTTCTCGAGACTAAAAGTCCACAATAACTAGTAAATTCTAGTCAATTTGCTCACTCGAAGTAATCAATTATCTTAGTCCTTGAGCAAAAACCCCACTTTCATTTTATCTTAACCCTTGGCTTGGTTAGTCATTCTAGTTGATTAATTTCTATAACTAACCAATCGTTTGATGAAACTAGTGGATGCATTCAAACATAGAAAAAAATTGTTTATGTAGAAATAAAATCCACAGTATAATTATTCAAATCAATTTCTAAACTAGTTCATGGGTTTGAGTAAAATAGTCGAAGTGTTCCAATAGATTGAATCTATATCTTGGGTAGTCAAACCAGTTAATTAGTTTTTGAACTAGTCGATGGGTTTGAGTAATCTAGTTGAAGTGTTCAACTAGAGGCAAAACCATTTTCTCGGGACTAAAAGTTTATAGTAACTAGTCAATTCATTTTTCAACCAGATAATCAATTTCTCTGGTTTTTAAAAGTTGAAGTCCTAGTTTTGAAATCTAAAATAGTTAATCAATTATGAAACTAATTGATTAGCTTCGACTGGAACCAAATATGTTCAAAACACTTTAATAAGGGTTTGAGATTTAAAATCAATACAAAAATTCATGTCAAACAAAATTAAAGGAAGATTTTAAAATATCCTAAGAGATGAAAACAAAAATTTTTATGCTCAAATGACTTTATAAGGTAACCTAATACTTGGAATATAAACCTTGAGGTCTTGATTTTAATTAACTTGATATAATTTTCTTTGGTGCTTTAAAACTTGATTGCTCTTTTAAAACTTACACTTGATAATTGATTTGGATAAGTGTGATATGACATCCTTATGATCAACATATTTTATGCACACTTAAACAAACATATTAAGCCTTTTAAAACTGTTTGTTATCATCAAAATATAGTTTAAGACATTGATTAACCTAGGATTTCAACATTTATCATAGATGCCGAAAGAGAGGGGAAAATAGACATACAACTTTGATTAGACCTAAACAATAAGGACCATGGCCCAACTAAGTATTTGAACTCAAACCCCAACATCACTCCCTTTTTACAAACTAGGGATAGGCAACCTACCAGCTAAATACATTTGACTCCAGACCATCGGCTTGTTACGACCACCTTATTACATCAAGACCAAACCCACACATGTTTCCACAAATCTAAGTTAACTTTGCATATGTCCACATATATATCTCTAAAGGATTTGGCATTTTCTTAAAGGGCTTGGGCACTTTTATCTTCAGTATTTATTACCTCTAAAGGCTTCCACATTTCCCTAGAAAACTTTCGCACTTTCTAGTTTCGGCATTTACTATATATATCCCTTCCCCTTTTTCCTATAAATTGAGACATGAGCACACCCATATATTCCTCAAACCCATTCTTTTCGAAACAAGCTCCTTTATGTGCCCTCTAGTGTTCCCTTATAACAAATTCTTCCTCCACTAACTCTTCTTCCTCTTCAAATGTCCTAATTCCCTCTAACTCTTCCAACCACCATCATCATTCCTCCTTCATTGCTACTAGAAGTTCCATTTTCCATTATTGATGGGTTTGTCTCAACACTCGCTGATCAATTTGCTAATAAATCTTCACACCATAACTTGTTTGTAATAGGAAACATAACCAAGTTACCCTTGTTGCCTATGTAGATCCATTTTAGTGCATTTTTTATCGGTTGGTAAATCTCTAAACATCGTATTCCCCTTTTTAGTGCATTTTCCTCTGTCTCCTTATTTCCGTTCTCCTAATGTTTTACCTTTCCTCATTACAAGCACTCTTTCTTGACCCTTTATAAGTGTTGAACCCCTAATTTCTTGTATACATCTCTCCTTAACATCCCTCCTTTAGATCCGGCCACTCAGTTTACCCCTTCTATGAGAATTTCATCACACATCTTCTATTCCCCTTCTCTTATCACACATGTTATACTATACTAGATTTCATCATATGCCTCTTTGCCACATCAACTCTCCCTAAGGGAACCTTTCTAACAAAAACATTCAACATTTCCCTTATAATTAATTTGTGGGGGAACCAACTACAACAACAAATTGGTGTAAAACTAGGGAAAGGGTTAATTCTAGCATAAGATTCTCAAAGTATTAAATCTATAAAGATTAGTGACATCTTATTGAAGGTAGGTGATCATCTCATAAAGGTATGTAATATCCCAAAATCCTAATTTCCGAAATTATGGCCAAATAAGGAATTATTAGGAAAATTAATTCATTTATTAAGATGTAGAGAGTTAATTAAGGTATATTAAGAGGAAAATAATAAAGAATTTAATTGGAAGAAAATTTGGGTATTTTTCTAATTAGCATGGAGGTTAAGGAAATTTATCCAAAATAGCCTAACTAATTTAAAAATGGATTTAATTATTATAATTAAAGTAATTATTATTAAAGTTAAATATCTAAATTAATTATATAAATAAATAAAGAACAAATATCCCCAACCATTTTATCATTTTCCATTTTCCTTTTTCTCCTTTCTTTTCTTTTTCTTTCTTCCTCCTTTATTTTTTTTTCGTTCTTCTTCTTCCCCCGGTTTGGGCCAGCCCGTCGGCCCAAATCTCCCTTCTCTCCCCTTGTCTCGCGCGCCCGGCCTGCGCAGCCCAGACCCCCTCCCCGCCTCTCCTTCCTTCTTTTGGCCCGCGGCCTAGCGCCGTGCGACGCCAACCCCCGTGCACCCGTGCGCTGCGTTTTGCCCTCAGTACCGTCGAAACGCCGCGTCACGCTAAACGACCTTATGACCGTTGCCAGCCTTCGACGCAACGCGACGTTTTCCTCCCATAATCCTCAAAACACCGCGTTTTGTTTTAAAACTTTATAACGCCGCCAAACCGGCCGGTTCCCTTCCTTTTCTTTTCCTCCCCTGGACCGTCGGTCCTCCTCCTTTCCCCTTCCTTCTTCCTCCCCGACCTGCAACTCGACCCTGCAACCCTCGAATATCGCCGGCCACCTCTGCACGCCGACCGTCCTCCCCTGCCCTTCCCTGCCTCTCTTCCGTCGTTTTCTTCCTCTTTTCGACCCCGACCAAGTCCCTCTCTCCCTTTCCCGCGTGCCCTTCTCTTTCCCTTTCTTCTCCCCCTCCCCGACCCGACCTGCCATGGCAGGACCTGCCGCCTGCCGGCCATCCTGGCGCCTGCACCCCGCACCCTTTTGTCTCCTTCCCCTGGCCTTGCCCGACCACCCTACCTATAAATACCCCCATTGATCACTTGGGTTCGGGATTTGGAACCCGAAACCCTGGGTTTGCTCCCTCTTGCCGCCGCCCCCTCAGACGCGTCGACCGCCGCCGTCCCCCAACGCTGCCGGTCGAACGCCGCCCAGAACCCCACCTTGCACCACCCTCCACCTAACCAAGTCCCCCTCAGCCCTCGATTTGCCTTGCACGAGCCACCCCAGGCCGTGCAAAATCGCCACCCGAGCAGCCCCTTCCAGCCCGTCGCCGCCTTGCGCCACCTCCTGCCGCCTCCTCCGCCGCTACCAGCCACCCTTCCACCCTCCAAAATGCCCAGCATACCTCCCTCTACCTTTCCCTGCCTTCAACTTCCCCTGCCTCCCTCTCCTCCTTCCTCCCTCATCTTCCACCTCTCTCCACCACCCTCGGCCGCCACCGTCGCCCCTTGCCACGCCACCACCCTCACTCCACTCCCCTTCACCTGCTGCTTCTCCCCCCACCTCAACTTCTCTTTTCCTCCTGCCATCCAGCCCCCACCTTGATCTTTTCCCTTCCCTTCCTCCTCCACCGCCGCCGCCGTCGCCGCCACGCGCCGCCGCCGGACCACCACCAACCCTAGGTGGTTCTCCACCCATCCAAACCCTAACCCCCTTTTTATATAGCTGCTACTATTTTCTACTAATATTAATACTAATATACTTATTATTATTATTATTATCATTATTATTATTACTTTTATTATTGTTATTACTATTATTATTATTATTATTATTATTATTATCATTATTACCACTATTATTGTCTTTATTATTAATGTTCTTATTTTCTTACTAATACTAACATCCCTTTTGAACCCTAACTTTTATTATACTTAACTTTAATCTTAATTCTTATAATTGTTAGTATTAACATTATTAATAATATTACTATTATTACTTCTATTATCCTTACTATGGTTATTATTATTATTGCTTAACCTTACTTGGTTGTACTATTGTTATTATTATTATTATTATTATTATTATTATTATTATACTTAACACATTTATCATTATTGTTAATAATAATAATACTTTTGTTCTTATCCATGTTACTTAACTCAAGCTAGCAAATATCATGTGGTTGTTAACTAAGAAGAGTACTTGAACCTTATTACCATACCATTTAACATTAACCCTAACCTCATTACTATGACAATATTATTAGCTATTACTATTATCACTATTAGTAGTCTTATTATTATTATTATTATTATTATTATTATTATTATTATTATTATTATTATTATTATTATTATCACTATTTTACTATGACTAGTGGACACTAGTATTATAAGAATGGAACTAATGGGCTTAATAAAATAAGTGTAACAATAAGTATCATAAATAACTATATTTTGACTACTAATATTTAGTATACTAATTCTAAGGTAAAAACCCTAGTTTTTGTATAAAACCCTTTTTAGTAATAAAAACCCTAACCTTAAACTAGAATGAGGATTGATAGTAATTATAAGGGAAACTAATACTTAGCATTTTTCCCCTTTTATAGGTAACCCCGACCAAAGCCCTAAGGAGTTAGAGGAGCGTGCTCCAAGCCCGGCGTCGCCTTAGGTAAGGACAAAGCTAATGGCCTTGTGCTATGTGTGACATGGATGTGTTGAATGTTATGTATGTCATGCTATGCCATGTATTATATGATTTGTGTATAACTTGTCTTATGTGTAGCGCAGCTTGGAGATTGAGGTATGTTGTATGTGCTTCCGTGACATGAGCATGACATTTATATGTATGATGTTTATGATGTAATATGTTATGGCCCACTAGGACATGCATGTTAAGATAAATGGTAATATGAGTTGGGAACCATCAGGGGAGTCTTGAAGTTTGTATGGTGGTATTGTGATTTTACGGAGGCATTAATGTTGTATGGTGGTATTTGTGTTTTTATGGAGGTATTACTGTTGTATGGTGGTATTTGTGATTTATGGAGGTATTAATGTTGTATGGTGGTATTAGGGTTTGTATGGTGGTATTAGGGTTTGCATGGTGGTATTAGGGTTTGTATGGTGGCATAAATGTTCGCATGGTGGTACTAATGATTTCATAGTGGTATTAATGGCTTATGGTGGTATTCGGGTTCGTATGGTGGTATTGTGATTTTGTGGAGGTATTAATGTTGTATGGTGGTAATTGTGATTTTTATGGGGGTATTAATGTTGTATGGTGGTATTTGTGTTTTTATGGAGGTATTACTGTTGTATGGTGGTATTTGTGATTTATGGAGGTATTAATGTTGTGTGGTGGTATTAGGGTTTGTATGGTGGTATTAGGGTTTGCATGGTGGTATTAGGATTTGTATGGTGGCATAAATGTTCGCATGGTGGTACTAATGATTTCATAGTGGTATTAATGGCTTATGGTGGTATTGTGATTTTGTGGAGGTATTAATGTTGTATGGTGGTAATTGTGATTTTTATGGGGGTATTAATGTTGTATGGTGGTATTTGTGTTTTTATGGAGGTATTACTGTTGTATGGTGGTATTTGTGATTTATGGAGGTATTAATGTTGTGTGGTGGTATTAGGGTTTGTATGGTGGTATTAATGATTGTATAGTGGTATTAATGACTTATGGTGGTATTAGGGTTTATATGGTGGTGTTATGGGTTGTATGGTGGTATTAATGTTGGTATGGTGGAGTTAGGTTTTGCATGGGAGTTAACGATCGTACGGGATTAGGGTTTGGAGTGATTAACTCTGGGGTGTTGTGATTAAGTAGGGTTGGAGTAACTAATCGTGATTATTGAGGACAATTAAGGTTTGGGATGGCTAAGTATGGTGGTTATGGTAAAATAGGGATAAGAGTGGCTAACCACGGTTGGTGTGGACAACTAGGGTTGGTTATGGCTGCTTAGAGTTGTTCGGTGTTATCATGTGTATCTATTGATTGAAGGGTAGTTATGTATGTGAGACCTTATTAGTTGTGTTGAGTACAGTATGAAGAGAATGATTTATGCATGTCAAGGGTGATGTGTGATTCAATAAGACACGGATAAGACACTAATAACGTAAAGCGAAAGACTATTGAGCCGAGCCTTGTGCGTTTCGTTCCGGTCCACCGGCTATAATAGTGGTTAGAGGCAATTTGCCCTGTGCGTTTCGTTCCGGTCCACCGGCTATAATAGTGGTCAGAGGCACTTTGCCCTGTGCGTTTCGTTCCGGTCCACCGGCTATAATAGTGGTCAGAGGCACTTCGCCCTGTGCGTTTCGTTCCGGTCCACCGGCTATAATAGTGGTCAGAGGCATGTTGCCCTGTGCGTTTCGTTCCGGTCCACCGGCTATAATAGTGGTCAGAGGCGTTCAGCCCTGTGCGTTTATTTTCGGACCACCGGCTATAATAGTGGGGGATCTCAGCTCGATAGACCCAAAGTAAATAAGTTAAACCATGGGAAAAATACTAAGCACTTACAGTGGAACACCATGTTGAGGCGGGGCCAGTCCGGTCCACCGGTTAGAATAGTGGTCAAAGGTGTTCTGCCCTGTGTTTTTATTTCCGGTTCACCGGCTATAATAGTGGGGTCCCCGTGCTCACATGGATTATTGAAGAATGCGTGGAATGGACTTATTTCATTAATGAGAATACAGAATAAGACAACAGAAAGTGATTCGATCTATTCATGCATGTCATCGTATGTTATTTATGTGTTGAATGTGGGTCTTGCGTGCTATGTGTGCTATGTGGTATGATTGTATGCTTGGCCTTAGCGCACCAGCGCCCTTACTCAGTATTGGACCCGTACTGATACTACACTGATTGAATGGGTCCTGTGATGATCCACCAATGGTGGGGAGCAGACCTCCTATGCAGGTTTGATCGGTTACAATTGTGGGGTGGAAGGCTTTGTTTGAGTGAGTAGGCGATCCGGATATTGGTCCCTTGGGATCTGTTTTATTGGCTATATTTTGTACTACGCTCCTCGCTTTGAAACCTTACTCTAAGTTGTATTCCTAAATGATATTTTAACTGTTGTTGATTCGTGGTTTTCGTGAATGGTCTATGTTAACTATGGACCTATGTTTTGATGACTCTTACTTAATGATTGTTTGGTTTAGCCTTAGCACTTAGTATCGGAATGGTAGGAGTGAACCGGTCTGGTACTAAGTGTGGCGGTAATACCCCCAAGTTTATGGTTTTAATTCTTTCGCTTCCGCTAAAACCTTTGTCTTAAACGAAATTTTTCAGTAGTAAATTTGGGGGTGTTACAGGTATGTTAGCAATTATGTTATAATATGCGATCAACCATATGTTTATTTTTTTTCACTTGTCTAATCCCTTATGATGTCTTTCACATGAACTCTCCCTAGATCCTATGGATGGGCATAGAATTGATCTAAAATAATTAGAGCAATTCTATGTAGGAGAAAGTATATGAGGATGGGTATATTTTATAGCAACTCTCCCTATGTTGACCGTTTTCAGTGTATTTTTGATTGGTTGGTAAATCTTCGAACACCATATCCCCCTTTTTAGTGCATTTTCCTCTTTCTCTTTATTTCCATTCTCCTAATGTTTTATCTTTCCTCATTACTAGCACTTATGAGTTATTGTATCCCTTTTTCCCTAACATCCATTCAATATACATCTCCCCTCAATATCCTTCCTTTGGATTTGACCACTCAGTTTTCCCCTTCAATGAGAATTTCATCACGTGTCTTCGATTCCCCTTCTCTTATCGCCGATGTTGTACGAGGATAGACTACATCATATGCGTTTTTGTCACACCAAGTCTCTCTAAGGGCTAACAAAAACATTCAACCTTCCCCTTCTACTTAATTTGTAAGGCAACCAACCACAACAATAGGTCAGTGTAAAATTAGGACAAGGGTTAATTCTACCATTAGATTCTTAAAGGATTAAATCCCTAAACATTAATGAAATTTTATTGAAGGTGGGTGAACATATCATAAAGGTATGTAGCCATTATGATTTAATATGTTATCAACCATATTTTTATTTTTGCACATGATTAATCCCTTATGGTATCTTTTGTAGGAAGTCTCACTAGCTCTTGAGGATGAGCATAGACTTGCTCTAAAATAATTAGAAGTCTATAATGTTACTAAGGCTAAAGAAAAATTATTGGTTGTGGTCAAAGAGCTTAAGCATCAACTTTCAAAGTTGGTTGAAAGGTAGAAGTTTATAAGCAAATTAGTATAGAAGAAACTAGAGGAGTCATAAGGTTAAGTTAGGGTAACTTATGCAGTAAAAATACAACCTTAAATATGATTTTCATAAGGCTAAAAATGACATGGAAAAAGTCCAAGAGATTAGGACCTCCAAGTGAAGCATAAGGAGATCCAAAGTCTCACCCAAGCATTATTTTAGGCAAACCAAGTCACATCTCAACTTTATTTGAGTAGACAAACTCTTAAAGACAAATTCCAAGAAGGAGCTCAAAGAGATGGAAACCCACAATAAGGAGATTTACATTTAAAGTAAGGAGATTCAACCCCATCATGATAAGATGGTAAAGGAATTGAAGATTGCGAGGAAGAGGATATATTTTATAGATGAGCATCTGGAGTGACTACATACTAAAGAGGTGATAAGGTTTGAGAGCATCGACGAGAGGGTTTATAGGAGTATATGCAAACTAGTTATTTCTTATGCAAAATTACATAGGAGAAAAAAAAAACTAGTATAAGTATGGGTATGGAAGATCCCTAAAGCGATTCAATATACACTACTACTAAAATCAAAATAGACAACAATATATATATATATATCTAATGTTTATACTAAAGACAATTGTAGATAACTTCCATAGTAAAAATAATAGAGGGGGAGATTTGATGCACTTTACTTTTAGAGATACAAATGACGATCACAAGAATAAAACCATTATTTAAAGTTGAGAAGTAAATTTTTTTTAGCTTTATAAGGCAATTTTTATCAAAATTGTCATCTAATATGAAGCAAGATGATATTTTTTTTCCCTCAATGTTTAGAGTTATAAATGATAATTTTGACTTATAACCACAATCTATACTTGTTGGGATGCTTTTTTCAATCTTCAATTTATAACTTATTACCTAGTAGGTCTCCTTTTAACTCTATCATTCGCATGAACTCACAAAGAACTATCACACATACTAGTTCTTTCCCTTTGTATTCCACCATTGTTCCTTCCTTCATCACCTTCATCTTCCACTTTACTAGTCGCCTCCATATTTGCTTCCACCCTTTATTTTTCTTCCTCTTTCATTATAGTCATTCTTCCCTTAGAGGTTTGGATTTTTCATCTTTGCTCATGTTTATCATTGACATGATATTTGCTTATTCTACCATACTTTTATTGATTAGGATGTCATTGTTTTTCTTCATTTTTGTTATGTAAATCGTTTTATATATTTATAGAAGTGTATATTTGATATGATTGTGTTTGTTGATAGTGTGTTGTATGAGAAAACATCATGTTATTAGCTATATATATATATGCACATTTTATATATATTTGGTTTGTAAAACATTGTTCTATATGTTCCAAAAGTATTATATTAAGCTTTGTTTTTAATATAGGATATAATATATCGATCATGGGTACACTTTAGTAGGTTACCTAAAAACTATATAGATGGTGTTGACAACTAATGGACTAAATTCACAAGTGCACAGACTTGTTATAATATGAAAAGATCGTATCCCACATGGACTTCGTTGTTGAGTACCAAATCTTCACTACTTTATTTATTTAGATAAATTAAACGTGGAGAGTAGAAAATGATTAACAGAATAAAAATTCATGGTAATGTTGATTCTAGTAACAAAAATCTAATTAAAATCCTAGGATTGGATTGTCGTTATAAATCAATAATGAATGAAAAATCAATCCATTTACCAAATGATTACTCAAATTCAAGAGGGTAAAATAACCTAAATTAACTAATAGCCTCTTTTAAGGTCTAAAAGTCATACCTAATCCAATTTAATAGCATATTTTCATGTTATTAAATCAAATCAATCAAATCCATTTTGTGCTAAATCAATAAAATTTCTAAGAGACTCTAACCTACTTTTGTGGTTTGAATCTCCTATTTAATTATTATTTTTCCAATTATTAATCTTTACCTTTCGATCCTTTGATTAAATACCTATGTCTAATCAAGTCGGTGATCAAGAAACTCAACAAAAATTAAAGAACTAACAATTAAATCCATGAATTCAACAAATTGAAATGGAAATTAAACTAATTTATCATTAATTAATAATTTAGATTAGATCCAATTCTAGAAAAGAAATATACTCACTCATAATTGTAGTTAAATAAGAGAAATTAAATGTAGGATTATAAATAACATTAAGTATAATAAATAATAGGAGAAGAAGAGAAAGATAGAACTGTAAATAAATGATGAAATTCAATGTTGTGTGCAAAGAAAATTTTTAAAACTAGAACTAAATCTAAGAGTTAATGAGGAAATTCTTGAGTTACATTCATAGCCTAATTTTTCTATAAAGAGAGAGAGAGAGAGAGAGAGAGAGAGAGAAAAAAATATATCCTCTTTGTTCCCTTATTCTCCTTGCCATTTCAAATAAAAATCAATGCTCATATGTGATGGATCATGTGTGATCGTGGGTAGAATAACAATTGAATGACTATGCTTGTCTTACACGGCTAGACCGTAAGGCATTTTTTCTCTTGACATTGTTAAGTGAGGCCATGCATCCTTATTTTTCTCATCTTTGCTCTACACCATTTTGCTGATCATGCATAGATAGGCCATGCATCTTCATTTGCACGAAGAATATACACATGGTTGTACACAGGTCAGAACAGATATGTTTTGTCTGTGCACAAGTGTGATATAGCTACATAAATGGTTATTTTTGCCAACTTTTTAACTCCTTATCTTTATATCCTCTTCTTTCTTGCACATGAGCATGGTTTGCCTTTCTTTAAAGCTTTCCATAAGGAATCCTTGCTCCAATTCTATGTGTCTCTTCCTTGGATTTGTATACTTTTTTGCATATCCTGCAAAATAAATACCAAAAGAGCAGTATACATAACACGAGGCAAATATGACCAAAAAATTATATAAATTATATTAAATATGGTCATAAAATGGAGGCATAGGAAGGTTAAAAATTGAAGAAAAATGAGTTTATCAATTCCCCCCATACTTTAATTGTTGTTTGTACCCAAGCAAATTATATCATAAAAATGAACAAGGATGATGAAGAAGAAGAAAGAAAGGAAAACAAAAGGATAGAGTAACTATACGGAGAAAGTATACATGTATAATACCTATTTAGGTTACGAACATTACCATTGGGGAAAAAAATAAAGTTGTGAACCAACCTTAGTCATGAATCTCAAATTAGTCTTACCATGTCACTTTAAGATAGATTAACGTCATATCGATACACATTCTTATGAGATAAAGTTTAAATAAAGAAGTAGATTTCCTCACTATAGGTAAATTTAGACATTATACATTCATGTGTTTTATGGTTGTAATTATTTTGCTCAAAACTCGCCACGCCAATAATGATCTACTATATGCTTGCATTTATTCTAATTTTCCACCACTTAAAAGACTATATGCAATGCAAAAAAAAAATCAAGAGGTCTTAATTAGGTTCTAATAGGGCTAAGTTAAAGGGTAAGGTAGTCTTAGATTTTAGCCAATGACCAAAAAACAAATGGAGTGACAACTACAAGAATTTATCTCAAAATTTGAGATTAATAATGCACTAACACACTCTAAATTTTATCTCAATTTTTTTATAATAGGTCAAACCCTCTTTACCAATCAAAACTCAGATGATCAATAACCCATATCACTATTACAAAACTTTTATCCTTCCTTTTTTTTTAAAAAAAAAAACTATAACTAGATCATTTTAAATAATACAAGCTCAACCAAACACACTTTCATCACGCCCCCATTCTTATTTTTAGTATACCTACACCATATATATTCAAGAGTTATTGCCCCTTAGGTTTGGACAAGGGTAGGGTAATAACTTAAGAACATGGATACAAATGTAGGTTTTGAAAAAAAAAAGTCTTAAGCTCAAAGGGGTTAAGCAAAAAGGAAATAAATATCATTTGGTAGCCAATTTAGCTAATGTAGCTATGAAAAGAGAAACACGTGCCTCAATTATATGGATACATATATAAGTAATATGTGGCCTTGAAGAGAAATAATGTAAGTTCTAATTTCACACATCGGAGGAGAAAATAGTGAGACTGTATAAAAAATGAACAGCCTATAAAACTCAAAATCTCACCAATTCTAATGCTACTACTTTATTTCCTATATCTCGATTTAGATGAGCAAATTAAAGAAGATAAGCCACTAGAGTGATAGAATAATAAGTGGTTTAAGAGTCAATCAATTGGAAATTTCATGCTAAAAAACAATTTAAAGGCCTTTTTCATTAGACACAGTCTCAATCTATAGGTCTCACTAATGTATTATCAAGATATGTAGAGAGTTCAATCAAATAATCATCACTAGCCTATCATTTCCCTAAATTTATCTTTTAAAAAAATAGAATTAAATAGACCAAAAGAAAACAAAAGAAAAAATGTAAACACACCAAAAGAAAATTGAAGAACACACTAAACACATTAACTAAGGAAAGCAGGAATAAAAAAAGTAAGAGAAATAGAATAAAACAAGATAAAGAAAAGCAACACGGATGGTATTGAACAGTGAAACCTCCTATGATTAAGGAACACTTTATCCTCAATGCATGGAAATGAAAAAAACAATGGGAAGGGGATGTGGAAACTTATGATGGTGGTGGTGGGTATCTATGCCTAAGATCCCATTAATACATTTGTTGTATCATGGTATTCATGTGGTCAATAGGAGCAAAAAAAAATCCTGAATAGGATTCAGGAATATCAAATCATGCATTGATCAAATCAAAATGGGAATCCCAAAATTGGTTAAAGGAGGAGGGTCTAAGCACATTGTCAAAGGATGGTAGGGGAGGAGGATCAATCAGTGTTGGGATTTGTGGATCACTAGTATGGGTAGGAGGGTCATTGTCGGGTTAGGGATGAGGGTGACCTAGGTGAGGTATGGTAAGTTGACAGAAGCCAATTGGTGGATCCATTATGAATGATAGTAGAAAAGCCTCTTTTAGGAAGAGGAAACTACACCTCTTAATTGTACACTAATTTAAAGTTCCCCCTCACAAATAATCATTTTCATATTAGCCCAATTTACTAGCCCTAGAAATTCCCTTGGTACCTCAAATATGATATGGTATAGGGTGTATCCAAGCCAACGGGCAATGAATGTGATAATAACCCTACGACAATGTCACAGGTCAAGTGGTTTCCAACATTACTTAGATGTTAGGCGAGGAGATAGCCTGAGGGCATCGTCCCTTAGCAAACAACTCAACTTTTCTCACATTTCCTTGGCTCTCATCCTTATTTAAAAGAGTCCCTGCTAACATCCTTTAGATATATTTAGAGATAGGGTTATATATCAAAGAGGCTTTAGCGTTTTTCCCTTTTAAAGGTTGAGGGACATATCCTCATCTAGGAAAAGTAATTTTTGCCTAAAAAACTTATGGATACCATAATTTAGGGTCATCGCAAGTATGGTGCCTAATGCTAGGAAAATGAAGCAAATAATGAAATGGTCTAGATGCATATTATGGGAATTTTTAAATATTCTAAAGGAGATGTTGTTATCTAGCCAATCAAAGTAAAAGGACCTAAGAATTTCAAGGGTGAGTCCTTTACTTGTATGATTGACATGGGTAAATAAACAGCCTTAACTACCTCTACCCAACATGTAGTTAACATCCTCACTGTGACCTCATTCTCAAGGCATGACCAATCGACATATCAAGTGGTCAATATTTCCCTTGATGCAATAGCAAAAAAATGTTCTTTATGAGTTGCATCGGTAAACACTGCCAAATGGATTTGTGGGGGTGCATTTATTGTTTTTACCATTGCCTATAGTTTGCGGTTGGGATGCTTCACCTTCACCACTATATGCTCGAGCTTGGATTTGTTTTGGTGGTGCAATATCCTTATACTACGTGCAATAAAAGGGACAAACTAGGTGTTTGTATAGCTTAATGGACAATTTAAATCATAAATTAACTTGACAATAATATTGAAATGGTTATTTATGATTCTATGTATATGAAGGACGTGTAGTGTGCATGTGGTGGTAGGGCACAAGTGTTGAAGATGGTTATACGGGTGTGTAATATGTGTGTGCCTAAGGTAAATGCAGTGTGTGCATGTGATGGAAGATCACGGCTGGTGCGGATGGTTGTGCAAGTGTGGGTTAAGTGTGCATGAGTAAAGTGCAAAAGGAACTAACAGTTGAGGGCACAAGTGGTGTGGGAGTGCACGGTGGTGGTGTGGGTGTTCACGTTGGTGGCGTGTGGCTTAGAGATGTAGTGCATAGGGGGTGTAGATGGTGGTGAAGGGTTTAGAGTAGATGGTTGAAGGTAAGGAGAGAGGGAAGAGGAGAGAGGAAATTATAGATGGTTGAGGCAAATGCAAGGCACACGGGCTATGCAAGCTTAAGTAATGAAGGTAAAGGCACGAGCATGCGCTATATACATAGGTGAGTCATGCACATTCCATCCTCTTGGAATTTGAGAGGTATGGATGTGCAAGCTTAACATGGGTTGGTTATGCGATTTCCATCCTTTCAGCATTTGAGAGTCACGAGTGTGCAATTGCTTGTGCACCACCTGCAGTGGCTTCATTTCTTCATAGATTATCCTTTGTTTGGACCCAATATCCAAAAAATCATTCTATATATATCACATTCACCATAATAATGCCTACCAATGTATTACAAAGAGAAGGAATATTAAAATAAAATAAATAAGAGACAAATAAAACCACAAAAAGATTTAGGTTGCTTCCCAAAAAGTATTCATTTAATGTCATGAGCTTTAGTCCCTTTATACTTAAGGTGTTGAAGGATCATAAAGGGTAAAGGTACCCAACTTTCCAATTAGAGATCATGTGATATAATGCTTCAACCTTTTCCCATTAACCTTAACGGATCCCATGACCTCACTCCATATTTTGATTGTGCCCACTTGGAACGGTCCCAATCATCTATATTGGAGCTTGCTTGGAAATAAATTGAGGTGGGAGTTGAATAAAAGCACCAAGTATCCTTCATTTAACTCCTTATAGAGAATATGCTTGTCATGCCACTTCTTTATTATTTCTATATATATCTTAGCATTCTTGTATGCATTCAACCTCAACTCATCAAGTTAGTTGAGTTGAAGTTTTCTCCATTCTCCTGCTTTTATCAAATCTAGATGAATACTTTTAATAGCCTAATGTGCCTTGTGTTCCCCTTTGTAATATCCTATCTTTTTGGTAAAGTTTTTGAATGAGAAGTTATGGTATTTATTAAGACTTGATAATGTTTAATTTCGATTTAGAACTATAATTGAGTTTGAGGAAAATATGGATTTGAATACGTTTTAGAAATGGAATAAAATGAGTTTTTAGGTGGATCGATTAACTGGTTTCATGAATTGATCAATTGCTTCATCGTTCTAACTAAAAGGGTTTAGCTTAACCAAACTGATCCACTGATTTTTAGAATAGTTGGCTGGTAAGCCAAACTAATCAGTTGGTCTGTTGAGCTGAGTACATTTTTAAAACTCAATTTTTCTATAAAATATTCTTATACCAAAATGGAACCTTGATAATACACTTCCAAGATATTATTTAGATATTCTTAACCTTCCTTATCATTCATTTGTTTTGAGCTTCTGCCTCAAACTAAGTTGAGGGTTCAATTTGAGCAATTGATGGGGAGGGTAGCCTCAACTTTTTCTTTTTCCACCTCTCTACTCTGCATGCTTAAGAAATAATTTCTTCAATTCCCAAATCTATTGCTACTTAGATAGGAGATTCCTTCCATTTTAATCATTCTTTTCCTCTCTTATGTTTGACATTTCTAGGTAAATTCAACTCGTATTTTTTCAAAAATTATCATTTCAGATCTGGAAGGGAGGTTAGCCTATATTTAATAAAATCCACTTGTTCAACTCAAATTTAAACGGTATAAATTAGGAATTTTTGATTTAAACATACCACACTCATTCTTGTGCTGATTTGTTAGTTATAAATATCCCCAATCGCCCCTTCCATTCACCTTTCTTTTAGCCACCAAAATATTCTAACTCTCTCTAACCTTGTGTTCTTTTCTCTTCAATTTGAGGTTAGTTTAGTTTCTTTCCACTCTTTTGATTCTTTATCTAGATCCTTCTTATTTATATTTAAGGAAGGGAGGGTTAAACTTAGGAGAAAGTTGAGCCACTTTTTAAGCACACATTCCCTCAGTTTTTCTCTTAGGTTTGGTCTGTTGTTTTCTCATAATTTGAATTTTGATTTATGAAATTATTCATTAGATTTCTAAAGCTTTAACTTCTATTTTTATAGTTTGGAAGTTGAGAATATTCTAGGTTGAGATTTCATATTTGTGGAAAAAGTTTTGATTAGACCAAGTAAGTCATTCTTACTTATGAAATGTGACCTAGTTAATTATATGATGTGATGTATACCTTAAAGTCCAAAGTGTAAAGGGTTGCATAAGATTTTGATTTTAGATTGATGTATGATGATTAATTTATAAACCATGAGAAAAGGCATGATTTTAGGGAAATTAGGTCAATTTGATTAATTATGAAGCATGTTTTTGTTTATAAACTTATGAAGTATTGGTATGATGCTATGATATGATTTGGTTTGGATGTGGTAGGATTTTTTAGGGTGATTTGCATGAAAAATGTTTGTTCTATGCTATTTGGGGGAAACCAATTGATTGTTTAGGCTCAACTGACTGATTGGTCCTAGAATAGTCGACTAGGAGGCCCAAACCAATCGACCAGTAAGTATGTAGTGACCTTTGTTTGCTCTCTATTTAAACTCATCAATAGGTTTAGCAAAACTTATCAAATGGTCTCTAAACAATAGACTAGTTTGGCCAAACTAATCGATCAATTTGAGAGAATCTTGGGCTTGACTGAGCCAAACTGATAAACTAATTGGCCTAAATTGATCAACTACTTATGCCAAATCATTCAACTAGTTTGGCTAGATTGTGTGGTTTGAATTTTTTGGCTTGGATTAGCTTTGATATTATACCTAACACTGCTATATGACTATTTAATGAGTGAAATACATCTATTAACATGGATTGACAACCTAATGGATGGATTAAATGGATCATAACTCATGGCATACTCAATGGGTTTTGTAAATTCCTTAATAGGTAAACCTAAATAACTATTTAATGGATTTTAAATGAGTAATACAATCTAGACTTTGCGTGAAAAGGATTAATCTAATGGATTTGGTTAATATTGAGTAAGCACTAATGGAAATCCCACATATGGTTGGGGAATGATAATGGTCAATATAGAATAAGTATGTGAATGTCTTACGTTCACATTATATGGGCCTTGTATGATCATGGAACGTTAATAATAATGTACTAATCACATAAAGTAAAAGATAATTGAGTTGTGTATGGGTCTGGGTTACCTGATCCTCAATTAGCTATTGGGGGTTAGTATGCCTTTGGGCATTTATTGGTGCCTCCGGGTGGGATCCTAATAGATCCTGGTGCCTCACCTACTCTAGACACTAATGATGTAATAGGGGATATGAATACTAAAGGGTTTGGTTACCTAGGTGGTTTTTGGCTTCATCTTGGGCTTATGTTTATTAATGGTAACTTAGATTTAGCCCGGAATTATATCCATTGATGATTACTTGGCTTCAGCCTAGACTTTATGTCCTTTGGTTTGGATAGACTTCTATGGTATATGAGACCATGGGGTGGTGCACAATCCATCACTCAATAATAATTGGAATGAGTATTTAGATACTAACTTGATTAATTATTTCGATGATAATTTGAATAAGTAGTTGGATAAGAATTTGGAAATATGAGTGTGGTTAAATAGAAAAATAAAAGTAAAAGAAAATGAATGGTAATAGAGACAATGGCCTATATAAATGACCTAATGGAATAGGAAAATGGAAAAATGTCCTACGTTGGAATTATGTGTATCGATGAATGAAGCCTTAATAATAGCTAGAAAATCTACTTTGTAGACTACATACAATGACCTACGATACTGTGTTATGTTGCTAAGCTCAATGAGCCATGAATGGTATGAGTTTCCTATGTATGATATCACTATGATAAAGCATGGATTCAACTATATATACATGAATTATCTTAGTACAAAGTGTAATGATATGCTCATTTTCTCAATCACCTGCTTATTCTTACGAGAAGAGGGCCATGTGTAGGTTAGTGGGGATTGCCAGTAGTAGGACAACCTCATGTTAGGCATGGGTGGTGAGATCATGGATATCCAAATATTTTTGTGCAGTCCTAAATGGACCAAATTTTAGGGCTACACCTTACCCTTGTTTTCTATAATTTAAACCCTATACTTTAGTTTAATTTTCCCCTCATGTATTTGAATATTTGTGGATTGTTGAGATCCTGTACTTGATAGTATTTATTTTAGTATCTATATAATGTGTTTTGGCACACTCTACTTTAGTTTGGGGTGGTTAGTTCTCAACCTTGTATCTAATATGGGATGGGCAACTAATGTCTATCATATGTTAGGTGCAGTAGTATCACATTGTTTTTCCTATGTTTGGTAGTTTTATGCTTCCATAAGGTTTTCAAAAAGAAAATTCTCAATCGAAAAAAATGAGGTTGTCACACTCTCTAATAGAAAAATGACATGATTTTTCATAAACCAATAAAAACGGTGTTGTGAATATAGGAATATTATAAGTTGTTCAATAAGCCCATAAGACAACATCCAACCTCAAAGATTAATATTTTCTCCACTTAGGCACCGTCCTTTTCCAAAATTTCCTTAATTTGTGATTTCCACTTAACCATGTTTTTGAGGGTGAGAGTGTATAGCCATCTTATGGGTCACGCCATATTTCCTCAAAAGTTTACTCAAAACCCTATTTGCAAAGTGAGATCCTCCATCACTTATCACTACTCTTGGGACACCAAACCATGGGAATATAATCTTCAAAAATAGCTTAATGACTACTATCACATCATTTGTTGGGGATGTTGATGCCTCAGCCCATTTTGAGATGTAATCCCCTACTACCAAGATATATTTGTTTCAGTGTGATGATGGAAAAGGTCCCATAAAGTCGATCCTTCACAAATCAAAGATTTCAACTTCAAATATATTGTACAATTCCATCTCATTCCTCCTTGAGATGTTTCTGATTCTTTGACAACAATCACATCTAAGCACATAAGTCCTCACGTCCTTGAAGAGTGAAGGCTAATAGAATCCCATTTATAACAACTTTGTGGTTATTTTGGAATTATTTTCATGACCCCCATATGGTGAAGAGTGGCAAGGATATGACATCTTGTATTTCCTCTTCAAGCAAGAACCTTCTAAATATTTCATTTACACGTCACTTATAGAGACAAGGGTAATCCTAATAGTAGTGCTTAACATCCAAAAGGAATTTCTTGCATTGGTGGTAGGACATATATGAATCCACATACTATGTAGTTCACAAAATCTACAAACTAGTGAGCTTGAGGGCTTGTTATAGCACATAAATTGTCATTTGGAAACAAGTCATCAAATGGATCTTCATCATGTTTAGCTTTATTCATCTCTTGTCTAAGTCTATATAGGTTTTTGCTACCACATTTTTAATACCTCTTTTGCCTTGTATCTCTAAATCAAATTCTTATAATAAAAGGATCCATCTAATCAATCATGGCTTGGAATCCTTCTTAGCCAATAGATGACTGAGAGTTTCATAGTCTATGAATACAATAATCTTTAACCTGATAAGTTAAGACCAAAATTTATCCAATGAAAACACAACAATGAAGATTTCCTTTTCTGTTGTAGCATAATTTATCTAGGCATCATCTATAGTCCTACTAGCATAGTAGATGGTGTATACTTTCCCTTTTTCCTCTAACTGAGTGCATCCCCAAAAACATAATTACTTACATTATGCATCACTTTGAAAGGAAGGTTCTAGTTAGATGGTATGATTACTGAAGCAGTTGTTAGGGCTTCCTGCAATTTGTCAAAGGCATCTAGACAAGGTTGATCAAATACAAAAGAAATATCTTTGATAAGTAAATGGATCAAGGGTTTTGTAATTTTGAAAAAATATTTCATAAAATGACTATAAAAACCAACATGACCTAAGAAAGTCCTTAATCCTTTTACATTTATTAGGGGTGGCATTTTAGCAATGATATTGATCTTAGCCCTATCAACTTTAATTCTTCAATTTGAGATTAAATAACCCAAAATAATACCTTCTTTACCACAAAGTGGCATTTCTTCCAATTAAGTACCAAATTAACCTTTTTACACCTTTTCAACACTTTATTAAGTTTAAGAAAGTAATCAATAAAAGAATTTCCATAAATAGAAAAGTCATCCATAAACACTTCCATAATTTTTTCAATAAAATCAGAAAATATATCCACCATGCATCATTGGAAGGCGTTTGGGGCATTAGACGAGCTAAATGACATCCTTCGATAAGCAAAGGTGACATATGGACATGTAAATGCCATTTTCTCTTGATCAATAGGATGAATGAGGATATGAAAGAATTCTGAGTACCCATCTAAATAACAAAAGTAAGAGTAGTTAGCCAACTTCTCCAACATGTGGTAAATAAATGGAATGGGAAAGTGATCCTTCTAGGTTACATTGTTGAGTTTTCCATAATCAATGCACATACGTCATTCAGAGACCATTCTAGTTGGAATAAGTTTATTTTTATCATTTTGAATAGTAATCATACCTCTCTTTTTTGGTACCACTTGCACTGGGATCACCCACTTACTATCTAAGATAGGGTAGATAATCCTAGCATCACATAATTTTAGTAACTCTTTCTTTACAGACTCTTTCATGTTCAAGTTAAATCTCCTTTGATGTTCAATGGAGGAATTGTATCCTTCTTCTAACAAAATTCAATGCATGCAAATATAGGGTTAATACATTTGATATCATCTATAGAATAGCCTATCAGATCCTTATGCAACCTAAGGACCTCAAGTAACTTTATGTTTTCCTCATTACTCAAACCATCGTTCACAATAATAAGATATTCACAATTAGAGTCCACGAATTTATGCCTAACTGAGGGAAGGAGTGGTTTTAGCTATACCTTAGGTGCAATATTCTCCTCATGAATTTTTTCACTCAACTCCTTTTCAACTTGAATTGATGTTTCAAGTTTTTTTTTGCATATAAAGGTCTCTTCCCAAATATGGCAGCATAAGTAGCAAATTCATCATCATCAGGTGCTCCATCATTTACCATAAAATTTTCAACTGGATCACTTGAGATCAAACCACAAAAGTTATCTATAACCACCATAACCATGGTATCATTCCTGCAGCAAGTGTCATCAATCAATAGAAATTTTACCAAATAAGATAAGTAAAAATTCACTTTATCATCCCCAATATTGGGAGAGAGTTTTCCTCTTTTCACATTGATTACCACTCCATCAATATCTAGGAAAGGTCTTCCCAATAAAATAGGAATTTGAGCATCCTCTTGTATCTAAAAAATAACAAAATTAATTGTAATGTAAAACTTATTGGCTTGAATAGGTACATATTCCAATATAACTACCAAAAGTTTTTATTGATTGATCTACCAATTAAAGGGAAATGATGGTCAGCTTCATGTCTCCCACCTAAAATCTCTTATAAATAGATAGATGCATTAAACATATACTAGCACTAAGATCGCATAGAGCACAGTTAATAGATACATCACCAATATTACAAGGATCAGAGAATGAGACAAGTTCCTTGAGCTTGGGTGGTATCTTATTTTACATGATAGAACTACACTCTTGGCTCAAGGTTATGGTCGCATATTCCTCTAACCGTATCTTATTTTACATGATAGAACCACACTCTTGGCTCAAGAAATTATCATATGAGGGCATTTGGGAAATGACTTCAACAAATGGAATATTAATATGCAATTTTTTTTTTGAATTTCCACAAACTTTCCAAATTGTTGTTCCAATTTTACCTTAGCTTATCTTTTAGGAAAGGGTAATGGAAGTTGGTATGGTGGTGGAGAGACATATTTATCAACATCGTGCTCCATTCCTAAAGTGATCTCTTCCTTAATGTTCACTAATTTATCACTCCCTTTTTGCACATCTTCAACTTTTTCACCCCCATCCTCAACTTCCTTTCTCAGAGCGTGAAATTCTAGCTCTTTACCATTCCTAAGTGCTATGACATTGACGGAACCTTTAGGATTAGTCTCTGGTTTCCCAAGAAGCATTCCAAAAGGCATAGAAGATAACCAGCTTGTTGAGCCACCTGAATGAGTTTGTTTTCCAGCATCTTATTATGGATGACAATGGAATCGACTTTATAACTTAAGTTCTTGAATTCATTCCTCAAATCCTTAGTTTTTTTATTATTATGAGAGGCCATAAAATTCTCCAACAATGACTCAAGATTGGATTTTGGAGAGTTAGGAAAAGGTGGTCTAGGGTTTTGAAAACCCAAGGGAATAAGATTAGATTGATAAATGTGATTAGGTGGTGGGTTCTTGTATGAAAATTTTAAATAATTTTTCCACCCTAGAATGTAAGTAGGAGAGAAAGGGTCA
Source organism: Tamarix chinensis (assembly GCA_030549775.1). Lineage (NCBI taxonomy): Eukaryota > Viridiplantae > Streptophyta > Magnoliopsida > Caryophyllales > Tamaricaceae > Tamarix > Tamarix chinensis. Next base: position 40,458,661 of record CM060177.1, read on the forward strand.
CATTTTTTTATATTAAAATTGTTCACATAAGTCACAAGATCTGTAAGAGTTACATTATTAGGTGGAAGAGCAATAGATTGACATTCAAATGATGAGTGTCCTGCAATACCACATTTTTAACAAGGAGTGGAGGAAAAAGTTAATGCATTACATTTAATTTATCACAATACTAAAATAATGCATCAAATTTAGAATAAAAATGGTCAAGGGCATCAACATCATACTTTCCTCCCTTCTTAGTAGAAGAGTGCTCACCTGTTCACTAAAAGTCGTTTTGAGCCATGTCCTCACTTAAAGTATTTACTTTTAGTACGCTTTTGTTCATTAGATTGCCTCCTAGTGCTGCATCTATAATCATCCTTGTGTTGTAAAGGAGACTATTATAGAAATTATGAGCTAGGAATTATTCCTCTAACGCATGGTGTGGACACATTCTCAACATATCCTTATAACATTCCTATACATTGTACATGTACTTACCATCTTTCTGACTAAAACTAGTGATGAGATTCCTTAGTTGAAATGTTTTAGATGGGGGAAAATACTTATTCAGGAAAACCCGCGAAAGTTGGTACCAAGTGGTGATGGACCCAAAAGGGAGTGACTGCAACCAAGTTTTACCTTTGTCCCTTAATGAGAATGGGAATAATCATAATCTGACCACATCATATAACACCTTATTAGTTTTTAAACTGTCACAATGATCAATGAATATCGAGATGTGTAAATTTAGATCTTGTATTGTGTTGCCGCTGAACTAATTTTCCTACATCATGTTGAGATGATTAGGCTTTAATTCAAAATTATTGGCAGCTGCATTAGGATTTCGTATGCTTGATTGTGTATTGTATGCATTAGGAGATGCAAACTCCTTACAAGAGCAATTATGATCTTCAGCTTCTTTTTGGTTAGCCATGCTTTTTATACTTGTTCTTGTTTGGGTCTCACATACCTACTTCCTTATCTCACTTAACGTCCTCTTGATTTTGGGATTTAGCTCAATTTGAGTTCCAACCCAAAAAGATTGTTGCATGAAAAAAAATACCTGAAATTGCAAACAACAATCAATGAAATAGAGAAAGAAAAGAGCAAAATAATAAGAAAATATAAATCTATTCTAGCTGAATAACAAATGATTCAATATCAACTGCAGAATTCCCCAAAAACAGTGCCAAAAACATAATGGGCTAAATCTACAAGCACATATACTCATTATAGCATGTCAAAATCATATCTCATAGGGAATTATTGTTGAGTACCAAATCTTCACTATTTTAGCTATCAAGATAAATTAAATTTAGAGATTAGAAAATGACTAATAGATTAAAATCTAATTGGAATGTTGATGCTAGCAAGACAAATTTAATTAAAAGCTTAGGATTGTATTTTCATCATTAATCGGTAATTAATGAATAATAAATTCAATTGAAAAATGATTACTTAAATTCAGGAGGGAGAAATAGCCTAAAGCAATTAATAGGCTCCTTCAAGGTCTAAAAGTCATACCTAATCCAATTTAGTAACCTATTATCATGGTATTAAATTGAATCATATCCATTATGTTTTATAATAAATCTATAAAATCCCTAAAAGACTCTAACCTATTTTTGTGGTTTGATTTTCCTGTTCAATTATCATTTTTCCAATGATTAATCTTCAAATATCAGTCATTCAATTAGATACCTATTTCTAATAAAGTCGATGATCAAACAACTCAACCAAAATTACAGAAATAACAATTTAATCTACAAATTCAACCAATTGAAATGGAAACTAAACTAAATTATCATTAATTAATAATTTAAACCAGATCCACTCGTAGAAAATAAACCTACTCACTCACAATTACATTTAAATATGAGAAATAAAATGCAGGAATATAAATAATAGTAAGCATAATAAATAATAAGAGAAAAAGAGAAAGATAAAACTATAAATAAATGCCGAAATTCGATGTTGGGTGCAAATATAATGTGAAAAATGGAACTAAATCTAAGAGTTAATGATAAAATTCTTGAGTTACATTCATGGCCTTTTTTCTATAGAAAAAAAAAGAGAAAGAAAAATATATCCCCATTTCCCCTTGTTCTCCTCTCCATTTCAAATAAAAATCAACTCTTGTATATGATGGATTGTATGGTGTGCTTATTTGACACAACCGAATCGTGTGATGTCTTTTCTCTCTCCATTGTTGAGCTCGCTCTATGTTAATCACACACACTCAAGCCATGTGTCTTCATTACTCTTGGCATCTATCGCATGGCTATAGTGATCACGCACAACTAGGTTGTGCTTCCTCATTCTTCTCATCACTACTCTACACAACTATAGTGAATCTGCACAAATAGGCCATGTATCTTCATATGCACAAAGAACTTATGCACAGTTGTGCATTAGTCAACATGGTTATGTTGTGCCTATGCACAAGTGAGCTCTAGCCACATAAATGATTACTTTTGCCCACTTTTCAAATCCTTAGCTTTATCTCCTCTTCTTTCTTGCATGCAAGCATGATTGTCCTTCCTTTAAAGCTTTCCATAACGAATCCTTGCTCTAATTTCGTGCTTCTCTTACCTGGTTTTGTATACTATATGCATATCCAGTAAAATAAATACCAAAAGAGCAATAGACAGATTAAGAGGCAAAGAAAGCCAAAAAGGTCTATAAGTTATATGAAACATGGTCATAAAATGGAGGCCAAGGAAGGTGGAAAAAATGATTTTATCAATGACTTCTTAAAATTTATAATTAAATATGTTATGGATCCCTTTTAGATATTTTTTTCCCTGTATTGATTGTGGAAATAGTAAGAAGAAATGGGTTATAAAAATATAATATAATCTCATTACGTGTGTATTTGATAGAAGTTACACTAATTGGATAAAATGTGGAGAATTCATAGGTATCCAAACTAGTTGTACTAAAATAAATGATTTTGAATATGATGACTTTGATAGCATAGAAAACTTGAAAATTAATTTAGAAGAACATTTTAGAAACTCCTAAAAAGTTTGAAAAGTTATTCAATAATTTGAAAACACCCATGTACGAAGGCAGTACTAAATTTACATAATTACCGATCATGTTACAACTATACAACCTTGGTGCAATTATTGGATGGAGTGATAAAATCTTCACTTCTCTTCTCAAACAATTGAAAGAGATGATTCTAAAGAACACTGCACTTCCTCCTAAAACATATGAAGTAAAAATGATTTTTTGTTCTATTGGCTTGAATTATGAGGAAAAAAAACATGCTTCTTCTAATGAATGTATTTTGCATCGCAATGAATATGAATTATTAGATTCATCGCGATACATGTCCTAATTGTCAAATTTCATGATTCAAGAAACAAAAATTTCTTAACAAGGTTTTATAGTACTTACCAATACCAAGATTCTCACATATATTTAGTAATTGAGAATATATATATATATATATATATATATATATATATATATATATATATATATATAAACCTTAAGTAGCATGTGAAAGAGAGGAATTTTGATGTCAAGTTTAGAAATATAGATAATTCTCCAAAGTGGAAGATGATTGATATGAAATTCAAGGAATTTGATACTAGATATTTATTTCATGAACATTTCTTTGATAGAACCATTTCAATAGGTACATATTTATGGACAATTATCCTAGTGACATATGATCTCCATCTATCATTATGCACAAAGTGAAAGTGGAGGATGTGATATCTGCTTATATTGGGCTAAATTAGCTTGATAATGATATTGATATTTATTTAGCTTCCCTTATTGAAGTTTGAAGTACATGTGGGATCATGAAGAGGATGTGTTTGATTGACATATCCAAGAGTCATGTAACTTGAAAGCCATGTTATTTTACACAGTATTTTTTTTTGGCATATGGTAATAGTTTTTTCTATAGTGTGCATGGATATTATTCATGTCCAATATGTAAAAATAACACAGACTTTATCTAGTTACCGAAGAGTAGAAATGAAACCTATCTTGGAAATCATAAGTTCTTGCCTATAAATAAGTATTATCGTAGATGAAAAAAAACTTATAATAGAAAAGGTAGGAAAAACTTATATGTGTGATATTATCTTGATGTGATGACAATTTAAAAGAATGTATATATAATTAGTACACTTATAAATGTGCCAAAGAAGAAAAAGGATGGAATCAATGGTAAGTTGGACCTCATTGAGATGGATATAAGAAAGTCATTACATCCACATAAAGTGGGGAATATGATTTTTTTTATCTCTCATGTGTTACACTCATTCTCCCTCATGTTATACTCTTTCTTTAAAAAGAAAAGTTTTCTTTGTGTGAGTGTATGAATGGAGTGAAGGATTCATAAGGATATTCATCAAATAACAAGAATGTTTTATCAATGTAAGATTTGAATTTAGTGAGTATGAAATCACACGATTATTATGTTCTCATTCAAGATTTGTTGATGATGGCTATATACTCTATTTCATCCAATCACTTTTGTAGTGTGATCACTTGATTTTGTTTTTTTCTAAAGGAAATATGTGATAATTCTATAAACCCTCAAAGGTTGGACACATTACAATAATAGGTTTTGATTATATTATGTTAGTTCAAGATAACTACATTCCATCTTTCTTTGTGATCATGATGTATTTAACTATACACTTAGTTAGAGAAGCTTGATTATATGGGATAGTTCATTTGAATTGGATTAATCCATTTGATAAATTCTTGAATTTCTTAAAAGGCTATGTGAGGAACCCAAATATTCCAAAAGGATGCAATTTTAAGGCCTATCTAGTAGAGGAGGTACTAATTTTTTTTTTGTGAGTTCTTATTGGATGCTAATACCTTAGGTATTCCTCAACTACAAAATTTAGATATATAATATGAAGGAAAATAGGGTAAATTATTTTGGGTGCTCAATATTGATGATTCTAACACATTGAGACAAGCTTACTCGTATATGCTTCAAAATACAGATAATGCCTAACCATTTGTGGAGCACCACAAAAAAATGATAAAGGCTTTAAATTCATTTATAAGTGAGAAATGGTTATTAGAGCAACCCAACAATTCATTTTTAGAGTGGTTTAGATCATAACTATTCAATCCTAATACTAATTTGTAACAGTTATCACATCCTTTCATCAAGAAGTATTATATTATTACTCATGTGTGATTCATGGTAGTATTTTCTACATAAAAGAGCAAGATGACAAGAGTGACATGAATAATCATGGTGTTAGTATAGTATATAAATTTTTTCATATAGAAAATACTACATGTTGTTTCCATTTATGCATCCATGATGTACTACACGGTGATTTGGTATATATGGCTATTGAACTATGCCCCCTTTAGGGCTCCTTTATTCTTATGCAAATGGGTTGAAACTTAAAATGGTAATTGTATTAATGAAGAGGGATTTACAAGGGTGGATCCTTTCTAGAATTAGTGATAAAAAAATAACTTGTTTATATTTACCTCACAAGCCAAACAAGTGTTTTATGTTACTAATCTAACTAATGAGTGAGGTTATGTAGTTTTTTCATCAAAGAAATGGAGAATACTTGTATGGGTTTGCATAACCATAAGCCAAAATGTAAGTGTTACTATCACTTTTAACATGAATCTGAGATCCTCACCTTTATCTTGTTAAAGGCAAGGCACAAAAGTTCATGGAAATGTCACATAATAGAGAACAATGAAAGAAATAATAATATAACAAGATATTTAGTGGAGAGAAGTTCCCAAAATTATACAAACAAAGAGGGAAATGAGACACAAGGGTCTAAAATATCCACAAAACAACATATTTTGAAGATGACCCTATATAACTCCTAGTATAAGCTCTAACCCAAATAGTATCACTCTTCCCTAGGCACATCAACATAGATATCAATATCATCCTCATTGGGTACCTATAATAAATCTCCTATAAGTGCAATAATAGTACGTCCATGTAAAATAATACTCACCCTAACTACTATGTTATTGGGTTTTTAATTCACTTCAAAAATTTATGTATTGGTTTTTCAAGCCATTTATATTAAATTTGAGATTTTGGGTACTTATTTAATTCATTTGTAGAAAATAATACTTTTGCTTGATTTCTCTAATTGTGCTATTTTTACTGATTTTGACTCATTCTAAACTCTTAACTCATTCATAAAATCATCCTAAAAGATTTTAGTCATTTGCAAAAAATTAAAATTTATGCAATTTTTTGTTCTAAGTCATTTCGATCTTATTTTGGCTCATCCAAAAAATTTTCTTACTCATAAAAATGTTCTAAGCTTAGATAAGATTCCCTAATATTTTATGTTCATACAATCTTTCAGAATATTAAAGTCTTAGAAATTCTTATTTTCTATGATAAACGATTTTTTTCTGATTTCTTTGTTTTATTCCGTTTGAGTTCAAAATTTTTTATTTTTACATATTTGAATTTCAAAAATTATTTCTATTACACCCATAACTTTTTAGACCCTTCGTTAATTATTTCTCCCATTTGTGAAAAAATATGTTTCCTTAGATTAGTTGATTTTTTCTATTTTTGCTCATTTTCTATCCTTGGTGTTTTATTAGTGGTTATGTGCAATTCCAAGCCTCCATAGCAAAGAATATTTCTTCCATTTCAATTCTTCTTTTTTTCATGTTATTCCATGATTACTTTTTTATGCTAATTTATTTTGTGATATTTTAGGTGATCAATTGGTACAAGAAAAAGATTAGGACTTTTGTAAGGATTCACTTCTTTATATTTGGGCTTTTGGTTGCTATATGTTAGTTCATTTTAGCATATTTTATTCCTAAAATCATGATTAAGGTTGTTTTACGTATTGTTCTTGCATTACCTTGTTATCATACTTTTGGTTGATATTATGTTTTATAGGTGAATTCTACTAATGTAGGAACATCTCAATCTTACTCTTCTAAGGATGAAGAACAAGAATTAACATACTTAGAGATGGTACCAATTATTATTTAAGATCCTAAAAATTCTTATACTTTGTTATGTAACTCTTGAGGGTACTATATATGTTTGTAAAAAGATAAAACCATTAAAGATCTTTGATATACAAGACAATGACGTTACAAGGATTACAAAGTTGTATGAGAGACAAGGCTATAAGACACAAAGATTGATTACATGTATCAATTTAATGTATTACATATGTAGAGTTTGTGTATCTTTGTTATTTTATTTTATACTTTGTAATATTTCTAATTTTTCATTGTAATTACTCTATATATAATATAACCATGCATGTGGTTAGCCTTTGTTAATTAGGTTGGTTATATGGGCTTAATTAATGAAAGGTAAACTAAGGCATGCATGTGTGTGTGGGGGGGGGGTAATATACATTGAGAGAATATATGAATAATAAGAATGAAAGATTAAAATCGACAAAGAGAGCATCTCCAAGCCTCTTCTTCTTCTTCTTCTTCTTCTTCTTCTTCTTCTTCTTCTTCTTCTTCTTCTTCTTCTTCTTCTTCTTCTTCTTCTTCTTCTTCTTCTTCTTCTTCTTCTTCTTCTTCTTCTTCTTCTTCTTCTTCTTCTTCTTCTTCTTCTTCTTCTTCTTCTTCTTCTTCTTCTTCTTCTTCTTCTTCTTCTTCTTCTTCTTCTTCAAGTGTGAGTTTCTTGAGAAGTTGCAGATTATTCTCTAATGAAATAAGAGATTTCTCTATTGAAAGGACTTGATCTTAGATTAGATCAATACCACATTATCAAGCTACCGAGATCAACATACAAAAGTAAAACATATAATTGTTTTGTGAAGAATTTTATAACTTATGATCCCCAAATAAAGGTCTTGCATTATAGAAGATTAATCATTTATAATATTCCATATCATCTTTATTTTTATGCTTACAAGGCTTTGCCAGAAAATCATAAGCATGCTGATATATTTTTATTTACTTATTTTATAATGCATAGATGAGTAGATATAATTATGTTAAGTATTATCATGGGTGAATTGGGTTGAAAATTATAAGGTTTAGATGTGTTGGAGGCTTATGAATTTTTATCCCTTGGGCCTTTGGGGTGGTTTTGTTGTTTTCAATTAATTTTAATTATATATTTGAGTTTCTATTAATCTATGGGTGTTTTTAATACCCCAAATTTTAGCTAAACTTAATCCCAAGTAATAAATATCATAATCTAAATCTAATTTAGAAAAATTAATATTTCTACCTTACCCTAATTTCATAATCCTAAATCTTAACTTAACCCAGTGTCTATTTCAGGTTATTAATATCTTTTTTAATATAAACCTAACCCCAAAAACTTTTTAATTAAGTTATCCTAATACCCTAACTTAAAATATGTAAACCCAATTCTACATCTAACTCAAAGTTAATTTTTTACCATGCTTCTTTTTCTCCTTCTCCTATTTTTTCCCCTAGTTGTCCTTTTATTTTCCTTCTTCCCCCTTTGCGTGAACCATATTTTCCTTCCTAACCATATCCCTTGTCATGGCCTACTCCCTACTATCGTCATCACCATTGTTCTATGCATAAGGGCTAGATTTGATAAATTGTGTCGATTGTCCCACTTTCTTCCATCCCTCTCTTGCATGTATGTCTGTATATATAACACATTAAATTCCCTCACCAACCTCCTTCTCCCTCCATTTTTCTATTGAAAAACCACCACCAAACGCAGAAGTCCTCTTCTCATATCCCTCTTCCTCGCCATTACCAAAACACACCACTAATGCCTCCACTAGCAACTCCTAACGAACACCATCCCCAACCACCAGCACTCTTCCCCATTTCTACCCCTGCCACCGGCCAAAATTAGCACAACATTTCTACCTCCTACGGCAAAACCCTCCACAATCCCCTCCTTCCTTTGACACCAACCAACGAACCACAACCCCACCATTCAACCACTTCCACCATATCAACCATCCCATTCGTCCCCTTTTGTTGTTCCTCACCACCTAGTAATGGCAGCTTGTGTTGTTTCCAGCAGTTTGGCTTTGAGAATTTTATCATTTATCCTCACTTGTTACACAAAGTTTTCCCAAATTACTCCTTTTAGTTTTGTTTAGTTTTCCTCTATTCTTTCACCCTCCATTACTTTAGCATTTCCCTAATTATTTCATTTAATCCTAATTTTGTTTTATTATGGTTTCTTATGTGATTTTTTGGAGGTTACAGAAGAGGTGGGATATGATATGTGCTTAGAGACCAATGCCTTTTTGGTAACAATACTAATCATAGTTTAGGGTTTTTGTGCTAAGTTTTATGTATGAATATGTGTATTATCATGTTACTATACTGGTGTTAAATGAATAGTGTTAATGCTATTATATAAAAACATGATATTATGTGATAAAAATGAGTAAGAAAAAAAGCATGTGATATCATTACGATAATTACTATTTGGAAACCCTAAGAGGATTGGTATGATATATGGTTGTGATATAGGCATAATAAAGTATGATCGGTGGGAAAATTAATATGTATAACATGTATGGTAATAAATGGATAGTTTGAAAATAATGATCCTGAACATATAAGGTTTTTGTGAAATAAGGGGATTTTAGTCAACATGGGTCTAATGTGGAGATTGTGGTATTTTCATGTGTTAGGTGATTTTAAATATGTTAAGAGTGTTATGTAAAATATTTAGAGTAATTATAAATGACATAGATTCCACAAAATGAGTTAATGGTTTAATTTAAAAATAGTAACCATCACATGTGTGAAATGGTATAGCTAGACCGTGATTTTTGGTAGGTTGTTAGATTTGGCATTTTAGGAATTTATACCAATTTTGGTGAGTATACAAGCCTTATGATAAAAGTTGTGACTTACCTGTGAAATTAGTGTTTTGTAAGTATTGTAAATAGTAACTCTTGAGATAGGGATATTATTGCATATGTATAACATAAGAATAAGACCTTGAATTTTGAATATGTAAATAATAATAATAATAATAATAATAATAATAATAATAATAATAATAATAATAATAATAATAATAATAATAATAATGGAAGAGATACTGCATTTGGTATTAAAAAGAGCAATAGAGGAGAAGTTATACGTAAAAAGTGAAATTATGGTTTATTAGGAAGTATGCAGATCTTAACCTTTGAGAACGGTCATGTTATCTATGTGAACGTGCTTTACTTTCTTTAATTATGTTTTTTATCTAGAAAACCAATAATGGATAAGAAATCAATCATATAAAGTGAAAGATCAAATAAGTTGGGCCGAAGTATTTTATGGGTATATTCCACCAAACAATAATAATGGCTCATGTGTATTTTTTCTTACGAGGTGTATTAGTCTGTTATACCAAATTAAAAATAGTGACCCTAAAGTCAATGTGAAAGAAAACATGATTTGAGATAATTAACTAATGGATAACACATTAATTATTTAAAGCGAAAGATTACATGAGTGAGGATTGAAATGTTGGGTTCGCTCCATTAAGCAATAATAGTGGTTCAAATGTGTTATCCCTAAGAAGTGCTCTAGACCATTTTATCAGTTTAAGAATAATGGCATAGGTGCATTGTGCCCTCAGATGTATTGGGTTCATTCCACCACAGGATGATAGTGGTTCAAATATGTTGTCTCTTATAGGTGTTTCAATCCATTCCACCAAATTAAGAATAGTTGAGTCCCTAAATTCAATGTAAATAAAAAAAAATGAAATGTGTTATACCTAATGATGATAGTTAGACCAGTAATTAACTGGCATTATTTTATGTATCTAGAAGGTGTGCTTACTTTCCACTATGAATACATGTAGTTATCTGTATCCCTTACCTGACTATATTGTCACCTTACTCAGTACGTAGCATACTAATCATCCTTTTTATGGGTGCTTCTCATTTCCAAGAATAGATGACCTGGATGTCTTTGTGCATGTCTATGAGGACATTGTGGATGATTTTGCAGCTTACAATACTTTATGTGGGGTGGAGTGACTTTAGATATCAAGGTTTTTGGGTGTAGAGTCATGTTATCTAGATGATAGATTTTATTCGGATACATTTTTGGACTCTTAGCTCCATAATATCCCCTTTTATATTTTAGATATTATACTCGAAGTTAATATCAAACTCATATTTATGTTTATGAAGCTTATCTCATTTTCTATTTTCATGATTTACCTTTAAGTCATTTTACCTTTTAATTGATGTAAGAATGGTGAGGTAAGCTAGACTTATATCAATTATAATGGTAACATCCAATTATTTTGGTATTATGCTTCCACTAAAAATTAAATTTTTCAACAGTAAATTTGGCAATGTTTGTGTACACTTTTGGCAAGTTATGGAGTCTTATGGAATTTTGACCCTAATGGTAAATTAGTATTTTTGAAAGATTTTGTGGAAAATAAATATAACATTATAATCCTCAAGGTTTTTACATAAAGTTTAATATATAACATAGTAGGGTTTAAGTGTGTTTGGGTTAAGTTATAATAATAAGAAGCTTTCATATGTTTTGTTGAATTATGGGCATTTTAGTCGTTATGGATTAAATCTAGAAAAATTTGGGTGTAAGAGAGTTTTTGAGTTATAAATATTATAAGTATGATTCAACTATTATAAGTTATAATAGTTATAATAATGAGTTATAAATACTATAAGTTTTTGAGTTATAAATATTATAAGTTATAATAATAAGAAGTTATAAATATTATATGTATGATTTATGATTTATGAAGAGTTTGATTCAACTATGGGTACCATAATTATAATTGTAAGAGAAATAGATAAATTTTTGGAATAGTAACTAAGAGGTATCATTTGTATTTTAGATATGAAACATGGGAATTTATTCTGATTTTTGGATATATTGATCTTAGTGTTATTTTAAAAGGTTTTACTAAATTTGATAGGATGATGAGACGTGAGGATGAAGTTATGAGCCTTGAGTGAATTAGTTTTATGAGGCATTATAAGAGGTAGCATCTATATTATATGTATGAAACATTATATTTTAGCCTTTATTTTGGATATATTATTCTTGATGCTATGTTAGGAAGTTGTGCTATATTTGTTGAGTTAGTGAGACGTGAGGGTTAAGTTATGGTCCATTGGTAAACTAGGATTTTGTGGAAGCATTATGGCATTTTTACCTAGGTTATATTTTTTGTTGTGTGTATTGTTTTTCGATATGCATCATCATGATATCTAGTGGCTATAAAATATAGAATTATTTGACTATCATATAATTTTATGTGTTATATATAATAATTGTTGGAATGAGTTCACAAGTAAATGGTGTTGCATAAAATAAGTAGTAAGCATTCATCCATGTTTTAAGATAATTATAATTAATGATGGATTGTAGGGAGAAACCTTAATGATACATTGTTATATGACAAGTATTAAATAAGGAAGTAATAAGATAATAATAATAATAATCAAATTGTAATATCACATGAGTCAGGATCAACGTGCTTCATCTAATATCAGTTCTTGGTTGTTGTAATAACAAGAGTAACCATACATCTACTCTTTATTATCCATTACACCAGTTTATAAGGGATATACATACTTAAGGACTATGAATTTAGACCTAGGAAAGGTGTGTTCTAACATGGAGGTTTGTTATGTTTATGTTTCGCTAGCTTGATATTTTTATGAGGTTGTAAAGATTCTATTCCTAAGCTATAGTTTAGACATTCTTAGATTTCTAGGTTAACTCCTAGAATGTGAGAATATTATAGGAAATGTGTTGTTCTTGCTATGGTCAAGATCTTATTCTTTAAACTATGAATCCTTGCCTATGTATCTATTAGTAGATGCATACTCTTCATGCGCACAAGGAATTTCAAAACTGATATAATAAATATAGAGGCAAAGTTTCTCTTCTTGACCTCATTATATATAAAAGTTACAAATTTTTTCAATCAAAATAGAAGAATTGATGTAAACAAACAAGAAACTAAAGAAACATGAAGTATAAGAAACAAAATTAATGAGGTTGATGCAAAACTCACCACCCTTAGTTTGTTTGTAAACCATTTGCTCTTGATCTAATTTCATACAGATCAGATTTATTTTTCTTGAAAATTTAGCTTTTGATTAATAGAGAAAGACTTTCTAAAAATATGTACAAGTTATGGTTATTAAAGGTAGATATCTATTTCCATGAAATATAGTTTAGTAGCTATTTTGTGTTTACTAAAACAAACACATTGATTGTAAGAGTTTTGCATTGTATTAGGAAACTAAAAGTGGAAATTTGTATATCCACAACTGATTTTTTTTCTTCAATATCATATAGGATATTACTAAAATTTAGATTAAGATTTTTATTCAACTTTGTATATATAATATGAGATATACACGTTAGGGATTAGGATTGAATGAAGAGCTTAAATTGTTGTTGGAGTTTGTCATTTGTCATTTGTCATTTGTACATCCCTTTTGCTATTTAGAAGTCAGGGGGTTTAAGGATAATCTAATAATGAGCTTATATTAATATATTAAAATATTAAGAGATTGTTGTAAATCTTAATATAGCTACTTATAAGCAATTATAGTGTGACACAACAAGGATTGTTGGAAAGAATGCATTCAAATCATAAAATAAGTGTTGTCATGTCTCAAATTTGGCTCCTTATAAGCAATTATTGCTTGACAAGAAGTGTAAGGATAGCTTAAGCATATGTTGACCCTATCAAAATTACTTTAGTGTCCCAATATTGAATTTGGATCATTTAGGTCTTGGTTGATTCAAATAATAGTTGACAATTGCAATTATATAAATCAAGTTTCACATGCATCTATACTCCTCAATTTTACATTTATTATGCAATTTTATTTATAAGACCATAGGTGTAATACCCTAAAATCCTAATTTAGAAAATTATGATAAAATAGGAATTTATTAATGAAATTAATTAAATATATTATTTTAACAAAATAATTAGAGTAATGAAGACAAAAAAGGAGGAAAATAATAAAGAATTTAATTAGGGAATATTAGGATATTTTTCTAATTAAAATAGAATTTAGGAAAATTTACCCTAAAATTTTGAAATTAATTTAAAAAAGAATTTCATTATTATTTTACTATTTTGTTATTTTTAAATATTCAAAAATACCAAAATATCCTAAAACCCCCAACCAGCAACCTATTTTATTTTCTCCTTTTTTCCCTTTTCCCTCTGTCCTTCTTTTTCCTTTTTCTGTCTTCCTTTTCTCCTTTCTCCTTTTTCTTTTTCTCCTCTTCCTCTATGGATTGGGCGACGCCCAACCCAACTCCCCCTCCCCCTCTTCTCTCCCCCATGCGGTTGAGCCCACTTTTCTTTTTTTCCTTTCTCCATCACCGGCCTGGTCTCCCTCTTTTTCTTTCTTTTCTTTTCCCCTGGCCGGCTAGCCCAACCCCCTTCTTCTTCCTCCCTTCTTCCCTATCTTCGTGTTGTAGGTCACACCTACGACCTACCACCGTCCTCCTATATGCCACTATATTGTCAACCTACTCTTCCCCTCTCTCTCCTCTATCCTTTTCCTTCCCATTTCAAGCCGAACCTTCCCTAAATGCCTCCCTCGCGTACCATCCTTCCTTTCCCTTTTTTTTCTTCTTCCCTACCATGTCTGTCCTACCATTGTAGACTCGTACAGGCCTGCCACCATCAGCCAGTGAGTCCTTCCACATCTGCACATTTGTCCTCTTCCCCCTTTCTCCTTCTCCCATATGAAACGAACCCCAAATGGAGTTAGATAAAAATTAAAACAATAATCGCAAACAACTAAAACAGGGATAGGGTTAGGGTGATCGGGACTGCCCAATCTAAATCCTCGAAACAGAGAATAGTAAAGTCGTCGGAATCCGATAATAAACGATACAAAATCGTAAGAATTAAGCAGATAAATTTATTTCATAAACTGAAATCTAGTCGAGCAAGTTGTCTCTTCACATCAAGATGGAAGGTTTATATAGGGCAGCAACTAGCCAGGAATTAATGGGAGTCGAACGTTGGACAACGGTCGAGAAGGAGGAGCGACCAGAGTGGATTAATGGTGGGTAATCTCCATTGATGGTGAGCGACGAAGAAGGTGGAGTTAGAGGAAGGGAACAATCAAAGGTGGAAGGATTCGGTCGAGCTGAAGGAGCGGCCTTGAGGCCGCATTTGACCTGACCGTTCGAATCTGAAGAACGGTTTAAAGGCTGCGTATGATAGGGGAGTGTGTGTGAGGTTTGGGTTTGGGCTTTTAAGTTGAGACGAAATGGTGGGCTTGGGTGTGGTATGATTAAGGTTGATGTGGGGGAATTGAAGGTAGTTTAATGATGGTTTAGGCAAGTCCGAACTTGACTAGCTGCTTAATACCCTTATTACAAGATAAAAAAAATAAAAAAAATACTAATAGTAGAATTTTGCTAATTGGGCGATAATGCCATTATTTTAGCTAATAATCTTAAAACTTGAATATTTCTTCTTAGCAACATAATCCCGTTTCTTGATAGCACCGTCTTGAATCCTTTTCCCCGCTTGCTTGGCTAAATTGTCAATTTTCTTGATTATTCTGCAAAATAACAATACAAAGATAATTAATTATTATTAGAGGATAATTGACGCTTTTCTTAGTAAGGGTACTAAGAGTATTTGGGCTTTCATCATCCTCTCCTTCTTGAAAAGGTTTCGTCACCGAAACCGAACTTGCATCATAAAAGGGGGATAGGTCAGAAACATTAAAAGTATCTTTTATATTGCCATATTTTCGTGGAAGATCGATCTTGTAAGTATTATCATTAATGCGTTCCAAGATGGTAAAGGGACCGTCGCCTCTTTGTGCGAGTTTGGATTTCCTTTGAGTAGAAAACCTTTCTTTTCATAAATGGACCCACATAAGATCTTCTGGAGTGAATGTAATCTTTTTGCGGCGTTTGTTTGCTACGCTTGCTATCTCATGATTGCGTTGGTTTATTTGTTTCTCCACTGACTTGTGTAATGATCTTATGGATTGCGCCCTACTTTCTACATCAAAGTTAGTATAATCGGTTATGGGTAAAGGAATAAGATCAAGTGGTGAAAGAGGGTTAAACCCGTAGATAATTTCAAAGGGAGTCTTCTTGGTGGTGGAGTGGATGGTCTGATTGTATGCGAACTCCACATGTGGTAGGTGGGATTCCCAATGCTTAATGTTATTATCCAGGATAGCTCGAAGCATGTTACCAAGAGTGCGATTTACCACTTCGGTTTGTCCGTCAGTCTGGGGATGGCATGTAGTAGAAAATAGTAACTTTTTCCCTAATTTCCCCCATAAGACCCACCAGAAGTGGCTGAGAAATTTGACATCCCTGTCGGATACGATGGTACGTAGCACACCATGCAAGCGCACAATATTTTGGAAGAAATAATCAGCTATTGTGGTAGCATCATTGGTACGGTGGCAAGCAATAAAATGTGCCATTTTGGAGAATCGGTCAACAACTACCATGATACTATCTTTCCCTCTGTTGGACCTGGGTAGGCCAAGTACAAAATCCATGGAAATGTGAATCCAAGGTTGTTTGGGAACGGGAAGAAGTGTGTATAATCCATGTGGCTTAGACGTGGATTTAACATGTTTACAAGTCACGCACCGATCACAAAATCTTTGCACATCTCATTTTAGGTGAGGCCAATAGAAATGTTCTTAGATGATACTTAAAGTCTTGAGATGGCCAAAGTGGCCCATCAGGCCTCCACTATGGGCTTCCTGTACAAGCAATTCATGCATAGAAGATCTAGGTATGCATAATCTATTGTCACAAAAAGTAAGCCTTCATGAAGATAGTATTTTCCGACGGTGGTATTTTCGCAGGTTTTGAACAATTCAGAAAAGTCGTCATCAGTTGCATATAGAATCTTAATATAGGTAAACCCTAATAAATGATCATCCAAGGTAGCAACCAATGTATATCTCCTGCTTAGCGCATCAGCAACAATATTATCACCACCTTTTTTGTACTTAACCATATATGGAAAGGATTCAAGGAATTCAATCCACTTGGCTTGTCTCCGATTTAGCTTATGCTAAGATTTTAGGTATTTGAGTGCTTGGACCATAGGTAGTGTTGACAAGTTTCCAAAGCCCTAATTAGGGAAAATAATTCTTTTTCGTAGGTGGAGTAATTAAGGGTAGCACCGCTTAATTTTTCACTAAAATAGGCAATAGGTTTTCCTTCTTGAGATAAGACAGCTCCAATATCTATTCCTGATGCGTCACAGTCAATTTCAAAAGCTTTATCGAAATCAGGTAGAGATAATATGGGGGCATTAGTCAGCTTTTCTTTTAATAAGTCAAAGGCATATTGCTGTTCTTCCTCCTATTTAAACCCGACTTCCTTTTTTATAACAGAGGTGAGGGGAGTGGCTATAGTGCTGAAGTTATGCACAAATCTCTGGTAGAAGCTACATAAGCCATGGAAGCTTCTTACTTCTGTAATAGACTGGGGCACGAGCCAGTCTCGTATGGCCTTTACCTTTTCATCGTCAATGGATATTCCATCCTTGCCTATCACAAATCCAAGAAACACAACACTTTCTAAACAGAATCTGCTCTTGGAGAGGTTGGCATATAATTTCTCGATCTTAAACACATCAAGAACACATCGTAGATGATCAAGGTGCTCTTCATAAGACTTGCTATATATAAGGATGTCGTCAAAGTATACGATAATGAATTTACTAATAAAGTGTCTGAGCACATAAATCATTAGTCGCATGAAAGTACTAAGTGCATTAGACAGG
Organism: Tamarix chinensis; assembly: GCA_030549775.1. Taxonomy (NCBI): domain Eukaryota; kingdom Viridiplantae; phylum Streptophyta; class Magnoliopsida; order Caryophyllales; family Tamaricaceae; genus Tamarix; species Tamarix chinensis. Next base: position 40,476,374 of record CM060177.1, read on the forward strand.
CTGAAGGGCATCACCAGCCATTCATAGAGCCCAAAGTTGGTTTTAAAGGTCTTTTTCCATTCATTGCCAGCCTTCATGCGAATCTGGTGGTATCCGCTTTTCAAATCAATTTTTGAAAATATAACAGACCCATGCAGTTGGTCAAGCATTTCATCTAACCGAGGGATGGGGTATCGGTATTTGACGTTAATTTTATTAACAGCCCTACTGTCAATACACATACGCCAACTTTTGTCCTTTTTTGGAACCAGTAACACAGGGACAACACAGGGACTCATGGACTCTCAAATGTACCCCTTTCCAAGTAGATCAGTTACCTGTTTCTTTAGTTCTTTTACTTCCTCAGGATTAGCTCGATATGCAGGTCTATTGGGAATGGAGGCTCCAGGTATGAAATCAATCTGATTCTTGATCCCTCTAATTGGAGGTAACCCTTTTTGAATTTCTTTGGAAAAGAGTTCAGAGTACTCACTAAGTAAGGAGCGCACATTATCAAGTACAGAATCAAGCAAGGTGAAGTCACTATGATAACACTCCTTACGCATGAGCATATAGATGGGTAACTTGGTAGAGAAGGCATAAGAGATGTCCCTTTTTCGGGCGAAGAAGTTACGTAGTGGTTTATTCAGGCCTTCCGTGTTGGGTTTCGAGGTCTTGTTTATCTCCTCCCTCATACTTTTTAATTTGGCTTGAAGCTTGGGTTGATCATCATGGACTTGCTTGGGTGATAGCAGCATTAGAGTAATCTTCTTGTCATCCTTGATAAGAGAGTAACTATTTTTATACCTGTCATGTGTTACTTTCCTGTCAAACTGCCATGGCCTCCCAAGTAAAACGTGACTAGCGTGCATGGGAATGACATCACATAATACCTCATCCGTATATTTCCCAATTTGGATTGGAAGTACTACTTGCTTGTGGACCTTTACCTCATCGGTGTCATTGAGCCATTGTAGTTTGTAAGGTTGAGGGTGTTTTGTGGCCATCAGCCCTAATTTGGTAATTAGGCTAGCACTTGCGGTGTTAACACAGCTACCGCTATCAATAATCAAACTACATAATTTGTCACTAATTCGACATCTGGTATGGAAGATGTTTTCACGTTGTATTCGCCCGTCATCAATTTTTGCGTGTACGTTCAGGGCACGTCGTACGACGAGTAGTTCCCCCTCAGAAGCATATACCTCATCATGGTCAAGGTCACTATCATAGGGGTCAACATGAGTAGGGGAGTGGTCAGCAAGCTCATCATCCTCCGACTCAACCTCTCCTATTGGCCTAACCACCATCACCTTTCTATTGGGACATTCAGATGCAATATGACCATGCCCTAGGCACTTGAAGCATTTGATGTTTCTTGAATGTCCACTGCTATAATTACCACTTGTATGTCCCTTACCCTTTTCCTTAAGAGAGATTACTTTATTGTCAAATTGAACTCTTGGTCTTTCTTCATTTCTAGGAGGCTGTTTCCAGTTATGATTCTTTGAATGGCCGGATTAGAAGTTGGGTTGGGGCTTAAAGGTTCTACCTTTTTGATTTGTTTTTCAATTTTGATGGCTAAGTTAACCATTTCATTGATATACACATAGTGCTCGAGTTCAAGTTTATTAGCTATTTCTTTGTTAAGCCCACTAAGGAATCTAGCCATGGTCGCCTCCATATCTTCTAATATGTTGGCTCGAATCATTGCGATTTCCATTTCTTTATAATATTCATCAACACTTTTAGGGCCCTGGACGAGATTTTGTAGTTTCTGGTAGATTTCTCGATAGTAATAGCTAGGTACAAACCTGCGTCGTAATAACCCTTTGAACTCGTTCCAATCCCTTACTGGCCTCTCGTGGTTTCGGCGCCTATTAGTAACAAGCTGATCCCACCAATTGATGGCATAATCGGTGAACTCAACAATGGCGAGTTTAATCTTTTTTTCATCTGAGTAATTGTAGCAATCAAAAACCAATTCTATTTTCCTTTCCCAGTCCAAGTATGCATCGGGATCATTTTTACCACTAAATGCTGGGATTGTTAATTTGATATTATTTAAGTTCCGGTCCTCCCGATCAAACCGTCTTGGATTTCGGCGAGGTCAATGTCCCATCTTAGCATGTTCTTGGACTAATGAGCCATCGAACGAGAAAACATCTGGCTCGGGGTGGAAGTTCCTTGGATGTCTGTTTGGTTGGGGGAACTAGATAGGTTCAGTGGTATTATTAATTGTTTTTTCAATCCGATCTAGTCTTTTTATTAGGATACATAGTTGTGCAGAAATAGGGTTTGAATTACTATCAGACCCTTCCGACACATGTCCTGATAATGCATGTCTGGTTCATGAATTCATCTCAATCTGCTTATATATTAAATAGTCACACAAATGATTGGCATTAATTTAAGCAGTAAGTGATTAGAATGTTGGGCTTTTAGCCCGTGACTGTTCGATAGGATGGGATTTCGAGCTGGTGGCTTAGACGATATAGAATTTTGAATCGTCGCCTAATACCCGATAGCCTACCCCAATTCTGGATACCAAATTAATTTTGGTATCAAGTTCAGATCACTAGGGGAAAGAGTATTCACGAAGAAAGAAAAAAAAATATTTTTTAAAAAAAAAAGGAAAAAAAAAAGACAAAACAGAATTTTTTTTTAATAAAAATACAAATTTAGCATGGTCGACACAAGACGAACCAAATAGGGTCCTGTTGAATTCAGGCGAATGGAGGTTCTGTTTGGAAAGAAGAAAAAACACCAACTTTTAGACTTACAAACTCAACACGGCAGGGGAATTGCAGATTTAGAATTGAATCAAATAAGGATACTAGAAATCAAAGACAGCAACTTTAAAATGCGACATTGATACTGGAAACAAAGACAAAGTATTAAAGACACAAATTTGATGTTGAAACAACGAAAAAATTCAAACAAAAAATCGACGCTAAACACACGCCAGATCCGAACGGGTTTTGAACACTAAAAGTATTAATCCAGAGATGAGCGAAATAGATCGACGCTCTGATACCAGCTAAAACGAACCCCAAATGGAGTTAGATAAAAATTAAAATAATAATCGCAAACAACTGAAACAGGGATAGGGTTAGGGTGATCGGGACTGCCTGATCTAAATCCTCGAAATAGAGAATAGTAAGGTTGCCGGAATCTGACAATAAACGATACAAAATCGTAAGAATTAAGCTAATAGCTTTATTTCATAAACTGAAATCTAGTCAAGAAATTTGTCTCTTTACATCAAGATGGAAGCTTTATATAGGGCAGTAACTAGCCAAAAATTAATGGGAGTCGAACGTTGGACAACGGTCGAGAAGGAGGAGCGGGCAGAGTGGATTAATGGTGGGTAATTTCCATTGATGGTGAGCGACGAAGAAGGCGGAGTTAGAGGAAGGGAACAATCGAAGGTGGAAGGATTCGGTCAAGCTGAAGGAGCGGCCTTGAGGCCGCGTTTGACCTGACCATTCAAATCTGAAGAACGGTTTAAAGGCTACGTCTGATCGGGGAGTGTGTGTGAGGTTTGGGTTTAGGCTTTTAAGCTGAGACGAAATGGTGGGCTTGGGTGTGGTATGATTAAGGTTGATGTGGGGGAATTGAAGGTAGTTTAATGATGGTTTAGGCAAGTCCCAACTTGAGTAGTTGCTTAATACCCTTATTACAAGATAAAAATAAAAAAAAATACTAATAATAGAATTTTGCTAATTGGGCGATAATGCCATTATTTTTGCTAATAATCTTAAAACTTGAATATTTCTTCTTAGCAACAGAATCCCATTTCTTGATAGCACCGTCTTGAATCCTTTTCCCCACTTACTTGGCTAAATTGTTAATTTTCTTGATTATCCCGCAAAATAATGATACAAAGATAATTAATTATTTTTAGAGGATAATTGACGCTTTTCTTAGTAAGGGTACTAAGATTATTTGGGATTTCATCACCTTCCTTGGCCTAAAAATACCCCTTACCAATCCTAATTTCCCTCCTTTACTTTGCTCAGAAACTTCAACACATTTCTGTTACCACCACTTCAAATGCCGCCCAAGCCATCGCCACCGTGCGACATTGCCGCCTGAAACACCACCCAATCCCATCCCTACATTACTCCACCAAACCGAGCCACTTGCCACCCCTAAATCCCCCTACACAAGCCACCCCGACCGTGCAAAGTTAGCTACTCGACCTACCCATTTCACCCCATCATCGCCCCTCTTGCCATTGTGCACCACCTACTCCACCACAATTACCACCTCCCCTGCCACCCAATTAACCCAGCAGAACCTCCTTTACCTTCCCCTACCTTTCTTTCTTTCTACATCTAATTCCTCCTCCCTCCTTCTCTACCACCCTTGGCCACCACAGTCACCACCACCTGTCCTACCACCCTTGTTGTACCACTACCACCACAACCCTCTCAACCTATAAAGTCCACCACCACTACAACCAGCATCTCACCCTCTCTCTTCTATCCCTAAAATACCCCCTTCTCTAAACCACCACTTCCACCATTGCCGCTGGCATCACCTCCGCTGCCGCCACCTAGCTGCTACCCTCACTAGGTTGTGCCCTAACCCTTCATAGCCCTTAAGTATAATTTATTTAGGGTAATTATTATTCTAATCTTATTATTATTATTATTATTACTATCATTATCATCATCGTCATCATCATCATCATTATTACTATCATTATCATTATTATTATCATCATCATTATTATCATTATCATTATTATTATTATTATTATTATTATTATTATTATTATTATTATTAGTAGTATTATTATTATTAAAGTTATTATTAATATTGTTTCTAATATTGTTAATAATATCTTGTCATTGACTGATATAACTACCTAAACCTATTTTGGCTAATAATATCATGATTAACCATTTTAAGGGTAATATCCTTATTTATACTACTAAACCTACTATTATTATTATTATCCATAATACTAGGTTATAATAGAGGTGAGTCGGAAATAATGAAAATGTTAATAAGAGGGAATTTAACCCTAGTATTTTCCCTCTTATAGGTAAACTAAGTCCAACCCCTAAGGAGGCGTAGGAGCGTGCTCCAAGCCCTGTGTCATTTTAGATAAGGATATGGTTAAGGCCTAATGTGTGTAATATGTGTTATGTGTGTTGGTTATATATGTGTACCTTATATGTTATGGATTATTCTCTTGTAGTGCAGCTTGCTAAGTATGGAGCTAAGGTAAGTTGTATGTGTTTTATGACATATGTAATATGGTAGTGTTACTTATACTTCGAATGTGCTTATGTAATATTACCTTTCATAACATGCATGATAGGAAGCCTTAAATAGTGTGATGTGTTTGTGAGAGAAATGAGTAAGGAAAGTGAGTTGACTAGAGGGTGTTAAGGATGGCCTAAATATCTCTTGACCTATAGGTGGATAAAAAAAATAATGGGAACAATTTAGGAGGATGGACTAAAACATGCATTGGGAGTGTAGGGTTACATGGGATGGTTAGCCTTTACATAGGGATGACCTTTATGTGGAAAAAGTTAACTTGAGGGTTAAGTAAGGTAAGGGCAGAATTGTTAGGATGATTGGAGTCCATATGTGGGAAATAGTATGTGGGCTAGTATAAGGATGCATGGGGGACTTGACTAGGGTTTGGGAGAAAATCCTAAGTGAGAGAAGTGTGTAAGGAAAGGAAAATTGATGGAAATGGTTAGGATGGGAAATAAAGAATGAAAGGGGTGTTACATGAAGGAAAGGTAAGCTAAGTGAGGAAATGTGTCTGGGTGTTGAGGGGGTGACATAAAATAAAGGAGAAGTACTAGGGTTTGGGGAGCGAACTAGGGTTTTCATAATCATGTGTGGAAGATGGGTAGTAAGGTTGTGATGTCGGGTGTGGTCTGAGGGGAGTGATGATAATGGTAGCAAAGAAGAGTATGGGTTGTGTAGGATGAGGGGAAGTGAGGCCATATAGGCCATATTTGGGTTTTGGAGGGAAACCATAGAGGGAAAAGAGGAGTTGAAATAGAGTTATAGGGAGTGAGCCTTGAACCACGTGTAGAAGAGTTTTGGGTTCTCATGGTGAGTGGGAAAAGATGGGGAGGAAGTCTCAGGGTCATAGGTTATGTAAAGGTCCCAAGATATAGGACAGGGTTTTGGGGAGAATTGAGAATGAAAGGGTGAGCATGGGAAGTCTAGTGGGTTATGCATGTTTAGTTTGGGTTGTGTGTGGAATAAGATACGAATAACATACTAAACACTTAAAGTGAAAGATTATCGAGTCAAACCCAATGAAGATATTTTTTTTGGTCCACTGGCTATAGTAGTGGTCATGTGTATTTTACCCTGTGGAGTGATATCATGTCCACCAATTATAATAGTGGTTAGGTGCATTTTTCCCTGTGGAGTGTTTCCGATCCACCGGCTATAATAATGGGGGATTCTAAGCTTGGTAAACCAAACTTTGTATGTTAATAAGTCATGGAAAGATACTAATTACTTACAGTGGAACACTACATGATTCAGGGCCAATGAGGATAATTTTTCGGTCCACCAGCTATAATAGTAGTCAGGTACATTTTGCCCTGTGGAGTGTTTCTGACTTACTAGCTATAATAATGGTTAAGTGCATTTTTCCTTATGGAGTGTTTTCGGTCCACCGACTATAATAGTGGGGTCCCCATACTCACACGGAATTAATATAAGAAATGTTTAAGATAGAAATATTAGTTTGAGCCTAGATTGATGGTATGAAACTGAAATATGCATTGTATGCCTTACTTATCTATTTTTCTTGCATGGCCTTACCCATATGGTTACCTTACCCAATACGTAGTATATTGATCACCTATTTCATGGGTGTTACTCATTCCCACGAGCAGATGTCTCTTCTGAGTTTGGGTAGGTAGGAGATACCATATTCGATGCCTATAACGCACTGGATGCGTTGGGCGGGACTATGTGATGACCGTTGGACTTTGCTTGAGGCTGAGAGCGAGTGCCGACCAGATTCTCTAAAATTTTCTAGTTTTACTTTACTATTATATTTCTCTTTTCCCTCAAGGCTTGACTTTTTATTCGCTTTAAATTTTGTATTGACGCTATAATTTACGCACTCTGACATCTCTTTATTATGAATATTTCATATTTCTACAGTTCCATGTCTTAATTAGCTTAATGATTTGTGAAATTAATTCTTAGCCTTGTAGTTGGTGCGAGACTAGCCGAGGGTAAGGCTTGTGCTGATCATGGCAGTAGCAACCCCGTGCTTGTGTATGCTTTAATTAGACAAAAAATTTCAACTATGATTATTGGGGGTGTTACAAGTTGGTATTAGAGCGTTGGTTCTAGTAACCACACATTATTTTCAAAGAAAATTTTGATTAACAAAGTTTTTTGGGTTTTGAAGCATTTTCATACCCTATTGGGGTCTTTTTATTATTATTTTTTTTAATAACTCTGAGTCTGACGCCATAATGAGGAACGAAGGGTAGACTAGGAGTGTCCTCAAAGGGGAGTTAGTATGTAATAATTCAATTGAATAAGTAGGTTCCCTTCTAACACCCTTTTTCCCTTGCAACTTTAATTTATAATGAATGGACGAGTGGGACGCTTAGAGGAGGCTTTCAAGGCCTTTATGGAGTTCATCTAGCGCTAGCCCACAGTGTCGACCCCGCACCCCCACCACTCTGAGGGAATTGGTAAGGGTTGGCTCCAAAGGGTCACTAGGCATCATCCTCTGACGTACTCTAGTGAGGAGGACCTGGTGATCCTAAAAGGATGGATCCGAGACCTGGATTGCACCTTTGAAGTGGTGGACTGCCCTCTAGCTCAACAGTCCAGCATAGTAGATTCTTCCTAAGAGGTGTATTAGACACTTGGTGGGTGAAGTACCGTGCTTAAGACTATCCTCTGGTGACATGGAGGGCATTCAAGACTACCTTACGCTTCATATTCTACCCCGAGAACCTGAAGAGGGATAAGCTTTGAGAATTCATACAGCTCACCCAAGGCAACATGACAGTCCACCTGTAACACACCCAAAATTTACTATTGAAAAATTTCATTTAAATAAAAAGGTTTTAATGGAAATAAAATAATAAAACTGTAAAATTCAGGGAGTATTACCACCACACTTAGTACTAGATCGGTTTACTCCTACCGTTCCCGTACTAAGTGCTAAGGCTAAATAGGATTAACTTCAAACACAAGTCGATAACTGAAACAAGCTTTCATAAAAGAAATGATAGTGTTCACCATACAAATATCAGAGTGCGGTTAAAGATAGATACAATCCAAGGAGTAATTAAATAAGTTTTTTGAATACATCAAACACAGTACGACAGAATATGACTAGAGTAAAATGTTACATAGTATAAGTAAAATAGAGTCTAGCTAGTCACTCTCGATCCCCAAGCCAAATTTAAGCTCAACTTTCAGCCTTACCTGATGCCTCGTAGGTGTCGTAGGCATCGAAGACGTTGTCCCCTACCTGCAAAAACTCAGACGGATCTTTTACTTGTGGGAATGATCAGCACTCATGAAACTGGTGATCAGTACACTACATATTGAGTAAGGTAACCATGCACTAAGGCCAAACATACAAAAACATACAACATAGCATACATGACATGATCATATAGGCAGCTTATAGTAATACAGAGGATGAAGGCCGGCTATGGTCCAAATAGGCTTATTCTTTAGATCTCTAGTAAATATAGTCAATTCACATCATAGTCTTCATCAATCCATACGAGTGCGATGAACCCACTATTATATCCGGTGGACCGGTCATGTAGGGAAAAATGCTCCTGGCCACTATTCTTTGTCGGTGGATCAGTCTGACCCCAACTCACATCGTGCTTCGCTATAATTACTTCATGTCTTTCCCATGTCTTATCATCATTATGTTTGGTTTGTTGAGCACAAAAACCTCCACTATTATAGCCGGTGGATTGGTGGTGTAGGGAAAAATATGCCTAACCAATATTATTCGTCGGTGGACTAGTCATGCAGGGCACCTCGGCTCCTGGCCACTATTATTCGCCGATGGACCGGTCTGGGCTAGGCTCAATATTCTTTCTCATTAAATGGATAGTATCTTATTCGTGTCTTATTCAATAAGCATTTCACCCTTGACATGCATGTCACCAACATTCTACTTCTATCCTCTTAAGGGGGTCCGACCCATATCTTGAGACTCCTATGCCCCTTAACACACCCCAACATCCATTCCCCCCTTACACTTACACATAATGAAAACCAACTCCTAAGGGTATGGGTTAAGGCCCAACACCTCATGATATCAAACTTCACCTGCTATCACCATCTAGGGTTTTCCCTTGAAACCCTAATTGGACCTATATCGCCCAACTTTCTCTCACTTACACTAGCATTACTTCATTTATCGCCCCACACCTTACCTCATTTAGATCCAATCCCAAATCATATCGCTTTACCCTCTCGATTCCACGTGTGACCGAAAAACCCTAGTTGGCCACTTCAACCCTAGTACCTTTCTTCTCCCACAATTAACGTCTTTCTTTTTCACCCAATATCTCTTCTCTTCCATGGAACCCATACTTACCCCCTTATAAAATAAATTCCCACTCTTAACCCATACTCCACTCTCCCTTAATTGTTTTTACTTTCGCATTTTTTTTCCAAATTAGTGCTTCCTCTCAAAACCCTAATCGGGTCCCTTACACACCCTTACACCAACCTACGTGCTATTTTTCGTCCTAAGTCTCCAATCACTCCACAACTCTCTCCTTAGCTTATTTACACTCTAAAATAACTTTTCTCATGTAAAGATCATCCCTATGCAACTCTCGAAGTCCCCATACAAACTATAGAATTCCTATGCATGGTTGCCATCTTTTTTTCATTTTGGTCATCTCTTCCTCTTTATTTTTCCTCTCATGCATCATAAGGTATTTTGGTCAACCTCATATCCCCCTTAGTAAACTCACTTCCCATTTTCTTTCTTTTTATCCTTTCATTCCCATATCACATTATCAATCATTCTAGCATGCATGTCCTAGAGGGTCATATCATATCACATCATAATCACCATATATATATATATATATATATATATATATCATACTCATGCCATAAGGAACACATAACATACCTCAACTCCAAGCTGTGCTACATAAGACAAGTTAATGACAATCATACGATACACGACATAGCATGATACATAACATTCAATGCATATAAGTCACACAACACACATGGGCCTTAGCTACATCCTTACCTAAAAAGACACTAGACTTGGAGCACGCTCCTATGCCTCCTTAGGGTTTTGGCTTGATTCACCTATAAGGGGAAAATACTATAAGTTAATCTCCCTCTTACCAAATATTACCATTATTTCTACCCTACTATTATCATATTCTACTTTTAAGGCTAATAATGCTAATAGTAGTTTTATAATTAAAAGTAGGGTTCTTGTTCTCAAAATAATTAATCGTGCCACTACTAACCAAAATAAGTCTTAGTAGCCATCATGGTTTATGTTAAAGTATTCATAGTGGTATTTGTAGTGTTAAAGGTAATAGTTTTAATATTAATAATAGTAACATTATTATTAGTTTTAGTGATAATGCTAATATCGACGCAAACCCTAGTAATAATAATAATAATAATAGTATTATTAGTATTATAGAAGTAGTGACCATAATGATTCTTATATTAATAATGCTAGTAGTGATAATAGGTTAGTGAATATAAAATATTGACAAAAGACCAGTTAACAATAATAATATTTATAGTAGTATTAAATGGTAATGATAATAATAATAATAATAATAGTGATAATATTAATAATAGTTCTCATCTTAAGGATAATACTAATGAAGGTCCTAGAAATAATCTTAGTAGTAGTCTTAGTGATAATGTGGCCAAGCATAATATAATAATAATAATAATAATAATAATAATAATAATAATAATAATAATAATAATAATAATAATGGTAGTAATGATAGTAGTAATAACAATAATAATATTAAACATAATAAGGATAATAATCGAAAAGAGTAATAGTAATATAAGAGTCCCAACATTTACACTAATAATAAAAGTGATAATGGCCAAGTTAGTATTAATAGTATTAGTAAGAAAATAATAATAATAATGATAATGATAATAGTAGTAGTAGTAGTAGTAGTAGTAGTAGTAGTAGTAGTAATAATAATAATAATTATTATTATTATTATTATTATTATTATTATTATAAGAATGCTATATAAATACTAAATTTGTAGCCTTTTAAATGATAATACCATAGTTATAAATATTTTCGAAGTTAGGGATTGCAAGAGTAGTAACATAATAATAATAATAATAATGATGATAACACAACATTAATAATAATAAGAATAATAATAATAGTAATATTAAGGGTAATACTATTAATATTACTAAAAATTATTAACACTTATAGAAAAAGAGTTTAAGGGCTAGGGAAGCTAGAATACTACCTAGGGTTGGTAGTAGAACCAGTGGCGGTGCGCAGCGGTGACGACAGCTGTGGTGGAGGAGGAAGAGAGGTGGAGAGATGGGGGTATAGGCTAGAGGAGAGAAAATGAGAGGGTGTTTGAGGTGGTGGAAGGTGTATCAGGTGGAGAGGGGTGGAATGGAGGTGGTGATGTAGCTAGAAGTGGCGGCGCACGGCGACAGGTGCGATGACCAAAGGTGCTGGAAGGTGGAGAAGGGAGAAGGAGACAGAGGCAGGGAAAGATGGGGGTTACAAGGAGGTAGAGAAAGGTCCCCTGGTTTTTTTGGAGGGTGGAGGAGGCGTTGGTTGCGGCGGAATTGGCGGCGGACGGAGGAGAGAGGGGCAACGAGGGGTCGAAGTGGGTTGATCGGGATGGTGATTTTACACAACCGGGGTGGCTCGTGCAGGGCAAGATAAGGGAGGAGGGTGACTCAGTTTTGTATAGGGTGGTGTAGAGAAGGTTTTGGTGGGCAATGTTGGTGGCGGATATCGTCAACAATGGCGGAAAATGGAGCTGTTTGGGCGGTGGCACAAAATCAAGATTTTTGGGCTGCGAAAATAAAGGCCCGATTATGGATGCCTATGGGGGTATTTATAGGCTGAATTGGGGAGATGACACGGGGAGGAAGACAAGAGGGGTGCAAGTGCCAGGCATGCCGACTGGTGGTAGTAGTTGAGGCAGTGGTGCCATGGCAGGGCGGCAAGGTCGAGAGAAGAGGGAAAGGGAAAGGGAAAGGGAATAGGGCAAGGTGCGAGAGAGAGAGAGAAAAAGGGTCGGCTGGGGTTAAATTTGTGAAAGAAAGCAATGTGAGAGGGAGGGGAGGGCGGCCAGATAGTGCAGGTGGCTGCTAGTAGGTGTAGGGTTGCAAGGTCAGGGTGTAGGTCACGTGGGAAGAACAAGAAAAGGGAAAGGGGTAGACCGGGCGATCCAGGAGAAGGAAAAGAAAAAGAAAAGGGGCAGCTCGGTCGGGCGGTTTGGTGACGGGTGAGGGGGTGGTCGCGCGGGCCTGGGTCACACCAAAGGAGGAAGGGGAGGAAGAAAGAAAAAGGAAAAGAAGGGGAAAAAAGAGAGAAACAGAACAAGGAAAAAGGAGAAAAATAGGTTGGTTGGGGTGTTTAAGGTATTTGGATATCCTTGAATATTTAAAAATAATAATATTTAAAATAATAATAATAATAATAATAATAATAATAATAATAATAATAATTAAATTCCTTCTTAGCTCAATTTGGTTATTTTGGACAAATTTCCTTAACTTCCATATTAGTTAGTAAAATGTCCAAATTTTGCGTAAATAATTTATTTATTATTTTCTCCTTTTTGCCTTAATTAAATTCCCCCTTTATTTTAATAAAATAATTTATTTAATTAATTTTCTTAATACATCCTTATTTAGCCATAATTCTTAAAATTAGGGTTTTGGGGTATTTCACCGCCAGTATTATGCTCACTTCACCGAGCTGCTCTGATTTTCCCTAGGAATCGCTGCTAGTGAGTCCACAATGCTGTTCCAGTTCAACTAGGGGTTGAACTTTAGTATCCACCAAATAATGGGAGTGATAGCCTTCACTGATCTGGCTACCCTTTACGAGCACACTTGCATCGCTGCCACACTGGTTTAGGATCAAGCCACCATCCTCGGGATGAGGAAACCAGAGAGCCAGAGTTCTAGAAGCAAGATCTGGCTGCGAGTAAGAGGACCCACGAGACACTAACCGAGGGATCAGGTCAGAGGTTAGGGACCACGAGGGGACCTGATTGCAGATGTTACGGTAAGAGACACTAGGGTAGAGATTATGAGGGCAAGTGCATGTCCTACATGAATTGTGGAAAATTAGGTCATCGATTAGTTTATTACCATGATCGGTAGTTCTTCTAACAAGTTCAAAGTCAGCAATACCAACAAAGGGGACCCCTAACTCCCTAGTAGTAAGCCTACCAACAACACTACCAGACTACATCCCCACAGTTTCAATAGCGAGCACCTATTCCAATCGATGCCCCAGTTCAGGATGCCAAAGGAAGGCCTCAGGGATCTAGGCCCTTCCCTCAGAGAGGAGGTTAGTTAAGTGGACACCTGAACGTGATCAGTTGGGCAAAGGCTGAAAGCTAGCTAGACATCGTCACGGGTATGTTTACCATATTATCTCTACCAATATATGTCCTCTTTGATTTAGGTGCTTCCTTATCTTTCGTGTCATTTGCTTTTGTTGCTAAGGCTAAGCTGTCACCCTCTATTAGCGTAGCATTGTTTGTGATGCTTCCTTCGGGTGACAGGATGGATTGTACCGAGTTATTTTCCAATGTGACCTTAGTCATAGGCAGGGTAGACTTCTTAGTGGACCAGGTCGGGATGGAATTATGAGACTTCGATGTGATTTTAGGTATGGATATATTGGGGAGGTATCATACTGTGATCAATTGTGCATAGGAGCGTGTGATTTTATGAGACCTGAAGGAAACTAGGGTTTCATACAAAGAGACTCAGCCTAAGCCCACTACCAAGGTGGTATGGACAATTGCTCTACACGCTTTAGTTCAGAATAGGTATCCTCTATACCTGTGCAGTGTGCAGGATCTAGACAAGGACTTAGCAGCCCTAGAAGGCATCTCGATAGTCAAAGAGTTTTTAGATATATTTCTAGAGGAAATACCAGGTATGCCCCAAGTTCAAGAAATTGACTTCACAATTGAACTAGTTCTAGGAGTCGAGCCTGTCACAAAGGCACCCTACCGGATGGCATCAGTTGAGCCAAGGAGTTAAATGCCCAGCTAGAAGAGCTATTGGAGCATGGGTACATTTGATCGAGTGTGTCACCCTGGGGACCACCAATCTTGTGAGTGAAGAAAAAGGATGGTAGTCTCCGTCTTTACATAAACTACTGAGTATTAAACCAACTGACGATGAAGAAATGGTACCCACTCCTGAAGATTGATGATATCTTTGATTAGTTAAGGGGTGCCACAATGTTCTCAAAAATCGATCTAAAGTCATGGTACCATCAATTGAGGATCGCAGATGTTGATATTATGAAGACCTATTTTGGGACCTGGGATGGACACTATGAGTTTATAGGGATATCGTTTAGGCTCACTAATGTGCTTGCAGTATTCATAGATCTGATGACGAGGATTTTTAGATCCTTCATCAACCAATTTGTAGTAGTGTTTATTGATGACATCTTGGTGTACTCTAGAGGGAATGGGGAGCATGAGCAGCACCTCCACACTATCTTGAGTTTGCTAAGAGAGTGCCACTTGTATGTAAAGTTGTCCAAGTATGGATTTTGGCTTTAGGAAGTGGCCTTCCTTGGGCATAAAGTGTCAACTGGGGAAGTAGCTATTAACCTAGCCAAGATTGTGGAAATCACGGAGTGGAAGCCTCCCATAAGCATAGCGGAGGTCTAGAGTTTCCTAGGATTGGCCGGGTATTATATAAGATTTATGCAGAATTTCTTCGAGATTGCTCATTCTTGAACCAATCTCCTAAAGAAGACTATAAAGTTCTAGTGGGACAAGAGCCTTCCAAGAACTAAAGAGGCATTGGGCCACAACGCCTATATTAACTCTGCCAGAGGGTTCAGAAGGGTTTGAGGTCTATAATGATGCATCCAAGCACGGATTTAGTTATGTGTTGATGTAGAATGTGGAGTGGTTGCGTATGCCTCTCAAAAGTTGAAGTGACATGAATAGAACTATCCTACTCACAACCTAGAGTTAGCCGTAGTGGTTTTCGCTTTGAAGATTTGGAAGCACTACTTGTATAGGGCAAAGTACAAGTTCTTCACAGACTATAAGAGCCTCAAGTACATATTCACCTAGAAGGAGTTAAATATGAGGCATAGGAGGAAGTCGGAGTTGGTCAATGATTACAACATTAAGTTAACCTAACACTAGGGTAAGGCCAACGTAGTTGCAGATGCCCTAAGTAGGAAGACCTCACATTCTGCAAACTGCTGTGTGGTGGCTGATCGGATGATAGAGGAGTTATCAAAGTTGGAGATTGAACTTATTTGAGAAGGTTACCTCAAGGCCCGTATGAGTGCCTTGACAATTACTCCCACCATATTTAAGGTCATTCGAGCTAGCCAAACCGAAGATGTCAAGCTCGAAAGGATCCAACAAAAGTTACAGGAAGGCCGGGCATAAGGGTTTCGAGTTCATAAGGATGGTAGCCCTTGTTACAAGTGTTGATGGTGCGTACCGTAGGGATGTCTAGAGTTGAAGCATTATATTATGGAAGGACATCAAATCCCTTACTCAGTTCATCCAAGAGAGGATAAGTTGTATAAGGACCTTAGAAGGTGTATTGGTGGCCCTGTATGAAGCGGGAAGTGGCTGAGTTTGTGTCTTTGTGTTTGGTATGTCAGAAGATGAAGATCCAGCACCGACTTAGAAGTGCCAAGGTGGAAGTGGGACTTTATCTCCATGGACTTTCTCAGCAGTTTGCCAAGGACTCAGAGCGGCTGTGACACTATTTAGGTCATTGTGGAAAGATTGACTAAGTCAGTTGTGTTTATTCTGATGAAGTCCATATGGAGTATGGATCAGTTAGCGGATGCCTATATGAAGTATGTGGTCAGTTGACATGGGGTTCCAAAGGAATTGTATCATATAGGGGTCCGAGGTTCTCATTTTTAGGAAAGATGTAGGAATTCCTAGAGACAAAGTTGAATATGAATACAGCTTTCCACCTTGCCACAGATGGATAGATAGAGTGGACCATACAAAACCCTAGAAGATATGTTGAAGGCTTGTGTGTTAGACTTCCAGGGTTTTTGGAATGAATGCCTACATTTGATAGAGTTTTCATACAGCAATAGCTTCCATGCTAGTATAGGAATGACTCCCTTCGAGGCACTGTATGAATGGAAGTGTAGGACTCCCTTGTGCTAAAGTGACATTAGAAAGAAAATGGTATTGGGACCTGAGATGATTGAGGAAATGACCAGGCAAGTCCGTCAAGTTTAGGACCGGATGAGAGTGGCTTAAAGTAGACAAAAGAGTTATTCTAATCAAAGGCACTAGGATAGCAATTTTGAGCCTAGAGAAAAGTGTTGTTAAGTGTT
This sequence comes from Tamarix chinensis, assembly GCA_030549775.1. NCBI lineage: Eukaryota > Viridiplantae > Streptophyta > Magnoliopsida > Caryophyllales > Tamaricaceae > Tamarix > Tamarix chinensis. Next base: position 40,492,938 of record CM060177.1, read on the forward strand.
TCCCCACTAAAGGGTGTGCAGAGATTTGGTAGAAAGGGCAAGCTAAGCACAAGGTACATTGTCCCCTTTGAGATCCTAGAGAGGGTAGGTGAGGTTGCTTATCAGTTGTCCCTTCCTCTAGAATTAGTGTAAGTCCACAATGTGTTCCACATCTCGCAGTTGAGAAACTACATTGCTGATCCCTCCCATGTGATCCAGTCGGACAAGATAGAGATTGATGTTTCCCTAACCTATGAAGAGCAACCTGTGCAGATCCTTGACATCAAGCTTTGGAAGACCTACACGAGTGTGGTTACTCATGTGAAGATTTTATGGAGCCGACATGGAACCAAAGAAGCTACCTGGGAAGTTGAAAAGGATATACACTAGGCGTATCTAGAAGTTTTCGTTGTAGGTACGACAATCCTTAGTAAACCCTTTTCTTTAAAGGGGTAGTTGTATAGTAGTTTGTGTTGGTACTGTCCTTATCCACTTTGAACATCTTTTTCCTTAGCCCTAGAAATTAATAAGTGACTTTGGGGACAAAGTCTTTCTTTAAGGGGGTAGTGATGTAATACCCCAAAACCCTAATTTAGAAAATTATGATAAAATAGGAATTTATTAGTGAAATTAATTAAATATATTATTTTAATAAAATAATGTGAGTAATTAAGATAAAAACAAGAAAAATAATGAAGAATTTAAGTAGGGAAGATTATGGTATTTTGTTAATTAAAATAGAATTTAAGAAAATTTACCCTAAATTTTCTAAATTAATATAAAAAGGAATGTAATTATTATTTTACTAATTTTTATCAAATATTCAAAAATACCAAAATATCCTAAAAATCCCAACTAACCTATCTTCCTTTTTTCCTTTTTTTTCCTTTTCCTTTTCCCTTCCTTTTCCCTTTTTCCTTTCTTCTTTCTCCTTTTTCTTTTTATCCTCTTCCTCTCTGGATTAGGCCACACCCGGACCAACTCCCCTTCCCTCTCTTCTGTCCCCCACGTGGCCTAACCCACTTTTTTCCTTTCTCCCTCACCTGCCCGGTCTCCCTATTTTTCTTTCTTTTCTTTTCCCCCAACCAGCTGGTCTGACCCCCTTCTTCTTCCTCCTCCCTTCTTCCCCATCCTCATGCTGCAAGTCACATCTACGACCTGCCACCATCCTTCCCTCTACTACTGCACCACCGGCTTGCTCCTCCCCTCTCTCTCCTCATTCCTTTTCCTTCCCATTTCGAGCTAAACCTTCCCTAACTGCCTCCCTCTCGTGACTACCTTCCCTTTTTTCCTTCTCTGCCTGTATGCCCTACCATTACAGACTTGTGCCACCCTGCCACTGCTGGCTAGTGAGTCCTACCACACTTGCGCCCCTTTCCCTCTTCTCCCTTTGTTTCCTTCTCCCTTCCTTAGCCTATAAATACCCGATACCAATCCCGGTTACCCTCCTTTACTCTGCATAGAAACTTCAGCGCATTTCCACTGTCGCCACTTCAGACGCCGCCACCCCATGCAACACTGCCACCTGAAACACCAACCAATCCCTTCCTTGTATTACCCTCATCCAAATCGAGCCACCCAAGCCCCTGCTCGTGTATGTTTTAATTAGATGAAAATTTTCAATTGTGATTTTTGGAGTGTTACAATAGGTATATAACCATAACTTATATATAAAAAAAAAACAAATAGCCATAACATTTGGCATTTCAGTACTATTAATTAGAAACACTAGGAATAGAAATGTGTAAATATAACACCCTCATTTTTAGCACTCAAAAATTTTTCTTAAATAGTTAGTTGTAGAAAATAAAACAATAAAAATGCAGGGTCTAACCACCACACTTGGTAAGAGTTCTGTTTCATCTACCATTATCATACCAAGTGCTAATACTAAAATGCTAATCTCCATTTAAATTAATAACACAATTACAAAAATAGAATATAGATTACAAACCATATTAACATCATTATGATAATACAAAATGGTTGGCGGTTACAAAAACCCAAAAGAAAGAAATACAAAAGGACATAAGAGTCTAGGAATATCTAAATCAAAAGATACATAATAGAATACTGAATAGTCCTAAATCTCAAACTAAAATACTAGTCTTCAACTAATCTCACAAGCTAATCTAAAAAGTCAATGCTACCCATTGAAAAAGTGAGGGACTATGAAATGGAATCCATTAGTACAACTATACTAAGTAACCCAATATACAAAACTAACTTTGCAAATATCACATAGAGCACATAAAATAGGATATGGAATAAAATACTAAAATATACATGTGGCGACTTGTAACACCCCCAAATTTCACAGTAAAAAATTTTCATTTAACCAAAAACCCTCGGCCAGTCTCATACCAATCATAAGGTTGGGAAATCCATAAGACATAAAATTGATTAGGAAATAAAACCATAAGGATATGAATAATTCATAATTAAAAGAAAACCAATGTGCACAATTAAAGAGTTATTATAGAACCTAAAACTAGTATAGTGTCAAGGCCCTTGAGGGGAAAACGATACAATTGGTAAAACATGATAAAAATTGCAAAGATAAGTGCGGACAACACTCGCTCTTAGACCCTATGCCAGGTTTAACAATCCATCACTCAGCCCCACCCAATGCATCAAATGCATCATAGTTATTAAATACAACATCTCTTACTTACACCAACTCTGAAGGGGCCACTATTCGTGGGAATGAGCAACACCCATGAAACAGGTGATCGGTAAGCTACATATTGACTAAGGTAACCATGCAACTAAGGCCAAATATAAAAGATAGAGAATATAAATAGTGAATTAATCTAATAAAATATAATCATTAGATCTCTAGTCATTATTCCCATTTTCACACAATTCTCGATTCAGTTCCATGCGAGTACGGGAACCCTACTATTATAGTCGATGGACCAAATACAACTACAGCAAAATGCTCCTAGCCACTATTATTTATTGGTGGAATGGTCTCTAGGGTATAGGGCACCTAGCCACTATTATTTTTGTGGACCGGTCTGGCCCCGACTCTCATGGTGGAAAGGTTTCCATGGCACAAGGCTCTTGGCCACTATTATCACCGGTGGACTAGGCCCAACTCAATAATCTTTCACTTTAATTGGTTAGTGTATTATCCATGTCTTATTTAGTTGGTAGTTTCTTACTAGACATGCATGCCAATTGGACTTCCCAGTCACACACCCTATTCACACCTACTCTCTTGAAAATCTCTTTCCCATATCTTGGGATTTCTACACCTCCTAGAATACCCAAACATCCTTTCTCCTTTTTCCTTACTTACCATGAAAGTCCAAACTCCTATGTATGTGAGTCGAGGCCCACTTTCCTACATTTTCGGTTCAACTCACCATTGTCCTCTAGGGTTTTCCCCTCAAAAACCCTAATCTAGCCTATATGGCCTAATCTCTCCCTATCATACATGACCCATGCTTTCTTTACTTCCAACTCATCACCCCACTCAATCCACATCCAACATCCCAACTTTACTTCCCATTCTACACATGTGGCCACGAAAACCCTAGTTGGCCACCCTAAACCCTTGCACCTCTCCTTTCTTATATATTGTCCCTTCATCACCTTCACTCACCATTGCCCTTTCCATATGACACACATTTTCCCTCCATGTGACACCCTTCCACTCTCATCCCTCACTCCAACCTCTTCCATTAACTCTCCCTTCCACACACTTTCCCCACTTAGGATTTTTCTTACAAACCCTAGCCAAGTCTCCCATGTACCCTTATACCAACCTACGTATCCAATCACTCCAACTACTCTTCTCTCACCTTACTTAACCCTCAAGTCAACTTTTTCCATGTAAAAGTAATTCCCATGTAAAGATTAACCACCCTATGCAAGCCTTACACTACCCATGCATGATTTATTCCATCCTCTTATTTTATTCATATTATCCTTTTATTTGTCCACCCGTAGGTCATGAGATACTTAGGCCTTTCTCACTTCCTTCTTGCCACTCCACTCTCTTTACTTCTTTCATTTTCCCACAACCTCATTTTACTACGTAGGGACTCTAGGCATGCATGCCATATAGGGTAATAATACATAAGCACAACACAAGTACAAGTCACATCACCATAATACGCATGCCATAAAACATACACAACTTACCTTAGCTCTATGCTTAGCAAGTTGTGCTACAAGTGCATAGTTCATAACCACATAATATACATACACATAACCACACACATAAGCAAATAATATACATATTGGGTCTTAAACACATCCTTACCTAAAATAACATGGGATTGGAGCATGCCTTCTCAGGGGACGGACTTGGTTTACCTATAAGAGGGAAACACTAGTTTTAACTTCCCTCTTACTCCTTTCATTATCCCCTAATTGATTTTTGTAAGAACTAATATTAGTGATGATAATAATAATATTCTTAGTAGTATTAATAAGGGTATCATTATTAAAGTGGCTAACAATAATATTAGTGGTAGCATTAACCATAATAGGGTTGGTAGTAGTAATGATGATAATCATCATAATAGTGGCAGTATAATAGTAGTAGTAGTAGTAGTAGTAGTAGTAGTAGTAGTAGTAGTAACGATAATAATAATAATAATAATAATAATAATAATAATAATAATAATAATAATAATAATAATAATAATAATAATAATGATGATGATGATGATGATGATGATGATGATGATGATAAGAAGGCTAAAATAACAATTATACAAAGATAATCTATACTTAAGTGATAGCAAGGGTTAGGACACAACTAGAAGTAGAGGTAGCAGCTAGGGTGGCAATGGCGCCGGTGGTAAGAGTGGTGGTTGTTTGGAAAAGTTGGGCTTTGGGGTTGGGATAGAGAGAGGGAGGTGGCATTTATGAGGTGGTGGGCTCCCTAGAGTAGAAGGGTTGTAATGGTGGTGATGGTGTAGCTAGGTGGAAAAGTAGGTGGTGGTGGCTGTGGTGGCCAAGGGTGGTGGATAAGAAAGGAGGAGCAAGGAAAGGTAGGGGATGTAGAGGATTGTTTGCTAGTTTAAGAGGGAGGAAGTGGGGTGGTGATTATGGCGGAGGAGGTGGCGCACGACCATGTGAGGGGCGGTGATGGAGTGCAAAGGGTAGCTCGGGATGCCCACTATGCATAGTTGGGGTGAGTTGTATAAGAAGAGTTAGGGACAAGGATTGGTTTGGTTTGGTGGCAGGTGATATAGGGAAGGGGCTGGGTGGTGGCGTTGCACGACGATGGCTAGGGTAGCGTTTACAAGTGTCGTGGTGGGGAGATTCGGTAGGTTTCTGGGTAGAGAAAAAGGGGAGGATTAAGGGGTGTTGCTAAGGTATTTATAGCCATAGGAATGAGAAGAGGACAATGGAGGAAGAGGAAAAGGGAGTAGGAGGTGTAGGGGCTCACTGGCAGGTGATGGCAAGCCGGTACAAGCTTGCAAATGGCAGGGCCACAAGTTGTAGAGGGAAAGAAAGGGAAGGGGAAGGGGCACACGGGGGAGGTAGTATAAGGGCAGGTTGGGCTCAAAATGGAAAAGAAAGGGATGGGGGAGAGAGAGGGGGAGTAGGTCGGGGCAGTACAAGCAGAGGGGAGGACAATCGGGGCATGTGTAAGTGCAGGGAAGGGCGGTCAGGGTAAGTGTAGGCGTGACTTGCAGCATAAAGGAACGAGAAGAGGAGGAAGAAGAAGAAGAAAAAGGGGGAGGCTGGCCGGTTGAGGGAAGAGAAAAAGGAAAGAAAAGAAAAGGAAGGGTGAATCAGTCGGACAAGGGAAGAAAAAAGAGAGAGTGGGCTGGGCTTTGTGTAGGGGAAGAGAGGGAGAGAAAGGTCGGGAGAAGGGAAGAAAGAAAAGAAAAGAAGAAAATGAAGAATGAAAAAACGAAAAGGAGGAAAATAGGGAAATGGGAAAAAAAGGAAAATAAGATTTTTGGGGTATTTAGGGTCTTTTTGTGTTTTTGAATTTTCTTGGAAATAATAAAATTAGTAAAAATAAATAATTAAATTCCTTTTTATATTAATTTAGAAATTTTGGGTAAATCTTCCTAAATTCCATTTTAGTTAACAAATTACTCTAATCTTCCCTAATTTAATCCTATATTATTTTTCTCTTTTTTTGTCTTAACTACTCCCATTATTTTATTAAAAATGTTATATTTAATTAATCTCACATATTAACCCCTATTTTATTATAAATTCATAAATTAAGATTTTGGGGTATTGCACGACTAAAATAAGATGACCACAGCAAATAAAAAATTGTGACCAAGGTCACATGATCCTCATACCAATTCATTTAGATGAGAAATAAAAACTAATCAACCAAGAATCTAAAGGATACTTTCTGAAGTAATGATTAGAGCTAAATGCAACCCAATAATCATAACATACACAATATATCTTATAACTTAACATCCATGCTTATAAATTTCATAACGCTACAAGCAGGGAACAAAGATAACTACTGAACTACAAGTAGGCACAAAGGCTACTACTGAACCATAGGTAGGTATGAAGGCTACTACCGAACCAATCCAATAATAATTATTTTTGTTTTTATTTTGCTTGAGAGGAGATCATATTAGCTCAAAAACACTAAGGTACTCCAATTATACCATCACACAATGCAACATAGTATCCTACCGACTATCAACCCAAGGATACTATGGTAGCCTAGTCACATTAGCACACAAAGGTCAGACGGTACCCTAATGACAAGGACACTAAATCTATAAGTACATACCCTCTAAAAAGTTCACAAAGCTCAAGAGAGTAATATACATGTCCTAGTTGGGATACTAAGGCACAAAAGTAATAATATAATCCAAACTATGGGCTAAACGACATCTTTAGGATTGCAGTCCCTAAAGAGCCAAAAGTTTCAATCTTGAGGTATTTCACTTTAAATATTAATATTTTATTAGAGTGACCATGAGAGCACATTATAAATACACACATCCAATTTCTACACTTAATCATCATTACTTATTGTTAATTATTCAAGTCAATATAAATCCAAGTCATCACTCATGTCAACTTAGTAATCTAATAAGGCCATCCTAGGTTCATTTATTTACATTTAGGTATATTTGGCCAAAAATGTCCAAAATGCCCTTGAGGCCATCACAATATTATTCATTTTAAATTTTAATTTCATTATATTTAATAGATTTTTGCAATAAGGTTAAAAATACAATAAACTAAATAATTTAGCATGCAAATAAATTACTAGACACAATAAATAACTAATATTCCCTCACACATAATTTAGCATATAAAATCTTAATATGTGTTTCTAAAACATCAAATCACATAATTCCATTCTCAACCTTAAATAATACATATTATTCATTCTCATCAAAATAAATAGCATAAGATGCTAAAAAAAGGACCAACTACCCTTAGGATATACATGGATAATAATAATCATGCCAAAAATATACCTAAGTATACTCAATGCATCATATCATGATATTAAACCCATTTTAACATACTTCCCTACACATAATATTTTATAAAAACTAACATGCTCCATTTTACCAAATTTCGTACCAACATTATTGAAAAAATAATTACAAAGTAACAAATATGCTTAACATAATTTATACCTTGAAACCATAATATATTATCATGCGATATTTAATACTTTAATAAAGCATATGGATGACTTGATTTAGCAAAAGTACAAAATATAAGCAACTTACTAAAAATTAATAGGCTCCACTAATCATCCTCTTATACCTAAAAATGATAATGATAATGATAAAAATAAAACCAACAACACATTAGCCAATAATACCCAAAACACACACTTAACAAAAAAAAAAGCTAAGAAAATGTGCATGGACTCACATAGCCAAGAGCAGCCAACATGAGCCACTCACGCGGCAAATGATGGGTTAATGAGTTGGTCATGTAGCAAGGGAATAACAACGTGAAAGGGATGACACAACAAGGATAAAATGGAGGGTGAGGGTGCTTGCCCTATGTAGTAGTGGTGACAAAGGGAAAAAATACGATGCATGTAGGGGAAACTAAGGTGGAGGAAAAAGATGGCTGAGGTGACAAGGGGAGGTGAGGATCAAATGAGAAGAGAGGGCTGGAGTGGAGTTGGTGTTGGGGTGATGATGGCCTCGACATAGAAAGGGATAGGGTTATGTAAGGAGACGTTGGTCGAAGGTTGCTTAGTTGAGGGAGAAAAATGAAAGGGATGAAGAAGCCTTTATGGATATGGATGCATGAGAGAGGAAGGTCGACTATGTGGTGGAGTTAGATGCTATGTGGTGGTGATGAATGAGCGTGGATGCTCAATGCAATATAAACAAAAGCTATGTGAAGAGTCAACATAGGAAGGAGGTGGCTATATGGAGTGGTGATGTAGGAGTAGTTAGAGCTGCATGGTGAGGTGATGTTGGAAGATGGTGGTGGAGGTAGAAAAGGTGATGATGTGGGCTGCTAGTGTGAGGAAAGGGAAAGGCGGGGGTGGAGCTAGCAATTGCTGGTGACGTTGGTGATGGTGATAGTCAAGGGAGGAGCGCAATTGTACTATGAGGGATGACAACTCAAAGGAAGACAAGATGGTTGGAGTGGTGGCTGGTGAATGGTGTTGTAGTTTTTGGTGATGGTGATGGGTGAATGAAACCATAAAATGAGTAGTGGAAGGAAGGATAAAGAAAAAGAAAGGGAATGGTTGGGGTGGTGAAAAAAGGAAAATACCAAACAAAATGGAGTAGTTGAACATATAAATAGGTGGTTGAGTCAATGGTTTGAATAATGAGGGGTGTGGTGTTATACGTGAAAGATGGAGGGACATAATAGGGGAGTGGGTGGTGAAAGAAAAATAGGATATTAGATGGGTAACATGGAAGAGGGAGTTGGGAGAGGTTGTGTGAAGGGTAAAATGGCAGGGGTGGCATATTAGAATAAGAATTAATTAGTTTTAGATTTAGTTTGATTAGGTTAGGGTACTTCATTAGGATAAATTAATTAAAAAAATAACCGATTAAAGGTGAGGTTTAAGAATAAAGAAAAATGGTAAAATAATCAAGATAATTATTTACAATTTTATCTGGGTTATGGATCAAGGGTTAATGAAAATAATTAAGCCAAAATTTTAAGGTTAGGTTTGATATAAAAAGGGTAGATACTTGAAAACAAGGGTTACAAAATTTTAGGGTGTTACAATAAAATCTAGCATAAAATATGTTCTTATCAGAAAATAATAGAATCTAATCTGGTTTTCCATTTTTCTATGGCAAGAAGCTAAAGAAATAGACATTATGGTTAGAAAGAAAAATGCAGCTTGGTTGTGATTATTATTATTTCTTTTGGCTAGTTGGTTTTTTCGGGAGGGTTTATTTTATGGACATTTCAATCATGATTTTTTTCCCTCTTTGTTACAACCACTAAATGGGAGAACTACAATTCGTTGCACTATCTTTTGGTATTTCTCTCTTACTACGAGGGTGGTTTGGATGATGTGAATAACTTTGTTTGGTATCATTTCTTCTTGAGTAAAGTGTGGCAATCATGGTCGGAGCTAGCTAAGAGCACATGGGGTTGCCTAACCCCATGGAATTTTCTATATGGATATATATTATATATAGATATAAGCATAACACATAACTACAGGTGTTGCATTGTTTTTTTTTTTGCTATAGAATAGTTAGTATAATGTTATGTGTTTGAGACCCTATTGTAGCGTTTCCTTTATTTTTGCCCCCTCTTATTTCATCATGTTTCAACACATTGTTTACCTCCTTTTTTTTCTTTTTTTTCTTCCTTGCTTTAGTTACTCATATACGTTGGGTTGCTCAAACTTTTGTGCTGCAACCTAAACTTTTGTATATTCCATCGCTCCTCCTTCATCTTCTTTTTTGTTTGTGGGTATGCTTGAATGACCACTAGATGAAAAAATTAATGCCCTTCTACCATCCATTGTCCAATTTGTAAGTTTTGCATTTATTTTAATAAGTTTCAATATAAATTTTTAATTGTCGTGTTTGAATTTTGAATTAGATTTTGTTAATTCATGTATTCACAATTTGATTATATATTTTCTAGATGTGGATGTTTTATTAATTAGTTGATTCTTGTGAATTGATTTTAAATTAGAGTTTCATTTATTTTGAGAACTATAAAATTAAAAAGTAGTGTCTGTAGAATTTGATAAATATGTTGGGACCCCATGGATTTAAATTTTTAGCTTTCTCCCTGGTGGTAATGGTGCTGATTTAATTTTGCTAGTCAATTGGATCTACTTTGCACAATCTATTTATTACTTGGGTACTCTAAAGGTTTTGTTTGGATGTAGGTGGGATATGATGATTGCATATTTTAGGTGGTGATTGTGTTGATTCAATTTTTTTTTCATTAATTGGATCCACTTTCTTTGATTTTTGTTACTTGGGTACCCTAAATGAGTTGTTTTGATGAGACAGGGTTAGTGGGTGAATTTTTTGTTGTAGGTGGGATGTGATTATTGCATATTGTATAGCCACTTCGGTATGGTTGTAGGGTTATATGGTGCAAAGTTCCCCAAGCATAGGGCCATATGGTGTAATATTCTTAGATTTATTGTTATTGCCCACACATTTCAAATGTTATATATTGATTATACAGCTCACATCTTGTAATAAGATCAGACACTTTAGATTAGTTTCTTTTAGACAAGATTACATGTAGACAACTACACTTTTTACATTGAATCTCTATACTATTGCATAAGTAATACTAGTCATCCTAAGTTTATATATCATCCTTATTTTCATTACACTAGTGATTTATATGCTTGGTTAGATATGGGTGGCTCATGCCATTTTTTTTTTTGGAAATTCAAATGTAACCTCCTTATGCACTAGTTATAGTATACCAATTGTACTTGTTTAATTTTTTAATTACATCTTGTTATGTAATTTTACATGACCGTGATAAGAGATTCAACCCAACATTTGATAAGTTTATTTATTTTTTTTCTTTCCCTCTCATACTTTGTTAATGAAATAGCTCTTTTGCTATCACTTTGATCTTTCGTTGTATATGATTACTACTTTGACTCCAATTGCACAATCCTTATATTTTGGCTACTTTTATTATTTCTCGAGATCTATCAAAGAGTGTCTTCAATGTATAGAACCATAAAATCAATTACTAATATATTGATTTCTTCATTTTTTTTTTCATTTTTTTCCATTTCTTGGCTGCTAGCTAGAGGTGGTGACTTTTTCTTTGATTTTATCATTCAATATATTTATAAATATATTTCAAGGTGTTAAGGTTAATACTAAGAAAAGTAGTGATGATGATTGTACATCAAGAAATACTAAGCCATTAGGATCTCAAATATTTCACTTCTTGCCTTAATACATTGCTCTTTTGTTATAAGGAAATCATATTACATTCAGCATATTTTGTAGTGTTGTGGTATTTTATAGTGGTTCAACATTTGCTTAGCCTAAATGTATTTGGCAAAAAAATTATTTGTCAAGTCCTTGTATAACTTATTTATAAGAGTATTTAGTTGAATGCATACATGGATTCAAAAGTTGATAGTGATGTGAAAAAATTCCTATATATACATACAGATACAGGGTTGGAAAATATTTAATTGGTAATTTTATTTTTGATATTGCAATTGGGGCATTTGTGACCAACAAATTTGGTTGCTAATAATTAAATAGGTGAATGAATTCCATTACAAATAATATATGTCATGAAAATATAGTCACTAATAATCTATGGATTAAGTGGCTACCTACGATATAATGTTAGAAAAATTATCAAAATTGATGTACGTGATGATTTTTTATTTAATTATGATAGAAAATTTGGCCGCTATTATCAATTATGACAATATATTTTGTTTGTCATTATTACTTTTAACAACAAAAATTATATGCCATTATTATTGCCTTGGTGATATTTTTTTTCTTCAGTTGGTCGCAAGAGTCTTTAGCGAGGCACTAATAGTGATAAGCTATGAATTGATATTTTTGGTCGCTATTGCCACTAACGACCAAAATAGTTGGTTGCTAAAGCCTCAATTTATTGTAATACATATTAGAGCATCACTTCATTTTAAATAAAATAAAAAAAACTAAGGAATACTACGTAAAATATCCCCAAATTTATGGAAAATTACACAATTTATCCGGTCCTCAAATTCTTATGTTCATATACTCTAGAACTTATGGAAACATTACACCATATACTAATACCATTAACTTTCCATTAAATTTTAAAAGTGGTTGATAAGTTATATCTTGGCTTAAGGTAATGAATTTGCCCTTATCTAAATTACTAATAACTACCACCTCATTTTCCTTTAAAATTTTGCCTGAAGTACCAGAAATACTCTTATAGTTAGTTTTCCTCCAAATGTTGAACCATCGTCACAAAAGATACCATGTGAAATGATAACAAATATTCTCATAAAAAAGTATATCTCAATACCCTCTTTCCAAAGCTTTGATAAATCTCTAATGGGCACCATTACCACTGCCACAACTCTATCATTTTTTAACAATAAAATTCAAAAGGTAAACCTTCTTTCATTTTTCTATCAATCAATAGGTGTTTTGGTAGTACTTTGCTAAAAAACATGCAATGTGCTATTCAATAGAGCTTTGACAAAATCAAGACTCAAAGTTGTGCACAAGGTTGCATCCCTCGAGCTTCCTTTTTCCTTGTGTCTTTCCTCAGCCCACTTATCATCAATAATATCCTCCCTATGCCAATCTCCTTTTGATTTTTCTTCATGGCCCTAAGTCAAAGCCATAAAAGTATCATGTTCAAGAGTATTATCACCACACTCATAAGTCTGAAAATTCATTTTTAAAGAATCCTTGCTAAAAGTACAACATGTTTAATTATTAAGGGCAATCAAAGTAATATAACTAATAACTACTACAACAAACTCATTTTTTGGATTTTGGAACCATTTCTTGCAACCTTTATGAAATCAAACTGATGTGATTTCTTCCTTAAGTAAAGATAAGGAATAAAGAGGAGGGACAACAATAAACAATAATAACTAAGCTGAGTTGAGTTGAAAGAGTAAAGAGAAAGATAAACAAGTGAAATCCTCAAAAAAAAAAAAGAAAAAGAAAAAAGGAGGGCATTCTAATGGGTGGGTTTAATGGGTGAATTATAGTAGGAAAATATAGGGCACTATAATTTAGGAATAACACATAAATTTAAAATCATTAGTGTAAAATTTATATGGATTAATAGAGTAGTTAGATATGATATAAATTATCTAAATCTAAACATACATGAATGTGATATGAATGTAAGAAATGAATATTAGATCTATATTTTAACCAACACATATATTTTTATACATCTTTATGTCTCTGTTTAGATAAAAATTATCATCTTTATTTTTATATTGCTTTTTTTTTTATAAATGTTTATATATAATATAAATTTTTATTATTTTTTGGTCTTCCTTTACAGCAAAAAAAAAATGCTATCTACCCAAATTTAAAATTTAAATAAAAAATTAACTTATCTCAAAATAAGTATATTAGTGTATTAAATATATTTTTATTCATAATTAAGTAATAAAAATTAATAACAATATAAAAGAAAAGAAAATTGTGGTACAAAAATGTACAAAAAAAATTGTTATAATAATAACAATAAAAATGATGATGATAATATCAATAATACAAAAAGTACATTTCTCATACTTTTTATGCCATGATTTATTTTATTTTATATTATTATAAGTCTTTATTAATTAATTATTATTAAGAAATAAAATTAATGTATTAATATATATTTTTAGATAAATTTAATTTTTAGTTTGATTATTTGTGACTACAGTATTACTGTTTACTTCGGCACCGATCCGTCCGAAGTTTGGAGTACATCGGGCAGTTTTCAAAAAACTGAAGGCAGAGACGGAAATTACGATTTTCCGTCAAACATCCTGTGATCTTGTACGCTGGATAGAACCTAGGTTATTGATGGAAGTTGATGAATCATCAGCAAAAGCAGTGCTATTGGGAGCTCTGGCTCCTGGGGTTAATGTTCGTACGACTTTTCATTAACCCTATTCCAAGCTTTACTTCACAATTTTAGTTTTCTTTCGTGGTTCGAATTGCTAATTTCTGTTCTTCGAACTGCAGAGACCCACATGGAATACTCTGAAGATGACGTTTTTGTTGCTGGGTATTTCTCTTGTATTCATGTTCGGATTAGCCTTCAGTTCGAGCGACTCTGCTTTGATCATTCATGTTGGCTTTCTTGTTTTGATCACTCTTACCCTCTTTTTGCTTCTTAGCGGGTATGTAAAGTTACGATTGCTTTAATCTAACAATTTGGTTTTATTTTAATTCAGATGAATCAAATTTGATGCTTCTCGTGTTCGTTGCTATTTAATAAATTTATGTGATTCATACCTAGTTTATGAATAATCAAAGCTGCATAAGTTTTATTCGTCTTTTCTGCTGAAATTTGGATTTTGAGATAGGAGAAAACGAACCTCCTATCAGGCTAAGCTAAATGTACTTTAGTTATATTCTGGGTAAATACAGATGCTAGTTGTCTATCATTCGGTTTTTCCTGCCAATTCCCCCATGAACCAATCTATTTGGGGTTTTCTTGATTTTATTCTGTCAAAATTGTGCTCAGGAATAATGTCTAATCCTCTCCTCCCTGTGAATTTTTTCCTGGTACTGTGTGTGTCAAGTATAAAGCTGCAGCTTTGTCAATTGTGTAAGCCTTTTGATGAGTTATTGCCTCCATCCACTTTTCAGTTGTGCCTGCTATCTAATCTTTAGATGTATAGCTCAGTTTTGATTAATGTACCATAGGCAGTTTGCTTTATATGTTTTAGTTGGGGCCTTTTAGCAAGAATTATATACCAGCCTCATCAAATTAAATTCATTTATTCGTTAGGGTGACTGGTCTTTATGGTGTCTAATTTCATGCTGTTTGTGAGTTTTTTTTTTTAAATTTTTTATTTATCTAAATCAGCTCAAACAAAAAGGATGAATCACAAGGAGGAGGGTTCCTATAACATTAGCTTTATGACTACATATTGTCTTAATACACTGCTGTGTACTGGCCTCACACCTGTGACAAAAATCAGCCTGATTTGTTATCAATTCATTATACATGCACACGTGAATAGAACCAGTGATCTCCTTCCTGATGAAAATCATAAGGTTTGATGGGTCATTATCTTCTTGGTGACGAAGGATGCCCAGCATGGGCCACTAATGATAATTTTTATAATCAGTAGCAGCAGCTACAATGGATTGAGACCTGGGTAGGTCATCGTCCCAGTAATTAAAGTCATTACACAATTCATATTTAGCTAGTGAATGGGCTAAGCCATTTCCTTCACTTCTCGTATGTTCTTAGCTCAAAGCACGGATATGCTTGGTCTTCTCCCATGTATTGTCAATGATGAAACCTAGATTTAATCTGATCTTCTGTTGAGTCTTCAATTTACTGATCAACTCCAGTGAGTCAGGTGCAATTGTACCATTGTTCATTTGCTTGTCAACAGCCTGATCTAGGGCCTTTGGTTTGGTGATCGACCAGGGTCCAGGAGTCATTTGTCTGCATGCTCACACTGCCTTACCTTTGTGTTTAGGGCAGACTGCTGCAATATTCCAAGATCCAGTAGATAGCCGCCCTGAATCAACATTGATATTCACTTTGCCATGCACCAGAGCACCCCATTGGGCCTGTTGGACAGCTTACTGTTTTACATTTTCATCTTCCCCATGGATCAACAGAATCTGTTCAATTTATTCTTGAGTCTGCTGCAGCTCCGTTAGCTTATCCTTAAATACTAACTTGTTATGATGCCACTAAATGGCCCAAGCATTGGTTAGTATCCAGGAAGCTGAAAAATTCATTAGTGTCAACGTTAATTGCAACCAGTCCTTCAAGCAGTGATGGTGAGAATTCATGTCAAAGCTAGCCTGGCACAAGGTCCACGTGGCTTTAGCTTCAGGACATTCAATTATTGGACGAACATCTGTCTCCAACTGTCCACAAATTGGGTATTCATCACTGCACGGAATTCCTTCATACGGAGCTTTGAGTATGTGGCAAGATTCCTCTGCAACATCCCCATGCAAAGGATTTGATATGTGGTAACGTATGAACCTTCCCAATTTGCTGCCAAATATTCAGCTAAGTTGTGTCAGAGTTACTCGCCTCTTTGAGGCTTGCAAGGTCATTAAGTAGTTGGTAAGTGCTTTGAACCAGTAGTGTCTGCCCTTAGTGGAGTGCCATATCAATCTATCATCTGTTTGTGGCCATGAAGTGAGGTATTATCTTATAGATTAAATCTCTCATGCAACAAAGCTTTGTTTCATTGGCGTGTTTCTTAATCAATTAAGTCACCCTACCTTCAAGCCCCCTTCTTCATGAACTATTGGTGATGTGACCTTGAAAGAGAAGGATGTTATAGGCCTTTTGTCATGCTAAACTTTAATCTTCTTCCCTTTACCAACCTCCCAAGCAAACATGTTGGCAATGCCTATTTTGCTTCCCAAACGCTCCTCCACCGGTCGTAATAGGTTGGCAACCTAGAGAGGCTTCGAGAATATTGCATCTTGGGATATATTTCTCTTTCCATATGTGGGACAGAGGAGAAGTCTTATCCATCAATAATCGCCGGACTTGTTGCCGCGCATAGCTATATTGAAATTATGGAGGTTACAAAAACCCATGCCCCCAACATTGTTCGGCTTGCAAAGTGCCTCCCAACTGAGCTAGTGATTACTTCTATTAGCCTTTTTCCTTTACCTAAAACATGTCATCGCCTACTGTATGCCATCACAATGAGTAACAAGTAATTTGAAGACACTCATGGTATACATCAGGATAGCTTGTATACTAACTTTTAGCATCATGTATTTTTCTACTCTCGACAATATATTATTGCCCTAACTCATCATCTTCTATCATACTCTCTCCCTAATAACAGAGAAGATCTGTTTCTTGGAGTGACCCTCTATAGTTGGATGTCCTAAATAGCAATTGTAGAATTACGTTTTAGATAAACCTAAGATTTACTGGATTTCATCTCTGTGAGGCCTAGGTTTATTTGGGCTGAAGATCACTTTTGTAAATTCACCATCTAAGCCAAAATTGTTCCATAGATCTCAAGCATTTGTTTCCAATGCAAGGCTTCTTCACATGAGGCCTTGGCAAAGAAAATGTCGTTGCTTGCCAAAGAAAGGTGAGATATGCTTGATGTTGTAAGATAGACCCAAGCATGAACTAGATCCATCTCAATCCTATCAGCTATTCGACTATAAAGAGCTTTGACACATAAAATAAACAATCAAGGATAAATAAGATCACCTTAGCGTAACCCTCTCTATGATTTAAAGGATGGTTCTAGTGGTTCATTAAACAACATTGAAAAGGACACAGAGGGAACATAAATGATCTCTGTTGTGTTGGAGAAAATCCACGATGAACCTCTATCTTGATCCCATCTTGTGGGTTGCAAAAAAAAAAAATGAAATGAGATAAAGAATAATAGACTATGAAAAATATGGGCTAAACTTTAATATTTTACTAATCCTACAAGTAATTACAAAGAATAATGAATAGTTAAGCCTTGCTTTTTTCCTAACCAAGATTATAGAGAATAATTTTTTTATTAATCAAATCAATTAAAGAATCCCAATTTCTAATATTAGCCATGTGGGAATTTTTCTCTTTAGGTTTCTTGTCAGCCAAGTTGAACATTACTTCCCTCACGCTTGTTCCAAAGTGCCAAAATGCTGTTCGTGTCACATATTTCTGGCCAATTGCATGTTGCAACATGATTTACAAGATCTTCTCAAAATTATTAACGTGCCATTTGCAAAGGTTGATGTCTGCCTTGGTGGATTTAGCGCAATATGCTTTCATTAAAGGAAAAAGTATTGGGGATAATATTCTGCTTGCTCATGAGCTAGTGTGCAAATATGCAACTAGAGGAGTTTCTCCAAGATGCATGATAAAGATGGATTTCTAGAAGGCTTACGATATGGTGAGTTGGTAGTTCCTTCATGAAATCTTATTATGGTATGGTCTCTGCACTCACTTTGTCTCTATCATTATGGGATGTGTGAGCATGGTTTCTTATTCAATTTTTTGCAATGGGTCATTGGCACCTCCTTTTAAGGGGAGGAGAGGGTTAAGGCAAGGGGATCCTTCTCACCATATTTGATTTTGTCAAGGTTTTGACAACATTTGTGGAGAACGCAGATTTCAAGAGGCATCTGTGGTGTAAGTCCCTTAATATTGTCAATCATTGTTTTGTGGATGGCTTCCTCTTATTTTGTCGTGGCAATATGAAAAGTGTATAGTGCCTACTAGCAACCTTTACTTTATTGAGATTTTGGGTATGGCCATAAATCTAGGGAAGTGCATAGCTTTCTTTGGTGGTGTGGAGCCGAGTATCAAGACCCAAATATGTGCCTTGCTTGGTTTTCATGAGGGTGGTTACCTATCACTTACCTTCACTTGCTGCTTTTGTCTGCTCAAAATTTCTACTACCCATTTACAACCACTACTTGAGAAGATAACTGTTTGGTTAATCCATTGGAGTATGCTGTTTTTATCATATGTAGGACGGATACAACTTATTAAGTCCGACATGTTAAACATTCAAGTGTATTTTAGTCAGGTAATATTGTTTCCTAAGAAGGTCTAGAATAAGTTCATAAGCTTGTGTAGAGTGTTTTTGTAGTCAGGGAAGCTAACTAAGAGAAGAAGAGCTTTAGTGGCGTAGGATCAGTTATGATTACCAAAATATGAAGCTGGCTTGGGCTTCTTGCAACTTGATGTATGGAAGTGGTGTGCCCTGGGGAAGCTGCTTTGCGATATTTGTAGCAAGAAAGACTCTTTGTGGGTGAAGTGGATTCATGAAGTTTATTTGCACCGAGGAAATGTTTGGGCCTATCAACGATCATTGTATATGTCTAGGTTTTTATGCAAGTACTTAAGATTAGAGACAAGTTGCAACACCTTATTGCTTGATGGATGGGTGAGGTTCAACACGAGTACGTGATTAAGAGGGCTTATCATCGGTTGTGATGGAAAGGAGTGAAGCAATGGTGGGTGCGGTTAGCTTGGAAACCACTCACACTGCCTAGACATTGAGTTCCTATTTGGCTAGCTTTGCAAAATAGGTTTCCTATGAGGGCAAGATTGTTTGCTTAAGGTATGTGCTCAACCAATAGGTGTGTGTTATGTGATGATGTCGGAGAGACTATGGATCATGTATTTATGCAATGTATGTTTGCTTTGAATATTTAGGGATGTATCAAACATGTAATGGGTAGGCGAGATGTGATGATGAATCGGGCGACGTAAGTGTGAGCTATGGTATCACTCACTAGGCAACCAAAGCATAAGAAGGAAGTACTAGTTGCATTAATTGGAGCATATGTTGCAACCGTTTGGCATGAACGTATTTTGTGAATTTTTTAGAAGTGTCTGAGATGTGCAAGAGATATAATGAAAGTACTTGTCCTTATGGTTATTAGACATATTTGCCTCCCTCAGTATAAGTCTGCCATTGTTAGAGAGCTGTAACTTTTCATTCTTACTTACTAAAGAGAAAAGAATCCCCATTTTCTATGAGAGTTTTCTAGATAAAAATATTCTTTTAATTAATGCACTCAATTAAAGAATTTCATTCTCGATTGAGATTTTGTTAGATCAAATTTCCAAATCTGTAATCAAGAATTCACCCTTACTTCTTGTTCCTTACACTTGGTATGTAAATCCTATATATATCACACAACTCTGTACATAAAACCCTTTATATAGGTTAAGAGGGTCTTAGAACCAACTAAGATGACAGAAGATAAATGCCACCAACCTATGCCAAAAGTTATAGATGAAAATGAGCCAAAAAATTCCCTAAGCGGAAGCCAAGCCATTGACATGGGTGTGCCCGCCGACACAAGTCTCCCGTGTTGACCCATTATGCCTCAGCCACTTTGTTTTGCTCCTTTGCTCCTCTTCAATAAGGCCATGTTCCTCGACATTCCACACCCTTGTTGGCTTCCAAACACCATGTTTCTCTTTGTTGTTCTCCATTCTAGATCTTCCTTAGCCTCCCATGCGCATACTTGAATCCCAATAATCCTCCCTTTAAGCCACATGTACCCATATCCATGATCAAACTGCATGGCCATGTCATCATTCTTTAACCAATGGTGCCTCTCCTCGAGCCAAATTACCTATCACGCTACTTTTCTCAAGCTTGAAGTAATTCCCTTTAGTCTTTGTACTTAAAAAAAAAAATCACATTCCTTGCTTTCGTACCTTTATCCAATTGGATTCTAAGTAATAGCAAAACACAAACCATCCAACCTTCTCAAAGAAATAAGATTGCTACCTAGTTTCGTAATGCAGTCACCTCAACTAATTTCCTAATCCTCCCATCATAGGTCTTGATCTCAATCTCTCTAGTTGCCTCAACTTTGATCTCCTCATGTTGTCCATCCCATCACGTGGCTTCAAGGACTTGAACTAAGCTTCCTTGCATGATATTTATCAAAACATCTTGAATCCAAGATAATATTCTCTTACTATACATCTGTCCCATACACTAAGAGAACATCAACAAGATCTATATCATTTATGGCAACACTGACGTAATCCTTTTCATTCCTTTTCTTTCTGGTAATTTGGACACTCTTCTTGATATGCCCCACCTATTACACTAAAAGCTGATATCCAAGTTAATTTCATGTGGATAGGATCCATTTTGCCTTGGGCAAAACCAACACGTTTTTTTCTAAAGAAATCGTCTTAGTTCCTATCAATAAGCTTGTCACCATAGGTTAACCTTTTTGGGAGAGCAATCAGTGGCAAAAGAGCTTGATTATCATCCTAAAAGGACTCATCTAAACTTTTCAACCAGATGATTAGGCCATTGAATACATTTCTTGTAATTTTTTTTTTATTTTGTCATCTTGAGCGAAAATTGATTATTTTTCAAGAACAACTTATTTGCCAATGACTTGGATGCATGTGTCTTTGCTAGCTTTCCCATAATTCTTGTAGATTCACCTCTTAAAGAATGTTGTACTGGACGTCTGGAGCAAGGACCAATCAAATTGTACTTGTTGCACTTGGCTTCATACCCGCCACTTAGTAGCATCCACATTCATTTGTTTCTTATCCTCTAAAGTTGTGTGTAGTCCTTGTTGGATGAAAATATCCTTGATCATACTTTGCCATAGCATAAAATTGTTCTTTCCATCGAATAATTCCATCACAAATTTCCATCATAGAAGATCTTGTCCATCTTTCAACTTGACTTAAACTTAAACCTATAGGTGGATGTTCGACACAAACTAGATTTTGATACCACTTGTTGGAAAAAATCATGATGAACCTCTATATCTATCTTTCAACCTACCTGAACCCATCTAAATAGAATAATACAACCCTTGACAATCAAATGCGATAGAGAATAGTATGCTATGCAAGATATGGGCCAAACTTGAATCATTTATTAATGTCCTTGCAAATAATTACAAAGAATAAAAAATACTCAAAATCTGTGTTGTTCTTACAAAAATTATCAAGAGCAACCCCTTTGATTAATTTATTCAATTAAAAAATTCCCGTTCTTAATTGACATTTTCTTAGATCAAACCTCTAGATGTTGACCCCCAAAAATTCACCTTTAATTCTTGTTCCTTACACCTAGTATGTAAATCCTATGCATACCACAAATTTATACAATAGAGCTCTTTATATGTGCTAACAAGATCCTATAACCAACTAAAAAGATAAAAGATAAAAAGCATCGACCTATGCTAAAAGATAATTTTGGGAAAGAAGTATATTTTATCAAATGTCTTTTTTGCTGTATACACAGTATATATATATTACTTCTCCATAAACACTAGGAGATAATTCAAGCTTTTAATAAGCCTGAAATAAAAAATAAAAAAAACAAAAAAAAACCTCTCTTTAAGCTGTACAGTTATTAAAAAATGGCTAATAAATGCTACTTTGAATATGTTGATTCAAATTCTTACTCAAATGTTAAAACAAATGTTGACTATTAAGTGTTGACTAATTGTTGATTTAAAATCATGCTAATTAAACATTTCTCCTATTTGAAACAAGAAATTTGATGCATAAAACAAAAAATTAAAATCCCCTTCCCATTTTACCCCTGACACTCCCTTCAACATTTCCTTTGTCCTTTTCCCCTCTACACATGGCATCCATTCTTCCTTTGGTGACCTTCTTCATTTCTACTTTCATCTTCCTTCTCCCTCTTCCCGAAGAATATTATTCATTTTAATGATCCTCCATTATAGTCGGAATATATCAACAAGGTAATAGTTTTTGTATTTTGCTTTGCATGAACAAGTACTTCAAATGGATGAAATTTATTAGAGAAGTGAATCTAGAGGTTATGAAGATGAGAATAAGGTCGTAGCCTACAGAGCAAAAACATGCAGGAAAAAGGTTGGATGGAGGTGTTTTAACTACCCCAAAAAAACTCTCTTCTCAAATGTATTGCACTTAATTTGATGAGCTTCTTTTTTTTTCTTCTTTCAATGATTAAGAAATATTACTTGCAAATTGGGAGTGGAAGGGAGAGAAGAGGCATGAGTGATATTTGATGGTGTTATGTTATTTCGCCTTTAGCATTTGACGTATTATTTATTTATAAATTTACTTCTTCTCTAGAAAGTACAGGGGAAGAGAGATTGCTTTAGCAGTGTTGCTTGCATCTTTGAATTCTTCTATTAATTCTTGTTCCTTTTCCCCATTGTATACCTTCCCCTCTGTTAGCTAACTGTTGCTTTCAAGGATCCCGGTTAATCATCATGCAATTCCGCAATACAGTATGGGGATGATTCTATGGAACAAGGTTGCCATAGAAATGGCGGGACAATTGAATTGAAGCATCGACATAGGATTAATTTTAAATTATGTTACAGGGATATAGAGAGGATAGTGGAGGAGAGGGACCGTGAAGAGAGAATGGTAGGTAAATTATGATTGGGTTATTTTGGGATTGAGAGATAAACTTTTGTTTTATACATTAATTTCTTTCTTACATTTATCACTACTCTAAAAAAATACTAATTCAAATGTTGGTTATTGAATGCCTGTTAATTATTGATTCAAAAGCTAATTCCTTGACAAAAGATAAAAACAAAAGTGAGCCAAAAAATTGCATCATGTGGAAGCCAGACCATTGACCCTAGTGTTCCTGCAAACATGAGTTCCCTGTTTTGATTAACATAACTATGTTGGCCAACACAACTCCTCCTTGTTGAGCTTTGGCTACTCCATTTCGCTTCATCTTTGCTCCTCTTTGTTACGGGCATGTTCCTTGACACTCCCCACCCGTGTTGGCTTCCGGACACCCTTTTCTCTTCATTGTCTTTCTTTTGAGATCCTTCTTAGCCTCCTGCACATGGGCTTGAATTCCAACACTTTGCTACCCATTGAAAATCAAAACCTAGTCTCAACATGACTTTCCTAAGGAAATCCCATTTTACTTTGTGATATGCCTTACTCATGTCTAACTTCAAGGCAAGATCACTCTTTTTGCGATTAGTCTGCTGCTTCATTGTATGGAAAATGTCAAAAGCAATTTGCACATTATACTTGATGAGCCTGCCCAGTACAAAAGCATTGGTTCTCAGGGACATTATCTTGAAGCATAACCTTCAGCCTGTCGGGACACAAGCTTATAGATCACATTGCACTAGCTGATCAGTCTCACTTCAGTCATTCTCTTTGGGTCTTTCACTTTGGGGATCAAAGTTAAGAAGATATGATTAAGATCCGCGATGCGAGGGGGGCATAGGTATGGCTGTAAATGAATCAAGCCGAGCCGAGCTGAATATTCCTAAGCTCAAGCTCAGTTAAACGATCTTAAAATAAGGTACAGACTTAGGTTGTTTAACTAAATAAACCGAATGAGCTGAGCTGAGCTTACGAGCTAAAGTTATAAAATTAATTGAGCCTCAATTTTCAGGCTTAAGTTCGGCTTGTTTAATAAATGAGCCCATATGTGAGGCTTGGGTTCAACTCATTTAACTAAATGAATAAGCTAATCAAGCTTTAACCGTGTTGGTTCAGCTCATTTATAGCCCTCGACTTAGGGGTGTCCCTTGGGATATTTAAGACAGGCAGAATTTGTGGGATGGACGGCCGCAGAAACATCATTACCCATAATATGCCAATACTACTGATGGAATAGGGCATGCATACTGTCCAGACCTGGAGACTTTGTGGGTGCATTTGAGATAACGCTTTATACACCTCGGCTGCTTTGAAGGGGGCTAGAAGCTGCCCATTTATGTCATTAGTTACCTTAGTCTTAATCACTACCAACACAACATCCATGTTGTGGTCTGCAGGAAGAGAAAAGATCCTCAAAAGTATTTATTGGCCACCTGAGCCATATCTTCCTCCTTATGCCATCGGTTGCCATCCTCATAACTTATTAATGCTATTCTTCTTCTGTTATTCACCGTTTGGTGAAGGAATTTGTATTACAATCACCTTCCTTTATCTCCACTACTCTCAACCTCTGGCACCACATTATCTCCTCACTCTTCTACAGATGTTCTAGATATGAAATACAATTTTTCCTCTTCTTAATATGGTCATTATCGAGCATTGGTACATTCAGCATCTGGATTCTCACCCATGTATCATGAACTTTGATTTGAATATGCCCTAACATGACTTTGTCCCAACACTTTGGCATCTGGGCACATGCATGCAGCTTTTGCATGACGTCCGTGTCTCCTGTATCGTGCAATGAGTACCAGCTTTCCCAGCTAACCTCCTCACAGCCTGTATGTTGGACCCACATCTTCTTGAACTGAAACAGCTTGGGGCATTGATCTGTATTGCCTCTGGCTAGATCAATATGAACAGGACAGTGATCCGACCATTGATGTGCCAGGTTCGTAAATATGTAGTCTGTGAAAGAATTAATCCAGGCTGAAGTGGCCAAGGTTTTATCAAAGCGGCATTGCACATTCTCTTCTCCATCATAGGTGAAGTCATAGGCTGTATACCGGATACCTGTCAAGCCACGTTCCTCCATCATATCTCGGAAAGCTTCCATCTGTCTTTCTTCTTGTATTGGACCCCCATGTTTCTTAAAATTACTCAGGATATCATGAAGATGGGTGAGTAGCTTTCAACAGAGGTGCCTTTTGTGTGGTTCAGGCCATCTGTAAAACTGTGTGAAATGGAAAAAAAGACCCGTACGTTCCTGCTCAATTTTCATGTCCATGTGATGCACAGACATAGACATCAAGCTTAAAGAAATCTCTCCTTTTCATATTAAGGCCAAGCTGCCACTGCAGCCAACACCATCAACAGCTAAACCATTGTAGTCTCCCAAGCAAAAATTTATTTTATTAAATTCAAAACAAGAAAGTTTGGTTTCCATAAGAAAAAGCAAATCAGGCTTATTATTGTGGATGAAATTTCGGAGGTAAAGAATTGCACCGGGACTGCCTAAACCCTGCAATTCCAGCATACAATGGCCATTATACATGCCAGCAGGGTGCATCCAAAGCCTGTTATCTTTGAGATAATTTAATATCCTAAACAGGTAATACAATCACGTTTGTGTTTGCGGTTGTGTTCGTAGTATCGGAATCTTACGAACGATAAATTATTTGTAGCAGTCTTCATGGCGTGAATTTTTATTTTTATTTCACCATATACTCTAATTATTATTTATTAATTATTCAAATATAAATATTCAATAAACTAGTGTTTCATATTATATTAGAAGTATTTATGGACTCATTATATACAAAATTGTCTAAATAACTCTAAATGCCTTAGAATGAAAAATACATATTGTTTAGTAGTATATCTAAAGGTAATAAATAGCAATACTTCATTATAATTCAATATAAACTTGGTCCAAGATATATATAATAAATGAATAAGATGCATGTTTTTTATTTATTTATTGGGGATTTATCTGGATTTATTGGTAATATTTTCTGATTTATTGACCAATAATATGTAAAATTTTAAAACTATAGTGTATCGGTAATTTTGTGTAGCAGCTGATTTAAAAACCGATAAATAGCAACTGCAATGCTATAGCAGTACCACTATTTAATTGTATGATCCTAAACCTCTGCAGCCATCTTGCCTTTTTTGTCTGCTGCTTCGATGGTAGTAGTACCTTAAATCAGATCTGGTTCCTTGTGTTACCTTTACCATAGAAAAGATCAGCTGCTGCTTTGGGAGCTCGGTTGACAACAAAGGCTTAAGCAACAGCCCATTCATGCCTTGAGCAGTTATAGGAACTTCCAGCAAACCAGGGCCATCATTTGTTTGATCTGAACTCCCCCACCTGTTCTCGTGGTCACCTCAGGAGATATTCCCATCCATTTTTGGCTTTGGATTTGACTGTAAGTCTGTACTACCACTGAAGTCCAAACCAGCATCATCATCAAAACAAATTGAGTGCTTACACTTCAGTGTGAGAGGCAAAGCTCTTAGCCATGCCCAAAAAGGAATTCCCTCATGATAAGTGTCAATATGCCCCATTCTGCCGCAAACATAGCAAAACTTAGGATGCTTTTCATATTTCAGTCTACCCATCATTGGTGCCGTGCTTCCAAACTGGATTTTCAGTTTCTGTATGAGAGGCTTGTCGACCCATATCTGAACACAGATTCTCATTGACTGATGCCATCCTACTGCCATCTCATCATCGAAGTCAAGGAACTGGCCCAGAAAGTTCCCAATCAATTCTTCATATGGACAAGATCGTTGATTGAATGGAAGTTCATAGATTTTGATCCAAAAAGGGGCAGACGGGAAGCCTATTGTTGCAAGTTGCCTATCGTTCTCTATTTGCCGAAGCAACAACAGTTGATTGTCAAAATTCCATGGACCATTGTCTAACACCCATTTGGCTTCTCTTGTTGAGTTCAAAGACAAATAGGTTTCGTTGTAGTTTATTCATGATCTAGGTGCTCGTGTATTAAAGGCGTGATCAGTGACCAACATATCAACAAGGGTTTGGCTGATTCTATCATCAGTGTTGTCCTCTTCCACATCACAAACGATGTCAGGGACATCAGTATCTTGCCCAATCGTGAGACATTCACACTCCTTAACCAAGTCTTGACTCTTGCGCCATCTGACCCCTAGCCAGAAACCTCACCACATGGAAAACAAAAGTGTCCACCAAACAACATTGCCACAGCTGAGAGTAGGTTATATTAATTTATGAGTAGGGCTACACAAAAAATCTTTTATTAGAAAACCTGAGAGAATTCACATAAGGTCATAGAGACACAAGGAAACCCTAGGTTAGGGTAGTTGGCACTCATGTAGAGAGGAACTTTGGGTCATTAGCTTTTGATGTTGGGTTCATTTTTCTATATGCAGAGATCATGTGCAGTAACTTCATAATGAGAATCAGTTTCCACAAAATTCTCTCCTTTTTGTTTGCACAGATGTCATACTTTGGCATTGGGCTAAGCTCTTTTGAAAAATGTGTCCAATTTCAAAATCAGGACATTTGATATGTGGCTGAGTTCAATAATCTCCATTTTCTTGCTTAATCCTATGTGAAGTTGAATTTCCCTCCGGTGATATCTTCAGATGATGCATCTGAGGGAGAAGTTCCAGCTTTTTGTCCTATTAGGCTATGTAATTTTTTTTAATGTGCTCAGCGGTGAAATTATCAATTTGATCTCTGTGGTGTGAACTTGGCTTACCAGATTAGGGAAATTGCAATCTATTTTAGCTTTATCTATCAAACAACGCAGAGAGAGAATCAGCAAGATATTCATGATGAAAGCTTGATCTTTATCAAGAATTGCTGCGGTTGGAATACTGTATTTATTGTATGTCTGATAAGTTGGATTTCTCCTCTCTGGTTATTTATCCTATTTTATCGAATCCTGTCATTTATAGTGGGATTAAGCATTATCTGGCAGGTTTTTCCCTGCGTTGGGTGCCCAACTGGTCAGAGAGGACTGGATGCTCGCTCTGCAAGAATTTAACTACAAAATTGAATCTTTAGTTGGTGTTCAATCTTTCTAGTATGGCATATGGGCAGATTTGAATGGCTTAGAGCTTGGAATCTTTTTTCCTAGCCATTTTACTGTTTTATACTGGAGCTGTTTCCTTCTTCCTGTTTATAATACCAAATTTTGTCTTCCCTTTGCATTGCATAATGTACTGTAGTTTTTCTGCAGATTTCTTGAGCTCACCGGCCTTGTATCAGTAGAAGATCAGATGCAGGAGATGGGCTTAAAGCCTAAGGATCATGCAGAAACAAATACAAAGAACGACTGAAAAATATTTGTATTTATCGATTTTGTGAGTCTAGCAATGGATCAACAAACAGCTCTGAAGAAAAGACAGGATTACAGAATACAGAGGGCATTCATCTATTGAATTGATTGTTAAAAACAAAATTTTGAGAATGGAGTAACAAGTTAGATCCGAATCATTCTTTTGTTAGCTTCCTTGCTACTGTCAGCACGGTTGGACGCTAATCGGTTATTCACCCTTGGCATTATTCTTAAACTTTCTCTTACCCTTTCTCTGCCTGGTAAAGCAGAAGCAAGAGCACCATGGTAGCTGCAACATAATCTTCATTCTCGCGTGGTGAGGCTAGCCTTTTCTTCAGGAGCTCTAATTTATATAGAAGTTGTCGTCTTGGTTGAGTCATCTGGATTGTTATTTTTTTTTTCTTATGGTCCATTGTCTTGATTCCATTTTGTGCCTTGTAGATAACATGATGCATAGCATCTTTTCGATTGTGGCCAACCATGTATGTATACCTTTCCGCTCAGAAGATGTTCCTTGTGCATAAAGAAAGATAATTTGTGGTGAAGAGGTCGACAACCGAATGAAGATCGCTACTGGTGGGTTATTCAAGTTGATTACATAACATCACCTCTAGTAGTCTGTTTGCTAGTTAGGGATTATTTTTAAATAATTATTTCGAAAGGAGTCCGTTATAATTTATCTATATAAAAAATAATAATAGCGGGGGAGGAGATAACTCAGTAAGTGCAACTATAGAGAATGGTGTATAGTATTGTATACACACACACCCCCACTGATAAATGGAGAAGGAGATCAACAACCATAATAATAAAAAGCGCTTGTCAAGTCAACATAGGCAGATTATTGGGGATGACATATGCCTGAAGTGTATTGAGGGTTTTTAAAACCCCTCGCATGGGCTTAAGCAGTAGTTGATATGTTTCAGGAGATAGGGTTGAGTATATATACCGACTCAGATTTTGTGGAAATGGATGCGGCTGAGCCGCCGTTGTTCTCGGCATATTTTTATTACTTGCAATATTTGTTCACCATCACTATAATAATCAATAATACTAATATTAATTTAATAATATTGAAAATATTAATTATAAAGTTAATCATAATAGCTTATCAATTTATTACTATAATGAATAGTATTAATACTAATAAATTTAATAATAATAATAACTAATTTAAAAACATAAATAATAATAATAAATAACTTAATAAAAATAAGAACTAATATTGATATTAATATCATCATGATAATATTAATAATTAATAAAGAATAATACTATTGCTAAGAATAATTAACAATTGAATAATAATCATTGGTAAAATTTTGATAATATAAATAACAATCTTTACAATCAAATATACTAATAATATCAATTAATAATCATCATAATCTAGATTAATTTTATAATATAAATAATAAAGAATGATAACAATTAGTATTAATAATAATTTCATAATAATAATAATGTCAATAACCAATAAGTAATGATAAAAAAATATTATTATTAATATTATTCTTGATATTATTAATAATAAGATAATATGAGATTGTATTAAACTAGATCAGCAAAAATAAGTCGAAAAGAAAATGATCTAAATAAAGGTCAACACAAAAAGTAATAACATAATATATCCATATTTTTTCTCTATAAATTAAAAAATATGATGAAAAAGACTTGGTCGATACATTTTTACTATAGTTTAAAAAATAGTGAAGAAAGAAGGTATGTACACATGCTTACCCTTCCCCCCCCCACCACTCTTATTAAAGAGTCGAGATAAATATTAATAAAATTTTAGTTTATTAATTTTCAATTGCAAACCCTACATTCTAATATTTGTAATCTGCTAAAAAATTAATATCAAAATTTGAAATCACCGCCAACTTATTCTCGATTCCGTGATTAACATAATTAACCTTTAAGTCCATTATTCCCTGAATTGATCCCATTGTCTTCACACTACACTTGCAATTGGTTACATATTTCTTCTATTAACTTCAATTTCTCTTTGGTTCTCTTCGATTCTATTTGATTCCTCACTCTCACTATTTAATTCCTACTTTGTTCATATCAAATTTGACTTTGGCTCTTGCCAATCAATAGGTAATCTCATCAGTTCTTTGTTAGCTTAACTATTTGTTCAATACATGATTTTCATCTTCATTTTATTGATTTTCTCATCAACAAGGTGCTTGCATTTGGATTTTAGTAACCCTTATTCTACAACTCCGAATTCGAGAACAAGGAAGTATTTTTGGTAAGGCAGATTCAATTCTCAAGTATAATCTTACTAAGTTTTCATTTTGTTATTCCTTCTTTTGTTGCTTAGATTATTATTATTATTATTATTATTATTATTATTATTTCACTCTTATCATCATTCCCTCTTTGTGACTTCTTTCTCTACTTATATATTTATTTGTTATTGGTCGAAAGTATTTAGCAAAGCTACAAAAATGTTTGTATATCGATGGGATAATCTTAGTGTGATGAGCTATAGTAGTTGAATGAACATAATTAGATAATGCCTTAGCAATAGAATTATTAGATTATTGCTAGAGTGTAGGGATGTATATAAATATTTAGATTGTAATTGGAGAAGGGGAACGATCAATAATATACATCTAATTCCTTCTATATCTCCATTATAGAATTTCCTGCACTTATACACTTCATCAAATTCTAATTCTTCTATCTTAGAACTCCTTGCCTATATTTTCATTACTCTCTTATCTCGTAGATAACTAAGTATAAAAAATTGGTATCAAAGCCTACAATAATGGTGAATTCCAAGATTCAATATCAAGAAGCCATTGATTGAGTGGATGAGACATTGAAGAATTTCATGTCCGAAACAACAAACAAACATGAATCATTGCTAGCCCTGTACATTCAACTGGAGGAGCTAAATTTAGCTATGCAAAGACTACATACTTCGACTGAAAAAATTTTCGCTTTAATATCACAAATTTAGCAAATAGATATTCCACAAAATTCTTCAATACAAGGGAAAAAAATGAGGCTATCATCACACTAGGCTTTCAAAGGTGGAGTTTCCTTGCTTCACCGGAGAAGATTTTGAAGGATATGTATCACTATTATTAATTCTTTGACATCAATCAAACACCATTAGATGATAAGGTCAAGATAGCTGCCATACATCTAGAAGGAAAGACATTACATTGGAATCAAGCATCCATGAAATCAGGAATCTCCAGGGATATGCCAAGATGGGAAGAGTATATGGTAGAAATGAGTGTTAGATTTAGTCCTTTATTTGATGACCCAATGTCCAAACTCAAACAATTGAAACAAATAGGTATTGTCAATGAGTATAATGAGGCTTTTGATGCATTACTCACAAGAATAAGTTTGAGTCCTCATCTTGCATTAAGTTGCTATTTGAGCGGTTTAAAACCAATGATTCAAACTCTAGCACATATGTTTAAACCATTTTCCATTTCTAAGGCTCAACGATTAGCCAAATTACAAGAAAATTATCATCACTCATTAAAATAAAACCAATACAAGTCTCCTCTATTGTCCAATAACAATACATATAAGATAAATTTTAAGCCAATGAAATTTTCAAAACCCCTAACTACCCCACAATTCCAACAAAAATCCACATTCCAACCTTAAAGCAGTTAAAATGGGAAGTAACCCAAGTTACAATCCGAAGTAGAATTGGAAGAGAAATGAGAAAAGGGGTTCTGTTTCTAGTGTAATGACAAATACATATCAGATTGGTGATTAAAATAGATTCCATTAAAGAAGCTAAAGGCATGTAAGATGTAGAAGACATTCGGTCAGAAGAAGTTCAGGATGAAATGCCAACTATTTCAATTCATGCACTGGTTGGATCTTCTCCTTTCCATACCATGTGTGTAATTGGGTATTCATATAATAAAGCCTTTCACATTCTCATTGCCAATGGGAGTATTAATAATTTCATAGATGAGTTCACTACAAAAAAAAAATAAATAAAACAAAATAAGGTGTTTAACTCAGCCAATTAAGTCTCATTCTGTAATGGTAGCATATGGTAGTACCATGGCTAGTAAAGGAATTTGTAAGGATTTATCTTGAAAAATTCATAATGCATGGTTCAAGGCTCACATGATGATCATTACTTTAGGATCCTATGATATGGTGCTAGGAATCGAATGGTTATCAACACTTGAACCTATTTGATGGGTTTCAACAACTCCAAATGGAGAGTACATCCAAAGGACTGCAACATGTGCTTAGAGGTGCACAACAACCACCTAACCTTAAGCAAATCAAGGAGCAATAATTTAGGAAGCTAATCACGAATCCTCAAGTAGATATGATGCAATTAATGTCCATAGAGATGCATCAACCTGATTTGTTTACTATTTTTGATGATGATAAAATGCCATTGCTAACTAAGGTAATGAAGTCTTCTTTAGATGCCTTATTACTAGATTTCTCTAATAAATTTGAAGAATCAAATTTATTGGCCCCATCTAGACCTGAGTTTGATCACAAGATTCCTCTTAAGGATGAATCTAAACAAGTCTTCTTAAGACCACATAGATATTATACTCCCCAAAAAGGATGTCATAGAAAAAACAATTAAAGAGCTACTTGACAATGGAATGATATAACTGAGTCATGGTTTATTTTCTTCACCAATAGTTTTGATTAAAAAAAAAGGATAATACCAAGAGAATGTAAGTTGATTATAAAGAACTTAACAATAATACTATTAAGGGTAAATTTCCTATATTGGTTATTAAGGAGTTGCTTGCTAAACTACAAGGATACATATTTTATTCTAATATTAACCTCAGATTAGGATATCATCAAATTAGAATGTATTCTAATGATGTCCATAATATTACTTTTTAGAACTCATGAAGGGTTATATAAATTTTTGGTAATGCCCTTTGGTCTTACAAATGTTCTCTCCACATTTCAATCTATTGTAAATTCCACTTTTAAACTTGTCCTTTGAAAGTTTATCTTAGTATTTTTTTTAATGATATATTAGTATACAGCCAGTCTTGGGACTTGCACTTGTTACATTTAAAGTAAGTGTTATGAGCCCTTCAACTTAATAATCTCTTTGCAAAGAGAAGTAAATGTGAATTTAGCTGCACAAGAGTTTAGTATTTAGGACATTATATCTCAGCTAAAGGGGTAACTATTAATCCTAAGAAAATAGAAGCAATCCTTAATTGGCCACAAACATAAAACAGCTGAGGAGATTCCTTGGCTTAGCTGGTTATTACAGGAGGTTCATCAAATAAATTTCCTCAACTATTTATTCTCTAACAAATTTGTTAAAGGAAGAGGATTTCAATGGAACCTTAAAGCATGTAGATCTTTTAATACACTTAAATAAGCTCTATGTAGTGCACTAGTTTTAGCTTTACTTGATTTCTCTTAGGAATTTATGTTAGAAACGGATGCCAGTGGGTATGGTACAGTGGTTTCTCTTATCCAAAATGGCCACCCTATTGCATATATCAACGAAGATTTTTCTCTTTGTAATCAAGCTCTCTCTATTTATGAAAAGGAGTTATTAGCTAATCATCCATGCTATTAAAAAGTGGCAACATTATTTGAAAGGAAGATAATTTTTTATATGTATTGACCACGAAAGCTTAAAATACCTGCTAAAATAGAAGATACACACCCCCAGACAACAAACTTGGTTGGCTAAAATATTGAGCTATGAATCCTCAATTGAATACGAGCAAGGGGTGGAGAATTAAGCAGTTGATTCCCTCTCTAGAGTCTCTAGCATTGAAATTCAATTGATTGCTATTTTTTTTCACCTTCTCTTTTCCCTAAAATCTAGAAAACATGGGAAATAGATCTCAATTTGAAGAGGTTTATTATTACTTCACATAACAACCTTAATTCATCTAGACATTTCAAATGGATTAATGATTAGTTAAGGAGAAAAGGACAGTTGGTTGTTGGTAATGACAACTCATTAAGGCAGTAAATCATACAGCTCTTTCATGATTTTCCTATTGGAGATCACTTAGCCATAGAAGAAACCATTAAGAGGATCATGGCTATTTTTTTATTAGAAGGGTATTAAGAGAGATATAGAGTAGTATGTGAGGTAATATGCCATTTTTCAGCAATGAAAGGGTCAAAATGTGGCATATCTAGGGTTTTTACAACCCTTAGCTATTCCTGATGGCATTTGGACTAATATATCTATAGATTTTGTAGATGCATTACCCCCTTCTAGTGGAAAAAATTCATTGCTTGTTATGGTGGAAAGATTCAGTAAAGCTTCATACTTTATAGCACTTAAACATCCTTATGCAACTACTATAAAAGCCTAGTTATTCCTTGAGAATTTTTTTAAGCACCATGGACTTCCCCAAAGTGTGGTTATTGATAGGGATTCAATATTTATGGGTCAATTGTGGCAAGAGTTTTTCACATTACTTCATATTCGATAACATCCTTCTATTGCTTATCATCTTTAAAGTGATAGGCAAACTGAAGCTATCAATAGGTGCTTAGGGGGATATTTGAGGTGCATTTCTATAGATGCACCCTCCCATTAGGTAAAGGTTATTCCTATGATTTAATGGTGGTATAGTACTCATTACCATGCATTTACTCATATTGCACCATATGAGTTATTATATGGCATTCACCCTCCTCTTCGTATGCCTTATGTTCCTAGTGATTCTAAGGTAATGGTTGTTGATTAATTGATGAGGGAAAGGAAAGCATCTATACATTTGGATAAATATCATCTTTCAAAAACTTTGAATTTTATGCAATAAAAAGATAGAAACAAATAAGAAGAGGAAACCAAATGTCATTTTTACATTGGAGATTGAGTATATTTGAAGTAGCAACTATATAAAAAAGGAAACATTAGAAGTAGTAGATAAAACCAGCTTTCTCCTAAATATTTTTGATCCTTTCAATTCACTAAAAGATAAGGGACAATAGCCTATCAATTGGAATTGCTAGGTGAATCTAAGATACATAATATCTTTCACACTTCAATATTAAAGAATCATGAAGGAAACATTCCAGAGGTTACTTAGTTGCCATAATTCTTTTTTTAGGATGACAACACTTCATAAATAGAGAATATCATGGGTAGAAGAATGGTTAAGAGACATAGTCAAGAAACTACATAACTATTAGTAAAGTGGTAATGATAGCTCAAAGAGGAAGCTACTTGGGATTACGTAGTTGATTTACATCATAAATGTCCAAAATTTGATTTGTTAGAGTGTATTACTAATTCATTTGTCCCTCATCCTCAAGGACAAGGATTCTTTGAAGACAAAAGGATTTGTGATGACTTGTAGTAGTTGAATAAACAAAATTAGTTAATGCGCCAGCAATAGAATTGTTAGATTATTGTTGGAGTGCATAGATGTGGATAAATACTTAGATTGTAATTGGAGAAGGGTAACGATCAATAATAAAAATCCAATTCCCTCTATATCTCTATTATAGAAATGTCTACACTTATACACTTCATCAAATTCTAATTCTTCTATCTTAGAATTTCTTGTGTTTATTTTCATTACTCTCTTATCTAGTAGATAAATAAGTATAACACTCAAGGTATTTGGTTTATGATTTGACCAGATGATATTTGACGATGCCATAGCTTTATTTATGCTATTGGAGCTTTAAAATTTGGTTGTTGTACAGACTTTGTGATTTTTTTATAGCTTTGTAATTAACTACCTACATCCTTATAAAGTGATGATGTGAGTTCAGAGGACTAGATTACTTTGATAGTAACAATCTAATGGTTATGACAAGTTAATATTGTTAAAAACAAGCAAGGGAAGGAAATTTAGAAAGAGTCTTCTTTTGTTTGAATTGTTCACAATGTTAGGTTTTATAACAATAATCATGGTATTTGATCTGATAGACCTTCATTAGAAGGGCCTTCAAATAATCAATCAATAGGGTAACCATAGATTTTTTTGAATATTTTGGATTAATCATTCATCAATATCATGTTTTTCAAAGACACAAATTCTTCCAAGGGGTAGATGTTTCCATTGGGAATTGTGGTGTTGAAGGTTTCACTATTGGTCAACTAAGGGTGGTTACTTATAGGATATTGTAGTGTTGAGTTTCTTATTCTTTGTTCAGGCATCGAATCCTTGTTTGGTTATATTGATTACTGGTTGGATGATTTTATTCCTTTTCTTTTTCAAGGCCACCATATGCATTGTTGGGGGATTTATCCAATTTGATGCTTATGATCATGATATCCTTTTAGTGGCTAGTATGTTTAATATTTGAGGGATCACTTGTAAGGCCTTTTCCTTTAAACTGAGCTTAAATGCCTTCTTTTTGTCTTTTGATTTATTATTTGGGAGCTATCTGCCAACTAGGTCTCTCCTTTTTTATTATTATTAGAAAGTAGAAATATTACATACATACATACATACATACATACATACATACATACATACATATGTGTGTGTGTATGTATACATATACATAATTTATAATTTGAATATCAACTAGACTTCCTTAGGGTAAATTAACCTTAGTGAACTAACTATAATGCATAAATTTAAGGAGAACTTACTAAAACCTAGCCAAAAGATGCGAAGTGATGCTTTAGTAAACAAGAACCTATGATAACTGTTGTTATTTCTATTATTTCAACACAAAAATTAATAGTTGCATATACTATTACATCGGGTAGCACTAAATGCTCCCCTTATAACTAAGATAACAATCAAATGACCAACTACCCCTTACTCAAAGTTATTATGGGATTTGACTTGGTATTTTAGCACAACATAGCATTGTGTTGGTTTCTACATGTGTTGGAGAAGTTTGGTGTAATGTGGATTTATGTGTGTGAAATATGTGGGGGGTGTTATTTTACATAGACCGTGTTTCCTTAATGAAGACTTGATGTGTTTTGGGAAAAAGTTGAATGTAAGGAAATAAACACAGCGATTCGATAGTTCCTAAACATGGACCATGTTTTTGCTAATTTTCGAAACACATTGTTTTACTTCATAGGATTTTATCTTTATTTAGAAGGAGATATGTTGAAGCCCTATCTATTAAGTTTCATAAGCTCAAAATTCATCTTCTTCTCCATTGAATTATCCTTTCAAAGAGAATTTTTGATTTGTGTAATTGAATTATTGATTAATTTAATCATATTATAATTACATAAGAGAACAAATAAGATTTCTACTTTTTCTTGATTTTTTTTCTTTGTGTGTGTGTTCTCAATTGTGCACAATCTTGTTAATTTTGATTTGGTGTAGATCTCTCTAAATCCACGGAGCTTTTGCTACAACTACTAAGAAAGATTGTGGTGAATAAAACTTAATAAAAAAACAAGCAATTACATTTAGTAGCATTCAACTATTGTTACATATAGGTAACTCTCATATTATCAAAATAAAAGAGCACAAAAAAAAGAGAGAAAAAAATGATATATTATAACCCTCTCTAGTCACAAAAATACTTAGATGAGGGATATTATTGTAAGAGGACATATCATGTGTTTCTTTCCCTATTATCAATAATCAAGTTTGAAACTATTGGAATATATGTATGGAGGTTAGTCCAAACCATATACACACTCATCTTGATCTTCATGACTGCCACTAAGACATCCATCACTTAATTCTCAAAGTTAGTAGCATTCTTAGCCATCCATATATGATAAGTTATATAGGGTAGTGCCATCACCCTTGCTTATGTATGCAATAAGTTCTTCTTACTCTTGCCCTTCCTTAACACTTTTATTTCACTTGTAAGAGTAGTGAAGCCCCTTATAATTCTCATCCATATCTTTACCTTCCCACACCTATTTGGTCACATGACATTTGAAAAAGAGGGGTTTATGGCTTTCAAGTTCATTTGAGCATGATTATTTAATTTCTAGCTAAAAGGTTTAACCGGTACTTGATTGATTCCTCATTGATTAGTGAATTATCAATGGAAACAAATATTATAAGAGGATTTGGTTCTTGCTAAAACATAGTTTTTTTTAATGTCGACAACAAGTGGTACTTTGATAATATTGTTTTAGCTCCATGAATAGCTAGAAGTAAGGCTAATGTATTGGTTCCGATCAGCTTAGATGTTGATTAAAAGAACCTTAGAGGGAGTGAATAGGATTTTTGGATTTGAAAGGACAAAATAAAATTTTGACACTAGTGTATTTATTGATGATAACCCTTCTATTATTTTATGATTACTATCTTAATAACCTTATAGGGTTTATTTACAAGTTAACCTAGTTATTATCTCTAGTTTTATGGATCTACTAATTTAATGACCTTTCTAGAAATATTAGGTAACACACAACATCAATATAATGATTTTTGAGGAGACCCATGCTTGATTCTAAAGTATCTCTAAAATGATGCAAATATGATAGTGGAAGAATAATTTATGAGTATAATCTAGCTAGAAGGAATTAGATATTGTAATCAATGAGAAATTTGTATATGAGTAGAATGAGTATAAACACTTTTGAAAATATTTTAACTTGAGATGAAAATGAAGGTCAATTGTTGAGAATTAATTGTAAGTAAGAGTAAAGAATTGATTTGTGTAATTAATTATAACTCAAAAGTTGTTTGTATACCACCTCACAAATGCTATTTATACTTGTGTACTATTGTGTAGTAGTTGGAGTAAAATAATAAATATTCTTTCTATGAGAAATGGGCGTATTTTTCAACGTTTAATGCTTATATAGTTGATCGATCTGGCAAAGTAGTCAACCGATATGTTTAAATCATAAATGAAAATGTAACCATTACACAAATCAATCAATTAGTTATTGAAACCAGTTGATTGATTATATGTTATACATAATTGGTCTTATGAAAATATTTGAATAGTAGCATGGTTTAGTAAACTAGTTGATATGTTCGTCAGACTAGTCAATTAGTTTACTCAAACTAGACGATCAGTTTACTTCCCAGGCAAAAACATTTTACACTTTGTCTTAACCCTTAGCTTAATTTACCAAAGCATTCGATCAATTTGATGAAATCAGCTGATGTGTTTAAACAAAGACAAATGAGTTTTTACAAAAGAAAAACTTCTGGACTAGTTACTCAAACAAGTCGATTGGTTTGGTGAAGCCGGTCGATGTGTTTAAACAAAGACTAATGGATTTTTGTAGGAGTAAAACCCATGGACTAGTTACTCAAACTAATTGACTAGTTTCATGAAGCCAATCAATGTATTTAAATAGAGACAAATGAGTTTCTATAGGAGCAAAACTCATGCATTGGATAGTTAAATACGTTGATTGGTTTATTGAGCCAATTAATTGATTTGAGTTTTCACATGTTTTATTCCCTAGTTTTGAACCAAAATAGTCAATTGATCTTGTAACTAGTTGATTGGCTCTAGCTGGAATCAATATGATCAAGGAAATTTTAAAAACAGTTTGGGATTAAAATCAACATGAAACTTTTGTCAAAATACTTTTAAGGAATATTTTAAAATGTCTTAAAATTTTTAAATCAAAAGTGTTTTCTAATCCTATTTTATAAGATAGCATAAGAAATCATATATATATATCTTGAGGTATTGAGTTTTGGTAGTCTTTAGGGTTGTAAATGACTCACAAGCTACTCGATTAGTTAAACAAGTCTAATCTAATTTTGAAATTTTTTAACTTGCTTAGTCTTGTAAGCTTGGCTTGTTCGTTTAGTTAAACAAGCAAATTCTTATTTCAGGCTCCTTAATTAAATGATCCAAGCCTAAGCCTGGGGGTATGTAGCTTATCTCGACTCATTTACGACCCTAGTTGCCTCGATATGGTATATTATTGTGCTTTGAAACTTGATTACTAAATGTGCACTTGAGATATGATTTGAATAAGTGTGCTTTTACTTTTTGTTATCAATCATAATTCATGCACATTTAAAACTATGTTAGGTCATTTAAATTTATTTGTTATCATCAAAATAAGGTTTAAGACATTGATTGACCTGGAAAGTCAACATTGATCCTTAGGTATTTATTTGTTTTATAAAGTTACTTTGTTTGCATGGTGAAATTTTTTCTCAACTATGTGATTTATTTTATATAAAAGCTAATAAAATATCTATGAAGCTTATCATTTCTAGAAAGTCAAAAGTGATAGTTATTTTCTAAACTATGCATAATAAAGTTTTGTAGTTATAGTTATAGTTACTGGCTCATAGATTTCATGAATAGTTAAATAAATTACCTTCATTCTATGAGTTAGTCCACTAACACTCTCTCTTATTATTCAATGTTATCCCTAATTTGACATTAGCCTCATGTTTATATAGGAACAAGATAATCTACGAATAAATTTCTAACATGTTATTCAATTTATAAGTTTTTGACCTTTTTTCTTCACTGCAATCACACACGAGCTATATGTTTCTTTTTATTTTATGATATGAGTAATAAATTAGCTAATCAATATGTTTTGTTGTAGAGCCAAACTCCTTATGATGGTTAAGATTGTTGATCTTTGATTTCCCCATTTGTCAAAAAAAAAAACAAATATATGCTCATATGGCATGTAGAAGTAGAGAACTTATAGCTTCCTCCCTTGAATCACATCAACAAACTTCTCCAATGAGCCCATTTCATCCCTTTTCACCCTGTGTCTGCATGATGTAAAGGATAAATATCATCACTCTAGGTTATTCTTGTGTTATATTATTTATCATTCGTACTATTATAAATTTGACTTAGGATATAATTGGTTTAAGTCTTGTTGTGATGAGCTTATGGATTTTCTTTCTGTTCTTTGTTTTGGTATCTTTTTTCTTAACACATTATATGGCCGATCAAGCTAATACTTCATTCTAGGTTTATCTTTGTGTTAATATTAGGAATAAGAACTTCAAGTTTCGTATAAGAAATAAGAAGGTGCAATGGTTTTCTAGTGTTGTATAAGCACATCCTAATGAAGTGATCTTTTAGGAGAGAACTATCTTCTTAGAATATATTTTGGTTGTTTTGTTACTGCCATTTCTTATCATTGACACTCCACTTGAAAATGCTAGTTGTTTTTCATTAGTATGCTTAGTTACTTCATTTGATAGTTAGCATCAGAGGTGTAAGGTATATCATTGGAAATAATTTACCCAATCATGTATCTAGGCCAAGGAACACCACATGACTTGATCATATTGATTTATGAAGTCATTTTAATATGCAGAATAAGAACATGAATTGAAAGTTAATTATGCCCCTTAATATTTTCAATGAGCAAACCAATGTGTCTTCTTTATTATAATGCCCAATATTTTTGGTTTACATATCCTATTATACCTAATTTACCTAGCAAAGTTACTTTAACTTGTTTAAGAGAGTTTCAAGTCTAGATTCATCTATTATGTTATACTTTGGTGTAGAGTATGATAATTGATAAAGTTATACTTTTCATGAAGTAATAAATGTACGTTTGTTTGGTATGAAGTAAATAAATAAGTAAAAAAGAAGTATAACTTTCCTTTAACCCTCTTATTTCCTTAGTTAATAAAGAACCTATTGACCGAATAATACCATATGAAGTAGAACTTCATTTACTTGATTTATTTGTATCTCACACATGATTATTAAAAATAAAAAATATATTAATTTATTGAATATCGAAATTAGAGTTCGATGAAGATGCATCTTTTAATGTTGACAAAGACAACATGGTTTTTTGTAGTTTTCTTCTTCTTCTTTAAACATTTCATGATTATTAACCTCTATTAATTTCTAATTTATTTTTGTTTGATGTTTTACACTACACCTAATGCTTATAGAAACTATGGAGTTCAAATTAGGAATGATAATAGATCAAAACTATCAATTAGTCTCATATCGTGATGGAAGTTAAATCCATAATCAATCACAATATATAATTTATTTCTTTGTTAAGAGTTATTGAAGAGAAAAAATGAATAATTATCTATTTTTAATTAACTTTGCTCTTAATTTATTTGTAAAACTCATGATTTTAGAGATATCTTTTTTTTTATTAATGACTATATTAGCCTTTTATTGGTGTGTAATATATTGTTTTTGTTGCATTGAATATTGTTGATGTGGAGATGTAGTAACAATTATATTTTTATTAAATAGAGTTGAAATATGCTCACACATCTAGTGTAATATTACTAATAGAAAAGGCAAAATTCCCACTAATTATTTCCATTCTTTAAAGCATAGATAATTTGTTTAAGCTAAAAAAAATTCATGCTTTTGAGTGTAGATGTTATTTTTTTCCCTTTATTTTAGACAAAAAATATAAATTAATATTTATGGTGAAAAGCATAAATAATTTATTAGTCACACTAAAAAGTGTAAAAAATGTTTAAAAAAAAGGTGGATAAACTTTAACATTTTAACTTATCTAGGTTATTGTTAAGTGTATTATATTTTTCCATCCTTTTAGCATGGATAAAATAATTATTTGATGATGGAAAAACACCTATAATTTTTTATAGTGAATGCATCTAATGGAGCACATCTCCCTTTCTATAAACTTTATAGGTTATGTGGGGGAATGTGCAATATGATCATCTTTGCAATATCTCATTTTTCTAACCCAATATCTTACCCATAATCATCTCATCCTTGTCTATTACTTGAAAAATTCATCATCCAACTTTTTAAACCTAAAGATCAAATGTTCTTGATAAAGTGTTGACTAGCCATTACACACGTTACCCAATCTTGTTTAATTTTTATTTACTAGGCTTTAAATTATCTCCTATATCAAATATTTTTTTATATATTTGAGTTCATAAGTTTATTCCACATTCTTTCCTAATTTTTCTTATTTTTAGGGTTTGTTTGATATTTTCCTAATAAATACCTCCAAAATTGACTTTTTAGCTAAATAAATTATCTAAAAACCTTTTGTGGTCAACCATTGATTTTGGTAAGCCTTGTTCAACACTCCCCTTATCCTTGATTAGATTTTGTGATTTTTATTCTTTCTTTTAACAAAAATTATTGCTAAATTTATTTTTTACATTATCTTACCTACTTCTCTTACATGTTACAACTCTCCACTCATGTTTTTGAGTCAAGTAAATTGCAAGCAAACTCCCTCATGCCTCCCATTTGATTTTATCAACCTTAACTATAGGAGAGAGGGATTTATTTGATCATCTAGCCTTTATTCTCTCAATTATTCATACACCTTTCATTTCAACATTTTCTAAGTGTTTTAATTTTTTTTGCTCACTCTTCTATCTTATTTTCCTTGATGTTAAGTTCCTTATCTGCATCTTCCCTTCTCATTTCATTCTTTTCCTCGCTAGTTTTTTTTAGCTTAGCTCTTTAACAGTTTCCTTAAATGTATAAGAGTTAAGGGTTAGTGAAAGGTGGATGTGGAATCTTTATTTTCCTCATCTAATTCTTCATCCTATAGAATAGAGGTTTATTTCTCTTCTTCTTTATTCTTTTCCTTTGCTCCTTCATTTTTGCGTAGTAATTATCTTTTCTAAGTTGTTCTTCTAATTTATTAAAGATGATCAACAGACCATGGTTAGTGGTGCCCAATCTTATTGTTTTTCTTATTTTTCTTAGGAGCTTGGAATCTTAGTAATATAATCAATGCTTTAGAAGTAGATTTTATGTGCTAAGGTTTTTATAATTTGAATTCTAAGCATGTTAGTATATTTAATATAAGAAAATCATGATTACATGTTTTATGTGATTATAATCATGATGTATTATTCCCATGATTTCATAATGAGCATGTATGGTTTATTTTATGTGAAAATAGCATGATATGGTCTTGCTCGGGTTTTGACCCCTTTTTTGTAATTTATGCTGATAGGCATGAATTATGTCAATCATACAGACTTTAACATGAAGATTTAATGTAATTATATCATGATTTTTTCATAATTTAGTTCACTTGTTCTTGTTTACTTCTCTTAATCATATTTTGTAGGTATTTCAAGAACATAAGATCAAAAGGAGCTAAAATGCAATACCTGGAACAAAAGAAAAGCAAACGCGAGTGCTGAAAGTATGAAAAGGAATAAAGACTTAAAAATAAAAAACATGATTCTATATGAATTTGGAAAAATATTGAACATGAAAGTTATAGATATTTTTATTAGCTTTCTAACACATCAAAAATCAGCTCAATCTAAAGTCAAATAAAGAAGTTATGGCTAGAATACGAAACATGCATAAAGATGAAGAATTGAAATAGCTATGTTGATTAGCAGTTACGTCTATATAAAAATATTTTTTGTTCATTTTGGGATAGGAACATATGGGATAAAAATATGGCCACTTGGAGAGCACAAAAGAGTGATCTAAGGTTACTTGTTTGGCATCACCCAATCCAATCCCACCTC
Source organism: Tamarix chinensis (assembly GCA_030549775.1). Taxonomy (NCBI): domain Eukaryota; kingdom Viridiplantae; phylum Streptophyta; class Magnoliopsida; order Caryophyllales; family Tamaricaceae; genus Tamarix; species Tamarix chinensis. Next base: position 40,537,573 of record CM060177.1, read on the forward strand.
CAATTCATCCACAATCTTCCACCTCTTGATCTCAATTTCTTGTTTCCGGTCGGACAGATAGAACAATGAATTTCTCATCTTAAATAAAGAGGTTATTGTATTTTTTTATTTGGATTTTATTTATTTATTTATTTTCAATTGATGCAATTCTCAATGTTTAAGATGTTGAGCTTAATAAAAGCCATGATTGGCTAATTGATCTATGCTGAGGTGAAGGAAAATCCCTTGATCTGGATGTGTTGAGAATCTAAACCCTGCATAATCTAATTTCTTATCATATGTGTTGTGCTAATGATTTAATTGGAATAATAGAGAAAATTAATCACTTTTATATTATTATTTAGAGAAACCAGGTGAGATTAGAGAGATGAGTAGGAGTGGGCTCCATTAGCATGACCAGAAATCAAACTACAAAGTTGAGAGAAGTTGGTTGTCTTCTACAACTAAAAAAAAGGGGAATATGATACATGTAACACCCCCAAATTTCACTCCTAAATTTTTTTTTTGAAAGAATAAAGCGGAAGCTAGGAGAGAATTTGGGAAATGTTACCGCCACATCTAACATAAGATAAATGTCAACCATCTATCTCATGTTAGATGCAAGGCTAAAACCTGTCAAACAATTAAATCCAAATTTTAAAAGCTTATGTTACCGCCACATCTAACACAAGATAAATATCCACCATCTATCTCATACTAGATGCAAGGATAAAACCTGTCAAAAAATCTTAGACATCTAAATAAAATCATCGCTGAGCTCATCAGAGGAACCTATGAAATAAATCCGAATTTGAAAAGCTTATCAGAGTACGAGAAATTGAAAGTTAATTACAATACCCTTGAAAATTTAAATGCAATACTCGTAACTTCCAAAGAGGAATACAGTTAAACAAAACAAAACCCGAAGGATCAATATCCGGAATGCCTACTTACTCAAGTCAGGCCTTCCACCCCAAAACAGTATCCAATCTTAAACCTGCACAAGAGATCTGCTCCCACCATCAGTGGATCATCACAGGACCCATTCAACCAAGATAGTATCAGTACGGGTCCAATACTGAGTAAGTTCCACTACCCTATTTTATGGGAGAGGCATAACTATACATCAAGTGCATATTAAATCATGGTACAATACGTTGATACATTATTACGCATACTCAAAACCCACATTATAAGTCCTACCATACACATATAATAACATGTGAAACATATGTAACATCCTGTTCAAACATATAAGGGTAGTATGACCAAAATGTAAAGTAACTCATGTACCTCAGGTAGGATTAATCCATACTATTGACAATTCATTACATAGCCCCAATCACATAAGCCGCATCTAGTAATACAGATAATAAAAGCTGGCTATGGTCCGGGTAGACTCATTCTTTAGATCTCTGGTAAATATAGTCGATTCACGTCATAATCGTTATGAATCCATGAGAGTGCGGGAACCCCACTATTATAGCCGGTGGATCGGTCACTTATAGGGCAGAACGCACCTAACCACTATTTTATGCCGGTGGATCGGTCTCCAGGGCAGAACGCTCCTGGCCACTATTATGCCGGTGGATTGGTCTAGCCCCGACTCTCATGGTGTTTCATTGTAATTATAACGTATCTTTCCATGATTTATTTGTAAATTAATGTTTGGTTTGTTGAGCTCGGGATCCCCCACTATTATAGCCGGTGGATCGATCACTTATAGGGTAGAACGCACCTACCCACTATTATATGCCGGTGGATCGGTCACTTATAGGGCAGAACACACCTAACCACTATTATATGCCAGTGGATCGGTCTCCAAGGCACCCTGGCACCTGGCCACTATTATGCCAGTGGATCGGTTTGGGCCCGGCTCAACAATCTTCCTCTTTAAGTGATTAGTATTTTATTCGTGTCTTATTCGATAAACATTACACCCTTGACATGCATGGCTAACTATATCCACACTTATCCTCCCAGGAGGGCCCGTCCCATATCTTGGGACTCTTGCACCCCTTATCACGCCTCGATATCCATTCCCCTTTACACTTACACATAATGAAAACCAACTACTATATGTGTGGGTTAAGGCCCAACACCTCATGACATCCACTCCACATGCTATCTCCCTCTAGGGTTTTCCCTTGGAAACCTTAATTGGACCTATGTGGCCCAACTTTCTCTCACTTACACTACCATTACTCCATTTATCATCCCACACCTCGTCTCATTTGGATCCAATCCCAAATCATGTCGCTTTACCCCTCGATTCCACATTGAACAAAAAAAAAACCCTAGTTGGCCACTTCAACCCTAGTACCTTTCTTCTCCCACAAGTAACGCCTCTCTTTTTCACCCAATATCTCTTCTCTCCCATGACACCCATAATCACCCCTTATACAATAATTTCTACTCTTAACTCGTACTCCACTCTCCCTTAATCATTTTTACTTCCACATTTTCCAGATTACTACTTTCTCCCAAAACCCTAATCGGGTCCCTTATACACCCCTACACCAACCAATGTATTATTTTTCATCCCAAGTCTCCAAACACTCCACAGCTCTCCCTTTAGCTTATTTACACCTTAATATAACTTTTCTCACGTGACGATCATCCCCATGCAAGTTTTATCCAATCCATGCAAACCCTAGAATTCCCATGCATAGTTCTCATCTCTTATTCATTTTGGTCAATCTCATATCCCCCTTAGCAACTCACTTCCCATTTATTTCTTTTTATCCTTTCATTCCCATATCATAATAGCAATCACCCTAGCATGCATGTCCTAGAGGGTTATATCATGTCACAACACATCATAATCACCATATATGGATATCACATTCATGTCATAAGAAAAACACACACCACATACCTTAACTCCAAGCTGCGCTACGCATAAAACACGTTAAGGACAATCATGTGATACACAACAGGACATGATATATATACAAAGCATCCAAGGCATGCAAGTCACATAACACGTAGGGACCTTAGCCACATCCTTACGAAACACCCATAAGTGGAGGTAAGTAGAGACTTACCTGGACCCGAAGCTAGCTAAGCGAGATAAGAGGGAGAGAGAAGATTACTAGCTCGAGGATCCACAATAAATCTTTCCTAGATTGCCGATAGACATCGAAAACTAAGTCAGAAACTATCTTGTCAATTAATAATTCACATATTCTAATGAAATAAACACAAACGGACACAAACGATCTTTCTTGGAAAACGTATCCAAAACTTAGGACTCAAAAGCATAGCTCTATCAAGATTTAAGATTAAATATGAATCAAAAGAATTAATACAAATACCACTTGGGACATTTCCAATTAATTTGGAAAGACCGAGAAAGAATAATCGATCATAAATTAATTTATCGAAAATAACTTATTCATTAGGTTTTACAACTAAATAGGTAACCCAACCATTTATATAGAACCAAATCCAAAACGATTAGATTAAAACATAATTTAAATGATTTAAAACCCAAAGATAGAAATCGATTAGATAAAGACGCATAGCAAAAATCCATTTTATAAAATCATCCCCGAAGATTAGGGTTTTTAATGCCTAAGCTACGAATCGACCAAATCACTTCGATTGCCTCAAATTGATAATCTTAAAACACAACTAAACTAATTCTAGATAAGTCTAGATAATTAATTTCAACAAAACAGTTTTCTGATTAACCAATTCAAGACGATCCGTTTTCAAAATTATGGTTTTAAAGCCTACGACACAAACTTAGGTAATTCAAATCAATTAATTCCAATTAAAGGTATTAGAATACAATTAGGATCATTTCAACTACTTCTATAAATTTAATTTTAGAAAAAAACTATACAAATAACCAATTTCATAATCTCACTTGAAATCTAGGATTTTAGGCCCGAAAATGCAATTCGGTAAAATTCTATAAATTTAATCAAATTGAATGTTTATAAATGCAATTAAACACATTTTATAATATATCAAATAATCAATTGGTCAAAACCACTAAAAGAAATACCCAATTTAGCACAATTAGGGTTTTTGAGCCTGGAATGCAAATCCGATCAATTCTTACCAAAACATATAAATTGATGGTTCGGAAATGTAATTAAATATATTCTAATGTAATTTATATAGTCAATTGAATAAAATAGCCCAATTACACAATCCAATTTAGACCCGCGAGAGTTTTAACCTAAAAATTCAATTCTGGTTAATTACGCACAATTTTCCCAAATCAACACTTCCAATATAAAATTAAATACATTTTAAACGATATTATAAAATCAATTGAGCGGAACGACTCAATTATACGACCCAATTTTATCACACATGAATTTTGACCTAGAAATCGAATTCTGCATAAATTCTGCATAAATTTATCAAATTGATGATTCCAACATGAAATTAGATACATTTAAAAACATATTGTATAATCAATTTATCCAAAATCGCCAAAACAAGAAAATCTGAAAAATTTGGGCATAACCCAGCCAAAAATCCAATTTTTTCCAAAATTCCAACATAACCATACAATTAACATATCCAAATCAATCTTACAGCACATATGTACATAAACAAACAATCAATTTAGCTTTTCACAAGCTATATCACATTCAATTTACCAAATCCATATTAGGGTGTTTCAAAAATTTATACCAAATAAAAACCAACAAATCAGGCAAAGGAAGGCCAGTGAAGCTTCGTCGGGGGCCGGGGGTAGCTCGCCGGTGGTCAACAGGGTCTGCCGTGGCCGGACGGCGGACACCCAACGCGGCTCTTCGCTGCTGCGGCCTGCTGCTGTTGCCCGTTATTGATGTGCGTCGCTCATGGTGGCTGTCGCCCGACGAAGGAGGAGCAGGGAGGAGGAGGCCGGTCGCTGGAGCAGAGGGCAAGGGAGAAGGGGGAGGTGAGGGAGGCTGGGGCTCGCTAAGTTACGAGAGCAGAGGGCAGGGGATTGTAGGGAAATGGGGAAACAGAAGAGAAGCGAAAAAGGGAAAAGGAAGAGAGGGGGGTCGGGGCACCGACTGGGTTTGGGCTTCTATTTTTTTTATTTTTTATTTACTACAAATAGACTTAAAATAAAATACTAAAAGTTTAAAAATTATTATTGGAAGATTTTATCTAAAATTTATTAAACGAAAATTATTTCGTAAGTTTCCGAAGGCTTAAAATAAATAAAAGAACTATATACAGAATTTCGGAAATATTTTTCGAAGAATTTAGCAACGAACGTAAACATTTATATTATTTACCAAAATACATTATAAGACCCTGAAATAATATTTAAAAACATATAATAAAATATTTAAGTCAATTTCTAATAAACCGAGACTAATTTTAATAATTTCTGAAATCGGTTTTCCGCAAACTGAAAAGCATAAAACAGAAGAAAATTAATTTCAAAAAGAAATTATTAAATAAGCTCCGAAAATATTTTTAATTTAAACTTCCCGAAACTATTAACGATTTCTGGAATCGAATAAGTTTAAAGTCGGAAATATTTTCTACAGATAAAATCATTGAAATAACTTTAACTATTAAAAAAGAAATTCTATAATTTAAATAATATATTTCGTCAACGAAATATAACTTCAAAATAACGTCGTAATCACACGACAAAGTTATAATCGAAAACAAATCTAAAATATTCAAAATAAAAGTACGAGAAAGAATGGGAATACATATTTTTAACCGAAAATCAAATTCATAAGAATATAATAAAATCATTGTCGTGAACGAATTTATCTAGAATGGTTCGTAACTACAATGATTAATTACATTCAATTATGAATTCTAAATCGTCAATAAATCCATAAAACGAATCGAAATTAAAATAATTAATTATTTACATCAAATTACGCTAATAAAATCATTAAACTTAATAAATCTGGATTTTAAAAATACGGGGTATTACAATACATAATAATGCGTTGCCTATTTTTGCATTCATACTAGAGATAGATGGGTCTTAATAGACAGTAGGGTGTAGTGGCTCGAGAGAGCATTACAATACATACTTTGGTTGGCATTCATGACAAAGTGTTTTGATTTGGAATTTGGGATAAATATTCTATCACATTGGGGTTGAGGGGATTGACCAGAACCTTAGCATTTTCTATAATTGAATTTCAATTGTTCTTATATTACAATTGGATTTAGTTTGCACATTTTATTTTCATTTAGAGTTAGATATCATCTATCCCATTACTCACTTCCTAGTCTCTATGGGATTGACCTTGCAAGCTACTTAAATACTGTGCACTTGCGGTTAGAAGTTATCATATGCTATGATATGCTTGAATTTGTGATAAGAATGAAATTATACGCATTTTAGCATGTATGAATTTATATGTGAAAATAGTGGTAAATATTTTGAAAATTACATGGGCAGTATATGTTTGGGTTATCATATTTCTCTCTAGTTGTGGAGTTTTGGTTGATATAATTTTTTCTAAGCATGTTAATATATGTATACTATAACACTCTATTTCTAAATAGTCATAATTATGTGTAATAATATAAACGTGTGCTTTTTTGTGTGTAATTAATTACATAAATGATTGTAGGATATTTTATGTCTTCAAAATTATTTTGGATGATTCTGTAGTAATTGTAATTTTGCAACTATACACACTTTGCATATAAAATATTATTCATATCTGTGAACTTTTGAGTTAATCCTTGCAAAATATTATTATAAAATTTTATTTCGATCCTAATTGGGTTAAAATATAAATCTAGAAATTTTGGTTTGATTTTTTTTTGTGTTTGTTATTTCTTTTGAATGTTATACACAAAATATGTAATTAAGGTATGCTACCTAAAAATCATATCTAACATGTGTTAAAAAAATTTAAAAAATATATTTAGGTTTGAAATGAATGAAAAGGAGGAATTGCAAATTTATGACTTTAGTAATAGATTTTGGTATTTATTTTTGTAATTACCTTATAAGATTGTTAATTCAATGTCAAGTCAATATTTTATATATCAAACCTTGTTGTAAATTCATAAAATTTAACATATGAGTTTAAAATATTATTTTAAGAGATTTCATAAATTTTCATAATTTTATGAGCTTGTTTGATACCATTTTAAAATTTTATCCTCTTTATTGATCTTTCCACCACTAGAAAAAATCTATGAATCCTAAAATTACTTTTCATCCACAAAATTTCTTCCCATACACTTACATGATTAGATTTTGTATCAAGTCGACCATTGGCTTTTTCATTCAACTAGAATTTGGGACAAAGTCACTTTCTTACACTTTCTACTTATACTAGTTTTGTCCTTTTAGCTTTTATTGCACTCAACCTTCTTTTCTTACATTCTCCATGCTTAAAACTTCTCTTGGACCTACACGTGGCCACCTCCATCATCTCTTGGTTGATTTCTTGGTTTGTATACCTTCATTTAACCTAAATACACTACACTCCTTTACTTACTCAACCACCTTTTACTTTGTCATTCAAGTGTTGAACAAACTACTTTTTCGCCATTTTTGGATACTTATTTTTGGTTCCTCCATCCCCTATTATTGCCCCATTTGTCATGTTTTGCTTTTATATAGCCTTTCTCTCATTTAATCCTCTTAGTTGCTCCCACCTCTCTCTTTAATTTGGTTATTTTTGCTAAGTATTCTTAAGCTTTATTCATCTTATAATTGAGACACATCATGCTGTTTTTATCCTTATTCTATTGTTTTCACTTCTATATTTTCTTCTATTTAGCCTTTATTTATTTGTTTTAAATACATAATGAATGTTAGATTTTCTGTTAAATTGTGAAGTTGCCACCTTTTATCTCATCCTCTTATGCCTCCATTCTTTATGGCATTGAAGTTCTTTTGGAAATTATTTGTTTCTATTTTCCTATTTCTGCTTAGAAAGAGTTAACCCTTATTCTCCTACTAAATATGTAAAAATCATGTGATAGCATGTTTGGGGTTTACTATGTTATGCTTAAGTAAAATTAATGCTTTCTTATAATCTCATGAAAAATATGCATGTACCATGTACTGTTATTAATTTCTCTAAGCATGTGGCCATTTGTTTTTATGCAAGAGAATGTTAAATTTATTAATTTTAATACTTGAATGATAACATGCTAGAATATGGTTGTTGTGGTAAAATAATCATATATGATTGAGGTTTTATGTGCTAAATAGGCTTAATTGTATTCTAGGGGTAAAATGGTAATTTTAATTTTAATTTTTTTTTATAAATTAAATTCTATATTTATGTACCTATTTTAATTTTTTTAGTCGTATCATGAATTTTACTTAATTATAATAACAAATGGTAATAAAATGAGAAATTATTGAGTAAATAATAGATACGATTATTTTGGTCGTTTATGACTTATTATGCCTAATAGTATGAATAATAGAACTAGGATGACCTTAATGGATTCCTCGACTAACCTTAGTGTTAAGTGTTAACTTTAATTTTGGTTTGGACCATTGGTCTTATGATTAACTTGAATAATTAGAAATAAAAAAATGCTTAAGTATGGAATTGTAATCATTGTACATTATGTGATATTTTATGATCACCTTATTAAGATATTAATATTTAAAATAGAATACCTTAAGATGTGGGTATGTTTGTTTTTTAGGGTTAGCTACTCTAAAGACGAGGTAAGAGCCCTCAGCTTGGTTTAGTGATTTTGTGGCAAAGGCCCTAATATACTCTATAAGTAACCTACAGGCCCTATTGTAGGTATCAATATTTAAAAATTAGGCATCCTAGTATGAGAGGATATTGTACTGCCTTGTTACATTAGTATGATTAAAGTAATTATATGTCTCTAGGTTACAAGTTGGGAGGATATTATATTGCTTTAGTACACCAGTATAACCATTGTGCATTATATGTCATCTAGTTGTTATAGTATCCACTTGAATAAGTAAAAAATGAAGTAATTTTTGTATAAGGATTTAAATGGATTTTTGTGTTTTTTTGGTTTGATAATTGTCTCTGTGCACTACATAGTTTTGATATATTGGTTTGATAGTTGCATCCATGCATTATTTGGATTTGGTATATTGGTTGGTAATGTTCATAATGCTCTTCTTATCATGTTATAAGAGGTATAGATGTGGTTATTATAAAAAGACCTTAATTATGTTTTGGTGTTTCCTCTTCATGGGAAACCCTTATTATAATTAGATTAATGAAATAAGTGTAATATGGTTAAGTTTGATGTGATGAACATGTGATATATCGTATGAATGTGACACTTAGCTATGGTATGTTCTATTTAACATGTTATGTAAGGATACTTTTTTTTTTACCTTCTATGTGCTGCATGTGATATTTGAAATCTTAGTATTGTGTAGTGGTTTATTAAGTATTGTTGTACTAATATGTCCCATTTTATTATCGACTACCTATTGAATGGGCAATCATTACCGTATAAGAGTATTTTGAGGATATAACTTGATGGATTTTTGTAGGGGTTAAGAATTAAGACTATACGGCGTCCATTCTAGCATCTTTTGATCTAAATATCCTTTGGAATCTTAGGCCCCATTCTTTATTTGTTTTTCTTGTTGGTTGTAACTCTTTTGTTTGATTTTTTATTATCTAAAAATTTTAATATTGTAATGAAATCTTTAGCTACTTCTTATCAATTATTGTTTTTAATTTAAGCAAATAAACATTTTAGCCTTAACCTTAGTGTAGGAAAGGTAGAGGAATAAGACTTATATGAAGTGTGGTGGTAACACTCTATGTTTTTAATGGTTTAGATTCCACAATCAACTCTTTTTTTTTGTAAGTACTAAAAATAGGGGAGTTACATATATTATGACACATACTTATGTATCACTTTGGTTTTAAAAGTATAGAATTCAGTTTTATGTGTTTTATGAGCGGCTCTTGATCAAGGGAATTATTATCTAGCCGAGGCATTTTTGTGCTATTTTGAGTATTCCATTGAGTTCATTGGGTATCTTTATTTAAAGTCTGATTTATAATATGGTAGAATTTAGGTATATTAGGGTTTCTTATGGATGTTATAGGTTTTTAGGTGTTTAAAGGCATTTTCATCATTTTACTTTAATTCTAGAATTTTCAATAGGATAAGTTCAAGTTGATGAGAAAATAATTTATGATAAGTAGGTTCCTTAATTATAATCAATGAGTAGACATTAGGGTTTAAAATGGATTTTGCTAATTGTATGCATGAATAGCATTTTGGATATGTTGTAAAATATGGATTTTGCTCGATTCTGGTATCAATTTTTTATGTATTAATTTATAGCATAAATTGGTTAAGTGTGGACCTACATCACTAGTAGCATGGGTTTGTTCTTAAAATAGCTTAAAATAATATTAGCAACCATGGGATCATCCTTGTCATTTCATATTTTAGATAACCATTTTTAGACTTGGCTTTAACTTTATGTTAATCTAAAAGATAATTAAAAGCATGTTTCTAATGTTGGTGGATTATGGTTACTTAATGGAACTTATATAATGTATTCGAGGATTAAGGTTTTTAAGAGTATTTTAGTCTTATCATGCAATTACTTATTTACATTTAATAGAACCCTAGTAGTAATTCTAATTTTCTTGGATAGACACAAGTGATGGTATGAATTCATCATGATAATAAGAATACATATATAAATAGTGTTAGACCTCTATGTCATGTGACTAATATTAGACCGTTATGCTATGTGAATAGTAGAGCTATCAAATTTTGATCAAACTTGGCCCGCACAAACCTAATCTGACATAATCCTAGAATTTTATCAACCCAACATGACTAAAACTAAGCCAACCCGACTCGACCCAAGCACAACTTGTGATCCACTATCAATCTGATCTGCCATCAACCTGACTCGGTAAAATAAAATTTGATATTAACTAGTTATGATAATAAAAAGTTATACATATCTTTTTATTTATTTAAAGATTTTAGAAATATATTGTTTTATAAATTTATTTATTTTTCTTACTTTTAATATGGACATACTTATCCATGAATGATATTCTAATTTCATAAATAACACATTTTTAATTAAATAAAATAAAACCTTATGAGGTTTTAGATTAATTTTTATGGTCAATGTCCGGTTTGACCCATAACCGAAGTGATATGATATATGATTAGCTTTGCCTAAGTGTAACCCCACCCATCAAAACCAAAAAAGGCTTGATTTGTTAAGTAAAATCAAACATGACCTATCAAATTAACTTGAACCTAAAATGACCTAAATCTAACTCGACCTAGCTCAACCTAAACCTAACCCGACTTGATAAATTATCCTTATACAATCTAGATATGCAATAAACCGAACCCTAACTCAACCCAAAAAAGAAAATGATCCAATATAATTCAAAGACAAAATGACCCAACCTAATCTAAAATTGATCTATACAGGAAAATGATCCACAAACACTCCAACTTGGCCTACCCATGCCAGCTACCACCTCCAATGACTAGTATTGGACCTTAAACCCTTATACATTAAGTGCGGATCTAATAATAATTATATTTAAAATAAGGAATGGTTAATTATTATTGGGATGGTTGTAAATGTTTTATCTGGGCCTTGTTATGTGTTTGCTAATGTTCTTTAAATGAAACATTATTTACTTAAAGTGAAACAATACTTGAGTCGGGAATTTTTGAATCACTAGGGATGAACCTCCAAGTTAGTTTGGTCTTTATGTCATTTTGGCCTTTTTCACTTTGCCTTGGTTTCCTTACAAGAGTTGGAGAGGCTTTATAGTTACTCTATAAGCATTATGGACCCTACAAAGGCTATACACACTTAATAATTAGGTGTCTTAGGAATTTTGTTGGTTTGGATACCATTCTTATGCCAAAAGGACTAGTACCCTTCATATACTAGAGTATTAATTCTACGGGAGCTTCGGGCTCTACCTAGTAGGCATAGTGTAATTCATGCACTAGGTTAGTTGAGTCTCCATTATAAAGCTGTATAATAAATTGGAAATTTGTGATAACCTTAATTTGAATATAATAAATGAGTTACTGATTGGCATTATCTAATCTAGCTTTTATTTCCATTTGGTATTAAGTGCTTCCATTAGGTTGTATAACATTTTATCCATGTATTATTGCATTATTCGTTGTTGTATGATTCATCTTCACATATGTTGTTGTCTTGTGATCACATGTTGACCTTATAGGTTACATGATACCTCTTTGGGGTAGATTGCATTATTCAGTATGGTTGGTCACTGATACTATCAACTTTGATTAATTAAAAATGGATACTCCTCTATTTTAGATAATATGTTGCATGTCTTCGATGATGATCCTATCAAATTTGATTATGTGCCCACAGATGTTAGCTTAAATCCACAAGTGCACGAATGTTGTACTAGCAAAACATGGTGTTATCATTAAATACTTCATTGTTAACTATTGATTTCTATTATTTTATACTATCTAAAGGGATTAATTAGAAAGGTATATATGATAACCATAACAAATAAAATGAAATAAAATGATGGAGACTACTGGTTGTGATTTCAATTAGTTAGAAATAAGCTTATGATCGAATTTCAGTCACAAATCTAATGTAAATTAACAAATAAATCAATCATGTATCAAATTACTCTATACATTAGGAACAAATAGTCAAATTTAACTATTAATCGTTTTTGAAAAGTAAAAGTCATGCTCAATTAAATCTAACAATCATTTTTTAAGGCTATAGACTTAATTAAACTCATTAAAAACAAGATAATTCTATTAATTCTCAAAAATCATTAGTCTACTTTAGTGAGTTGTTAATCTTCATTCAATTACAAGGTTCCAATGTTAATTACAATCATTCACTTCTAATTAACAACTAAATTGGATTAAAATAGGGATAAATTATTCTAATTCTAATTAGTTAAATGCTAATAATTAAATAACGCAACTCAAACAATTATGACAGCAATTCAGTTAATTTATCAAATCAACACTGGAATTAAATTTAATTTGATCCTAGAATATATGATTACTCATAAATAATGGCAATCATAAAGCATAATAATGAAATAAAAAATACATAATAGTAGAAGAGAAAGAGAAGAGTTATATAGAAAAAACCGTAGAGTTGGAGTTCAATGAGGTTCTTCAATTGTGTAGAATTGATGCTTATAAATTAAAAGCAAAGATTTTACCCAAGGTGTTTATTTTGAAGACAAAAGAATACAAAGAGAAAGAGACCAAACAAGATAGATAATAACTCATTTTAAATGCTCTAAGTTGAGTTAATTTATGTCTGAAAAAGAATTCCTTGAATATAACCATTAAAATGCTCAAAATCGTGTTGGAAAAATAAAAATTGACTTTCAACATGGTCATATAGCTCAACACGGTCGGTCCATGTTGGATTCAAAAGCCACATTTCACGCGGAAAGTCTACACGACTATGTTCGAGCAACTCTAACAAGTCATGTTGGATCTTAAAACTTTATTTTTATTGTGTTTTCTTCCACACTTCAATACATTGAGTGTCTCTTTGATCCAATTCCTTTCTTATCTCCAACATTCCCCACACAGCACATTGAGACAACAATTTCATTAACCAAGCAACTAAACTAGCCTAAAATGTGAGGAAATCACAACAAACAACAAGAAAATGAGGGTAAGATATAATTAAAATATTGAAAGTGTTCAAGTTTATCAACAGAGGAGTTATAAACTTAGGTTTAGATGGAGAGTTATAGCTATATGGGATCAACACATGTTATGTCCCTAGGAATTTCAGATATCTTTTTAGAAGTATTTGTGTATTTGTTTCATTTTGTTTACTTTTTCTCTCTTCTTTTTGTTGTATCAATTTCAGAAGTTGGTCTTCATACTATTTACTCTTATATCATATAACAAATCCTTCCACAATCCACTATTTTATTTGTTTTGAGTTATTTTGGTTCTAAGGTTCTAAATGTTTGAGCTTTGCATGTAATACGAGAAAGATATGGTGAACGTGCTTGTAATAAGGGTGATGGTAGCACCAAAAAGATTATGTTTATGATTCTATTAAAAATGAAAGTTTTCGGTAATAAATTTTAGAGTATCACACTCTTTAAGCAAGATGATCTCATAAACTTTATTAATGACAAATTCTTATATAATTTGGGCTTATGGTGAACCCTTTCATATAAAATGTGTGGATCATATAATAAGTTTTACCTTGATGAGAGTAAGACTCATTAGGACCATGACTCAACTCATGCAAGAGTTGTTTCTTTATTAAGATCGATAAGAATTTGGGGTTAAGAAAAGAAATATCTCATTATCAAATAGTTATAATTGTTTATTTATAGATCCCAGGGAGGTGATAGTAGGATGAGTTGAAACTTCAATGTGGGGATATCATGGAATATCAAAAACTATGATTTCCAAGAATGTATGAGTTTAAGGAGTGACCTTAGTTTAGTTAGGGGACTTAGAATCATCCATATAAAAGTTGATTACTATTATTTAGATAAAATTTAACTTAGTTATCATGACATTTGGCATAATTCCACTCAAACATTATGTGTTTTATACCATAGTTTTAAAACATTGAAACATGGTAGAAATACAACAAATAATCAAGTGAACCAATACCTTGATTGGTTCGGTCTAGTAATATGACTGAATAATAAAATTCCTTTCTACCCCTATTTTCTAAACCTAACACCTAGAGGTGGTTATCAAGTAAGGTTGGTCAGGTTGTAGCGGGCCAAGTAGGTTAGGTTGTTCTTCAATCGGGTTGTTTGTTGGGTTAGGTTAGGTCATTTCAAGTTATTTTATTATTTATTTTAGGTCGGGCTTATGTCTTTTCTAATCTAAGTCATATCAAATTAATTTATCAGGTTGTGTTCAAGTTGAGCTGGTTTAAATTATGGTTAATTTAGGATTAGGGTCGTTTTAAGCTTGAGTCATTTTGGATTAACATTTTAGTTTGCATTAGGTTTGAACATATCTAATTTTGTATTAGGTAATTTAAGGTTTAGGTTGAGGTAGCTCACCTTTGAGTCCTTTTAGGTTAACTTGATGATTCAAGTCATTTTAGGTTGACTTAAAGGGTCGGGTTGGGGTCGTGTCGAGCTTATCACAAATTGGATCATTTTTGTAATACCCCACTTTTTATGGTATATGATGTATATTAATTTATGTATTTGATTATGATTTAAAAATGATTCATCAAGATTTAGATGTGTGTTTAATTATGCTCTAGGTGTGTATAATCGTGACTTGGAGTTTACTTTAGGTTTGATTTTAAATGGTTTTTATAAATTTGATTTTCAAGTGGACTTGGTTTCTAAGGAAACAAATGGACTGGTGTGGGTTTATATCAGTAGAATTGTTAACTTATTCTTAGGGTTTTAGGGGTCTGAAAGAACTAGACAATTATTTTTTATAGAACATTCAACACATGATACCAGTTGACAGGTTCGTTCAACTTGAAAGTTTTCATGCTTAATTTTGAATTGAATATTTTCCCAATGAACTTGAAAATTTGTAATTAAGTTCTCAAATGTTTCTAAATCATTTTGAAGGGTTTTATGACTGTTAATTTGAATAATTTCCAAGTCCAAACTAATGTATGGGGGTAAGTTGAAAAAGGATTTTTTGCAACTTTATCCTCCTTATATAATTCCATCTCTACTGAGCATGTTAGAATTGATGATTTTTGTCCTAGAGGATCCCTTCCAATTAATGCTTCTATCTCTTATGCTTATTTGTCTCTTTTCTTTCTTGTGCTTTTGATTTTCTACATTGCAACACCTTGGAACTTTTTAGCAATCACCATTCTAGCTCTAAAGGAAAAAAGTTAAATTTGTTGCATTTGAAAATTTCCCCACTTGGTCTAAATTCAAGTTAAGCTTTGGGGTTTCAAATTATATAACACCCTTTCCCTTCATTCCACGCCAGATTGTGCCTGAGTATTGAAGTAAATCCCTCCATTATCTATAGAGACCCTAACTATTGAATTCATGTTTCTCTAATTTATCTTAATATTTCTTCTTTTCACACTCTATTCTTGTGTATCTTGATTATGATATCCTTTCTTCTTCTAGTCCTCTATCTAGCTTACTTGTGTTTTTCTTAAATAAAAGGGAGTTAAATTTGGGAGAATTTAAATGTTCTTAAATTTTCTTATTTTTATAGAATATATTTATTTTTAATGTTCTTCCTTGAGTTTTGATCCCCTTTTTCCTTTCAAAATATTTCTATAAAAAAAATACTATGGTTTAATCTTTTAAGGTGTTTAACATCATAAAGTTTAAGTTAAGGGATTTATCTATTTTCTTGTGAGTTTTGTTAGCTTGGCTTAAGGTAAGTCATTCTTACTTTATTGTGTGATGTGAATGAACATGTGAGATGAATAGGGCTTAGATTTGTGAGATATATGTATTAGTGGTTTAGTGAATATAAGATATTTTGATGAAGTGTATGCTAACAAATGTAGAAAAGCATGAAAGTTAGGTTAAACATGTTTGGTAATATGACATTTTGTGAATTTTATGCATAATTGTTATATACCCTAAATATGTGAGATTTAGCATGTGAACATGTGTAGTATATACCATGGATTGTGCTAAGTATGGAAGCATTTTTGAGAACTATCTAATTTTGACATGTCATGAGATGAAAATGCTTGAATTATAATGATTATTGGGAATCTAAGCATGCCTCCAGTATATGTCCATGATTATTAAGTGTTTAGAACATTGTGTGCTTTATGATTTATGTTTGGATTGATATAGAAAAATTATGTTTTTATTATCGAATAACATGTTGAAGTTGTGATCTAGGTAAATCAATCAATTGGTTTACTAGTTGATTGGTATGATCCTACTGGTAAACTTGTTTATGGTCTTTGTGTTGCCTTACAGAATATTAGTCAATTGGTTTGGATTGAACCAGTAACATGGTTTGTCTAAAATCAGTCATCTAGTTTCTCTATTTTATCCCGAATTTTTTATGCTATAGACTTGAACCAATTCACTAGTTTTATGGACTAATTGACTAGTGTTCCTAGGAATGATTTGTGATATTTTGAGGGTTATTCTTAGAAGTTTACCATGTGTTTGACAAGTTTGATCTCCATTCTTAGAATTGAATAACTAAACTAAGAACATAGTTTAAAACATAATTTTTTTAGCTTATATCTCTAATGGAATCATGGGGTTTTTGTAGGCTTTCTAAGATAATTTGATATTCTCCCTTAATAGTTGACCTTAGATTTGAAGTTGTGACCCTTCTCTTAATGATGGAATAATTGATTTAAAATGTTTGTACGGTTTAATACCTACTTGGTAAACCTTAATAACATTTATTGAACTTCTAATGACTTATGCCTTGTTATGATAAACAATGTGTATATGGATGACCTAACATGTTTAAAGTAAACAACGTGGGCATATAGGTTAACCACTATTTGATCTCCACTTGGACCTTATCCTTGTCTTTAGGAAGGTAGACCTAGTATCAAACCTAATTAATGGTAAGAATATAGAAAAATATTAGTGTAACACATCATTTCTTATAAACCCTAATTAAGAATTTAATTGCAACTTGAGATATTATGTGAACTTGTCATAAGAATAATAGGTGTATAATGTGTTTAATGTGTTTATTATGTGTATTTGGGTTGGAGTGAAATATGGATTAGGTTAACTAAGTTAAAAATAGAATATTAGGGTTTTTAATGTTGGGCAGTTGACTGAAGTCTATGGGTTGAATAATCGGGCTTCAAGGTAGAACATATTCACTAGGGGGTTCAAGCAGATGACCGAAGGTTGTTCGGGCATTGAGCTATGTGATTTTTATGCTTGTTTTATTGTTGTTTTGTTTTATGGGACTTTCTTTTGTCCTTATTGATCCTCTTCCAACCTTCTCTCACCTTAGATTGGATTGTTATTTGACTCCTTACCTTTATCCAATATCTTAGCTATACTTATTTCACCTCAACTCTCACCCACTTTCTTGCACCTCACACTTACATTCAACCTTTCGTTCAACTGTTGGAGAAATACACTTAGTTAGCTCTCCCTCTCTCTTCCATGCTAATGTTTGAACCCCGTGATGTCGCTTTGCACCTTCATTTTCTTTATTCTTTAATTTTTCTCTAACCCTTGGTGTTTGGTGCTCTCTCCTCTCTTTTCTTTTATAGATTTCCTAAGTGTTGAGAGCTCCCCATTATTCTTTAAGCTATAGAATCAAAACCCTATCCATATCTTCTCTTCATTTTTCTTTCTTGGTTTTCATCCTTTAATTCCTTATCTAGCTTTGTTTTGTTTTTCTTAAAGATATAAGTGTTAGATTTGAAGAGAAGCTCTCCCTTCTTCTATCTTTTGTGGTGCACTAACCCATTACTTGGGTATAACTCTCTCCCTTGGTTTTTGATGATTATTATTTTGTTCTTCTTGTTTTATTATTTATTTCTAATTATTTGTTGAGTTTTTGTTTTTTCAAGGAGATGAAAAAATAGTTGGGAGCTAGGGTTGTGGCACCCTTTATTCTTAAATTGTACAAATTTTTCTTGAATAGGAGTTAACACATATGCTCCTATTAAATGTTTAAAAGTCATGCGATAACATGTTTAGGATTTTTATGTTACGCTTAAATGTAATTTGTATTTTATTTTAATTTTATTAAAAAAAATATATACATGCACATAGCATTGTTATTTGCATCTAAATATGTGACAATGTGAATTTGTGTAAAAGCATGCTAGATGTATATATTTTAATATATGTATAATTACATGATAGAATAGGGTTATATGTTAAAGAATAATTTTGCTTATGTGGTAAGCGTGGCTTGGACAAGGGTTATTTTATCTTAGTCAGGATCTCCTAAGCTATTTTTTAACTTACCATTATATTCCTTACATGTTTTTAATTAAAGTTTGATATATGATATGTTGAGATTTGAGCATGTATATGCATAGGTTTAAGTGATTAAATTTTTGTATGCTTTAGGGGTATCTTATTCTTTACACATAAAATCTATAAATTCCAGCATGTATGTCCAGAATGTGTGAACTATGTTGAGTAAGAGAAACATGTAAAAAAAAATGGTATAGTAGATACACATGATTAGGATTTTATGTACTAAATGAGCTTAATTGTGTTTTAGGGACAAAATGGTAATTTTGCTACTTCGAAAATTTTCTAGATTTGTAAATTTATGTTGAAGTGTTTAATTAAAAGTTATTTGGCCGTATTATAAATTTTGTTTAATTTTAATTACAATTGATATTAAAGTGAGAATTTAATGAGTAAATAACTTATAAGGGTACTTTGGTCATTTATGATCTAATGCTCCTAAGTATGCATAATTGACCGATGATGGTTTTAGTGCATTCTTAAATTGACCTTAATATTAACTTTAAATTTGGCGTGGATCATTAGTCTTAGAGTTTACTTAAATAATTAGAAATGAAAGAAAATAGTTAAGTATGGATTGGTTGTCGTATGTGAAATATGTGATATTTGTAATCATAAAATAAAATACTAATATTGAAGGTAGAAGACTTTGAGATTTGGAATGATTTACTATCTAGGGTTTACTAAGCTAGAGACAAGATAGAGGTACTTGTTTTGGTTGGTTTCACCAGTGTTCCCTAGTGAGGTTATTTTCTACTTTATAGGTAACCTACGAGCCCTATAGAAGTATTAATACTCAAAGATTAGGTGAACTAGGTTGGAGGATAATGTGTTGTCATTAACGTGCTAGTATAATCGATATACTTTATACATCATTGGGTTCTATGGTTGGGAGAGTATTATGTTGTCAGTGTGCGCCAGTATAACCTGAGTACTTCATAGGCATTTGGGTTGTTTCTTGTATCCCATTGAGTAAAGTAAATAAAAAAGAGAAGTAACTTATTATGTTTTAGATTTTTTGATTGGTAGTTTCCTTCACACCCTACCTATGGTTTTGTGTGAATCGATTATGATGGACTGGCTGTGAGGGTATTATGTTGTCTATGTGCTCTAGTATGATCGGAATACTTTATATGTCTTTGGGTTATTAGTGCTATCTTAGCCTTATTTGAATTTTATTTGATAGTCTGTTTGGAGGTTACTATATTGCCTATGCACCAATATAACTAGAGTACTTTATATGTTGTCAGGTTATCATATCTTCCCTTCGGTTTAGTTAGAATTATTTGTTGTGTGTGCTAGTAGTTATCTTAGTGCAGCTCCCTAGTAGTTACGAATTATGTTTAATTTGTTTTGGAAATGGTTATGATATGAATATATAATGGTTATAAATTAATTAATTAGGTGGTATTATGAGCATGTAGTTTGGGGGTTGCGTCATGATATCTTTTACCATATCTCATTAGCTTATGTATTTTTGATATATTCATGCCATAATTTTCATTATGATACCTTTTATATATTTCATCTAATGTTTTCATTATTAGTGTTGTGTAGTGGATTTACTTAGTACCTATATACTGGTGGGTTTTGTTTGATGATCCCTTATCTATTCAACAAGTAACCTTTGCCTTAGAGGTTTTGTTGGTAGCGGTAACAATTTGGGTTAGATTCAAGAGTTTTGACCTGGCTATCCAATGTCTCTCTATATTTGTATTTTCTTTATTCTTGTTGTTCCCTTTTAGGGCATCAAATGTTGCAAAACTTTAGCTTAATATATTTAAAGTATCTCTTTAGGTTCTTTGTTTAGTTTTGTCTTGGCCTTGAATTAAGTGATGATTACAATTAATCTTCATGAGTGAGTTGTTTTAGCCTTGCCATCGGCATGAGTGAGGTATTGGTCATACTTCACTCTGTGTTAGTTGTAGTGTAATACCCAATACTTTGGATGCTTGTTTCTGCTAAAATGAACATTTTAAATATTAAATTTGGGGGTGTTACAAATGAAAATTTTGATTAGTATCTATATAAGGAACCTTTAGTAGTATATGATGGATCAATTAACCTTGTGTGAACCTCTTAGGTAAATATTAAATAAGTGAATAATGGTTAAGTACTATATTCATGGCTTAGACCCTAATTGTGAGGATAAATGATTACTTATAATGAATTTGCAACTTAATATCCCAATTGGGCCTTATGACATCCTTATGGTTGGTGTTATCATTCGTGATCCATAATTGGTATCTTATAACATAATGGCTTGACGATTCTATATAATTATATGATTATAAATAATGAATACACAATTGGTTAAAAATAGTCGTGTGGATTCTTATATGGTGAAATTGTGTGCTATGACCTTATTATGCTTGGTTATATTACTTCTTTATAATGTTAATCCACTTAAAGTGAAATGATTAATATGATGGATCTAGATTATCCAATCCTTAATTAGCTACCAACAATTAGTTTGTCTTCAACTGTTTTTTTTATATTATTATTATCATTGCCTTCGGGTGACATTTGAGAGATCCAGTATGTTTTACCAACTTTATATACCAATGATGTACTAAAAGATATCAATAACAAAGCGTCTAGTTACCATGTTAGGTTTATTTAGCTTTAGCCAAACTTTATATCCATTCAGTTATTTGGTTCGATTTCCATGAGCATAGAGAGACCATGGGGATAATCTTACTCATTACTTAATAAATTGTATAAGCTAATTGTGTAATGGTCTTAATGAAAGATAATAACTTATTGATTTTAAATAAATTATGAAACTTTGGCCTTGCTTGGTCTAAATGTTTTCCATTCTTATAAGCGCTTAAAATTTGGAATGTGGTGCATATATTATGTGCTTAGTCTCAAGTGCCAATAATCATATGATTCTCTTGTTCTCGCATGTTTCAATGTGGTAGCACATGATATACATAATGTGAAATCCTGATCTTCATATCACATGACTCATGTGTGTGATATGCCAAATATGGATTGATATGATCCTTATTTTGTGTTGTATCCTATGTGTTAAAGAAGGAATGGTTTAAGTGATCTATGCTTCCTTATGCATATGATATTTATGCCAAATTATGTTGTACTGTGCATGTGTTTCGTATGCCTTTATGAATATGAGAATTTTGATCCCAATAGTGATTTCAAGTATATGCTATTAGTAGTGCATGCATGTATTAGTATATTTAGGCATGAACATGACAGATATGTGTCTTGTCTGTATCATGAACCTTCATAATATGGTAACTCGGTATGCAAATGCTGACATAATTATTTAATCAATCACTTGCTTAATTACAGGAGCAAATGACATTGTGCAGGTAGATGGGGTTAGCCAACGGGTGACCACATGCTTATTGAGGTTGGGGCATCCAAGAGTAGACATTTAGATGTTATATTTCTCTTTTGAGAGTCCTTATATATCGACACCTTGTAGTAATATTTTCCTTATATTCTCCTTATATATTTCTCATACATATTTTTGGGTCTCATATGTCCTTAGTTTGTAAACCTTAAACTCTCTTATATTTTATGTGGTGTAACTTACGCACTTTGATTTTATCTTATGTATGCGGCTTTGGATACTCAACCATGCATCTAATATGAGACCGACAACGAAATGTATATCTTATGTTAGATACAACAGCAACATTCTATTTTTTATAGAATTATTTTCGTATTTTTGCTTCTATGCATAGTTTTAAAATAAAATTTTATGACAGTGAAAAATTAGGGTTTTACAATTTTAGGTTCAGGTCAAAATGGTTTAACTTAATAGTGTAAGAGGGGTTGGAATTGGGTCAAATTTAAGATAATTCAAATCAAATATGTTACTTGTTAATTGTCATATATGTTAGTATCAAATTACTCTTCTTTCAAATCCACTCCAATAAATTTTAAATATATCAAACAAAAAATTATAATTATAAATGGTGGAAATCTTTCTTTAATCACCACGTTAGTAATAAGAGATTAAATTACACATCCACAACTCTCTCTCCCCTCCTCTTTTAAGTTACTCCCTTAATTTTTAGTATATGATATCACGTATTTTGATAATAAACTTTAATCATTATATTTTACTAAATCATAATATTTTATAATACAAAATTATAAGTATTATATCCATATTGAAAAATAATTTTATAATATCTTTTTTAAAATTTTTATCTATGTACGGTAAAAAGTATTTATAGTCAAAGTTTATTTATGAAATATGTGGTAAATCTATTAAAAAATCGAGGTAATACTATTTAAATTTAAAATTCAAAGTCTATAATCTATACTACATAATCAAGCCCATCATTCAAATCTTCTCGAATCTTTAGTCACACTATCCTCTTTGAATAATAATAAAAAATATTAAAAAAATTTGGATATATTCCATTGAGATATATTGACATTTGACTTAACATTTTTGTAGTTATCCTGTGTTTTTAATAATCTCATTTAAGTACATCTACAATTCAATTTATTTTCACTTGGGTACTCAAATGCTGAAAATAAACCATATTTCTAGTTTTATTTAAATGTTCATTTAAGTAAAATTAAATTAAAATGTGAAGATATCTACGCAAAATTATTTAAAATACATGATGCTCAAAAAATATTAAGTTAAATTTTAAGGTACCTACAAAAAATTTATCCACCATCAACTATCTAATCACCCACTTTTTTTTCCTTACATTTTAGTATATAATTACTTATCTTTCAAATTCAACTTCAATAAATTTAAAATCTATATATAAATGATATTTAGTGAAGACAATAATGTCATAATTTTTTTAACAAGTCATATCATTATCATAATTTAATGGAGTAATAAAATTGGGATATGATTTATTTTCATCTATAATGTCATATCCTTCTATATATTATGTAACAAAAATGTATGACATTCATGAAATGATTAAAATTAAACTAAATTTACATAAAGATCGTTGTTTACATAGATAAAAATTGAGTGAATATATATGGGCACTATATAATTATTTATTTTATATTTTATAAAGATCAATAATCCATATATCTCTCTATCTTTATCTTTATTATATATAATAACAAAATCTAGGAACATAAAAATTTTCCACTCAAAATTTACCCCAATAGATTTATAATTATATTTTTTTATTAATTAAGCAACAATCTATAATCTACAAGCCACGTAATTTAAAAGGCTGGCAACAAATATTTGATACGGACAAATATAAGAATGAAGGTCATCCTCTATGATTAAATAAAAGGAACTTCACACTGGTGTAGTATTAGCAAGTGGAAATAATAGTAGATTAGTTTCTTCATATACAAGAAATATTAAATGAATAATAACTGCATAATAACAATATTAATTATAGTAATGATAGATAAACAAATAAATTATTTCTCTATATTCAAGTTGCAATTTTTTATTCAAGTTATGATGTATAATATTATGTTATTGTCAATATATATATAATTAAATAGTTATATTCAATGTATTTATTATTCAATAATATGTATCAATATATTATCATGATACATTTAGTTGTATATATTTCACATATTCAATTAGTTTTTAATTTATATTTAACACCTCTTTTTTACTAAATAGTGAATATTGTATTTTAGATCATATCAATATAGTTTACATTATTATTTCTAAAACTAAATAATTTTTTTACAATACACGGGTAAAATACTAATATAATCTTAATTTAATTTTACATGAGAAATCTCATAAGTCCATCCTATACAATTAGTTTAAATAAATATGAGTACGTTATATGCTCCTATATTGATAATTGATCTATTCTCTGTACAATACTATGTGAAAAGAACAAAACTAAGAATTAAGTTTAATAATCTTTATTCTTATTAATAGTGATATAAAACTTGTATTGTGTAACACATTACTTTGAAGTGATTCATTGAGTTTTGACGATGATTACAATGAAGAAGTATCGATCCGTCCAACTAGATCCACTTAGAGGTTTAGTAAAATTCAGCTAAGAGAGTTTATGTATATGCATTGACTTTTTTTTTATCCAATTAAATATAGATTAATCTTAAAAAGCTTATGAATATTTGTGACCTTTTATAGACCCAATTGTTATTTAATTTATTATTAACCTATATATTAATAAAAATATAACAACCCTCATTTGACACTACTTATTTCCCTTATAATGATTAATAATTAAAAATTAAATTTAAAATAATATTTTTATAAACTAGCTATTTTTAGACAATATTGACAAGGATAAAATTGCAGCAAATAATAGTACAAATTTTCTTTACTTCTTTTCCCCATTGAAATACAATTAAAGTGTTAAAAAATAGATTAGAATTAAATTCATCTTAATTATAAAGTATTTTCATAAGAAAAAATTAATAATAAATGTAAATATTGACTCTATAGATATCATCTTTCCTATAAAAGCTAGCTCTATTATAATATGTTAATTAGAAGTGGGGATTTGATCAAATAAGATATCAAACGAATTTGTCTAATAAGTATTTGCTAAGATTATATTATAATTAGTATATATAATTATTCTATTTTTCTACTTGCAAAATATATTAAAAATAACCAACTAAAAAAATTAAATATAAAATATAAAAAAATTCAGGGCCCATGGATTGAGCTGATCCAGTCAAGTGTTGGTCTGAATTTGATTAAGATCTATTAACAAATGACTGGTTAGGTCACCAAGTCGGCCCATGACCTGACCCAGTTTAGGCCCTCCTTGATCCAGTCCATGGCTAAGTCTTGTCTAAATAATGAAAAGATGCTATAGAAATGTTACTAAATTTGTTGACAGTGGACCCAAACATTATTTATGACAGTAAATCAAGTAAAAGGCAAGAGAAAAGTCACACATTACTCAAAAGTCTAAAGAAATTCTGAGAGTAAGTTCTAAGTTTCCTCATTATAATACAAACAAAATGTAACCGCGCTCCGCGGATTCATAAACTGTGCTGCCATAAAGATCGACAGTTTATGTTGCCTGTATGTGTTATCATAATTTCTACTATACAAATTACTCCAAGAAAAGTTTATCTTGTGTGTGCCTTTTTCAAGCCTAACCCGTTTAACAATCACAAGAGAATCAAGGATCAATGAGTCTCCCGACAATCACCGTTCTCTGCTTGAATATTTCTCGTTCTAGCGTCATCAATGTAATTCTGATATATGTAGGAAGCGAAACCCCAAAGCGCCTGAAGCATAACGATTATCTTTACGCCATCCATCTTATCGTGGAAAACTACGACTGAAGCAATTGGAGCTACAGCCAAAGCCACTGTACTAATGACATTGGAAAAGAGAGACGTCACCAGAAAGATCAGCCCAACTACACCAACAGAGCAAACTTGCCAAGATACGGCAGTCCAGACCAAAGTCAATAAGTAGGAAGCAGACCCAGAACCAAAGCTCCTCATTTCTGACCCCAACGTCTTCCATTGTCCGCTTGCAAAAAGTCCTATCAATGCAACAATGGTTGCAACGACTGACGTATAGATCTGCATCTCCATAACCACATAAAACGTTTCCTTCTTCAATGCCTTTTGGAAGGTAAGCTGCATCAAGGAAAGCAAAAGGGAATACACGGCTGATGCACTAAGAGTGCAAGCAAACCCAAGGGCGTATTCAGCCTTAGTGACTCCTAAGGGTGTATCTGCGCTTTCATTGACTCCAAGGAGAGCAGCAGACAACGAAAGAATCACCACGGAGTTTAGAATTAATGGGGTGAACTTCTGAGAATTGATGAAGAAAGAAAATATGGCATTAAAAGCAAGCTGGGTGGCACAAATGAGGGAATAAGTGGAGGCAGATAGATATAAGAGCCCTACAGAATATAGTAAATTATCAACAGCGACTAGTATGCCAAGGCCAATATATATTAAGGTAACATATGGCCACCGCAATGAGTTGGATGAAGTTGAAGATGCAGGGGAGGATGGAATAAGGAGAAGAGGAATAAAAAGAATTGGAAATCCTGCAGTTTGAACGAATGTGGCCATGAATGTGCTAGATCCACCCTGGTCATAATAGAATCTACCCAGAAGAACAGCGGCAGTTTGGCCGACGACAAGGAAGAGCACGTTCACCGCCACCAAGATCCACCACCGGCGATGATTCAGGTTAAAAAGCAAGGGTATGGTCGTTGACATCCCACTGCCGCTTGTGACTGAGTATTGATTAACTGTACACAGCAAGAGTAGTATTGTCTTCAGTTACTCAACAAATCTCCAAACAGGATAGAAATTTGCTAAGTAAGAAATTCTGTGTTCCGCGAATTTGCAAGAGATGAAAAAAGAGGCAAATAACGCTCTGCAGACAGACTACAACCCTAATTTGGTGCTCCCGGGTTTTCGCCGGCTGTAACAAGTTCCTCGGATTTTCTCAACTAAAAATTTCGATTCAATGTTCGTGAGTGTGCATAGCCGGTGAAGAAATCAAAAATACGAAAAGGAATTGAAAAGAGGATTGACAGAATCAACAATTGAGCAGAACAAAATCAAAGGATGAAAGCATAAATTGAGCAGCGAATCAGCCGATGAAAGCATATAATGAGCGCATCATAAAAATTAAGAAATTAAAAAGAATATGCTGTCAGAGGATGCCACCATCAATGAGAAGAATACTTACTTGCTTCACGCTGCTGAGAGATGTCGCTCGACGCTGGCATCCGTGAGCAGGAAGAGCAAGATGCCGAAACCTGGAGAACAACAGAAAATTGAGGAACAGCGGTGGTCGGTCCTGCCTTCTCTTCTCAAGTGCGTCGAGAGCTCCGGAATCAGAATTGGTTACAACTTACAACGGACTTCACCATTAGATAATAGTAAGAAGTTATTTATTAGGCAATGTTTGGGAGAATAATATGCAGTTCAAAGGACTAGGCTTTTTGCCTTTTTCGGTAAAGCAAGGAACATCTTTAGATCTTCATCTTTTGTAAACCTAAAAACATTTTTGACTTTCGCGTATTGAGAAAAGAATAATGTTCTTTTTTTTATTTAATGTCAAAAGATAATTTATATTAGATATTAGATTTTCACTAGTGGGAAGCACAAAAATAATTAGAATATACTTATGTTTAATATTTTGATAATTATAATATTTAATAAAAGTTTATATCGAATAAAAAGTTAACAATAAGAAACTAATGCCTTGTTTGAATCTACTTACTAAAAGTAATTATATAAAATAACTACTTATTTTAGAAATTTTTTAAACTAAATAATTTTTAAAATAAATAGTTATTTTATATAATTACTCCACACAAGTGCTAAATTTAGCAATTTAAAATAAGATATGGTTAGAATAATAATACTATATTATAATCAAATATTTTCAAGCGCTTCTTTAAATATGATATTCATTGTTGAATTATTTGTGATTTAATAAATCGGGATATATAATTAACAATAACTATTTATTTTATTTTTAAAAAAATAACAATTTTATTAAGCGACTAACTCAACTTTTATTGATTATTATTACATATGATATAATTAATGAAAATTGTCTTCAATTGAACCTAATATACAATCTCATATTGGACAAGGTTAATGATATTCATGACAATAATATTTTATAACCAACATTACTTCTACTTATAATATTTACTTGCATAACATTAGTTTCAAGTTTATTAATAACAATTTTAGTACTATTACATAATCGAAGCAAATGATCGATATTCTTCAATAATCTAACAAGCACACAAATATTTAAATTCAATATAAGGTTAAGCACACTAAAATACTCATTATAAGTTACAATCTTTAAAAAAATAAAATCTAATATATATGTGAAAATTGTTGAAATCTAGGGGAAAAATATTTGAAAATTGTTGACAATAATATAATTATAAAATAATACTTATTCAAAAAACTACCTTTATACTATATTTGTTTGTGTGAAGAATAAATCCATATTTTTATGAAATACATATGTTGTTAAAGATACGGGTGACTCTAATTAAGAATAGATTAGAAAAAATTTTATTCAGTCATGCGAAGATGATAGAATCAATGATGGGTGAGAGATTTGAAGAAGTGGATCTAAAGGCCCTTTTGCCATAAAACTATACTTATCTAACAAGGTATTACGGGAAGTGGCAAAAGAACCAACAACAACTACTTTATAGTTAAAGCTTGAGTCATTATATACGACAAAAGTTAGTAGTGAATTGAGTACTATTGACGAGTCAGCTTCATGACTTGAAATTAGGTGAGGGTTAATATTTGAAAAGTCATTTGGATGAATTTAACTCTATTGTTATGGATTTACATAATATAGATGTTAAATTAGTTGATGAAAATTTGGCTATTATGTTGTTATGTTCTATACCTGTTAGCTTTAAACATTTTTTGTGAGACTATTTTGTACGGAAAGGATGAGTTAGTTCACGAGGATGTGAAATCTATTCTACTACAACAGAATTTGATTGATAGTCAGTTGACTAGAAATGGTAATTTTGGGGACTCACAAGATGGGGAATTGGTAGGTAGGGGAGGATACGTGAGTGGGGGTTTCGTGACAAGAAGATGTCTAGATCTAAGTTGAAGAGTTGTCAAAAAAATTTGACATGCCATAGTTGTCGCATGAAAGGTCATATTATAAGATATTATCCTAATAGGAAATAAATAGATACTATTGATAGTGTATCTAATGAGTATGATGCTGTCAAAAATGAGGGAGATGGTGATGGTAATGTACTGACTGCCACAGATGGACATACTAGATTAGCCAATAGGTGGATTCTTGATTCTGAGTGCTCCTACCATTTTTGTCCCAATAGAAGCTAGTTTCGGACATATGATACTATTCGAAGTAGAGTTGTTGTCTTGGAAAACGATGCTTTATGAAGAGTTGTTAGGATTGGAACTATGAGGGTGAGGATGCATGATGGTATGGTCAAGACACTATTTGGTATTTGTCATGTTCCTAACATGACCAATTGCTTGATTTCATCATGTTCCTTAGATAACAAAGGTTATAGGTGTGTCATTGAGAATAGCACATTGAAGATTACTATAGGGGTTGTGGTGGAAATTGTTGGAAAGTGCGTCTAGACATTGTATGAGTTGATTGACACAACTATTGAAGATGCAACTGGGACGACATTGAGAGTATCAAACTCAGATGTTTCTGGCCTTGATTAGAGGCGACAGAGACACAAAAGTGTAATTGGCACTATAATACCCCCAAAATTTACTCCTAAAAAAATTCGTTTAAAAGAATAATATGGAAGCTAAAATAGAAATTGGAGAATGTTACCGCCACACCTAACATAAGTTAAATGTCTACCATTTATCTCATACTATATGTAAGGCTAAAACCTATCTAACAAAAATTCAAACAACATTTATGTTGTAAGGATAAACTCTTATAAGGAAATATCTATAGATAGATGGCAAGTGAATAGTTTCATTGAACAAAATCATTGCTGAACAAATCATCGGAAACCTGTGAAATAACCTTGAATTTTAAAAGCTTGTCAAAATAATGGGAAATTAAAATTGAATTAAAACACCCTTAAAAATTTAATACAACACTTGAAAACTTTTAAAAATACATACAGATAAATAAAGATAAATCCTGAGGGATATGAACTTGAGTTGCCTACCCTCTCAAAGCCAAGCCTTCAACCCAACAATAATATTCTATCTCAAGCCTGTACAAGAGGTTTGCTCCCTGCCATCAGTGGATCGTCGTAGGACCCATTCAACCAAGGTAGTATCAGTACTAGTCCAGTATGGAGTAAATCACGACTATCTAACTCATGAGAGAAAGCATGATGCACATAAGAAATGGTAATCTCTATCTTAAAATACTAATGTTCAATTATATATATGATACATACACCATTCCACTCATACAATAACTCATGCTCAATTATATACGTGATACATACAATAAAACATATGGTCACTGATTCATACTTATGAGTACATGATTGGACATGATAACACATAGGGTACAAGTGTACAAAAAATCACGATTGCATACTAAGTAACACACACTACCCTAGGAGATAGTATTTTTCATATAAGGCCCACATGCGATTCAAATAATAGATAATTTGATAATTGGGTATGAATATGCATCATATGGTAGCACTATTGTAAGGGAGACAACCAAAAGACATGCACATAAAAATGAAATATAAGGTCCATAAGTGAAAGAGAATAATTCATTATTGTGATAACAACCATTTGATTATATTATCTTGAGGATAGAGACTCAAATAGATCTTAACAACTAATATAGTACTCGAACGCTACTAGTCCTAGCTAGTCTGCCTAAAAACATAACCAGATCACCAATAAATATGACAATTAATCACTTATGTATGCATAACTCCTATAGGGCCAAAATATATCAAGATATCTATAGAGTAGAAGAGGGCCTCTTTAGACATCATAAGGCACCCGAGATCATAGAAGAGAAAAACACCAGAATGGTACCAAGTGAACACCAAACCTAACTCGGATAGCTAACTCAAGCAGTACAAATCCCGACTAAAGATCTTTCACTTTAAGTGATTAATATTTTATTTAAAGATTCAACCAAGCATAAACCATGTCCACGTTGCAGCACTTAAATCACTTCCATTAACACAATGAATCTCTATTATTATATTCATTCCAAGTGGCAATAAAACATATTAATTTTAGTTGGCATTAAAGCCGATCTATTTTAGGGGCATTAAATCCGAACCAATTCATCTCAATAATTTTAGGCAGCATTAGCCAAATAATTCCATGGCATAAAAATACAACATAAGGTATCATACAATTTCAATCCATACTTAACCACTGATACGGTTTTCTAAACCGATTATAGTTTAGACATATTAGAACATACTCTAAAATTATCAAATATTTCATAATTAACTGGATATGTTAACCACATAATCATATTCAACCCTTCGCATTCTCAAACACATATAATATTCAAGAGGTATACTAACATGCATTCGCATTGAAACCATAAACTCATTCATATATACAATTACCACAGAAGAATACAGTATATGCTTAGCATAATTAAATAATCAATAAGCATAATGATCACCTTCCACTCCAAGCATACATAAATTCTAGATTCAGCCATAAGTAATGACTTACCTAAATACGAAGCTATATAAGAAAATTGAGAAAGAATCATAGCTATTGAGAGCTCAACAATCTATGAGAAAGTTTTCCTAGATCACCGATAGAAATTAAAAACTAGGTTAAACTACCTTATCAACCAATAATTTAAATATTAAAATTCAATCAACACAAGGAGATACAAACAATATTTCTTCGAAAAAGTATCCAAACATAAGACTTGGGAGCGTAGCTCTATTAATATTTAAGATTAAATATTAACCAAATTGGGTATAACACATATCATTTGGGGCATTTTAAATTGATTTGGAAAGCTGAGGAAAGGATAATATATTATAAGTTAATTTTATCTAAAATGGTTTACTCATTATTTTTAGGGAATCAATCCAACTTGATAACATAAAAATATAATCCAAATGATTTTAAACCAAAACTAGTAATCTACTAGGTGCAAAAAGTATAAGCAAATCATTTTCATAAACTATATTTGAAAATTAAGATTTCTAAGCCCAAACTGCAACCCAATTAATTAACTTTGATTATCTCAAATTGATAGCATAAGATTACAATTAAGCTAATTTTAAATAAATCTATATAACCAATTTCAACAAAATAATCTTATAAGTAGCTAATTTAAGATAATAGTTTTTCAAAATCAGGGTTATAAAGCCCAAGACACAAATTTGAATAATTCAAATCAATTAATGCCAATTGAAGATGTTAGAATGCAATTAGGGTCGTTTCTACTATTTTTATAAATTTAATTTTAGAAAAAAAAAACTATATAAATGACTAATTTCATAATTTCATTTGAAATCTAGGGTTTTAGGCAGAAAAATACAATTTGATTATATTTATTAATTTATTTAAATTAAATATTTAGAAATGTAGTTAGATAGATTTTATAATATATTATATAATCAATTGATCAAAAACAATAAAAGAAATACCTAATTTACCACAATTAGGGTTTTTTAGCTCGAAATACAAATCCAATCAATTATTGTTAAAATATATAAATCAACAGTTCAGAATTGCAATTAAATATATTCTAATGTAAGTTATATGATCAATTGAATAAAATAACTCGATTACACAATTCAATTTAGATCTGCAAGAGTTTTGACCTAAAATTCTAATTCTGATCAATTTCACTCAAATTTTCCAAAATTAACACTTCCAACATAAAATTAAATATATTTCAAAGCATATTGTAAAACTAATTGAGTGAAACAACTCAATTATGCAATCTAATTTTATCACACATGGATTTTGACCTATAAATCCAATTCCAATTAATTCCGCATAAATTTCTCAAATTGAAAATTCTAATATAAAATTAGATACATTTTACAATATATTGTATAATCAATTTTATCAAAAATAGCTTATTCAGACGAATCTGCACAATCCAGACATAATTAGGTCAAAACTTTAATTTTCACAAATCAACCAGATACACTACAATTAACCACTCTAAACCAATCGTACAACATATATATACATTATTAAATAACCAATTTAGCTTATCATAAGATAATTCATACCAAATTAATCAAAACAAAAGTTAGGGTTTGGGGTAATTTATACTGAATGAGATGCAACGAATTGGAGCAATTGAGGATCAGTGGAACTTCGTCGGAGTGCAAGGAGCACTCATCGGTGGTCGGACGACTTTAGCGGTGATCAAATGGTGGCACCATCGTTGTTGTTGTGCCTCCATTACTGCTACTACGTGTTGGACTCACCGGCCACTACTACTCGTTAGCAAAGAGTGGTGGTGTCGGGAAAATGGAGTGGTGTTGTGGTGATCGGTTGTGGCTGGTGGCCGATGAAGAAGGTGGGGAGCTAATTAGGGGTGAAGGAGTAGGGAAGAAGGTAAGGGGTTGGGTTTTGGTCTTTTTTTTGAACAAAAATCAATAGGGAAAGAGAGAGAGAGAAGAGTGAGAGAAGAAGAGAGAAAAGGAAAGAGGAATGTGGCTCGGTCAGGTGAGGGAATTTTTTTTGTTGTTGTTGCAAATACTAATACACAAATGGATCTAAAATATATTAATAGATGATTTTATCTAAAATTTATTTAACGAAAATCATTTTCTAAGGATTTGAAAGTATAAAATCGATATAAGAGCTATATAAAGAATTTCAAAAAGGTTTTTAGAAGAAATTACCAACAAACGCAAATATCTATATTATTTTTGAAAAATACATTATAAGACCTTAAAAAATATTTAAAACCATATAATAAAATATTTAACTCAAATTATAAGAAATCGAGACTCGTTTAAATAATTTTTAAATATAGTCTTCTGTAAACCAAAAAGGGTAAAACAAAAAAAAATTTGAAAGAAAATCGATAAATAAGCTCCAAAAATATTTGTAATTTAAAACTTTTCGAAGATCATAACGACCACAAAAGGGGGATTAATTCAAAGTCGGAAATATTTTCTATGGATAAAATTATTAAAATAATTTTACTATTTGAAAGGTAATTTTTTAATTTAAATAATTTATTTCATTAACGAAATATAACTCCAAAACAAATTCGTAATCACACGACGAAGTTATAATCAAAAACAAATCTAAAGTATTAAAACTAAAATACGAGAAAGAATGAAAATACATATTTTTAATCAAAAATCAAAATTATAGGAATAAAATAAAATCATGGTTGTGAACGAATTTATCGAGAATTATTCGCAACAACAACAATTAATTAAATTCAAATACGAAGTTGAAATTAATAATAAATCCATAAAATGAATTAAAATAAAAATAATTAAATGTTTCCATCAAATTATTGTAATAAAATAATGAAGCTTAATAAAATTAAATTTCTAACAAAATATGGGGTATTACAAGCATGACTGGGGGGTCCTTTTACTATGACTCAGCTACATCTAGATCGGTTACATTTTGTGAGTTTGAATTTTCTCTTGACAAGAAGATGATGTACGAGAGTCAGTTGGGACCTTTAGATAGGGTGGGGGTTGTTGTTGATTTAGATGGTACATATTCTTCTAGTAAGGAGGAATCTGGGTAGTAGATGGATCAAGTGGGCATTGCTTTAGGCAAATCTAGATATGCATTGTATAGTGCAAGTAGTATCGATGTGTAAGAGCCAGTGTTAGATGAAGAGGTTATTTTGGATGTTTAGTCTACCTTGTGGTACTCTACTGGAGTTGCTGAAGAGATGCGGTCTCTTTGGAGGACTCAGACATTAGTATGTGGATGTTTCACTAATTATTCATTTGTTGTGTGTTTATGTTTTACTTGTAACAGAAAAAGAAATGTTTGAGGAGAACAAACTGAAGGCTTTGGATGTGCCTAAATCTAAAGTGGTTGTGGTGGCTTGCTCAGTCACTTGTTCATACTCTACAATTGTGAGATGCTTGATGTACGATGTGATTAGTATCGATTGTTGTATTTCTTGTGTGGTGAGTCTCTTAAAGACACCTTGATTTGGTGTGGTGCGAATTTTGAGGTACTTGGTGCCTAGAATATTGACTTTTATTGAGTAAGTGTTATTGTTTATTCTGTTGACGGATTACTCTAATCTTGGTTGTAGTCCTAATAATTAAAGGTACACTAGTTGGGTAGTCTTCGACCTTAGAGGTTCTAAGGTTGTGTGTTTGGCCATGATAGAGGCTTTTTAAGAAGCCTTGTGTCTTGGTGGTTTAGTACAAGATTTGGGGTTTGGTCATGGTGCTCATGTTTTTCGCTGTGATAGCCAGAGTGCTATCTATTTAGCAAAGAATTAGAATTATTTTCATCATCAAAAAAATCACATTGACATTAGGTATCGCTTTATCTAGGTTGTTGTTGCTGTAGGCAAAGTTGTATTGGAGAAAGTGGATACTTTGGATAATCTAGTTGATATGCTAACGAAGCCACTGATCGTTTGTAAGTTTGACTGTTTTTTGGACTTGGTTGGTGGTCATAGGTTATGAGGCCCTTTTTTGGGCTTAGGTTTTTTGTAGAGGTTTTTACATGTTATGTGACACAAATACTTCCTTAAGGTGGGGAATTGTAAGTTTTGGGTGGGTATTTAAGCACAATATCACATTGTATTGGTTCATGCTGGTGTTGGAGTTGTTTAGTGTAACATTGAGATTTATGTGAGAAACACGAGGGTATTGTGTTAATAAACATGGTCCTATTTTTTAGAGGAACTTTGGATGTGTTTTGGGAAAAAGTCAAAAGTAAGGAAATAAATACATATCGTGCTTTTGCTTTATTTTTAAAACATGTTGTTTTACCCTATAGGATTTTTTTCCCTCTATAAAAGGTGACATGTTGACACCCTAGGCGTCAAGAGTCATGCGTCTCAACTTCATCTTCTTCTTTTCCATAGAATTCTCCATTCAAAGAGAATTATAGATTTATGTAATTAATTAATTAATTAATTAGTTTAATCATCCTATAATTACACAAGATTATGAATAAAGATCTCTATTTTTCCTCAAAGTGTTTTATTTTGTGATTGAATCCTCAATTGTGCATAATCTTGTTAATTCTAATTTAGTTTGAATCTCTTTAAATCCACACTAATTTTGCAATATTATCATTTGAGGGAGATGCTCCTGCATCATCATCCTCCCCTTGAAATGACTCCTCCCCATCTTCATAAGGCTTATCATATAAATAAGGTGTTCAAGCCTTATTAAATGTGTTTGACATATTCCCCATTTCTTGTGGAAGTTCAAGCCTATATGCCTTATTGCTCATTATTTCAAGAATCTTGAAAGGTATGTCATTTCTTGGCATGAGCTTATTCTTCCTCCTAAAAGAAAACCTTTCTTTTCAAATATTAAGCTAAACTAAATCTATTGGTTAGAAAATTTTCTCATTCATGTGCTTGTTTGCTTTCTTCTTATTCATGTCATCAACCTTTTCAATCATGCCCCTTACTTGTTCATGTAATTTTTTGAATTTTGTGGTCCTTTTCTTAGCTTAAAAACTAGTTTGTGCCTTGATGGATAGGGGAATGACATCAATAGGAGTGGTGGGATTCACTCCGCACACCACTTCAAAAGCTAAATGACTAGTGGCATAAGTGGTAGAACTATTTTATGTGAATTCTATGTCACTTAGCTTGGTGTCCCAATCTCTCAAGGAGTTGCGAACCAAATTCCTTAATAGCATGGTGATGGTGCGATTGGTGACTTCAGTTTTTCTATTAGTTTTTGGGTGATAGGAGGAACTAAAGAGAAGTTTTGTACCTAGTAACCTCCACAAGGTTTCCCAAAAATAGCTAAGAAACTTGATATCCCAATCAGAGACAATTGTCTTTGGGGTACCATGTAATCTAATTATCTCTTTAAAGAAAAGATCAAGAATCTAAGAGGTATCATCCATCTTATGATAGGGGATAAATGAGCCATCTTAGAAAACCGATCTATGACCACCATATTGATATTATTTTGCCTTTGTGTTTTAGTCAATGCCACTATGAAATCCATATTCACATGGTCCCAATGATGGTGTAGGATAGGTAAAGTGGTATACTGTCATTGGTGGAAGTGAATTTTGGACCTTTAACAAGTAGAGCACTTTAACACTAAATATGGTACATCTTCACTATCCTAGGCCAATAAAAATGTTTCTGGATTACATCACAAGTTTTATTAACACCAAAATTCCTTTTAGACACCCTACATGCACTTCACAAATAAGTAGTTATCTGATGGAACACTTTGGGATGCACAACTTGTTACCTTTGAAAAGGAACCCATCTTGAACTAAGTATGGACCTCGAGCCTTGTCTTGATATTCCAAGTAGCTTGTAAAGTTTTAATCCTTGTTGTATATTTCCTTCAAACACCTAAATTCTAGGATCCTTGCTTCTAATAATGACAACATGTAATATCTCATAGAGAGGGAAGCTCCTATAACATTCTTTTTTCCACTCTTATTCTTAGCGACAAATGAGAAAGATTGCCAAAAATTTATGATATCCATTTATATACTTTAAGGACTCATAATTGGTATGAAATACAAATTTTTATAGCTAATATAATGCAACCAATGATCTAAATCCCTAATAATAGCATAAAATTCATTGTTATAGGTGTTGTAGTTGAACCTTGAACCATTGAGCTTCTCACTAAAAAAGGCTATTGATTTTCCTTCTTGTAATAAGACTAATCGAATTCCCACTCCACTTGCATCATATTCGATTTTGAACACTTTGTCAAAGCTGGGCAATCGCAACACTAGGGTCTCACTCAACTTGTTCTTGATCACCTCAAAAGATTATTATGTGGACTTGGTCCATTGGAACTACCCTTTTTTTAGTCATTCTGTGATGGGTACTAAAAGTGGGCTAAACCTTTTTATGAACCTCCTATAAAAAGAGGTAAGTCCATGAAAGGATTTAGCGCTGGTAATGGATGTGGATGTAGGCCATATTCTTATTGCCTCCACCTTTGACTCAATCATGGAAATTCCATCTTTAGATACAACAGACCTAAGAAATGTGACTCTTGGCACAAAGAAATTACATTTTTTCTAGTTTACCATGTGATTTGTTGTTCCTAAGAGCTAAAAATACAAGTCTTAAGTGTCTTATATGATCATCATGATTAGAGATGTGTATAAGAATATCATCAAAATATAAAAATACAAACTTAGAGATGAAAAATTAAAGTACTTAATCCACTAGCCTCATAAAGGTGCTTAGTGCATTACATAATCCAAAAGGCATGGTGACCTGATCGTCAAATCCTCCTTTAGTCTTGAAAGCGGACTTCCATTCATCTTTGTCATTCATTCTAATTTTTTAGTACCCATTCCTTAAGTCGATCATGGAGAACACGCTCGCCCCATGCAAAAAATCCAACATGTTATCAAGCCTAGGTATGGGATACCTATACTTGATGGTCATGTTCTTGATAGCTCTACTATCAACACACATTCACATTGTCCTATCCTTTTTTGGTACTAAAAGGGCCGATACCCCATATGGAATAAGGGATTCCCGAATGACACCCTTTTGTAAAAAATATTCAATTTGCTTTTGCGACTCTATGGATTCCTTAGAATTACTCTTATAAGTCAATTTGTTTGGGAGGGTAGAACTGGGAACAAAATCAATTTGGTGCTCTATGACTTTTATGGGATGCAACTCACTAGGTAGCTCATTTGGGAAGACATCCCCAAAATTTCCTAATAAGGTCTTGACCCATGGGTTAAGTGGACTACCATTCTCATTATGTTCAAGCATTAACAAGAAATACATGGTTTTCCCCTTCCCATAGCCCTTTCCGACCCCTTCCCATCAATGAACAGAGCTTTCTTATAATTTCTATCCTCCCTAATAAGTGAGGACTGAATGCTAAAATATGTGAGTACAATGTTTTTGTTAGCGTATTTCAAGTTATAAGTGTTATTTCTACCATCATGCTTGACATGCTTATCAAATTGCCATGGCCTTCCAAACAACAAATGATAAACATCCATGTGGACCACATCACATACAACATTGTCTTGATAAGTATTCCCCATGGAAAATGGTACAACCATTTGCTTTGTGACTTTAACTATAGATCCATTATTAAGTTGTTGAAGCTTATAATGCCTAGCATGTGTCGTGGTTAGCAAATTAATCTTCTCTAAAAGAGTGCAGGAAGTTACATTTGCAAAACTACCTCTATTGACAATAGGAGAACATATTTTACCAAGTATGGTACACTTAGTATGAAATATGTTTTCCCTTTGTGTTGCGAAATAGCATGGATTGAAAGGAACCAAACTAAACACCAGAATTAATAAGATTATGAACAATTGAGGGTTCAATCATAAAATAGAATAATGGAGGAAAAAGTAGAGATCTTTGTTCATGATCTTGTGTAGTTAAAAGATAATTAAACTAAGAAATCAATCAATTACACAGATTTACAATTCTCTAATCAATGGAAAATTCTATGGAGAAGAAGAAGAAGTTAGGTCGCACGACTTAACAGCTAGGGTTCTATCATATTTCTTTTATACTAGAAAAAACTCTAAAGGGCAAAATAATATGTCTCAAAAAATATATATATGATTTGTGTTTAGGAAACATAGGACCTCTATGTTAATTTTCATTCTCTCAGATTTTAGCCCCAAAACATATCAAAATAATGTGTAAGAAAATAGGATCTGTGATAATAAACATAGGATTCCTGTGTTTCTCAAATATCCCAAATATTAACCCTAAACTTCTCCACTACCTATACAAACCAGCAGAGTGTTATGTTATGCATCAAATACCCATCCAAATATCATAATTTGAGGCTCCTCTTCCATGACCTCTCTTATTTGCAAAACCCTCCTCACCATCAAATAATCTTCTACATCTGGTGGCACCTCCCCCTCTTCCATGGCTGAATGATCCTCATCTCCTTCTCCTTCCAACACTATCTCTTCTAAGTTAAAAAAGGTAATCACCCTCTTATTTGGGAATTCGTTTTGATAATGTCCAATTCCTTGGCACTTACAGCACCGAGCACCTTTGTTTCTACTAGACTCACCCACTTCTTGCCTCCCTTTACCCATAACATCAAATGTCTTGGAGATAGGAGCCATTTTTTGTGCTTCCTTGGGCTAGTATGTGTTCAGCCTTAGCCCTCTAACCTTCAAACTCCTCTTCTTTATTTTATGTTTCTGTACCCTGATGGCTATATGAAACAACTCATCCAGGGTGTGATACATGTAGTGCTCCACCTTCCTAGCAATGTCACTTCTTAAGAATCCTAAGAATCGAGACATTATGTGGTCTTCAACTTCCTCCAAACCAAGCCTCATGATGAGCCTTTCAAACTCTCAAATATAGTTTTCCACACTCAAGAGACCTTGTCTTAAGGAAGACATTTTGTTATATTGGTCTTAAGTATAAGAAGATGGCAAAAATCTAACTCATCAATTTTTTCATTTCCATCCAACTCCTCACCTTAGATTTACCCTTCCTCTTTCTATGCTACACTAAATTTTCCCATCATAACGAGTCATGCCCTTTCAAATTGAGGACAAAAAACTAAAAAGATTTTGCATCATTAAAGGACCTAGCTTCAAACATCCTATTACACCTCAATTCCCATTTTAAAAAGTCCTCCATATTATAAGATCCATTAAACTCTGGGATCTCCAACTTGATGTCATTAAAGGATTCCTTCTAACAAACCTCATCCTTCAATTATTCTAGGATAATTGCTAGAAGATAAGCTAAAATTAGTAGGCTCTTATCCTACAACATTCGGTCCTTCTCCTTCATATGGCGGTGGACTTATTTCTCTTAGGTTGTTAGCATTTAGTGCTAACGACTCCAAAATGCCCAACACTCGCCTCATATTTCCTTATAAGGATTTGATGGCCCAATTTCTCCTTAGATCATGGTATTCTTCAAGACTCAAACATCTAGAAATAGTTTGGCTTTCCATGATAGATCAAGGCTATAGGACAACTCGTGCAACTTGAAAGATAAAGGAAAAACAAAGGGGCTAGAATCAGGTATGGTTGGAAGAAATAATTTTTGTGTATGTGTGTGGGGTTGAATGGTTAGTAGCTGGTGGTAGTTGGAAGTTTGAATGGAGGTGGTGATGAGAATATAAGGAACCAAAGTTACCAACCTTGAGCTTTGATACCAATTTGATATATAATGATAAATGTATTGGATTAAGCCAAGCATTAGTGACGGAATTAGGTAAGATTCCAATAAAATAGAAAATTTAGAAGAGGTTAAGAATATAATGAGTAAAACTTAATATTGAAATACCTTCAAGGTTAAGCCCTTACACCAACCAAATAAGGCTTCAACTCTTAGCATAAATAGTGTAAGATTTTTGGAGGATAATATAAGGCTAACTCTAAGCCATAAAGGGATGTTGGTTTCGACAACATCTAGCAAATTTTTAACCAAAAGGAAGTGTGTATTCTATTATCTCTTAACGTCTATATAGAGTGTATTAAGCTTTATAAAATTGAAAACTACACTTCTAACTTATAGTGAGCATATTTGGTTACATACCAACCATAAGTTACACTAATACATATTAACTAAGGTTGATAAGCTACTACATTCAGTTATGGTTGAATGTGGACCACCTTAGCCCCCCATCACAAGATGGTCGCTACTTAAAACCTATGACAAACACTTAGAAAATACAAATTACACTTTATAAAAGTCTAACAATACTATTTTAACCATGCTAAACTAAGAAAGATAAAAAAAAATGGAAAAAAAAAAGAAAGAAAGAAGTTGAGTGCAAGTTGACGGATGGATTGATGGCCCTTTGGCAAGCTGGATTTGAGGGCCAAAAAAAGGGGTTGCTTATTCCATAATTTAAGCCTAATTTGAGGCATTGACCTTCCTATAATGATCTTCCCAATGATCCATAAAAAATACTCATGAAATGGCTACTACAAGTGTGCAGGATTGGCCGAATGTGTTGCATGTAGCCGAGATTTTGTCTTGGTTTTTTGAAGCCATATTGAAGACATAATGGAGCCAGGAAAACTTAGCTTTGTGGATCCATATTGAAGCCATGAAAGTGTGGAGTTGATGGCTTCTATCTTGGTATTGCATGGCTTTGCATGACTTATAATAATGTTGTTCACTCATTAATCTAAGTAAGAAGAGTTTTGAATCCTTCTATCTTAGAAAATTTAATAAGTATATTATCCTTATTATTATCATTTGAGGAAGACGCTCCTGCATCAGAAGGTATAATTTGTTTAGTATCCATTAAAAAATTAATAACTCTAAAGAATAGAGTTACATCATATAAAGTTCATTTTTCATCAAGTCTTATAATTAGAAACTTTTATATTTAAGAACTTACTAAATTTGTATACAAAGTATTATGTATCAATATAATCTTAGTGTAGAGACATTTAAATATTGCTAGTTAAATACATTTTTTTTAACTTTGCACAATTTCTTAAGTAGTATTTACA
This sequence comes from Tamarix chinensis, assembly GCA_030549775.1. NCBI lineage: Eukaryota > Viridiplantae > Streptophyta > Magnoliopsida > Caryophyllales > Tamaricaceae > Tamarix > Tamarix chinensis. Next base: position 40,580,466 of record CM060177.1, read on the forward strand.
AATCCCTATTAAATATAATATACAAAACCTTTTGTAACTTTTTTTTTACTGCTACAAATTCTTTGATAATTGTAGTCTAGAGTCATTTAAATATTGCTAGTTAAATACATTTTTTTTTAACTTTGCACAATTTCTTAAGTAGTATTTACAAATCCCTATTAAATATAATATACAAAACCTTTTGTAACTTTTTTTTACTGCTGCAAATTCTTTGGTAAAATAAATGAAGTAACTTTTCAATGAAAAAAGATGAGGATCCTTTTATTTAATTTTTGTCCTTATATTTTATTGATATTTAGTTTTTTTTTTTTTCATGTGGATAAATATGTATAAGTAATAACTAAAGCTATAACATGATAAGTATTTAAATATTTTTACTTATTAATTTAAGTTTAATATTTTTGTAACTATGTTTATTGTAATTACTGAACTTAAAAGGTTTTTTTTCAAGTGAGGTTAACCCTTAATGTAAATAGCTATATATAAAAATGATCTTAAATATAAATTAAGTATTTTTAATTGAAACTTTTTTATATAATATTTTTTTAGATTTCTATTTCAATATGATTTTTAACTATCCTCTTTCTTTATTATATGTAATTTGAAACCACAATTACTTGACCAACACCATATTGAGGGTGTTGGAAGATTTTTACTAACATGATACCTAATGTTGGCAAATTTTTTTTTAACATAAAGGAACAACTGATGAAAATTTTCTCCCTTGATATTTATTTATTCAATAAAAAATTATAAATAAGTTGGCAATAATGATATCAATAGTTTTAGGTGGGAAAATATATGATCATAGAACTCTATTTTTTTTATAGATTAATATCAAATATAAAAATATAATTAGTTAGGATATTATATATTCGGTGCATTTAAGATGACATGACTTGCTGGTCTAGACCATTGAAAAAGTATATAAAGTAGTTTTATAACAAGTATAACCAAATCGTGTTTTAGCATAGCGGTCAGCATATAAAATAATTAATTAAGAAGAGAATACATGTTGAGGTGAAGAAGGATAAATATTAATCTCGCTGAAAGAAAGATAATTTTTCCTCTTAAAAGAAAGATAAATATCAACCACAATGTGAATATGCATTTAGATATAAATATACGGAGAACTGTAGTCGTTTTTATCCAAATAATGACAAACACCAACGAGGAGAAGGATATATACCAATAAAAAGAAGAATAAACATCAAATATTATTTGAGAGGAGAATGTACTATTCAGATAGAGACAAATAAACCTAATTTAAAAATAATATACATCGGATTAGAGAAAGATAAATATTAAATTGAAAACAATACACTTCAATCACTTTCTTATAAAACACATTCAGTCGTCTTGGACTTCCGCATTTTAACAGTCATTTATATGTCACCGTAATATTAGCTGATTACACCATATAAAGTGCACCTTGGTACATAATGAAAATTTCAAAATATAATAGTTTATACATAGGAGTTGGACCAGAATTGATGAACACAAAAAGCAAGTTTCTTGGCTCAAAGATCTACTTCGTTGCGATGGAAGGATGCTAACGAATGATGTCTTGAGACCCACCAAATAATCCTTTATATCTTAAATATAATATTATAGACTTTGCACATATAAAAATATTACAAAAAGAGGAGGAGGCAGTTTTGGCTCTTATATATCCGTAGTTGGGATTTTGTCTTTCTTGAGGAGGAGGATGAGGAGGAGGAGAAGTGGCAGCGAGCAAGCATCGTCGAACACAAGAAGAGGTAGCAGGCCAGGGGTACAAAGAAGAAGAAAGGCAAAAATCATCCTTATGTGAAAACTCGTTTATATCAATAGTGTTTAAACGTTGCCACCAATAATTCAATTAATTACGGCATTCCCACAGTAGTCTTTTGTAATAAGCAACTTGAAATCGAATCAACAACCGTTTACCATCCATATTTAACGACAAAAAATTGTTTCCTAAATATGCATTCTAATATGAGTTTGCACCAAATATGTTTATATATATATATATATATGTTCATATGTATGTATATGCATGCATGTAGATATGTATTTATATAGGGTGAGAGTAACATACAAATTATTCCTAACATAAAAAATAGAAATTAATCTTAATTAAAAAATTAGTATTTGATCAATAGTCAAGATTTAAAAAATATCTAACCCAAATTTTAATACACACCCATATATAAGCCAAAAACCTAAACCCTAACCCATAACTCTTACACCCTACGCCCTTCACTCTAACCCTAAACCCTTAACCATAACACATAATGCTAACCCCATAACCCTTAACCTTAAGCAGTAAACTGTAAACCCTGAAACCTAAATCCAAAATCCATAACCATTAAACTTAATCTGCAAACCATAAACCCTAAACCCTAAGCCCTTAATCCTAACCCATAACCCCCAAAACTCTTAATTTTAAACCCTAAACCCTAAATTCCGACCCATAATACTAAACCCTTAACCATAATCCCTTAACTTTAAACCCTAAACCCCTATCCATAACCATAAACCCTAACCCTAACCTATAACCCATAAACCCTTAACTTTAAACCCTAAACCCTAAACCCTAACCCATACCTCTAAACAGCAAACCCATAACCTCTACACCCTTAACTTTAAACCTTAAACCCTTAACTTACACCCTAAACCCTAAACCCTAACCTATAACCTATAAACCCTAAACCCTGGTTTCCATTTGAAGGCATGCATGCTCCAATAAAAATAAAACATACTTATAAAACATATGTTCATTTTATTATACAATATGACAAGAAAAAAAAACTCCACAATTCAAAAGTGTCATGACTTCTTAAGTTCCCCTTATACGACTCCAAAAAGCAACCTTTCACAATCATCTAAACTATAATAAAAAGCCTCAATGACCAATCCCCTTCATGAGATTGAAAAAAATAAAAGACCCAACTCCTGTCTTTCATTCTAAAATCTATCATTGGTATATATAAAATTGACATTAGTTGAAATAAAAACATAGGAATTAAAAAAATATTACAAGTTGAGATCAAGAATGAGAATGATGAGTTTTATCTTTGATTTTGTGGGACAATTTCGACTATCATGACTTACATACTCTTCATATGCCTTACATTGTCTTTTCCTCTACTTTTTTTTTCTGGCTCAATGACCTTTTCTTTCTCCCCTTTAATCTACTTTCTAATTCCTTTGTTTTTGGATTGATGTGGGACGTGAAGGGTAACTTCACTCAGAGCACTTATCCTAATTAAAGATTCAATGATAAGTGATTTTCTCAGAGGCTTATCAATACTATTATTGTCACTCCATTCCTTCTTAAAATCTTCAAGAACTATTATAAATTAATGGATACCTTCTTGTTTTCCTTCAACTATACTCACACATTCAAACATTTGATACCATAACCTACTCAAAGTAATCTTCATATCATCATCTTTGGAACATTACTCAAATGGGTTCTCTTTTGAGTCATAGATCGGCTTTTTAAAGGAATTTTTAATACATTAATTCACTACCAAATGATTAGGAATATGGTCTACTCTTTTTCCTTTTAAAACCCGAAGTATATGCCTACAAGGAATCCCACATCTCTAAAATAAATTACAGGACACGCTTAATATCACAGTTTATTGTATTGTATATCACCTAAAAATTACTCTTACAATTTGACATACCAAGTTCACCAACCACAAAAATCTCTAAAATCACCTTCCCTCATAAAATCATAAAGTCTACATGAAAATAAATTAGCTAAAATATCAATTTGGAACTCAAAAAATATGGTTTTAATATAGATCTCAGATGCATGCTTCTCCAATTTAAGGGGAGTCTTGAGTTTGTGATATGACAAGTTTGATACCTTATTTAGCTCTAGTTTCTTATACATTTTTCCATCCAATTCACTCTTATAGATCACACAAAACTCAACCAAAGTATAACGATTATCAATGAAATTCCCAAAAATGCTATTCTTACTCTCTAATGTTGATGTTGTTATTAGAATCCCTCCCATAAACAAGTCTCTAAAATATCCAGGTATCCATAAGTTCCTTAAATCAAATATATGAGCAAGCTATTCATTCCCTCCAAACAAAACTCAACAATTATCTCCATCCACTTACACTTGAACTATAACACCTCGAAATTTTATAACATTTGCTTTTTAGCTTTTTTATTCAAAACTAAATCTTAAACTTTATCCTAATTATTTTATTTATAATCTTTGACCCACAATCCAAAATAAATTTCCTAAATTTTATCCCTAATTATTTTTACCTTTTTTCTTCCTATTTAACCTATCTTAAATTGGATTATTTTTTCTAATATATTTTTCTACCTAGCACCCTAACCTACCTAAACTAAACCTAAAACTAAAATAATATATGTATTCTATCCGACCCCTACCACCCTCCTCCCTCACGTTACCCTTGTCGTTCCACCTTTTTCCTCCACTTCTCAAGCTACGACCCCATCACTTTATCCTCTCTACATTTTTATACTAACTAGCCCTCGTCACCTACCTTCCCCAAATCCCTCTCTCGACCGTCGCTTTCCTAAACCCCTTTCCCTGACCAGCCTTCCTCAACAAAACAAAACCCATCCTCTATAATTCTCAACCAACCCAACCCACTCGCTTCCCTCTCCAATGCACCACCACTCTTCTTCTTCTTCTTCTTCTTCTTCTTCTTTCTTCTTCTTCTTCTTCTTCTTCCTCTTCTTCTTCTTCTTCCTCCTGCCACCCTCCCTTTTTGTGGTTCCCTATCTAACCATCACTAAATCCACCTCCAACCATCCCCAACACCAGCCTATGCATCCCTCCCTTACCTTTAACCACCAGCCATCACACCACCCTTTCACTTCTAGCTTAACCATCCTCCACTGTTCACAAGCCACCACCCATGGCTACCAACCTCTAGCCGAGCCACCCTTTCACCACCTCCAGCCTTGTAGCCCCCCACTTTCTATGCAACCATGTCCAACCCAGCATCCACCCCCTCTACACGCACCACTATAGCCACCACCACTAGCCTCCTCCTTTCTCCTCTCCTTGCCACCACTAGGGTTTTATCTACAAAAATGTGAAATAAGGTAAATTAGTCAGTTGACTTATCTAACAATTTAACTGCATGAAAAATTGTTTTAATTATTATATTTTAGCCTTCTCACAATAAACCTATAAATAAAATGGATATAGTAATTAAATAGAATGTTAATGTGGTAATTTTGACCTTATGGTCATTTTGGTCATTTTTGACCTAATGTGACCAAAAGTGAATAATTGAGCCTAGGATGGCCTTAGAATATTTTAATGATTGACATTGGTAATGGTCTTGATTGTGGTTATCTCGAACTATGAGTCAAATGGTTAAGTATGAAAATTAGATTTATCTGCGTTGTATGTAATTTGTGGTCACCTTAAATAAACTACTAATACGTAAAGTGAAAGACCTTGAGATTAGAAATTGTGTCTCTTTAGGGATTGCTACCCTAAAGACGTGGTTTATCTCACGATTGATTATGGATTTTTGCTGGCGTGCTTTAGTGCCCCTGTTAGGCCCTACATCTTACTTTTATTTTATTCTACGGATTAATAGGGGATATGCATACTAATGGATTATATGTCCTTATTAGTAGGGTACTATGTTACCTTTATACACTAGTGTGACTAGGATATCTATGTGTCCTTGGGTTGATAGTCAGTAGGATACTATATTGCCTTGGTGTACCGGTATGACTAGAGTACCTTAGTATCTTTTGGTTGATTTGATCTCCTCTCAAGTAAGTAAATAAAAAGGAAAATGATTTGATTGAATGATTAGATTGGTTGATAATAGCCTTTGTGCCTACCTGTGATTCGGTAGCAGCCTTTGTGCCAGTAGCAGCTTTTGTGTATACCTGTGATTTGATAGCAACTTTTGTGCCTAGCTATGGTTGGTAGCAGCATTCGTGCCTACCTGTAGTTTAGTAGTAGCCTTCGTGACTACCTGTATTCGGTAGTATGCCTTTGTGCCTTACCTGTGATGCTATGGATTTTTATTGGGATTCACATTGAGATATGAGTTTTGTTGTGACGGTTATGGTTATTGTGTTGGATTTTGGTTTCTAATTATTAATTTAGAAAGAATCTCTAGATGCTTGGTTGGTAAATGTTATCATGCTCTATATAAATAAGCATGAATAATATGTGGTGTGGTGATTATTATTTACCTGTCATGATTATCGTATTGTGATCATCCCATATATGTATTAAATGTTTATATAATTTATTAGTATGATGCCTTTATGGTTATTTGGTTGTGGTTGTTTCTAATCATACTTTAGAGATCATCGCTACTATGTTTGTTTGGTAAGTTTTCAGTTGTTACAAATGAAAAAAAATGAGTAGTAAGTGGCCTTGATGGTAATTGGTTATCTAAATGATTACTGTATATCAATCATTGTAGGAATATTTGAATGTCTTACACCATGTTAGTTGTATGCCTTATATGTATTCCATGTTGGTTTTTCATATTAGTTCCATATAAAGAGTTATTCAGTACCATAGTACTAAAAGGTTCATTTTTGTGGGCCGCTGCCTATTCAATGAGCAATGGTCTTTGCAAGTCAACTTTTGAGCTTAGTCGAAGCTGGTAGTTTGATTTGAGAGAATAGGAATATCCAGATCCCCTTTTGTTATTTTAATTTTGGTTGTATTTGGACCCTTATGTCCTCTTGTGTTTTCCTCTCTTTGAGTTTTGTAAACCATTGATGTTACTTTTGCTTAGCACCATATTTATTTGACATTCTCTCTATTCTAATTCTTTTAATCATGTTATTAATTTAAGTAGGGTAATAATTTTAGCCTTAGCACTTGGTATAAGATTGGTAAGGGTAACCAGACTTATACCAACTATGATGGTAACATCTATCATTTTATTATTTTAACTTATGCGCTTAACTTTGTAAATGAAAAATTTTTTTTTGCGCATAAAAATGGGGGTGTAACATGAACTTCTCAGGTTCAAGTTGTAGATTCCACACACACGTAGATAACTTATTTATAAAAGTAGAGTCCTTAATTGAATGATTGATTTTTTTGGGAAATTCATTCATAATGTGCCTTATGTAGAATGTATATTGAATCTTATTAAAAACCCTCTCTATGGCAATTTTCATTTCTAGATATTGGTCAATTATTATACAATAAGGCTCAATATTCTATATAACCCTCAAGAACATCTTAAATAACCACTGAAATGACCCAATTTTTTCATGAGCTATTAATTCTGCTCTAAAGGTAACACACCTTTTATGGTGATCAACCATAATAAATGGCATAAGTACAATCAAATGAAATAATAACACCAAAGAGAGAGTAATTATTCTTAGAGACAGATTATCCCAAAAGGCACAAACAAGGACTCCACTATCATCAACCATATAATAAAAATAATATTCACTCTAATTCTCCCTCTTCTTACGAAATTTCCACAAGCATATCAAAATATCCAATGTAACACTTTACATCCCTAGAATTGTTCCTAAAATCATATAATGAAGCAACTACATTCTCATACCCACCCACGTGTTCCTTGAATAAAAAAAAATGATTTTGATGCCTCAATGTTCATCCTAGTATTATCTATAATGAACTTCTTATGCATTATAGTCAAATCACTCCCTTTTTTAGAAATTGTCTAACACTAAGGGTAGCTAGAAGGTGATTATGTCCTTCATAAAAATTTGAAGCTACATAAAAGCCTTCAATGTTGCTCTTAAGACACATTATGGCTCTACATCGACTATATTAATCACTCTCCTCTAAATCCACCTCTCCACTACCTTAGGCACAACATATATTTCTCAATGGCTTAAATCCTTCCCTATTACAAACGAGATATTTTAATATGACAACATTACTCATAGTTCTCTTTTCACCAAATAAATGGACACTAAAACCACAAGTAAAAGCATAGTTCTTGTAGAACTTAATCACATCATCCAATGATTCAAATCTCATTCCTACAAAAGGGGTGAACAACGAGGTATTCATTCCTTTATTGTTTCACCATGAGATATCATTTAATTTTGAGGGTGGAGAATAATCTTATTTGTCACTCATAATGCATATAAAATAAAAGAAATATGTCATAAACAAGGATATTAAGATGGAAATAAGTAGAGGTAGATCAAACTAAGAACAAAATTCTAAATGTGAATTTTCACCCAAAAGTATAGAAGCGTCGTCATTTGTTCATTAGTTTCTCTAATTAGAGACTAGTATGAATCATGGACTTCAAAAGTCATATAATAAAATATAGAACAACTAATAGAATACACTACTCTATTTTATGGAACTGAAAAGAATAATGAAAGGGATGGAACCCGTTTGATGAAATTTAATAAAGATCTCATAGAATTCAACACTTCATTTGATTATTTCAATCACATAATATACACTTTTAACATGTGAAGTCACCTATTGCTACTATCTAATCCACTTATATTATGAAAAAACCAAACAAATAATAAAATACACTACTTTATTTTCTAGAACCGAAAAGGAGAATGAGAGGAATAAAACCTTTTGGTGAAATTTAATAACGATCTCACACAACTCAACATTTTATTTGATTATGTCCATCCCATACTATACATTTACAACATGAAAAATCACCCACAACTATTATCTAATCCACTAATTTTATGAAACAACTAAACAATAAATCTAGAGTAGACTAGAGGAAAGGAAGAAACAAACCTCAATCAACTTTGCGCTTTGAGCTATTCCCTTAATCAAAAAAATTATGTAAATCATAGATTGACTCAATGTTGACAATAAGATATGAGTGACAGTTCCATTTAAACCAATCTAACCCTAAACAAAAAAAAGAAATCAAATCAAACAAAATTACACATGATACCACTGACCATGCATGCTGGAATATTGCACTAATATATTAGAAAGTGCAACACATGCAAAATATTCACACAAATCATCCACTAGCTGTCGAAATTGTTATATCCCATGAAGTGGGGAATGGATGTAAAATGGAAAATGTTGATGGCAATTGGCTAATGAAAAAAGCATGCTATTCTTAACAGACTACTTAACCAAATGGGTTGAAGTTGAATTCTTTGCTTATGTCCATGAAAAATAAGTAAAGAATTTAATTTGGAAGAATACCATCTACAAATTTGGGGTACCTTGACAAATCATTAGGGATAATAGTTCCTAGTTCATTTCTAATAATTTTTATGGTTTATGCAAGGAATGAGGGGATCAAGTTGCATTTTTCAACATCACGATACCCCCAAGTCAATGACTAGGTAGAATCAACAATTAAGGATATAATCACTACTATTAAAAAAGGATCAATCAAGCTAAAGGGAATTGGGTCAATGAGCCACCTGGAATTATATTGTCATATAGAATCATTGCCTTCTCCTTGATGGGGGAATCCCTTTTACCTTAGCATATGACATGGAAGTGGTCCTTTCCATTGATTCAAGTCCCCCCACTGCTTGTAATACCCCATTTTACTTGAACCCTAATTAAGAACACAAGTGCAAATTGATATGTTATGTGGAGTAATATGTATTGGATATGTTAGTTAAGTGTGCTTGGGTTGGGATGAAAATGGGTTAGGTTAACTGAGTTAAAAATGATAGAAATAGTGTTTTGGTTTTGGGTGGTTAACCAAGGCTTACAGTCCAAATAACTAAGCGTCTACTATAATTATTTTTCACGCATTTCTTGTTATGTTTTAGATTTTGTGGTCAACCCTTTTGACCTTGTGGACCTTGCCTCAACTTACCCTTACCTTAGATTGGATATTTTATTATACTCCTCCCTTTACCCAAGAATCTTGCCTTATGTCACCTCACTTTACACTCCATATCATCTCCCATCACTTTTTTTGGAAGTATTAGTGAAGCAACCTTAGATTAGCTCTTTCCTTTCTCTTCCTTGCTTATATTCGACTAACACAACCCCATATACTCCATTCACCTTGTATTTTTTTTCAACCATTTGATGCTAGAGCTTTCTTCTACCTTTTTCTTGAATTTTACCAAAGTGTGGAGAACTTCCCTATTTCTCTTCTTGCTACCAAAAAATAAAACATCCTCCCTCTCTTTGCTCCATTTTCCTTATTGATTATTCTTCTCTTGATTATTTATCTAATCTTGTTATATTTCCTCACATATAAGACTATTATATTGGGGGAAAAAATTAAGAGTTGCCTTCTCACTTTCCTTTTTGTGGTGCAGCAACCTCTTGTTGAGCATGGTCTTCTTTTATTTTTATTTTTATTTTTATTACTATCATTGTTATTTTGCTATTTTTTTTTATAATTTTTGGTTTTTTGCACTACTAGGTTGCAATTCATTGACGAGCAACAAAATAATTATGAATTAATGCATAATTTGGGTACCATTGAAAAACGAAGAGACTTGGTACTTATTAGAATGATAGCTTACCAATAGAAAGTAACCCAACATTTTAACAAGAATATATGGGCGTAATGATTCAAAGAGGGTGGCAAGGTTCTTGGGAAGGTATTATAAAATACCTAGGAGCCTAGTACAAGTAAATTAGGATCCTATTAGGAGGCCCCCTACAAGGCCATCAAAGTGGTAAACCAAGGATCTTACAAGTTTCAAGATTAGGATGAAAGAAACATCAACAAAATGTGGAATGATGCCCATTTCAAACTATATAATTATTTTATTAGCCATCAAGTAAGATCTCTCTCACTATATACTACCCTAGAGCAGTTGCATATGTCTTCATCGATAATTTAAAACTAGTATAAATATAGAAAATTTCACCCATTGTTGGGTATACTTGTTCCACTCAAACAATAGATCATACTTCTATCTAATTCAAAATGTTAGCACACAGCCAACCACTATAGTTCCACTAGGATGCATGCCACAAGGGGTTTTTAATGTTATGCAGCGACAAAGAACCAAAATAGTAGTTTGAACACCCATTATCGGATCCCAAGAAGGATATTGCAACCATTTCCTTGCACAACAACATCGGTACAATGCCAGAAGAGGACATTCTACACCTTTGAACATGAGGGAACCTACACATGTCAAGCTACCACAATGGGAGTTATATTATTTTCCTTAGCTATATTTTTTCCTAAGGGGTTTTTACTGGCAATGTTTTTAGTGAGGCAATGGGCTCTTGACACCTCACACTACCAATGTAAAACTCAACCTTTTTTCCAACCACGTAATCTAGAGTAATAAGAAGTATTTCTTTTTAATCAAGTACAATTATTGTTATTTCTTTTATAACCATGATGAAAAAATATGTATCACTCTCAAAAAAATGTAATACGAAACCCTATGCGGGATACATTAAGATGTATTAATAATATTACTTTTATATATTACTTATAGTTTATAACAAAATCTATTTGACTAAGCACGTACAACATTACTGGAGTCCCTTTCATGCCTATGAAGGCCTTATAAAAAGAAAGAGGAAAATAAATGAATGGAAACAAAAAATAGGGGAAGAACCCCTAAGCCTACTTAGGTGACTCTACATCATCATTTTCCTCCTCATCTAGACAAATGATACTTGTATGAATCAACTACTAAAATACCTCTAGGCTCAAGTGATACTTCCAATTCCCTACTAGGAGCTCATTATACCCATGACACTCCTTGAAAAATCCTTCTTCATTTGTGTCATATCTTTAGATAAGTGCCAAAATTGCTCTAGGACCTGCCTATTCTTCTGATGCATCCTCCAACACTAATAGCCTTTGATGTTAAAGCACCACTTATAAGCTGCATGATATTTTTTTAGTGACGTGAACAATATTTTTTTTAACATAGGGTTTGGACCCAATATACAAAAGGATCCTCTTCTCCCCTAAAAAGTGAGCCTCTTCACTCACCAACAAGTGACTTTACAACCCATTAACCATGTCTGAATTGTTTCTACCTTTTCCTATAATATTTCTACTTTCGAGCACACTTTAGTAGTTCTAAGGCGGTCCCTAAGCCCTCGCTATTTAAACCCCTTGTCTTCAAAAACACCCACACCAAACACCTCAAAAGGACATGGGACATCTCCTCCCCTTTCCATGTCATAGGCAGCTCATACTCTGAGAATTTGCCTAACTCACTATTAGACATCAACCTCTTTCTCCAAATTTTGCAAAGGAGAGGAGGCCATGTTGTTGGAAACACTAGTGAAGTGGCCATAAACTCTAGAGAAGAAAAAAAGGAAGTTATGGAAAGGATTAAGGAGATATCTTACTAACAAAAGCACCAAGGTAATAAGGAGCGTAATTAATCTTTTGGTAAAAGAGTACCGCTATTTATAAATCCCTATAGAGTAGACATAACAGCTACACGATAATTGTTTATGCATTCATGTTCCCACATATATTGTAATACACCGTTCCTAACTAGCCATAATTATGAACAATAATATGTAAGTATTTTATTATATGTGTAATAAATTACATAAAAATGATTGTAGGATATTTTATAGCTTCAAGATTATTTTGGATGATTCTATAGTAATTGTAATTTTGTGGCTAGTTGGACTTTGCTTATAAAATATTATTCATATCTATGAACTTTTAAGCTTGAAAAGTATTCTTATGAAATTGTATTTGGATCCTATATGGGTTAAAATGTAAAGCTATAAATTTTAGTTTAATTTGTGGTTACCATCCCTTTTCAAATTTCTTGTGTAAAATATATAATTAAGGTATGTTAGCTAAAACTCATCAAATTTTTTTTTTAAAATTATAAAAAAAATATATATTTAGTTTGAAAATAAATAAATAAGAGGTTCTAGCTTTTTTTTAGGAATAGTGTTGGTATTTATTTTTATGATGTCCTTTTGAACTTGTTAGTCCACTGTCAGTTCAATATTATATATATATATAATATTTTTCTAAATTAATGAAATTTTCCATGTGAATTAAACAAACTATTTTAAGGATTTCCATAATTTTTTGTAATTTTATGAGATTTTTTTTTTATATTTTTCTTAATTTTTCCTCTTTATTGATCATTCCACCACTAAAAATAATCTATAAATCCTAAACTACTATTCACCAACAAAATTCTTTCTATACACTTTCATGATCAAATTGTAAATTAAGTTGAACATTATCTTATTCATTCAACCAAAATTTGAGCCAAATTCACTTTCTTACACTTTTTATCTATGCTAGTTGTATCCTTTTGGCTTTTTTTTACACCCAACATTCTTCACTTGCATTAACAATGCTTAAATATGACCTTAGAACTTCACACCATCACCTCCCATATCCCTTGGTTGATTTCATGGTTTTCATAACTTCATTCAATATGAATACACTCCACCAGCTTACACGCTCAACCACCTTGTACTTTGCCATTCAAATGTTGAAAAAGCTACCTCTTCCCCTTTTTTAGCTGCATATTTTTGGTTCTGACCCCATGTGTCTCTATTTTTTTACATTTAACCTTTGTCTTATGTGCACATCCTGGTTGCTTCCACCTCTCTCTTCATTTTGATTATTTTTGCTATATTTGCTTAAGCTTTGTTGAGTTAATAATCAAGACCTATTTTCCTCTATTTCTTATTATTCTCTTGTTTCCACATCTACATGTCCTTATATATAGCCTTTATTTATTTTTAAATAAATAAACAAAAGGTTCGATTTTTTATTAAATTGTGAAGTTCTCGTCTTTTGTCTCCTCCTCTTATGCCTCTAGTTTTTGAAGGAATTAAAGTTCTTTTGGTGGTTCTTTATTTTTATTTTTCTATTTGTGTTTGGAAAGAGGTAACACATAGCTTCCTAAATATGTAAAAATCATTTGATAGTATGTTTGGGGTTTCCTATGTTATGTTTAAGTGTAATTTATGATTTCTTATAATCTCATAAAAAATATATAGGCATGCTCCATTTATATTTATTTATTTCTATAAGTATGTGACCATATATTTTTATGGAAGGGTATGTTAAATTTATGCATTAAAATATATGTATGATAAAATGCTAAAATATGTTTGTTTTTGGTAAAATAATTATGTATGATTACGGTTTTATATGCTGAATGGGATTAATTTATTTTAGGGGCAAAATGATAATTTTGTCACTTTAGAAAATTTCTAGAATCATAATTTTATATTGATGTACCTACTTTAATGCTATTTATTCATACTATGAATTTTGATTAATTCTAATAAAAATTGGTATTAAAGTGGGAAATTATTGAGTAAATAACATATAAGAGAATTTTGGTTATTTATGGCTAATTATACCTAAAAGAGTGAATAATTGGAATAGGATGGCTTTAATGGATTCCTAGGTTAACCTTAGTGTTGGCTTTGACTTTGGATTGAATCATTGACCTTAGGGTTTTCTTGAATAATTAGAAATAAAGGAAACATGATTAAGTATAAAAGTGGAATAGATGTGCATTATGTGAAACTTTATAATCGTCTTATTAAGATATTAATATTTAAAGCAGAAGATCTGGATATTTGAGAATGGTTACTCTTTAGGGTTAGCTGCCTTAGAGATGAGGTACGATCCCTTAATTTGGTTTGGTGGTTTTATCAAATGTCTCAACATTTTGGCTAAGATTCTAGTCTACTCTATAGGTAACCTATGAGCCCAATAGGGGGTATTAATACTTAATAATTAGGTGTCCTAGTATGGGAGGGTAATGTGTTGGATTATTGTACAATATGACCAAGGTACTTATATATCTTTAAGTTACAAGTTGGGAACATACTATGTTGCTTTAGTGAGCTGGTATGATCGGTATACTTTATTTATCTCCAAGTTATTATTGCATACCCTTGAGTAATTAAAAATGAAAATAATCATTGTATAAGGATTTAAATGGATTTTTTTGGTTTGTAGGTTTGGTAGCCGCTTCCGGACACTACTTAGTTTTGGCATGTTGGTTTGACAGTTGCATATGTGCATAATTTGAATTTAGTATATTAATTGGTAATTGTCCCAATACCTTCCTTTATCATGTTATAAGTGGTATAGAGGTGGCAATTGTAAAAGGCTTTAATTATGGTTTGGTGTTTCTTCTTTGTGGGATACCCTTGGTATAATTAGATTAATAAAATCACCGTAATATGGTTAAGTTTGAAGTGATGAACATGTGACATATGATATGAATGTGAAACTTAGTTATGGTATATACTATTTAATATGTTACGCCATGATACTTTGTATTACCTTTTATGTGGTCCATGTGATATTTTCTTAATTAGTATTGTATAGTGGTTTACTTAGTATCATTGTACTAATAGGTCATATTTTATGGTCTCCTTTTTATTCAATGGGAAGTCTTTACCTTGCACAAGTGTTTTAATGGTACAACTTGATGGATTTTGGTAGGGTTGAGAGTTAGGACTATCAAATGTCCATTATAGCATCCTTTGATATGCATATCCCTTGGACTCTTATGTCCTCTTCTGTATTTCTTTGTTTTGTTAATTATAACTCTTTTGCTCGATCTTTTGTTATTGGCACAATTTAATTTTGTAATAATATCTGTATCTACTTCTTATCAATTATTGTTCTTAATTTAAATAGATAAACATGTTATCCTGAATACTTAGTGTAAGAAAGGTAAATGAACCGGACTTATACTAAGTGTAGCAATAACACCCTAAATTTTTAATGGTTTAGCTTCGACAATCAACTCTTGTAAGACAAAAAACATAAAGTGATAAAAATGGGGGTGTTATATATACTCCATAAAAATTATACCACGGGAAATTAGCTAGCCCTTGAGTTGTGAACCAACCAAGTCACACCACGTAATCCCTAGGTCCCGAATATATATATAATTGATTTTGGTGAATCGAATAGTTTCCCCAACTTTCCATTAAAAAAAATTGTATAATGCATTAAGTGATGCAAATATGATCTAGTTGTTGCCATCCATTGAAAATTGGGACAAGCATGCTTGAACTAAAAACAAGTTATATGAATGGTCCTTTATAGGGATTAGGGAAATGCGAGCATCAAGAAAATAGAAGATTGAAAGATGATGTAAAAATAAAAAATATTTCAATTTGTAAAGAGAGTTAGCTTATTGGTATGGCCGTAGCTAGCACGCAATTTAAACCATCTTATTATCAATTATAGTATTGGTAAATAAGGGTATCATTCTATACGAAATATTGAAAGGACTCACCTTTATTTAGCTACCTTACAAATAATGAAATAAAAAAAACTCTGAATCACACAAAAATAAATAATAACAAAAACACAATAATGGGGTTTTTTTAATAAAAAAATAATAAAAATAATAGACGGATGCAAATATGATGAATGTACTAGAAAAATTGAAATCCACCACTAGACTAAGTTGAAATATAATAATAATAATAATTCTAAGTCATATTTTAATCAAAAAAAAAGATTGATCAAGTTGTAATTTAAAAGTAAGTCTATAAACCTTATATTATTTCTCTAAAATAATTAATACGATAAAGCACCAATATTATATCCTACTAAATGCTAGTAGTATAGTTGTAACAAGTGGCTCTTATATTTAACTAGATTTGAAGCACTAAACATAATTAGAAGGATTTTAGTCTAGTACCCAAACTAGTACCTCAAGCGTATCTAGTTGTATTCCTCTCCTTTGACCCACACATATCTAAACGTTCTACTATTCTGGTTAGAATCACAAAACTATTAGGTAGATTGTTATCTAACCTAACTGCAATTTATACATACAAATTCTGGCATGTTCATATAACTAGCTAGTAAGCATACAATCCTACATATTGTCACAATGAGGAAGCCATAATAAAGCATATACCATATAAATAATACTTGATAGGATCACATATATAAACGATGGTAATTAAAGTAAAGTCAAAGAACAATCTTATGAAATAAAGAAAAATAATATTATACCTCAAACCATAATCTAGGGTTTCAATCTCTTCCCTAGTAATAAATATTTATCTAGTCATAATTAATAAATAAAATACATAAAAAGTATATATTATAAATAAAGAAAGAAATAAGAAAAATTAATTATGGATGAAAATTTAGCAATTTATTCTGATAAAAAATTGCTAAATTTCATCTAAAAGAAACTCTTTTGGATCTCTTTTTGCTTTTTCTCTCTCTCGGTTGGTACCTCTCTTCTCTCTTTCTCTCTCTTCTCTTTTTCTCCTACGCTGTCTTTCTTTCTGTGCTGTCTATCTTCATTCTTCTCGTGTCATGTACTTCTTCATATTTCTCTCTCTCTCACCTGACACATTAGGCCTCCTACCTTCTCCCTCTATCTTCTCATTTCTTATGTCTTCGTTTTCCTCCATTACATTAGTCCTGTCCCTCACCAGTTATCATTTATTCTTCTTCTTCTTTTCTTTTTCTTTTTTATTCTTCTTTTTCATCTGTCTTGCCCTCTCTCTTTATTTACTTTTATTCTCTTCCTATGCCTTTGTCGTCAGGCCTGCGCTGCTAACCTCCTTTTATAATCTTTTCTTTGCTACTAGGCTATGTTTGCCTCCTTTATTTTTTTAGTCTTTTGCCTTTGGCCCTTTCCAAAGGACCCAAAACCCCTTTATTTATTTATGTTTATTGTACCTACAAAATAACATTAGAAGAATTAATAAATAATCTTATACTTTAAACCCATTCATTTTATATTATTTTAGCTCAAATAATTAAATATATAAGATTATTATCACTTAAGTACAAAATTATAATTATTCTCATATATTGTTTAGATAAAAGACCAAAAATAAGATTAAAAGGGTATAAAATATGTAAAAATATGTGCTCATCAATACCCCCACACTTAGATTCTTGCTTGTCCTCAATGAAGTTATGATTTGAACCAAAGAAAATCATAAAAATAAAACTAACTAGCCACTTTTGTAGGCCTCACGATTGCACTTAGCATATGCAACATGCCCTTTAAACCTCTAGGTCATCCTTAGAGGAAGAGTAAGGTCTCTTAATGGTTTTACAGATGATATACCCAAAAAATCACACACAATTTGAATAGAAAAATAAAAACACACCTAACACCCTTAACTAATGTTATCTCATAATCTTTTACTTTCATAACACCAAGATTTAACATGATTTAACATTGGGAGATTAAAGGATGAATTTCAATGTATGGCTCACACATAAACATGATAAATATGGACATAGCAATAATATAGATGAAAATTTACCATACCTTAGTCAAATCAAGATCTATCCTCACTATGGATAACCTCTATTTTTCTCTCTCAGATTTATGGCTACAAATGTGTGAAAACACTTAGATATGTGAGATAAGATGATAAAAATAACAAGTAACTCACATATATCAACAAAGAAGGCTCATATTTTTTATGGATAAAACCTCATGAACGATATCAAACACCTACCAAATGGACTAGACCATATGATCAACTCTTATGGATAATCTCCATCAGATCAAAGGCTACCCATCTCAAAAATCAAACAAGACTTACTTACAGGTTGTAAGAAGTTTAAGGTATAGAAGGGTACAAAGTGTTCTAGGATTGCGGTACTAAAAAGGCCAAGAACTAGTGTAACTCTAATAATCAAATGAAGTATAAAAACCAACTCCTAATCAATGATGATCAATAACACACATTTCAACCTTAACACAAAACTGAAACAATGAGATAATAAAAAAAAATTATAACATGAATAGAATTTTCTCAAATCATCTCCATATCTCCCCTTTTCCCTTATGTCGTATCACTCTCTTCTTCTTTTTTCTTCTTTTTTTTTCATTCATCATTTTTTTTCAAAAATTTTTTTGAAAGAAAGAAAATTAATACTATACAATGAATGTATATATTTTTGTCTCCACCACCAAACATAAGCAAATCCTTACTCAACATAAATACATATATTTATTCCACATACTATCACTTACAAAACCATTCTGTGTCATAATGAATTGATCCCTTTCCACTAGCTCTAGGTAAGGGTAAGGATAAGGTACAAAGGTTATTTAATGTGGATAATGAAGAAAAATATATGGTCAATGTATAGGTAAAGGGATTTCTATAAGGTGTACATCCTGTGCACATAACTTAGGACTCAAGCTATGTGGTCATGTGGTGGAAAATCCTTTATTGCCTTTATCATTTTCTCAAGCAAAGCATGTTTTGACTATAAGCTTCAACTAGCAAAAGAGTATGTTATAGTAATCTCTAGAGTCCATTACAAGAGTTGTGGCAAGTAATTCGATCAAAGCAATTAAATGCATACGAGGTTTGCAAAGAAAATTTGAATCCAAGACATAAAGATTATTTCATGTGAATTCACTAAGAAAAGAAGGCATATATAGCCCAAAAGCTTACAACATGATGTGATGAATCTCAACATGTCATGCCATTGGTTAGAAAAGCATACATATTCTTGCTCCATTCCCATCTAGACATGTAGATATGTGTTCCCTCTATTGAAATTAATATAAAAACATTCCAATCACTTTATCTTAGTTTTATGATCCTCTTTTAATTAGATTTCAAATATATAATTATCATTAACTAGTTAAGAGCTCCTAAGACTCTAAACACACTAAAAACACATTAAAAATATGCATAAATATATTTATTTATTTTTTTACAAAAACAAAAAAAAACACTCATATCCTCACACTTAAATCACACATTATCATCAATGTGTAGACAACAAAAGGAAAATGTAATTTTAAGTTTGGACAGATAAAAATAAATAAATAAAGGGTAGAAAACTCTATTGTTACATTGGGTTGTCTCCCAAGCAGCGCTTGTTCTTACATCTTCACTATGATGTGATCTTGATTTACTTAGTCAAGGTGGGTGCATCTTGTAATTGCACCTTTTCAACATTTTGCTCCATGAAATCCTCATAGTAGGGTTTAAGCTTGTGAATGTTGACCTTGAATTCATTTTCTATCTTTCTGCTTTTGATTTGTATGGCACCATAAGGGAAAACATGATTAACAATAAAAGGACCAACCCATCTAGAACACAACTTACTTGGGAATAAATGTATCCGAGAATGGTAGAGAAACACTTTTTGACTCACAATAAATAACTTTCCATGAATCATCTTATCATGAAAAGCTTTTGTCTTCTATTTATATACCATAGCACTTTCAACTGAATCATCCCTTATCTCTTCAATCTCTACAAGGTGTAGCTTCCTATGCGTTCTAGCAGATTCTATACTCATGTTTAGGTTCTTCACTGCCCACTATGTCTTGTATTCAAGCTCCATAGGTAGATTTCATGCTTTTCCCTAAACAAGTTAAAAGGGAGACATGCCTATGGGCATTTTGTAGGCATTCCTATAAGACCACAAGGCATCATCCAACCTTTGTCTCCAATCCTTTCTATTTGGGTTCACAGTCCTCCATAGTATCTTCTTGATTTATCAATTAGTGACTTAAGCTAAAATGCATTTGAAATAAATTCTTCCATATCTCCTTTTGCTTTTTCTCTCACCTAGTTGATGCCTCTCTTCTCTTTCTCTCTCTTATTCTCCTTTTCTCTTCTGGCATCTTTATTTTTCGTGCCACGTATCTTCGTTCTTCTCTTACTGAGTGCTTTTTCTTCATTCTATCTCTCGCCTAGCGCATCAAGCCTCCTGCCTTCTCCCTCTCTCTTCTCTTTTCTTCTATCTTTGTCATCCTACACTGTGTTAGTCTTGTCCCTCACTTGCCAACATTTTTTCTTCTTCTTTTTTTCTTTTTCTATTCTCTTCTTATTTTCTTCAGCCTCTCCCTTTCTCTTTATTTTCTTTTTTTTCCTATGTTGTGCCTTCACCCATCAAGCCTACACTGACAGCCTCCTTTTATAATTTTTTCTTTGTTGTTGGGCCCTGTTTGCCCTCATTTTTTTAGACTACGGCTCTTGGTCCTTTAGGACCCAAAACCCTTATTTATTTATTTGTTTATTTTACCTATAAAATAATATTAGAAGAATAAATAAATAATATTATACTTTGAACCCATTTATTTATATCATTTTATCTCAAATAATTAAATATATGATATTATTATTACTTAAGCACAAAATTGTAATTATTATCATATATTATTTAGAAAAAAGACCAAAAAATAAGATTAAAAGGGTACAAAATATGTAAAAATATATACTCATCATTTACAACCACCCAAACTATGAGGAAAAATATAGTTACAAAGCGATAAAATTTGTCATTTAATAATCAAACCTTTTACTTGAAAATTTAAAGAAAGATTTACAACGAGGAGTCATTAGCAAATGTATAACTAAGGCATTATAGGTTACAAAACTTTAGTCCAGGAGACTAGGTCTAAGAATGCTAATTAAGGTGAATCTATACAAAAACATGCAGTAAACGATAACAATGCACTATACATAATAATAAACCATCCTGCCTAATTTAAAGAGGTGTAAAGTTAAGGAGAAACTAGCTACTCGAGATAAAGACCGCATATAAATCCCCCCTCATTTAAAGGAATCTAATAAGGGAGTCATGTGATAGGATTTGGGAAGCAAAATGCATCTCTTTTACCCCTTTCAAGACCTCATGTTAGTATTCAAAAGCCTTAGGGATTAGGGAAGGAAGAAACAACTGGGACATTCTCACACCATTGACTCCATAATGAAAGGCGGCCAACACCAGGGCTGAAGCAACTAAAGACTACAACACCTCATCACCTCACCCTCCACCACCAACAAATGAATCCATATCCTAGATTTAAAAAAATATTGTGCAATAGAACTCCTAAATATTGTGATGCACTTTAAATCTACAAGGTGACCTATTTTTCCAACTCTAAAGGCCCAATCAATGCCTCCTCTTCTACCTCCACAATATGTCATTGAGAGCTAGCCGGCTCTAGGTATTTTTTCCCAAAAATACCCTTGTCAGATCAATCTTCTTAGAATCTACCATCCTAACCTCCTAATCCTTCCTCTCACAATGGAGGTGCTTAAATTTCATCTCCAAAAGAAAGCAACCATGAATAACCTAAATAATATAAATTGCAAGCAAATGACTAAGAGGTAGTATTGTTGATGTAGGAACATCTCTAGCTCACTCTCAATCTTATTATTCAAAGGAAGAAGAAAAATAGGAATTAGCATACTTGGAGATTGATCCCATTGCACTTGAAAATTCTTATGCTTCTAATGCTTTGCTAAGTAACTCTTGCAAGTATTATATATGTTTTCAAGAAGTTCAAGCAATTGAAGATCTTTGTTGTACAAGACAATGGCATTATAAGAATTATGAATTTACATGAAAGACAAGGCTACAAAACAAAATTTTAGATTACATATATTAAATCTATGTATTACATATTTAGAGTTTGTGTAGCTTTGTTATTTTGTTGTATACTTTGTAATGCTTGTAAAATATTATTGTAACTCATATATATATACACTTGTGCCGTGCCACAAGGGTTATAATTATTAATAAGGTTGAGTGTTATGGGCTTATTAATGAAAAGGCTTGCATGTGTACATGTATACTTATATATCCTTGTACACTTGATCTTAGCATAATAATAATGACAGAGAATAATACATGAATTTTGAATAGAGAGAATTCATACAAAGGTCATGTGTTCTTCTTCTTCTTCTTCGAGTGAGAAATTTAGTGTAACACCCCCAAATTTACTACTGAAAAATTTCGTTTAATTTCAAAAATTTATCGGAAACAAAAGATAACACTTGTAAATTCGGGGGCGTTACCGCCACACTTAATACCAGAATGGTTCACTCCTACCGTCCCGGTACTAAGTGCTAAGGCTAAATCAGATTAACCATCAAATACGAGTCGATAGCAAAACATAGTCATAGGTAAAACACGAGTAATACAGAATCAGAGTGAGGAAGGTCAAAGTACAGTTCAAAGATACAGTTTTAAGGATTCTGAAAGTTGAACGTCGTACATCAGAAATAAACAAACTTAAATGCATAAGAAAGGTAAGGTGAACAATATACTCCGACCACGCCACTCTCGATCCCCAAGCTAGGTCCGGACTCAACTCTCGGTCCCTCCCGATGCCTCACAAGTGTCGTAGGCATCGAATAAAGAGTCACCTATCTACACTAAATCAGAGGGGCCTTCTGCTCGTGGGAATGAGCAGCACCCATGAAACGGGTGGTCAGTACGCTTCGTACTGAGCAAGGTAACCGAATAACAAAGGCCAAACAGACAAAGTACACAATACATGCATGATCATATAGGCACATAAAACAATACAGATAGTGAGGCTGATTATGTTCCAATTAGACTTATCTTTTTAATCTCTTAATATCGTACTGAATCTCACATACTCTTTATTAATCCATGTAAATGCGGGTTCCCAACTATTATAGCCGGTGGACCGGAGATATGTACAGGGCAAAATGCTCCTGACCACTATTATTTGCCGGTGGTTCGGTCTCCAAGGCAAAACGCTCCTGGCCACTATTATATACCGGTGGACCGGTCTGGCCCCGACTCACATGGTGTTCCACTGTAAGTATTTAGTATCTTCCCCATGTCTTATCGATTTTACATTTGGTTTGCTGAGCACAGAAACCCCCACTATTATAGCCGGTAGACCGAAAATATATATATAGGGCAAAACGCTCCTGGCCACTATTATTCGTCGGTGGATCGGTCTCCAGGGCACCCCGGCTCTTGGCCACTATTATTCATCGGTGGACCGGTCTGGGCCCGGCTCAGCATATTCCTCTTTAAGTGATTAGTATTTTATGGTATCTTTTCCAACGAATTCCGCATTAGACATGCATGCTAACTTCCGCTATACTTATCCTCCCAAGAGGGTCCGTCTCATATCTTGAGACCTCCTAACTCGCCCGAAATCCTTCCCTTAATTAGCTTACTCACTCCGGAACCCGTCTCCTAAGTGTGTGGGTCTGGGCCCACCACCTTTTACCCCAAAGTCCACTCACCACCTTCACTTAGGGTTTTCTCCAGAAACCCCAACTTGGGCCTATGTGGCCCACCCTTTTCTGCCTCGTACATCCAGAACCATCCTAGCACCCCTACACCTCACGACCCTTCGGTTCAACCCTCATTTCATGTCACCCTCATCTTCACTTATTATTTTAATCCTTCCCTTTTTTCTTCTCTCCCTTACCAATTAGGGTTCTCTCTAAACTCTAGCCCAGCCTCCTGCGCACCCTTATTTTGGTCTACGTACTATTTTTCACTCGAAGCCCCCAAACACCCAAAAAACACTTCTCTTACCTTCCACACACCCCGAGGCATCTTTCTGTACGTAAGGTTCGCCCCCATGCGGACCTTAACTACCCCATGCAAACCCTAGTTTCTCCTATTCCTTCTCTAGCCAACTTACTTCCCCTTGGTTATTTTTCTTTCCAAATTTTCTTTTTTCATGTCCCCAACTACATCACCACATCCAATACCCTAGCATGCATGTCCTAAGGCCACATCATATCACCACTTATAGCACATTCACATTAATACATAACAAAGGTGTTCACATAGACATACCTCGAATCCAAGCTGCGCTACACGTAAAACAGGTAAGATAATGACATTTAAAACACGACACATAATCATATGAGGCATCCAAGGCAAGTAGTTCACATATCACACAAGTGGCCTTAGTTAAACCCTTACCTAAATCGGCGCCGGGTTGGAGCACGCTCCTACGCCTCCTGAAAGTTCTCACTCGCTTCACCTATAAGAGGGAAATACTATAAGTTAATCTCCCTCTATCGGAAATACCAAAATCCCTATCTTACCCTTATCATGGCCTAATACTAAGGTTTATATTAATAATTAGTAGTTTATAAATAAAAAGGTAGGGTTATTATTATTCCTAAGATAGTTAATCAATGTTTCCACTAATCGAAGTAAGCCCTATTATATTCATAGTATCATGGTAAGGGTTCCAATAATTTTATTAATAGTACTAATAATAATAAGAATACTAATAATAATGATAGTAGTAATGATAATAGTGATCAAAATCCTAGTAGTAATAGTAGTAACAGTAATAAGAATAATGCTAATATTAACGACGATAATAAGGTTAATAATACTAATAATAGTAGTAGTATTAATAATAATGATAATGATAGGAATAGTAATAGTAATCGTAATAATAACAATAGTGACAATACAAATCATGATAAGAATACTAAAATAATAGTGTTAAAGAATAATAATAATAATAATAATAATAATAATAATAATAATAATAAATAATAATAATACGATGGTAAATACGGTTAGGGTACTAGGTATGGTAAATATAGCGATAATAGTAATAATAATAATAATAATAATAATAATAATAATAATAATAATAATAATAGTAATAATAATAATAGTAATAATAAGAATAAGAGTAAGAACAACAATAGTAATAATAATAACCGCCATAACCATGATAATAATAATAATAACAATAATGATAATAATAATAATAATAATAGTAATAATAATAATAATAATAATTGTAATAATGATAATAATAATAAGAATAAGAATAATAATACTAGTAATAATAATAATAACTTAACAAGGTTTTAGTATTAATTAATACCATTAATTAGAAGTTCTTAGGGGTAATGTTAGGACCTAATAATAATAATAAGGGTAGTAATAATAGTAAGTATAGTAATAGTATTAATAATAATGTTAATAATAATTATAATAAAATTAATATTAGTAGTTAATAGTATTAAAAATCATTAATCACTTTTATTATTCAGGATCTAGGGTTTAGGGAGTTGGGCAACCTGGCTGGGGTGGTGGCGCCGGCGGCGCCGGCGGTGGAGGAGGGAGGAAGAAATGGGGAAAATGGCTGTGGAGGCTAGGGGAGGGGGAAACTAGAGGAAATTGGAGGTGTAGGGTGGTAGAGCAGGAAACCCTGGTTGTTTTCTGGGGTAGGGGTGGTGCTGCAGGCGGCGGTATGGGCGGCGGCGGCGGCGCGAAGGTGGCGTAGGGGGGTCGAAAAGGTTGTTTGGGAAGGCAATTTCGCACGGCCGGGGCGGCTCGTGCGGGGAAAGGCAGGGAGAGCTAGTGGCTTGGTTGTGTAGAGGGCGGTGCAGGGGGAGTTTTGGTGGCAGTGGCAGGCGGCAGAGGTGGCCGACGGCGGAGGAAAGGCTGGCTGAAGTTGGGGCGGCACGCGACGGAGTTTTTTGGGTTCCAAATTTTTGAACCTGATTAAGGCAATTCCTGGGCCTATTTATAAGCCAATTGGGATGGGAAAACGACAAGGGTGCTAGGGAGAGTAGGGGGTTAGGGTTATGGGGGTTGTCCGGTGAGAATGGTCGGCGCAGGGTCTGCAGTTGCAAACCATGATCTGTCGAGGAGGGAGAGGCTTGCGTGAGAGAGAGAGGCTGAATTATTTGGTCAAATCCACAGGGGAGACAACGAGGAGGAGAGGGGTGAAATGACCGGTGAGATGGCGTGGCGTTGAAGGCTATCTTTTTCGGTGAATTTTTCGGTTGCAGGTGGGTGTGAGGTAGAAGACGACGTGTAGGGGGTGGACCGGTGGTCCAAGGGAAAAGAAAAGAAAGGGAAAGGGGAGGCCAAACCGGCTGGGAGAAAGGGAAAGAGGTGCGCGGGGGAGAGCTGGGCGCGTAGGGGGTGATGGGCCAGCAGGCCGGCCCAAGTTGGGGTAAATAGAAAAAAGAAAAGGAAGAGAAGGAAAGGAAAGAAAAAGAAAAAGAAAAAGAGGGAGGAAATGGAGAAAAGGAAAAAGGAAAAAGAAGGGAAATTAGTGGTTGGATTAATTAGTATGATTTGGGTAATTTGGGATGTTTAAATAAAATATAAATATTAAAATAATAATTACATTCTATTTTAAGGTTAATTTAGGGATTTTTGAAGGAATTTTCTTAAATTCCATTTTAATTAACAAAACGCTCTAATTTTCTCCAATTAAATTATTTATAAAGTTTATATTAATTTGAAATTATTTTATCCTTCTTAATTTAAACAAAGTAATTTATTTAATTAATTCCTAATAATCCCTTATTTGGCCATGATTTTCTAAATTAGGGTTTTGGGGTATTTCACTTAGAGAGTTAGAGTGAATTATATTGTGAAATAGAATATTTATATTTATAAGGTTAAAGATCTTAGGTTAGATCTTAGCCACCATCCAACTGAACTTAGAAAATCAACTTCAAACAAGTTGGGTTTAAAGAAGATGTAAAGATTTTGCAATACTTGAGGGCTATATAAAATTCCTATTTTTGTAGAGGATTATGTGTTAATGATCTTCCATATAAAATTTGGTATCAAATCATGGCTAGTGGTGTCAACAACTCAAGTACAGAATTCCACTAAAGCTTTGACTTCAACATAAGCAACATAGGAAGTTCTTGTAAGATTATTAAATTCTCTTGATTGAATTCTTTGAATGTTAATGAATTATTTTTGAATCTTTAGAAAAACCTACATGTTTTACGTGTTCCTTGCATGTGATAACATAATCTTGCATGTTTTTTGGAAGGATATTGATTGATCTTGCATGAGAATCTCGCCATAGGTTTAGAAAATTTCACGCGTGTAGATTGTGCAAAATTGTACATGCTATGTGTGACCTTTAAACGTTTTGAGTTTTTAGTTTGTGCATGAAAATGTGCATGCTTAAGTTTTTTCTTATGATGTTTGATCACTTGTGGTGATCATAAGTTGGTATTGGAATCGACTAAGTGGGCATGATTTGTGAAAATTTTGCTTTGTTGAAGCATATAATCTATTAGGGTATCTGTGTTTTGTTTTGGTTTTTTTATCATGTTTTTTGATATTTGAGTGTTCAAATATTGTGTGTCCTTATCAAGTAGAGTGAGTCCATATTGATAAGCTATTTTTACCTGCATGAAATTGTGCTTGAAGGGTTTGAATACACACATAAAGATTTAAAACTTGCTAAATTCTATATCAAACACTTTGAAGTGAGTTTTTAAAACTTGCTGAATTATATATCAAGAATTTAGCAAAATAAGTGTTTAAATGTAACTATTTTTGTTGTGTGATTAGTACACTGACTTGCTTATTCTCTATTGGATTCATCGAACTCAAATATTTTTGCAATAATCGAACAAGAATTACATTGTGGTGTTGGGTTGTCTCGGTCGAAATCAACTAAACCAAAAACCTAGTGGAATCCGAGTGTTATAGGGTTGTAGTAGTTGAAACATGAAGGGGGGAAAAATTTACAAGCCATGTTTTAAGCTATTCAAAACTCTCAGACAATTTAGATTCTACTAATGCTCAAACATAGGCAAATTCCTGTGACACAAACTCAACTACAAAAGCTAGAATCTAGGTTTGATGAACAAGAATTGGTCCAAAATGTCCGAGAACAAAGGGAGTTCTATGGAGACCGAATAGGGAATGCTATAAAATCAACCAATCCAGCTAAGGGAAGGTATCTAAATTCAATAATATACCATGATGAAGATTCTATAGGGAGTGGAAGTAACCGAAAGTTCTATGGCCATCAACCAAAGTATCATTAAAAAGAAGATAAAGGCATTAAACTTGATCTTTCCAATTTTAATGGTAAATTTTATGAAGACTTATTTCTTGAGTGGTTACAAGAAGTGGAGGCTATCTTTGAGTTTAAAGATTATCAAGATGAGAAACATTGTAACTAGATACTCTTAAGTTTAAGAAGTTTCCTAGGATATGGTATGATAATCTAAAAAGGACTAGGGAACAAGAAGGTAAATTAAAAATTAAATCTTGGAAGAAACTTAAGAAGAATCTAAGAAAGAAATTTATCCCTAAAGAGTATGAGCAAGATAATTATATTATATTGAATACTTTTAGAAAGGGACTTCTAAGTGTCGAAGAACATGTTAGGGAGTTTGAAAGGTTGGCACTTGTATGTGATATCCATGAAAGGAAGGAAGAAACTTATGCTAGATTTTTGTGTGGCCTTAATATGATGATTTGAGATAAAGTTGATACTTATCTATATGATTCTTTAGATGACATGATTAAGCTATCCTTAAGATTTAAAAAATAAATTAAATCCACTATGCCTCATGCCAAACAAAGTACTCCATCTATAAAGCACTACTCAAGTACTCATGCTATAAAGTTTGGAGCGAGTACTTCAACTTCTACAAATCTTGATAAAAAACGAGGGATTACTAGAGAGGAGAAAGGAAAGAATAAACTAAATGAATTCTCTACTGGGAAATATTTTAAATACCAAGGGTTTGGACACTTCGCTCACGAATGTCCCAATCAAAGGGTATTATCCATACAAAAAATTAAAGGCATTGAGACATGTGAAGAAGATCTTGAATTTGAGCCTTTTGAGGAAGTTTCTAGTGAATCAAAGGAGGAAGAAATTAACTTTTATGTCTTAGAAAGAGTGATTCAAGTCCAAGCTAGTGAGAAACCTACCAAACGAGAAAAGATATTTAAAACAAAAGGAAGAGTAGGAGATATGGTTTGTCGTATTATCATTAATAGTGGATCTTATACAAATGTATCCAATGAGAGGATGGTGAAGGATTTGGGTTTGAATACTACACTACATGCAAATCCTTATTCTCTTCAGTGGTTAAATACCTACAAGGGATTCAATGTAATTAAACAAACCCTAATATCATTTAAATTTGGTAATTATCATGATGATATACTATATGATATTGTACCTATGGATGCATGTGGAATCTTATTAGGTAAACTATAGCAGTATGATATAAATGCTATTCATAATGGTATTACTAATGAATATCTAATTGATAAAGAGAAGAAGAAGCATAAACTTAAACCTTTAAAATGTGATAATGAGAACATAGTTGAGAATAGTAATAGTTTATTCTTACATGAAAAGGCTATAGTCAAATATATTCAAGAAGAATGAAGTTTCTATGCTATGATTATGAAAGAATCCCTACAAGGGGAGAGAAATAATAGTAATCCTCTATTAGATAAACTTCTTGATGAGTATTGTGATGTTTTTCCTGATGACATGCCACTTGGATTCCCACTTAAGAGAGGAATAGAACATGCCATAGATTTAATTTCTGGTATGTCTTTACCTAATTAACCTACATATCGATGTAATCAAAAGAAGGCCAAGGAATTAGAAAAAAAAAATACAAGAACTCATAGGAAAAGGGTTTGTGAGGGAAAGCATGAGTCCATGTTATGTGCATGCATTACTTATCCCTAATAAGGATGGTACCTAGTGCATGTGTATTGACTCAAGAGCTATAAATAATATAATTATCAAACATCAATTTCCTATGCCAATATTGGATGACATATTAGATAAGTTATGTAAAGCGCAAGTATTCTCTAAAGTTGATCTAAGAAGTGGATATCATCAAATGAGAATAAGAGAATGGGATGAATAGAAAACTGCATTCAAGACCACGTATGGTCTTTATGAGTGGATTGTGATGCCTTTTGGTTTATTTAATGCACCTAGTTGATTTATGAGACCAATGAATGAAGTTCTTTGAAATTTTCTTGGAAATTTTATTGTGGTATACGTAGATGATATACTTGTGTATAGTAAAAATGAGCATGATTATCTTATTCATTTAAGGAAGTTATTTGATAAGCTGAGGGAAACTAAACTCTATGAAAAAATGGATAAATGAGATTTTATGCTTTCAAGTATTGTTTTCCCCAAATATATTGTGAGTCGTGAAGGTATTAAAGTAGATTCCACTAAGATTGAGGCTATTAAAGATTACTTGATACCTAAGGATATTCATGAGGTGAAGAGTTTTCAAGGTTTGGCAAGTTTTTGTAGGAGATTCATTAAGGATTTTTCTACTATTGTTGCACTACTAACACAACACATGAAGAATGGCGAATTTAATTGGAGTGAGGATACAATTAAAGCCTTCCAAACTTTGAAAAATAAGCTATGTAATGCACCAATACTAGCTTTATCCTACTTTAATAAATTATTTGAGGTTATGTGTGATGCAAGTGGAGTAGGGATAGGAGGTGTACTCTCACAAGAAAAAATATCCATTGCATTTGTTTAGTGAGAAATTAATTAGAGAAAAACTGAACTATTTAATATATGATAAAGAATTCTATGCCATTATAAGAATTCTAGAAATATGGAGTCATTACTTAAAACTCAAGCTATTTGTTTTGCATTCGGACCATGAGAGTTTAAAATATTTACACGGGGAAAAGAAAATTATCCCTAGGCATGCCAAATAGGTTAGTTTCTTACAATCCTTTGTGTTTTCTGTCAAACATTTTGACAGTAAAGAAAATGCCATGGCTAGTGCTTTATCTAGAAGATCCATAATATCGGTCATGTTAGATGTTAAATTATTAGGTTTTGAGATGTTGAAGGAATTATATGCCAAAGAAATAATTGAATTCTTTAAAAAAATTCATCAACAAATTAAAAAGAACATAGAAATATCTAATGCTAAATACCAAACTCAAGCAAATAAAAATATAATTCAACAAGTGTTTAAAATAGGAGGTTTGATTTGTTACATTTAAGAAAAGAAAGAAATCTAAACTTAAGAAAAACAAACCGATGCCAAAAACTTATGGGCCTTTTAAAATATTAGGAAGATTTGGAAACAATGCATATAAACTTGAATTTCCTGAGCACTATGGAGGAATATCTAGGACTTTCAACATAGGTGATTTATTTCCTTAATATAGTGATGCTAATTTGAGGGAAGAATTATTTTTTACACGGGTAGAAGGATGCAAGAGCATCTCTAGCTCACTCTCAATCTTATTTTCAAGGGATGAAGAATAATAAGAATTAACATACTTGGAAATGGGACCCACTGTGCTTGAAAATTCTAATGGTTCTAATGCTTTGCTAAGTAACTCTTACAGATATTGTATATGTTTGCAAGAAGTTCAAGTTATTGAAGATCTTTTGTGTACAATACAATGGCATTACAATAATTACAAAGTTGCATGGAAGACAAGGCTACAAGATATAAATTTGGATTACATATGTTAAATCTATGTATTACATATTCAGAGTTTGTGTAGCTTTGTTATTTTGTTGTATACTTTGTAATGCTTGTAAAATATCATTGTAACTCCTATGTATATACTTGTGTCGTGCCAATAGGGTTATTTTTATTAATAAGGCTGAATGTTATGGGCTTATTAATGAAAAGGTCTACATGTGTAAATGTGTGTGTGTGTGTGTGTGTGTGTGTGTGTGTGTGTGTGTGTGTGTGTGTATCCTTTACACTTGATCTCAACATGATAATAATGATAGAGAATAATACATGAATTTTGAATAGAGAGAATACACACAAAGGTTTTGTGTTCTTCTTTGAGTGAGAACCTTGGAGAGTAGTAGAGTGAATTCTATTAAGAAATAGAATATTTCTCTTTATAAGACTAAAGATGTTACGTTAAATCTTAGCCACCGTCAAACCGAACTTAGAAAATAAACTTCAAACAAGCCGAGTATAAGGAAGCTTTAAAGATTTTGCAATACTTGAGGGCCATAGAATAATTTCTGGTTTTATAGAAGATTATGTGTTAATGATCTTCCACATGAATCGTCACAACTAAAATTGAAAAAGGAAAAGCAAGCATAGGTTTTTACCTTAGTGTCCTGAAGTAATAAAACACCGCTTATATAAGCATCATTGATTTACTTTGGCATTACATCCAAAACATTTTCAATATTAAGAGCGATATACTCCTAGTTTCCCTTAACATTATAGGTACTAAACAAAGTTTCTCCACCATCACCTCCTAGAAATTGTTACTTAGAAACAATAGTGATTAGGGGGGCTGTGAGAGCTCTCCTTTGTTGAAAATCAATGCTATAAAGGTTTTCAAGCCAAAATTCTCCTGCATTCTCTTCTTTTTTATTCTAGAAGATCAAAGAGGATTCATACTTGCAAGGTTTTCTAGTCTTATGCATAACAATCAAGTTAGCAATGCTATTTTGTGCACCACAATAACCCTCCTTTTATAGACCTATGGGCCTCTTTGAGAGGGAAGCAAAATGGTGGATAATGATAAATTCAAATACATTATACTGATATGACATGATAATCATAGGCCATCACATTTCTTTATAATGGTAGTAATAATTACACCTATTTGTACGAACTACTATGGCAAATCCCCTTTTGGGGGGATAGGACCTCTCTTAGCATCATCGACATGATTGCTCTACTAACCTTTGCTAGTTAGATTGTCTAGGCTACTCCCATACACATGTTGACCCGAGCATCCATTTTTCAAATTTTGCCTCAATATTGGTGCTTATGTCTTAAATGTTACTCAAAATTAGGTTGCGAGAGTGATCAACACGTTGTACTTCCACACCCAAACACCACACATTCTTAGTGAGCTAATGAGGTAGGAAGCCTCTAAGATATCCCAATTTCATGATTATTCTACTCAAAATTATCTCTACACATCACTACATGAAATGACCTCCTTCTAAAATACAAGGGAGCAGAGTATCCACAATAAAAAGGCCACACCTAACCACCTTCTCCCAAAGAAAAAAAATAGAGTAGGGTGCTTACAATTATAATGCTCCACCACACCCAATCACCTCCATCACCTATTTTAAAATGGAAGTAGAAGACTACTCAATCCACTTAGAAATGTGATTTTTTTAAATAAAAAAAAAACATCTTCCTTCTCCCATTTTCAATATGAAGTAGAGGACATTACTCTCTCTATTTTTAAATACCTATTTAAAACATTCTTGATCACCTTCCATAACTATTAAAGGGAAGTGGAGAACCGTGTTCACATGATTTCCAAACATCAATATGCAAATGTTCAGCACATCAAGAACTAGCAGGTGATGAAACCCTTGACTACCAAACAATCATCACTCTTGAACACACAATCTCCTAAGTATAAACAAGTTGTACATATATAAAGTATTATAGGAATTCAAGTTCAAAAACATAAAGATTACATTACAAATTAGCCTTACTTAGAAACTAACAAAACCTACACCCTATTAGTACCATCACCCACAACTTCTTTATATGATGTTGTCTCTTCACCACCCCACTGAGAAGGACTTTGAGTAGAAAGAACCTCATTTCTAAGGACAATCCCCTAGCTCTCCCAACATGTGTCCCAATATTGTTGGAGCTCCATCTTGTCCTACATTTTTTCAAGGCCTACCTCCATCTCTGATATCATATCCAACTTGGTTATATTGTTAATGGAATCTAACTTCATCTTATAGTTGTGAGCTTTATTGGAAAGGGATCGAATGCACAAGTCCTAAACCCTAAACTCCTACTCTAAACCAGTTCCTTGGTCTTCCACATGACCTCCATTTTTCCCTAAGCCGCCTTAGATTTGTGGGCAAAGGAGCACGCATCCTCCAATGACTTCCTAGTCTCAACCAACTATTCCAAAAGGCTTTCTTGATAGCTCTCTAGACCTTTCACTTCCTATTCATAAGAAGCCCTGAATTCCCTAAGTTTCCCAAGGTCATACTACAACTTGATGACATTACTCTCTAGTGGAGCACATTGACATTATAAATCAATTTTTAAAAGAGAATGTTGAAAAAGGCATTGTTGAACTTAATTTTTTTTTAAAGTGATGACCAACTAGTTAATATCTTCACAAAAACTTTGGGTGGAGTTAAAGTTGTGAAGATTGGGTGGAGTTAAAGTTGTGAAGATTAGGCTACAATTAAGCATGGTTAACATAGTGTAATTCATATATCTTTAACCCCAAAGATTGGATAGATTAGGTGGTGACCGGAGGAGAATTACAAAATGATGTCTCATTGACTTGCTTAATCAATATGAGTGCTTGTTAATGCTTTTGATGTGTTGTTAATCATTAAAAAAAATCCTAAACTATCAAAGGGAACAATAATGGAACTATATTTGAGATTACAACCCATAATAGTTCTTCACAGACCTTGTACATTTTTTTGAATTATTTGGCCATAAAACTAATCTAGGAAATGCATTGTCTACCTTGAGAGAAGAACTCCTACACTAAAGCAACAAATCATCAAGTTACAAGGATTTGAGGAGGTTCACTTCTTGGCATATTTTATAGGTTATTCTGCTAGCTAATTGTATAATGTTTCATTAGCATCATGGATTAGTCAATTGGCTCTTTACCCTATCAATTTTGTGGGTAGAAGAATGATGATGACCTTTGAGGAAACAATGAGGTACAAGGGTTCATTGGTTGCATTTTGTGAGGTAATCAAACATGAAGGTTTGTGTCCTTGAATAAGGAAATTGATGTACATATAATCAAAGATGATTCCTGATTTACAACCCTATATGGTTTTCATTTTTTTCATGTCTCTTTATTTCTTGGACATAGGAAAAGTGTTCATGAAGCTGAACATCTCTATAAAGTAGGAAAGTCGAACCACTTAAAGAAACAATCAAGCATATGTTGATCTTTGCAAGCCTCAACCAAAAAAATTGTCAATTTGCCTATTGATGGATATCATTATGAGCTAAATTAGGAAATATTTTGATGCTCGGGTAAGAAGGGTGAATATTATATAACCAATAAAACTTGTGAACTATATATACCTAGGATGGACAAAAATGAATAAGCAAACTGCAAGTTGGTAGCTCTACCTATAATAGTAGGGTTAGGATAAAAAGGTCAAAGCCTTGACACTTCAAAATTTAGAGCATGAGGTTCACAACTTGGTAACCAAAAAAAAAACACCATACAGATTTGTTTATTTGTACAATTATCCCCCTGCTATCAAAATCCACATGGTCAAAAGCAACAGGATTCCTTGCTTTCTATACTAGGTAAGTCGTAGTAGCTAAGGCCATACACCGGGCATGAGAGGTGATTTTCCGCCCTTTCTTCCTCTTCTTCCTCCTCTAACATTTGTTAGCGTTGTATAATGAATGAGATAGAAACTCTCATAATCCCAATCCAAGACTCGATATTCTTCCAAACTACAAAAAATAAGAGGACAGTCAAAAAAAAGAGATGAGAATGACTCTCATTAGCACTATTACATAAAGGGCATAACAAATCAATGTCAATGATAGCCAATCTATTTCGAGTATTCAGCATCTTTAGGGAAGCCATCCAAAGAATGGAGTATCTGTGTACCGCAACTCATCCACACAATACTGTAGTTACTCCAAGTGGGGGCTTTCGGCCCGAAGCATTCATATGCTGCACGACTGGAGAAAGCACCATAATCCTAAGCCATGACCTGACATTCTTCACACAATACAGGTGGAATATTTTGATGCTAACTCAGATCGCTGTCAGACCAGTGAAACAGGCGTGCGGCATGCTAAGAAAATTGTGAATTTTCAAAAACAGCCTTTACGTGGATTTTCCGTAGTAATAAACAACTCATTGTGAATCATATCTCATTAAATGGGTGAAGTCCGGACCTGCACAACATTTTCGCTACTAGTTTGTGAGATAGTTGCATACAATTTTTTAGAGAAATTTCTTCCCCGAGGGATTTTCTATCATAAAAATGCTAAGAAAATTGCATAAGACATATATCAGTTTGAATGATTAATTCAAGAGCTCACTTCACATTTAAGCCCATTACATACAAAGTACAGCTTCCAAGTGATGCGACAATGTGCCTACTCTGCCACGAGAAAAGCGACCCCGAACAAGATGATGATGATCATGATGTCACAGATCCATACTTTCTGTTATGAGCGAAGCAAAAACTGATGTACACACCAGTCATAGTAAAATAGAAAATGGCCCATCAATTTGCAAACAACCAGTGCAAAATTGAACCAGTCTCATAGCATGTCCTCAAGTACAAACATCTTTTAACTTTATCATCTAATTACGCGAAATTTCACAGAATCACCAACAAAGCAGCCTCGGCAATCTCATGGTAAAAGAATATTCTAACACTCTATACAACAAAACAATAAAATTTGACCATCAAATAAGCTGCAATTGCCGCGTTCTCACTTTTTTTTTTCACTTCCACAGCTCTTCCATTGGTATCCCACGTTCAAGCGCCACATCCCGGAATTGCCTCATCTTCAGTATTGCTTCAACAGTGGCTCTGGCATTGTTGAGCGCATTGTTGCTTCCTAGCTGCTTACCTAAAGCATTTTCTACTCCTGCCAATTCCAAGACCGTTCTGACAGAACCTCCTGCAATAACCCCAGTACCAGGGGAAGCAGGTCGAAGCATCACTTTTGCTGCCCCATAGTCTCCGTCAGATCTAAAAATCAAATGTTCAGAAGATTAGGGCAATCAATAAAAGATTTATTTGAAATGCATATTCCACTCAGAATAAACCGATTCCAAGCTGGGTAACAAGTAACAACATGAAGCAAATACTTTAGTCCTTCGAGAAATTCTACAGGAGACACAAACCATAGGCACTTGTTATACCTGTGAGGAAATGTCAAGTATTTGGTCATTGGAACCGTGATGAGATTACGACGGGCATCTGTTGCTGCCTTCTGAACAGCACCAATAACTTCTTTAGCCTTGCCGTGACCGACACCTACTTGACCTTTCTTGTCACCAACTACGACAATTGCCCTGAACTTGAGTTGTTTCCCCCCTTTCACGACCTTAGTAACCCTCCTAACCTATCATCAAATCAAATATCAACATATGCATGCAGGCAGCTCAACTGAGCTAGTGAGCTCACTGCTGAGGTTTGCATCTTGTAGCTTCAAACTTTTCGAATGTTTACAAGAGCTACATAAATACATGTGTCATATCTGCATGCACCAATGGTTATAAATAACTAGTTAACTACATCAACCATATGATAGCGGCAGGCAAGTCCGCAACTTGGAGTAGGTCAAGGGCTTCATTGGGCAAAACTGGAGCATTAAATTGTCGATTGGTTTAAAAACTGAAGATTTTCTTAGTGTAACTACCAATTTAACAAAGGATGAAATTAAAACTACATCATTAAAGGAATCAGGTGCATAAATAAATAATCTAAATGGAATGGCAATGCTGGACAGAGAACATCAAAGAATCAAACTAACAACTGTTTTCACTCAGCCTCTATCCTTTATCTTTTTCAATCCATATTATTTTTCTTCAATTCTCAAATTAGCAGACGACAGCACCAACCTTATAGATCGTGGACATAATCTATACTGGGAATTTCAAAAGCTAGTTTAAGGTGCTTGAAATAATGCCGCATTACAAATCTATTTAAGCTGCGGCTCTAATTGCTCAAGCCATGACAAAATTTCAACCAGTGAGGAGCATCCCCACCAATTTCAAAAAGTTGCTAAGTTACATAAACTTAAAAATAAGTAATCTTGCTCGCATAACTAAATTTGTGGATATTAATGACCCAAATGTATACCAGTGTCCGATTAAGCGCATGTTGATACAACCACCGACTTTAGATAAAAAGAATTCCTAAAATAAATTTACCATTTTTTACAAAACAATTAACAAGAAATCGAATTCCAATCTTAAATTTCCAAATTGATCATAGTAAAGCTTCAACAACACCAAGAAGATAACCCACACTGAACATAAAACTGCAAATCACCAAAAAAGAGCATTCATCAAATACTCAAAACACTCCCCGCCCTCCAAAGGACGAAAAATTACCTGAACAACCCGTTCTTCAAACCCATCTCTAGGTTTCTCTTTCTTCGTCTTCCCACCAAAACCACTAGTCTTCTTAACTTTTGAATCCATCACATAAACGTCCTTACCCAACAAACTCTCCCCACTATACCCTGGTCCATAAAGCTCTTCATACGCCCTCGCCACATCTTCCTCACTTTCAAACGGCGGCTCGTCAATTGGCTTTGGCGGCACAAATCCTTCGGGTTTCTCCGGTGGGTCAAACGTTAATTCCGATTCTGGATTTATGCCGTCGAAGAAGACTGTGTCAGTGTCGCCGGCATTGGCTCTGAGTGGAGTTAAGGATGGGGAGAGACAAAGGCGGGCTGATTTGAAAGAGGAGGGGAGGAAGAGTGATGATGATGCGGTGGTTGAGGTTATGGCGGTGCGAAATGTAAGGGAGGAGAGAGCGGAGGAGAGGGTCGCGGCTGAAACAGTAATCACCATTGATTTAGAGAAGAGGATTGGGATTTGGGGCCAGGGGGGGATGGAAGGGGAGGGGGGATGAAGGATTGGGATACTCTGTAATATATCTATATATGCCCAGCAGCAATTTAGGAAGATGCCTAGCGTATACAGTATACTAGAGCAGTGTGATGGATAAGGTGTTTAGA
This sequence comes from Tamarix chinensis, assembly GCA_030549775.1. NCBI lineage: Eukaryota > Viridiplantae > Streptophyta > Magnoliopsida > Caryophyllales > Tamaricaceae > Tamarix > Tamarix chinensis. Next base: position 40,619,614 of record CM060177.1, read on the forward strand.
TTATGTGTTTAGATTTTATATATATATATATATATACGTGTTTTGCATTTATTATTATAAATACCTAACAATTTTTTAATAAAATATTTATTTAAGCATATAAGTGTTTATGAACTTTTTCGCACGAATCGTATAAGCTTATAAAAAAAATAAAAAAATAAAGATATAAATATTTAATTTTTTTTTTCATTAAAATAAATAAAATAATATCTAAAATTAAAAAAAAAGTAAAGTATTATGTCTCAATGAGAAATAAATTTAAAATATTTATATTTTTACATAAAATTTAAAAATGTTTATGCATTTATAGAAACAAACCAAAAATGCATATATTTTTGTCATTTAAATTTTTAGAGAAGTTATATACTTTTTAAATAATGATAGTATATTTTTATATTCATTAATTTTGTCTCATTCATGACTTTATTAATAAAATATAAATATATAAATTTAAATTATATATATATATAGTGACCAAAATTTTATCACATAATTAATTGTCTAACTTATTTGTAGTTATTTTCTATCAAAAAGTAAAATAATGAAAGTTTGGGTTTAAAAAGTTTGAAGAAACATGTTAATTAAGTCTCATAGAGTATTTAAAATAGAGTTAGTGGTGAAATTATATAATAAAAAAATAAATAATTTTAAGAAAAGATAAATTTTAATAAAAATTCTTACAATTAACAAATGATAGTAAATAGTTAGATACATAAATATATAGTAATAGGATTTTGAAAAATATGTAAAACTAAGTTTACAAGTTAAAATATCTTTCAAGCCTGAAAAGAATAATATTATATGTATTTTTTTCATTCGGTGACACATATTTCTTTTATAATAACCATTTATGGGATTTTAAATCATTATAAATATTTATCAATTTAATTGTGATTATTTTCGATGAAGAAAAATATGAAAGATTTGAGTCCTTTTTTAAAAAAAATGTGAATACAAAGGCATAGAGTTATATAAAGTAGTAAAAGATGGGCTATTAGTGGATCCCAAAACATCATCGAAGAAAGTAAATTAAAAGAGAATAAAAAAAAACTTCAAGAACAGGTAAATTCAAGTAGATTTTTTTAACTATTAACAAATTATTATATAGTAGTTAGATTGATTATTCTTCACAAATTCTTCCACTATGTTTCCATTTTTCATTATTGTGGATTATTTCATTCATTTTCCAATGTATATAGTTGGTTTGATATATTATTTAATAATGATGATGATGATGATGATAAAGTATTCATGTCTTTATGCATTATTGATTCATATAAAAAATAGAAGTTTTGAAAGATTTATATCTTTTTATTTATTCATCTAAATTATGAGAATTTATATTTTCTTTATAATTAGTAAATTTCAACTATTGTTACTCATAATAATTAATTCCAACAAGTTTATTAACCTCCTAATTAATTCCTACAAATCTATTAACTTTCTTTTCTTATTTTCATGGTTATTGGAGGTTGAAATCAAGGATAAGGGAATAAGAAGAAAATGTGAGGAGAATAGGGAAGGGGGTGTGTGTGTATAAGAGAGGGATAAGAATAAGATAATAATTAGAATAAAAAAAGAGCAATCCTCCTTTTCTTTGGAAGGGTGAACTTCTATTTATTGTGCATTTACATAGGATTAAGGGGAGGACATGAGGCGATGTTGGGCCTCGTTGTTGTTTTCCTACGTGAAGTTGGGTTGTTTATCAAAATACTATATCATTACTTCCTTTTTACATCTCAACCGTTACAATGTTGGCTAATCTAATACCTCATATCATCACTTCTTTTAAATCATCACAAGGTTAACTTTACATCAAAGGCTTAAGGTCAGTTATACATTAAATGACTCTAGAATGGCTTTTATCATGTTCTCCCTTTATGTTAGCTTCCCAATCAATGACCTATGTGTAACACCCTAATGCACTAGTTGTAGGTAGTTACAGAAAGTGCTTTTAGAATTGACAACTAGCCCCACAAATTAACATGAGTCCTTTCCTACATACTTTGTCCTTACTCATATGCTTTTCAGGAAACTTTCCAGAATATCATCCATCTTTTGGCTACTCCAAGCCAAATATGCTTAACTATAGAGTATTCCAGTTATAAATTTCTAAAAATGAATGTGTGCCTTGTTAATGTAGGTAGTCATATCATTCCTTTTAATTTTCTTCCCTAAAGATAACCCAGCGTTGAACTACTCTAAGCTGAGCATAGTTAATTATAGAGTTCTCTAGTGATAGATTTTCAAAATGGAATGTGCATCTTGTTAATATAGGAAGTAATATCAATCTTTTTAATCCTCCAACATCCAATACTAATGTGGAGTATTATGCTATGTTTGGCATTAAAGGGGGTCATTTGTGATGGTCCTTGTTTTATTAGGAAGTTAGCAAAATGGATTGACATTCTTATATTGGTTTGGGGTTCCCAATCATCATTCGACAACCTTTTAGAGACAAAGATACAATAGGAACATGTGTCTTTTGTTACCAAAAGTAGGAAATATATGATAATACTTTTTTTTGGAAAATATAAATACACACACACACACACATATAAAGTGTAAATAACCCTAAGGATCGGTTGAAGTTCATCAGTTAGAGTATTAATGAAATGTCCCAAAAATTTTCATTTTAAAAATTATAGTTAAATAAGGTTTTATTTGAAAAATTAATTAAATAAATTATTTTTATTAAAAAAAGGAAATTAATTAGGGCAAATCAAGAAGGAATTTATAAGTACTTTAATTAGGAGAAATTTGGAAATTTTGGCTAATTAAGGATTTTATTTTGAAAATTAATTAATTAAATTATTTTATTTAAAATAAGAAGGAGAAAATAGTTCCAAATTAATAGGAATTTTATAAATAATTTAATTGAAGAAAATTAGGGTGTTTTGCTAATTAAAATGGAATTTATGAAAAACTTTCAAAAACCATAAATTAGCCTAAAAAGGGATTTAAATATTATTTCATTTAAATATTATTATTTTTAAATATCCAAAATATTTATATTAATTTACATACACAACCTAATTATTTTTCATTTTTTCCTTTTCTTTCTCCCTTTTTCCTTTTCTTTCCTTTTTCTTTCTTATTCTTTTCTTTTTCTTCTCCTCTCCGTCCTGGGCTAACCCGCGGCCTAATCCTCCTCTTTTCTTTCCCTTCTTCTTCGGCCCGGCCCAGCCAGCGCAACTGTCTCTCCTTCCCGCGGCCCAGCCTAGCCAGCGCAACTGTCTCTCCTTCCCGCACAGCCAAACGCTATGTTTCGTCCCATTTCTTTTAATGTCCGGCCCGGTCCGCCTTCCTTTCTTTTTCTTCTTTTCCTCCTGGACTGCCGATCCAGCTATCACCTCTTTCTTCTTCTTCTTTTCTTCTCCCTCAGCCTCGTCAACGACCTGTACCGCCACCAACTCCCCGGTTTTCCTTCGTCACTCGTGCCCCATTGACCAAGCGTTTCACTTCCCCCTCTTCCCTGCTAACTCATCGACCATTTCACCCAACTAACTATTCCCCTTCTCGCGCGATCCCCTCTCTCTTTCCTACGCTCAACCCTTGCCATGATTTGGAATTCCGCTGGCCAACCTCACTGCCGGTGAACCCGAACCAATTTGCCATATTCCCACGCCGACCCACAGAACCTTACCCTCTCTTCTACACTCTATAAATACCCCTCATTATTTGTATCTCAAAGCTTTTTCCCGAATCTCTGAAAACTCACCCCTTGTCACCGCCACCTATTTAGACGTCATTTCCACCACCTTCAGCCAATAACGCCGCCCGTTCTAGCCACCCGAGTACTCCCTGCACTGCCCTCTGACTAACCAAACCATCCATCCCCTCCATTCTGCCTGCACAAGTCACCCCGGTTGTGCAAAGTCACCTCCTTAATCAATGAATTCTTCCACCTCCGCCGCCTTTCACACCACCCTTAGCCACCACTTTCGCCGCTTCCTCCGCTCCTTTAACCTCCCAAACTGTATTGCAGACCACCATCTACCTTCCCCTACCTTTCTTTTCCTCTTCCTCTCTCTCCTTCTCCTTTTCTTTTCTTCTTCCCCATTCGGCCACCACCGCCGCCACCGTGTGCCGCCGCCTTTGGCTGCGCCACTACCACCATTTTGTTCCTCTTCTTCTAGGCAACCATAACCACCCCAACTCCTACCTCTATTCTACGTCTCTTTTTCCCAGCATCCAACTTTTTCCCTTTTCTTCCTTTTTTCCGGCCGCCGCCGTGCACCATCGCTAGTGCCGCCTATCACCACTAGCCTAAAGTTAAACCCTAGACCCTCTCAACCCTTTTACCCTATTTTTACAAGCATTAATCTATTTTATTTCATTTATTTAAATTATGTTATATTATTAATATTTCTATTATTGTTGTTATTACTATTATTATTATTATTAATGATTTTATTATTATTTCTATTGAGGGTCGAATCCCTATTATATTTTTTATTTTGATTTTATTATTATTATTCTTATTGTTGCTATTATCTTTATTATTAATATTAATATGTTGTTATTATTATTATTATTATTACTACTACTACTACTACTATTTCAAAATTATTATTATTATTATTATTACTATTATTATTATTATTATTATTATTATTTCATTATTATTACAAATATTTTACTAATAGTGTTTCTATTATTATTATTATTGTTATGCGATTATTATTATTATTATTATTATTATTATTATTATCATCATCATCGTCGTCGTCGTCATCATCATCATCATCATCATCATCATCATCATTATTATTATTTTCAATGTTAGTATTATTATTCTATATAGGGTTGAAACCCTATTGTGCCTATTTTCAATTGTAGTGGTAGTATTATAAATATCAAATCTTATTATTATTAGTATTAATAATAATTTTATCATTAGCATTTATTATTCTTTTTAGTGTTATTATTATTATTATTATTTATTAAGTTTATTATTATTTAATGTAGGGTCAAAACCCCACTTCATTTTATCTTCGATTATTATCATTATTATTATTAACATTATGAATACTATTACTTCTTATATTTTTAGCCAAATTTAGTAATTAGTTAATGTCATTTTTATTAATATGTTATTATTTTATTAAAAACCTAGTTTTAGAATAAATTAGGAATAATAGTATTTTTGCAAGGAGGGAATCTAATTGTAGTTTTTCCCTCATATAGGTGAGACCGGTCAAAGCCCGGAGGAGGTGTAGGAGCGTGCTCCAAGACTCGTGTCGTTTTAGGTAAGGGTGTTACTAAGGCCTTATGTGTGTTGATGTGCATTATATACTTTGTATGTTATTCATCCTATGTTTATCATTATGATCATCTCGTATGTGGTATGACATGGAGTTGAAGCATGTTCTTGTGTTGTTATATGGCATGTGTATTATATATATGTGATGAAATATTGTGGTATGTGATGATTGGTTTGTGACCCTTTAGACATACATGTAAGGATGTATAAAAGTGGTATTGTGTGGGGAAAAGGTTGAAAATGGAAAATGGGAAAGAAGTTGACCGAGAGGAGTAAGTTGACAAAAGAGGAGTAAATTGACCAAGGGATGTGAGTTGATCTCAGTATTTTAATGATCCATGAGTGGAAGAATAAAATGGGAATTTTAAATAAAATAAAAGAGTAGGAGAATCTATGGTTGTGCATGGGAGAGTCTAATTTATGGGTTTGTATGGGAGAATCTAATTTATGGTTTTGCATGGTTTTGTGTGAGAGAATTTAATCTATAGTTTTGTATGGGAGAATCTAATTTATGATTTTGTATGGGAGAATCTAATTTATGGTTTTGCATGGTTTCGTGAGAGAGAATTTAATCTATGTTTTTATATGGGAGAATCTAATTTATGGTTTTGTATAGGAGAATCTAATTTATGGTTTTATATGGGAGTATATAATTTGTAGTTTTATACGGGAGAATTTAATCTATGGTGTTTCATAGGGGAGAATCTAATATATGGTTTAACATAGGAAAATCTAATCTATGGTCTGTATGGATTGAATTTAGGGTTTTGTATGGAGAAATCTTGGGTTTTGTGTGGATTGAATTTAGGGTTTTGTATGAAGGAATATTGGGTTTTGCATAAAGAATTTAGGGTTTTGTATGGCAGATTTTATGGTGTTGTATGGGGGAATCTAATCTAGGGTTTTATATAGATTGAATATAGGGTTTTGTATGGATGGACTTAAGGTTTTGCATGGAAGATTTTATGGTATTGCATGGGAGGATCTAATCTAGGGTTTTGTATAGATGGATCTAGGGTTTGCATGGTTGATTCTAAGGTTTTTACGTGGGAGTTTTAGGGTTTGCATGAAAAAGTTTGAAGGTTTGCATAGGGAGGTTAGCATCTGCATGGGAGTAAAGTTTACATATGGAACGTTGATTTGGGATGTGAGCAAGGTAATGTAAGTGTTGTTTGGGTGTTTGAACACTTTGGATGGAAAATAGCATGTATGAAATTATAAGGGTATGGAGGAGACTGAGTTAGGGTTTGGAGTGGCTAATTATGGGTTGTTGTGATTAACTAGGGTGTAACACCCCCAAATTTACTACTGAAAAATTTCGTTTAAAACCAAAAGGTTTAGCGGAAGGAAAGGATGAAACCGTAAACTCGGGGGTATTACCGCCACACTTAGTACCAGATCGGTTCACTCCTACCTTTCCAGTACTAAGTGCTAAGGCTATATCCGATCAACCTTCAGTACAAAGTATCAAAAACGCAAGACAACATTTAAAATAAATCCTCAACAAGAGGTAGGTCAAACAGAAGTTAGAGTACGATTTAGGATTACAACCCCAGAATATGTTTCTCAAAATAGGAATGTAATACAAAATACAGCTAAACAAAAACAAATCCCGAAGGATCAATATCCGGATTGCCTACTCACTCAAGTCAGGCCTTCCACCTCAAAACAGTATCCGATCTTAAACCTACACAAGAGGTCTGCTCCCCACCGTCGGTGGATCATCACAGGACTCATTCAACCAACGTAGTATCAGTACGGGTCCAATACTGAGTAAGTCCCACTACCCTATCTTATGGGAGAGACGTAACTATAGAACCGAGTTCATATTATGATACAATACATTGATATAATATCATACGTACTCACAACCCACAGCATGAATCTAGCCATACACCTATAGTAACATATAAAACATACGTAACATCCTATTTAACATATAAGCGTGGTATAACCGAGATGTAAAGTGGCTCATACGCCTCAGGTAGGAATAATCCATATTATTGAAACTCAATACGTGGCATACTCACGTAAGCAGCATGTAGCAATACAGATAATAAAAGCCGGCCGTGGTCCATTTAGACTTATTCTTTATTCTCATTAATAATATGTTCATTCCACACATTCTTCAATAGCCCATGTGAGCGCGGGAGCCCCACTATTATAGCCGGTGGACCGGAAGATATACGCACAGGGCAGAACGCCTCTGATCCACTATTATAGCCGGTGGACTGGAAAATAAACGCACAGGGCAAAACGCCTCTGATCCACTATTATAGCCGGTGGACCGGATCATGGCCCCGACTCACATGGTGTTTCGCTTTAAGTACTTAGTATCTTTCCCATGGATTAACTTATTCATTTGGTTTGTCAAGCACGAGATCCCCCACTATTATAGTCAGTGGACCGGAAGATAACGCACAGAGCAGAACGCCTCTGATCCACTATTATAGTCGGTGGACCGGAAAAATACGCACAGGGCAAAACGCCTCTGATCCACTATTATAGCCGGTGGACCGGATCATGGGCTCGGCTCGACATATTTCGCTTTATGTGATTAATGTCTTATCAGTGTCTTATTGAATCACATCACACCCTTGACATGCATGTGGTTGATACTTTACTTCTTTCCCCTCTAGAGGGACTGTCCCGTATTTTGAGACTCGTACCTCTTCTCACACCCGACATCCATCCCCCGTAGACTTAGGCATGGTGGCATATAGTAAGGTACAATCTCCAAGAATATAGGCCATCCCAACACATATGATATCGACTCCCCATGTCCTCATATCATTATTCTTTTAGCCCCATTTCATAGTACCGAAACCCTAGCATGCATGTCCTAGCGGGCCGTATCAACACAACAGAATATCACACATAAAGCATGTCATCCTCATATCATGGAAGCACACACGACGTACCTCAATTCCCAAGCTGCGCTACACGTGAGATAAGTTATCCATACATCATATAACACACATTAGCATGGTGCACACAACAATCAACACATCACATCACACATAGCACAATGTCATAGCTTCGTCCTTACTAAATACCCATAGGTAGAGGTAAGTAGAGACTTACCTGGATCCGAAGCTAGTTAAGCGAGATAAGAGGGAGAGAGATCCCTAGCTCGTGGATCCATGAGAAAGCTTTCCTAGATCCGATAGAAATCAAAAAACTGAATTAGAAACTATCCTATCAATCAATAATTCATATATTCTAATTAAATAAACACAAACAACCCAAATGATCTTTCTTAGAAAATGTGACCAAAAATTAGAACTTAAAAGCATAGCTTTATTAAGATTTAAGGTTAAAACTAAATCAAAACGGATTAATACAAATATCACTTGGGACATTTCAACTTAATTTGGAAAGCCCGAGAAAGAATAATCGATCATAAGTTAATTTATCGAAAATAACTTATGTATTAGGTTTTACAACTAAATAGGTAACCTAACCATTTACATAGAACCAAATTCAAACCAATTAGGTTAAAACAGAATTTAAATGATTTAAAACCCAAAGATAGAATTCGATTAGATAAAATACACATAGCAAAATCAATTTTATAAAATCATCCCCGAAAATTAGGGTTTTAAAGCCCACGACACAAACTCAAGTAATTCAATTTAATTAATTCAATTTAAAGGTATTAGAAAGCAATTAATACCATTTCAACTATTTCTATACATTCAATTTTAGAAAAATAACAATACAAGTAATCGATTTCATAATTTCACTTAATTTTAGGGTTTTAGGCCCGAAAATACAATTCGTTAAAATTATATAAATTTAATCAAATTGAATGTTTAGAAATGTAATTAAACACATTTTATAACATATCAAATAATCAATTGCTCAAAACCAATAAAAGAAATACGCAATTTAGCACAATTAGGGTTTTTGAGCCCGAAACGCAAATCCGATCAATCCTTGCCAAAACATATCAATTGACGGTTCGAAAATGTAATTAAACATATTATAATGTAATTTATATGGTCAATTGAATAAAATAACCCGATTACCCAAACCAATTTAAACCCGCAGGAGTTTTGACCTAAAAATCCAATTCCGATCAATTACGTACAATTTTCCCAAATCAATACTCCCAATATAAAATTAAATACATTTTAAACAATATTATAAAATCAATTGAGCGAAACGACTCAATTATACGACCCAATTTCATTACACCCAAAATTTGACCTAGGAATCAAATTCCGATAAAACCTGCATAAATTTCTCAAATTGACGGTTCCAAAATGAAATTGGATACATTTTAAAACATATTGTATAATCAATTTATCAAAAATAGCTAAATCGGACGGATCCGAAAAATTCGGGCATAACCCGGTCAAAAATCCAATTTTTCCAAAATTCCAACACAACCACACAATTAACCTATCCAAATCAATCTTACAGCACATATATACATAAACAAACAATCAATTTAGCTTTTCATAAGCTAATTAATACTCAATTAATAAAATATATATATTAGGGTTTTCGGAAATTTATACCGAATGAAATCAACACAATCGGGACAAGAAAATGCCGGAGAAGCTTTGTCGAGGAACGAGGGTGGCTCGTCGGTGGTCAGCAGGGCTCGCCGGTGGTCGGGCGGTGGCGCGAGCTGCGTGGCCTGCTGCTGCTGCTATCGTTGCCCGCCGTTGCGCTGCTGCGTGGGCTGCTGTCGCGCGGCTTTAGCTGCTGCTGCTGCAGCGGTCGGCTGCGGCTGCTGTGCAGGTCGGTGGCGGTCGGAGCTCGGCCGCCGGGTCGAAGCAAGGAGGGGCAGCTGGGAGAAGGGGCGGTTGGCTAGGGTTAGGGTTGTGGGACAGGGACGCACGGGAAAGGGAGAAAGAAGAGAAGGAGAGAAAAAGGAAGAGGGAGAGGGGTTGGGGCACCGGTCGGGGTTGCGAGTTTTTTTTTTTTTTACAAATACACATAGAATAAAATACTAAAAATATAAAAATATTATTGGAAGATTTTATATAAAATTTATTTAACGAAAATTTATTTCGAACGGATCTGTAGGCTTAAAATTAATAAAAAGCTATATAAAGAATTTCGGAAACATTTTCGGAAGAATTTACCAACGAACGTAAAAACTTATATTATTTACGGAAATACATTATAAGACCCTAAAATAATATTTAAAAACCTATAATAAAATATTTAAGTCAAATTCTAATAAATCGAGACTAATTTTAATAATTTCCAAAATCGGTTTTCTGCAAACTAAAAAGTGTAGAATGGAAGAAAATTAATTTCAAAAAGAAATTCTTAAATAAGTTCCGAAAATATTTTTAATTTAAACTTCCCGAAAATATTACATTCAATTAATTAAAACATCGATAAAATATTACTTCCCGAAAATGATTAATTACATTCAATTATGAATTCAAAATCGTCGATAAATCCATAAAACGAATCAAAATTAATATAATTAATTGTTAACATCAAAGTATGCTAATAAAATCATTAAACTTAATAAATCTGGATATTAAAAATACGGGGTATTACATAGGGTTTGGAGCTGCTAATTATGGTTTGTTGTGATTAACTAGGGTTTGGAGTGGTTAAATATGGTTTGTTGTGGGTAACTAGGGTTTGGAGTGGTTAACTATGGTTGGTTGTGGATAACTAGGGTTTAGAGGGATTAACCAGAGTTTTGATATGGCTAAATAGGGTTCGGTGGTAACATGTGTGTATTTGGTGAATAAAGTATGATGATGAATATGGAATCTATGGGTTAAGATGTGTGGAGTGTTTAAATGCCTTGGGTTGTGTGAGGTGGAGTAAGACAGGCCACTTAGGCCTAAATTATGGTTTCGGGATAAAACCCTAAAGTGAGATGTGGAGTGGACTTGGCAGTGTAAAGTAGTGGGCCTTGACCCATATACTTAAGAGTTGGACTTCTAATGTGAGATAGGATATGGAGGAGAGGATGTTGGGGAAAGTTGGAGTTAAATGATTTTGATGATGTAGAAAGAGTCTGTTGGAGGATAGGTGTGGGGAGAGTGAGTCATGCATGTCTAGGATGAAAGCTTCTGAATAAGACACTTAAAACATTAATCATGTAAAGTGGAAGAGTAATGAGTCGGGTCCAGACCAATCCACCAGCATAATAGTGGCCAGGTACGGAGGATCCTGGAGATCGATCCACCGGTGTATAATAGGTAGGGCATGTACCCTAAGTGACCGATCCACCAACTAAAATAGTGGGGGATTCCGAGCTCAATAAACCAAACCCTACATTTTGCTAAGATATGGGAAAGGCACTAATTATTTACAGTGGAACACCGTGTGA